>CM020015.1:0-1209166 GCA_009771035.1 Lupinus albus
CCCTAGACCCCAAGCCCCTAGACCCCAAGCCCCTAGACCCCAAGCCCCTAGACCCCAAGCCCCTAGACCCCTAAGCCCCTAGACCCTAGACCCTAGACCCTAGACCCTAGACCCTAGACCCTAGACACCTAGACCCTAGACCCTAGACCCTAGACCCTAGACCCTAGACCCTAGACCCTAGACCCTAGACCCTAGACCCTAGACCCTAGACCCTAGACCCTAGACCCTAGACCCTAGACCCTAGACCCTAGACCCTAGACCCTAGACCCTAGACCCTAGACCCTAGACCCTAGACCCTAGACCCTAGACCCTAGACCCTAGACCCTAGACCCTAGACCCCGAACCCCGAACCCCGAACCCCGAACCCCGAACCCCGAACCCCGAACCCCGCACCCCGAACCCCGCACCCCGCACCCCGCACCCCGCACCCCGCACCCCGCACCCCGCACCCCGCACCCCGCACCCCGCACCCCGCACCCCGCACCCCGCACCCGCACCCCGCACCCCGCACCCCGCACCCCGCACCCCGCACCCCGCACCCCGCACCCCGAACCCCGAACCCCGAACCCCGAACCCCGAACCCCGAACCCCGAACCCCGAACCCCGAACCCCGAACCCCGACCCCCCGACCCCCCGACCCCCGACCCCCCGACCCCCGACCCCCGACCCCCGACCCCCGACCACCGACCCCCGACCCCCGACCCCCGACCCCCGACCCCCGACCCCCGAACCCCGAACCCTGAACCCTGAACCCTGAACCCCGAACCCCGAACCCTGAACCCTGAACCCTGAACCCTGAACCCTGAACCCTAAAACCCTAAAACCCTAAAACCCTAAACCCTAAACCCTAAATTGTATATTAATGTCTTAGGAAATGAAAATGGTTATTTTTTATTAGGACAAGAAAAATCAATTTTTATTAGAAAATTGTATATTAATGGCTTAGCAAATAAAAAAAAATTTATTAGGACGTGAAAAATCAATTTTTATTAGAAATTGTATATTAACCTAAGCAAATGAAAAATGTTGTTTTATTTTTTGCGGAACTTTGAAAAATCAAATTTTATTATAAAATAGTATACTAATCCCTTAGCAAATGAAAATGGATATTTTTTTACTAGTGATTGAAAAATCAATTTTTATTAGAAAATGGTATATTTTTGCATCTGCAAATGAAAATGGTTGTTTTTTTATTAGAAAATGGTATATTATTGTCTTAGCAAATGAAAATGGTTGTACATTAATTAGTGTAACACCCTAAATTTAAGTCTTTAAAATTATAGTATCAGTCCTAAGATTTTCGCCTGAGCGAGAAAGGCTCACCTAGGAGGGTGAAATCCTGGGCTATACTGGAGGATTCTCGCCTGAGCGAGAATTGTCTCGCCTGGGCGAGAAATGGCATTTTGGGACTGTTGAGACTGTGAGATTCTCGCTTGATCGAGAATCCCTCGATTAAGCGAGAGGGTTAGATCTGAGTTTTTAAAATAGGCAGGATTTTCTCGCTTGAGCGAGAAAGGGCTCGGTTGAGCGAAAACCCGACACTGTTACATTAAATAGGGAACCCCAAACACATTTATGAGGGTTAACCTAGAGTGAAGTGAGAGAAGAGTGCATTTTCAAGAGCAAGGAGGCTTGTGAGTCATTTAGAAGCTTGAGAAGAGGTAAAACTCTTGATTCTAATTCTCTTCTTCCCTTTGAAAACTTGTTTTGGGTATGTTGGATCTCTTCTCAAAATGAGGGAAACCATGGAAACTCATCCTTTCGAGTTATGGTTCGTTTTATGTTGTTTTTATCTTGAAAACTCTTGGTTTAGAGTTAGTATTTCAACAATGGAAAGGGTTTGTGGGTTGATTCATGAAAACCCTAAAACCCTAAAGTGAAAATGTGGTTAAAGTGGAAAATGGGTAAAATCCTAGAGGTAGAAGATGATTAAACCTTCCAATGTTGAAATATGAGATGGATATGTATGTTTTAGATGGTTGTAAACGTATGATGAAAGTAGTTTATGAACATTGAAAATATGATGAATATCTTGTATGGTTGAGTAATGCAATATAAATTGTTTATGTGATATTTGGAAATAAATGACTGACATTATTGTTATGTGATGGGGATAATGAAAGATCCTAAGGTTGGAGGAGGTAGCGAAGGAACTTGCAAAGTTAACCAAAACCAACCCCGACACGTACCAAGGTAAGGAGAAGTTATTAATGGTATATGATAATAGAAAATGTGTGGATTTTCTGATTACGTATATGATCTGTGTATGACTTGCCCGAGGTGGTATAGAGAATGACCTGTCCTAGGTGACATCATGTATGACTTGCCCTATGTGGTATTGTGTATGACTTGCCCTAAGTGTTATTGTGTATGACTTGCCCTATGTGGTATTGTGTATGACTTGCCCTATGTGGTATTGTGTATGACTTGCCCTAAGGGGTATTGTGTATGACTTGCCCTATGTGGTATTGTGTATGACTTGCCCTACGTGGTATTATGTATGACTTGCCCTAAGTGGTAATGGAAAGGTAAACGTACAAGTGGAAAATAAAGATTTGAAATGGTATTGATGAAGGAGGTGACAAGGTATGGTAGAGATGAACGGGTAAATCCAAAGTGTCGGATGTGGTAACATGAGACGGACAAACATGATATGTAGATTTTATCTTTTAATGTCAAGTCTTCTATTAAAACCCTAAAAGTGTGGATTATCGTTTACTGATATTTATTGAATTGATAACTTACTCCTTTGTTGTTGTGTATATTTGTCATGATAATCCCATTGTAGGTAAACGAGGTAGTAGAGGATACTCGGTTCGAGGCATGAGGAACTTAGAACTCGGAATCCTTATTTTGCTTTTTGTTTGATGTAAACTGTTAATTGGATGATTGTAAATCCTAACTAATTTAGTACTACATTTTTGTAATGCTGGATATTAATAGCTATGGGTATTTTGGAATCCCATAGCTAGTCATATGCGGTACTTACCGATAAGGAAATATATGAATTATGTTTTTCTGCTTTATGGGAAATGGTCCTAGTATATTACGATAACTGAATTTGAAGTATTGAATGTTGTTTAACTGAAGAGGAATAGAGATGATAAGAATATCTTTATTAAAATGAGAAAACAATGGTAGAATTTGGGTCCTTACAATTAGGACTTTAAAAATGATTTTTAATTAGAAAATAGTATATTAATGCCTTAGCAAATGAAGATGATTGTTCTTTTATTAGGACTTTAAAAATTCAATTTTTATTAGAAATGGTATACTAATGCCTTTGCAAATTAAAATTGTTGATTTTTATTAGGACGTGAAAAATCTATTTTTATTAGAAAATGGTATGTCAATGCCTAGCAAATGAAAATTGCTGTTTTTTTATTAGGAGTTTGAAAAATCAATTTTTATTAGGAAATTGTATACCAATGCCTTAGCAAATGAAAATGGTTGTTTTTTTATTAGTGTTTGAAAAATCATTTGTTATTAGAAAATGGTATATTAATCCATTAGCAAATGAAAATGATTGTTTTTTTTTATTAGGACTTGAAAAATATTTTTTATTAGAAAATTTTATATTAATGCATTAGCAAATGAAAATGGTTGATTTTTTATTAGGATTTGAAAAATCAATTTTTATTAGAAAATGGTAGATTAATGACTTAACAAATGAAAATGGTTGTTTTTTTATTAGGACTTGAAAAATTAATTTTTATTAGAAAATGGTATATTAATGTCTTGCAATTGAAAATTGTTTTTTTTATTGGGACTTTGAAAAATCAATTTTTATTAGAAAATGGTCTATTAATGCCTAGCAAATAAAAATAGTTCTTTTTTATTAGGACTTGAAAAATCAATTTTTATTAAAAAATGGTATATTAATGCCTTAGCAAATGAAAACGGTGTATTAATGCATTTTCAAATGAAAATGGTTGTTTTTTTTATTTGAACTTGAAAATCAATTTTTGTTAGGAAATGATATACTAATGCCTAAGGAAATGAAAATGATTGTTTTTTTATTAGGACTTTGACAAATCAATTTTTATTAGAAAATGGCATATTAATGCCTTGCAAAATAAAATAGTTTTTTTTATTTTATTAGGACTTCAAAAATCAAATTTTTTTTAGAAAATGGTATGTTAATGCCTTAGGAAATGAAAATGGTTGCTTTTTTATTAAGACTTGGAAAATCTATTTTTATTTGAAAATGGTGTACTAATGCCTTATCAAATGAAAATGGTTATTTTTTTATTAGGACTTGAAAAATAAATTATTATTAGAAAATGACATACTAATGCCTTAGAAAATGAAAATGGTTGTATTTTTATTAGGACTTGAAAATTCAATTTTTATAAGAAATTGGTGTTTTAATGCCTTATCAAATGAAAATGGTTGTTTTTTTTATTTGGACTTGAAAAATCATTTTTTATTAAGAAATGGTATACTAATGCCTTAGCAAATGAAAATGGTTGTATTTTTATTAGGACATGAAAAATCAATTTTTATTAGAAAAATGCATATTAATGTATTAGCAAATGAAAAATGTTGTTTTTTATTACGATTTTAAAAAATCAATTTTTATTAGAAAATGGTATAGTAATGCCTTAGCAACTAATGGTGAGCGTGGGTCGGGTTATGTTTGTCCCTCACCCGTCCCTAAATATTGTTCGGGCCAATTTTCAGACCTGAACCCGACCCTAGATCTAAAGGAACCCGATGATATCCGGGTTTTATTATTACCGGGCCAAAACTAGACGGGACCGGGTTGACCCGAAGGACATGCAAAAGAGAAACAAACAAAAACCAATTAAGGGAATAAAATTATAGAAGAAGGACTTATGAAGAGATAAAAAGTACAAGAATTTCTAGATACCCATCAAGCAATTAAAAGACATAAAGAAACATGAACAAGCAAATAGTTAACTTGAAAAACATAATCATGTGAATTTTTAAACCACCCTTTTAAAAATGAAACTTTAGCACTTACCACAAAAGCAGTAAAACATAAAGAAATAGTGTATATATTTTTCAGCCCCTATTTCCATAACCATTACAATCCCAAGCAACCAAATTCAAAGGTTACTAGAACTCTCATTAATCGATTAAAGAGACTCTTAATCGATTAACGGATCTGTGCAATCAAATAATCGATTGTTTCACTGTTGGTATCAAATATCAGAAAAACTATAAGTTTTATTGGATAAGAGGTAACCTTCCAAAATAAGTAGGTATTAAAGTGATGCATGATTTTTTGTAGAAAATATACTTTTTAATGAAACCTACTAAAAAGGAAGAATGATGACTCTAAAAAAGGATTTTGGCAATCGTACGAGCGAATGAGACGATCATCATTTGGGATACCTGACCTAGACTCTAAGCTAAGAAATCATCTTAGGACTTCAAAAAAGGAAAATAAAAGACCTTCCTAGAGTCTTGAGTCACGGTCATGATGAATGTTGACGAGGCAGGTCTTCAAGCTTTTCAGATCGACTTTGTCTTCATCGAAAAATAGGCAGGAAACGAATGTTTCAATCTCACTAGTTGACTTCACTTGCAACCAAACAACCATTTTCAATTTCCTAAGGCATTAGTATACCATTTTATAATAAAAAATTATTTTTCAAGTCCTAATAAAAAAGCAAACATTTTCATTTGCTAAGACATTTGTATACCATTTTCTAATAAAAATTGAATTTTCAAAGTCCTAATAAAAAATATCCATTTTCATTTGCTAAGGCATTAATATACCATTTTCTAATAAAAATTGATTTTTCAATTACTAATAAAAAAACAATCATTTTCATTTTCTAAGGCATTAATATATCATTTTCTAATAAAAATTGATTTTTCAAGTCCTAATAAAAAAACATTCATTTTCATTTGCTAAGACATTAGTATACCATTTTTTTTTTAATAAAAATTGAATTTTAAATGTCCTAATAATAAAAATTGATTTTCAAAGTCCTAATAATAAAAATTGATTTTTCAAAGTCCTAATAAAAAAAACTCATTTTCATTTGCTAAGGCATTAATATACCATTTTCTAATAAAGATTAATTTTTCAATTACTAATAAAAAACAATCATTTTCATTTTCTGAGGCATTAATATACAATTTTCTAATAAAAATTAAATTTTCAAGTCCTAATAAAAAAAACAACCGTTTTCATTTGCTAAGGCATTAGTATACCATTCTATAATAAAAATTTATTTTTCAAGTCCTAATAAAAAACAATCATTTTCAATTGCTAGACATTAATATACCATTTTCAAAGTCCTAAAAAAACTACAATTTTCATTTGCTAGGAATTTATATATCATTTTCTAATAAAAATAGATTTTTCAAGTCCTAATAAAAAAACAATTATTTTCATTTGCAAAGACTATGTACCATTTTCTAATAAAAATTAAATTTTCAAGTCCTAATAAAAAAACAACCGTTTTCATTTGCTAAGGCATTAGTATACCATTCTATAATAAAAATTTATTTTTCAAGTCCTAATAAAAAACAATCATTTTCAATTGCTAGACATTAATATACCATTTTCAAAGTCCTAAAAAAACTACAATTTTCATTTGCTAGGAATTTATATATCATTTTCTAATAAAAATATATTTTTCAAGTCCTAATAAAAAAACAACTATTTTCATTTGCAAAGACTATGTACCATTTTCTAATAAAAATTGAATTTTTAAAGTCCTAATAAGAAAACAACAATTTTCATTTGCTAAGGCATTAGTATTGCATTTTTTAATAAAAAATGATTTTTCAAGTCCTATTAAAAAACAATCATTTTCATTTGCTACGGCATTAGCATACAATTTTCTAATAAAAATTAATTTTTCGAGTCCTAATAAAAAAACAACCATTTTAAGTTGCTAATAGGTGAGAGCAAGACCCGGCCCAACCCGTGAAAACTGGCCCGTCTCATTAGCTTATGGTCGGGTCAGACCCAGTCACATGTATTAGAAGGAACAGACCCGCACAAAAGAGGACTAAGACATTACCGGGTCGGTACGGGTCCGGGTCTGCCTTAGGGTCACCAGGCCCGTCTTTAATATATATTTATATAACTTTTTTTTAATGTTTAACACTAACTAACAGTAGTGTGCATACTGTAACTTTTTTCACACCTTCTTATTTTCATTTTCTAACCCCATCACCTCCTTATTTTCATTTTCTCCCCTACCTAACCCATCCCTCCTAACCCCATCTCCTTACTTTCATTTTCTTCTTACCTTCATTTTCTGAAAGAACATTATCTCTTTACTTTGATTATGGAGGCTTCTCTCCTTACTTTTATTTTCTCACATTTGCCATTTTAAACTTTTCCCAACTACTCACCTTGATATTTTTCTCTCTGACAACTTCATCATCTTCAAATTTGTCTCTCTTCCATGGCAACCCCATCACCTCCAGCTACTCTATTTCACTTCCATAATCCTAATAATCCAACTTGAGTAACTCATTCTCATCTTCCCCTTTACCCATAACTAGGGTTTGACAATAACATATTCTCAAAGTTCTTGTTCATTGTCATCCAGGTATTTTACTTTTATTCAATTTCTAGTTTAAACTCTTGAATCTTCATGACTCTTGTATATTTCTTTTTCATATTTAGTGGTTTATTTGATTCTTTGTTTTTGTGATTTCAAAGTAAAGAGATTTAATAATTTGGTTGTTATCTTTTTTTTTAGATATAAAAAAATGACAAACAATGAGGATACAAGAAATGAGATTGAAGTTATAAACCCAAACCTTTCCATTTAAAAAAACCCTCCCATAAATACAAATCAAAAACCTCTTATAGAAACACCAACAATAACTGAGAAAAGTGAGGCTGGTAAAGATGAAGGTGAGGTAAAAAAGAAATCAATTGTTTGGGATCACTTCACAAAGCTTCCTTTTACAGAGACTAAGGGCCAACACAAAGCAAAATGTAACCATTGTCGTAGCACATATTTTTGTGACCCAAACAGACATGGTACAAATTCTATGCGCAAACATTTGGCATGAAAACATCAATGGGTATTTTCTAAAGTGGGTAAGCATGGAACACTTCATGGTTTTATGACAAAAAAATGTAGAGAGTGATGTTTTAGATGGAACGAGTTCTATGGGCTATAACTTAGATGATTATCGAAGGGCTGCGAATGAATTTATTATTTGTGATGAAATGCCATTCAAGGTTGTAGAGGCAGTTTTAATCGATTATGTAAACGGTTAATCGATTATGTTCAACAAAAACATGTTATTTTCAAACTGTTATTCGATTAAGAGGTCATTTAATCGATTAACTCTGTTGAAAACAGAAAACTATAAATGACCGGTTTTTCTGCATTTTGATCATAACTTTGATTTTCACATTTTCTAAACTTTCAATTCAAAACCCAAATCTCTGTGAAGTATTAACCTTGTTCTTTAAGTGTCAAATCCCTTGTGAGAAAAACCCATTGGTGAAGAGTTTTCTTGCCTTCTTGTTTTTCCAAAAAGAAAGGCTTTTTAAAATTAGTGCACAAACTTGTTTTCAATCATTCTTGATTCCTCATACCCATGTGAGTGAGTGTGAGTCAATCATCATATGGGTTGTAGGTGGCTTGTATAAGCCAAAGAACTCTTCTTGAAGAGGTTCTTGCAAAAGCTTGTTTCTTTGTAAAAGTGTTGTAAAATCTCTAAGGTTTAGAGAGAAGGTTGTAATATCAGTTGGTTGCGGTTAGTCTGGTATAGTCTTCGCTGAGCATCTTGTTGGCGCATCGAGTAGCAAGATTGGCAACCGTTGTGAATGGAGGGAAGTCAAGTCTTGGCGAAATAGGATCCGGGTAGCAAGTAGGAAAGGCTCAAGTTGGAAGTGTGTGTGTAAAGAACATATTTTCAATTATAGTGAAGCAAATCTCCCAAGATCAGAAGGGGAGGCCTGGATGTAGTTAATCGATTATTTCTGAATATTTCTGATTCTCTCTGCGCAAATTCGAAAAGCGGACATGTTGACCGCTCACACATATCCCCCCCCCCCCCCCCCTCGGTGTTATACTCTGATTGACTAGTACCCTAACAAATAACTTATTGACTGACTTACTAACTAACTTATTGATGTACTTACTTAATGAATGACTGACTTATTGACTTATTTGTTGACTTACTAAGTTATTTTCTTATTGACTTACTAGCTCACTTACTATATGATCGACTTACTGACATACTTAAAGAATGACTTACTGACTTACTAAATAACCTACTAACTGACTTCTTCACTTACTAACTGACTTACTTATGGACTTACTGACTCACTTACATACTTACTATCTGAATTATTTGCTCACTAAGTGAATGAATTACTAGCTCACTTATTGATTGACTTAATAACTAACTTACTTACTGACTAACTTACTACCTGGCTTATTGACTTATTTATTGTCTTACTGACTAACTCACTAACATAATGGCTTACTAAATAACTTACTCACTGACTTACTAACTAACTTATTGATGTACTTACTTACAAAATGACAGACTTATTGACTAATTTAATGACTGACTAAGTTATTTTCGGACTGACTTACTAGCTCACTTATTGTATGACTGACTTACTGACATACTTAAAGACTTACAGAATAACTTACTAACTGACTTCTTCACTTACTAACTGACTTACTTATGGACTTACTGACTCACTAACATACTTACTAACTGAATTATTTGCTCACTGACTGACTGACTTACTATCTCACTTATTAACTGACTTAATAATTGACTTACTTACCGACTAACTTACTAACTGACTTACTGACTTATTTATTGTCTTACTGACTGACTTAATGACTTATTGGCTTACTGAATAACTTACTGACTTACTTACTAACTAACTTATTGATGTACTTACTTACTGAATGACAGACTTATTGACTGATTTACTGACTGACTAAGTTATTTTCTAATTGACTTACAAGCTCACTTACTGTATGACTCACTTACTGACATACTTAAAGAATTACTTATTGACTTACTGAATAACTAACTAACTGACTTCTTCACTTACTAACTGACTTACTCTTGGACTTATCGACTGACTGACTTACTTACTAACTGAGTTATACGCTCACTAATTGATTGACTTACTAGCTCACTTATTGACTGACTTAATAACTGACTTACTTAATGACTAACTTACTTACTAATTTATTTATTATCTTATTGACTGACTCACTGACTTACTGGCTTACTGAATAACTCACTGACTGACTTACTAACTAACTTAATGATGTACTTACTTACTGAATGAGAGACTTATTGACTGATTTACTGTTTGGCTAAGTTATTTTCTGACTCACTTACTACCTCACTTACTGTATGACTGACTTACTGACATACTTAAAGAATTACTTACTGACTTACTGAATAACTTAATAACTAACTTACTTATGGACTTACTGACTGACTTACTTACTTACTAACTGAATTATTTTAACTGATTGACTTGCTAGCTCACTTATTGAATGACTTAATAACTGACTTATTTACTGACTAATTTATTGACTGACATACTAACATATTTATTGTCTTACTGATTGACTCACTGATTTATTGGCTTATAGAATAACTTATTGACTAACTTACTAACTAACTTATTGATGTACTTACTTACTGAATGACAGACTTATTGACTGATTTACTGACTGACTAAGTTATTTTCTGAATGACTTACTAGCTCACTTAATGTATGACTGACTTACTGACATACTTAAAGAATGATTTACTAACTTACTGAATAACTTACTAACTGATTTCTTCACTTACAAACTGACTTACTTATGGACTTACTTACTTACTGACTTACGTACTAACTGAATTATTTTCTCACTATCTGACTGACTTACTAGCTCACTTATTGACTGACTTAATAACTGACTAACTTACAGACTCACTTACTAACTTATGTATTGTCTTATTGACTGACTCACAGACTTACTGGCTTACTGAATAATGTAAGGACCCAATTTCTACCCTGGAAAATTTTTTCTTATTTTATTCATCCTTCATACATTTTCATACGAATTTTAAATAAAAATTACCAACAACACATATTAAGTTTCATTTCCCTACTCATACACATCCCATGATCTCAAAATAACATACATATTCGCATAGTAGAAAATCATAATTCATTTATGCATCCCGGTAACTACCGCATACAATTAGCTATGGGATTCCAAAATACCCATAGCTACGAATATCCAGAGTTACAAATATTCATGTTCAAAATACAGTTAGTCGTATTACAAAAGAATGAATTAAGGACTTCAAAAATAAAAGCCTCTAAGCTCCTAATCAAAACGTCCTTACTTCTTCCACCTACCTACAATGGGATTAACATTGACCATACACAGAAACACAAAGGAGTAAGTCGTTAACGTAAAATAATGTCAATATACGTTAATCCACATTTTAATAAAGTTAAGTAAAAACTTAGAATTAAATATACTTTTGAAAACATGCTACATAACTTGAGCTAAAGTTTGCTACATTGCTTGAGCCAAATCTTGCTACATTGCTTGAGCCAAAGCTTGCTACATTGCGTGAGTCAAAGCTTGCTACATTGCTTGAGCCAAAGCTTGCTACATTACTTGAGCCAAAATCGCTAACCAATCATGGTCGGCTAAAAACAAGTTTTATTTTCATTGGCACTCCACCGATACATAAATAGTGAATCCACCCCATCATCATTACAAACATACCCATATATGCTTATAACAATTAAGTGATTCAAAATTCATTTCATTATTTCGAGTTTTATTTCCATTGGCTCTCCACCAATACATAAACAGTAAATCCACACTATCGTCATTACAAAATACCCATATATGCTTATAATAATTTAGTGATTCACAATTCGTTTCATTATTCATAACCAAAAAATCCATGCATTCTCCATCACAATACATAAGTTAAAGACTTATCCTTACGTCGACGAGTGTTGGGTTTGGTTCTTGGCAACTTCTCAAATTCCACCGACACCGCCTCCAACTTTAGGATCTTTCCTCATTCCCACCATATAACACAATGCTAGTCATTTATTCAAATATCACATAAACAACTTATATTGCATTATTTAACTATACAAGATATTCATCATATTTTTCAATGATTCTAAACTACTTTCATTATGAGTTTACAACCATTTAAAACATACATATTCATCTCGTATTTCAACATTATAAGGTAAACTCATCTTCTACCTCTAACATTTTACCCATTTTCCAACTTAACCCCATTTTCACTTTAGGGTTTTTGGGTTTTCATCAACCAACCCACAAACTCTTTCCATTTTCGAAATACTTACTCTAACCCAAGAGTTTACAAGAGAAAAACCACATAAAACGAACCATAACTCAAAAGGGTGAGTTTCCATGGTTTCTCATATTTTGAGAAGAGATCCAACATACCAAAAATGAGTTTCAAGGAGAATAAGAGAGTTGGAATATAGAGTTTTACCTCTTCTCAAGCTCTTGGACGAGAATCAAAGCTCTTAGACCTTGGGAATGCTCTCTTCTCTCACCTCTCTTCAATTCTTAACCTAAAAATGTATTTGGGGTTTCTCTCATTTAATGCTCTCACCGGGCTCTCGCTTCAGCGAGTTCATTCTCGCTCAAGCGAGAAAATCCCGCCAATCTTAAAAACTCAAATCTAACCCTCTCGCCCAGGCGAGGGAACTCTCACCCAGGCGAGGATCCTCTCGCTCAAGCGAGGATCTTACAGCCTCAACAGGTCCAAAATCATATTTTTTTCTCGCCCACGTGAGCCAATCTCTCGCTCAGGCGAGAATCCTTCCGTATAGCCCAGAATTTCACCCTTCCAGTTGAGCCTTTCTCGCCTCGGCGAACCAACTCTCGCTCAAGCGAGCCAGCCCTCGCTCAGGCAAGAATCCTTCAGTATAGCCCAGGATTTCACCCTCCCAGGTGGGCCTCTCTCGCCCAGGCGAGAATCCCATGACTGATACTATAATTTTAAAGACTTAAAATTAGGGTGTTACAATCATTCCCCTCTTATAAGAATTTTCGTCCCCGAAAATTAAACGTATCTCGATTCGAACAAATGAGGGTAATCCTCCCTCATATCACGTTCCACTTCCCAAGTAGCATCCCCTTCATCTACTTGGCTCCATAACACTTTCACCAAAAGAATCTCTTTGAGACACATAAAAGGAATCACTTTCACCAAAGGAATCTCTTTCACATGAGATGGATCCTCAACCTATTTCCTCAATTGAGACACATGAAACACATTGTGGAGATTCGACAACAACGGAGGTAAAGCAATACGATACGCTACCGGCCCAATAAATCGTGGAGTCAGCTTACGAGTCTTCAACACCCTACCAATCCCGGTAGTTGGTACTAGTCTCATAAAGACATGATCTCCCTCATTAAATTCAAGATGTTTTCGCCTCTTATCGTAATAGCTTTTTTGCCGACTCTGGGCGGTCCTCATATTCTCCAGGATTTTCTTGATCTTTTTCGTCGTCTCTTGGACCAGCTCGGGTCCCAATATCAAGTTCTTCCCAGTTTCAAATCAACTCACTAGAGTTCGGCACTTCCTACCATACAACGCCTCATAAGGTGCCATCCCAATACTCGAATGGAAGCTATTGTTGTAGGTAAATTCAATCAAAGGCAACATGCTATCCCAACTCCCTGGTTGTTCTAAGACACAAGCCCTCAAAAGATCCTCCAATGACTGTATAGTTCTTTCCGATTGACCGTCCGTTTGTGGATGATAAGCTGAACTCAATTTCAACTTAGTTCCAAAAGCGGACTGCAAATTAGTCCAAAAGTTTGAGGTGAAATGGGGATCTCTATCCGATATAATGCTCGACGATATTCCATGCAAACGAACTATTTCCCGGATATACAATTCTGCCAATCGCTCCAAAGAATATCTCATGTTAATAGGCAGAAAGTGTGCGGATTTAGTTAACCGATCTACTATCACCAATATCGAATCATACCCTTTCTGAGTCTTTGGAAAACCCGATACAAAATCCATGGAGATACTATCCCATTTCCAAACGGGAATTTCTAAGGATTGTAGTTCTCCCGCTGGCCGCTGATGCTCAATCTTGGCTTTCTGACAGACCAGACAACTTGAGACATACAAAGCCACATCCTTTTTCAACCTAGACCACCAAAACAGCCTTTTCAAATCTTGGTAGTCCCCGGGTGAAAACTCATTTTACTCTTGTGTGACTCCTCTAAAATACTCTTCCGCAATTCCACATCCTGAAGCACACACTCTCTCCCTTTGTAACGCAACAGTCCACTAGAGTCCGATGCGAAATCAGTGTCCTTCCCACTTATCATTAAATCTCGTTTAGCCATTAGCTCACTATCCTCCATTTGCATGACCCGGATTTGATCGAACAGTTCATTTGTGACCTTAAGCATTCCTAAAATCATACTTTGAGGTTTTATATGAACTTCCAAGTTCATATCCCTGAACTCTTCAATTAGTTTTCCTTCTCTAACCATTAAAGCTGACATATGCAAGGACTTCCGACTTAGAGCGTCGGCCACCACATTGGCCTTTCCCGGATGGTACTACAACCCAAAATCATAATCCTTAAGGAATTCCATCCACCTTCACTGTCTCATATTCAATTCCTTTTGATCAAATAGGTACTTTGTAACACCCCAAATTTATCCTCCTTGAAATTAGGTAACAGTCCTGAGGATTGGGGCATACTGTCAGATTCTCGCCTGAGGGAGAGGACCTCGCCCAAGCGAGAGGATCAGTGTTTTGAAATTAGAAATTATGGGAGTCTCCCCCAAGCAAGGAATGGGTCGCTTGAGCGAGAGGAAGCCTGTTGGGACTGTGAGATTCTCGCTTGAGCGAGAGCATCAGATCTGAAATTTTAAAAAATGCGGGATTTTCTCGCTTGAGCGAGAATGGACTCGCTTGAGCGAGAACCCGACGACTGCTCTTTACAATAGAAACCCCAAACACATTTTAGGATTAGAACTTTGAAGAGAAGAGGGAGAGGAGAGCTTTTCAAGAGCAAAGAGCCTTAGGAATCATCTTAGAGCTTGAGAAGAGGTAAACCTCTTGTTCCTAACTCTTCTTCTTCCTCTCTTACTTGTTTTGGGTATGTTGGATCTCTTTTCAAAATATGAGAAACCATGGAAACTCATCCTTTAGAGTTATAGTTCGTTTTATGTTGTTTTTCTATTGTAAACTCTTGGTTTAGAGTTGGTATTTGATGAATGGAAAGGTTTTATGGGTTATTCATGAAAACCCCAAAAAAAAACTCCAAGATGAGAATATGAGTAAAAAGAGAAATGGATGAAATGTTAGATGTGGATGATGAGTTTGTACTTTGATGTTGATATATGAGATGAACATGTATGTTTAGATGTTTGGAAACTTGTGTTGAAGTAGTTTTGGAAATATTGAAAATATGTGAATTCCTTGTATGTTTGGTGATGAAATACGACTTGTTTATGTGTTATTTTGAATAAATGACTGACATTGTTGTTATTGGTGGAAATGAGGAAAGATCCTAAGGTTGGAGGAAATCGCGGAGGAGACTTTTAAAGTTACTCGGAACCGATCCCCAACACTCACCAAGGTAAGGGATAAGTGTCTCTAAATCATACTCGCTGATGTGAATGAGGTATGTGAAAGAGGTAATGTATTTGTAAGAGTATTGTTGTTATCCTACCCGGAGTGGTAGTAGTTTATTGTTGTTATCCTACCTGGAGTGGTAGTGGATTATTGTTGTTGTCCTACCCGGAGTGGTAGTGGTTTATTGTTGTTATCCTACCCGGAGTGGTAGTGGATTATTGTTATTGTCCTACCCGAAGTGGTAGTGGATTATTGTTGTTATCCTACCTAGAGTGGTAGTGGATTATTGTTATTGTCCTACCCGAAGTGGTAGTGGATTATTGTAAACTCGACCTGCCCGATGTGGTATGGAAATAACTCGACCTGTCCGATGTGGTATGGGGAATAACTCGACCTGCCCAATATGGTATGGAAATAACTCGACCTGCCCGATGTGGTATGGAAATAACTCGACCTGCCCGATGTGGTATGGAAATAACTCGACCTGCCCGATGTGGTATGGGGAATAACTCGACCTGCCCAATCTGGTATGGAAATAACTCGACCTGCCCGATGTGGTATGGAAATAACTCGACCTGCCCAATGTGGTATGGAAATAACTCGACCTGCCCGATGTGGTATGGGAATAACTCGACTTGCCCGATGTGGTATGGAAATAACTCGACCTTCCCGATGTGGTATGGGGGATAACTCGACCTGCCCGATGTGGTTTGGGAAATGAAATCGATGAATACAATTAAGGGTGAATATGAAGGATGAAAATGAGGATGTGAATGATAAAAGTAATATTCATGCTATAGAATATATATTATGGGATATATATACTATAGGGTGAATATGAAGGATGACAATGAGGATGTGAATGATAAAAGTAATATTCATGCCATATGATATATATTATGTGATATATATACTATAGGGTGAATATGAATGATGAGAAATGAGAATGTTAGAATGAAAGTAATATGCATGCTATAGGATATATATTATGGGATATATATACTATAGGGTGAATATGAAGGATGAAAAGTAAGATGTTGAGAATGAAAGTAATATACACGCTATAGGATATATATTATGGGATATATGTTCTATAGGGTGGATATGAATAATGAGAAGGACGATGCCTCGAAAGAACGTAATATGCATATTATAGAATATATATTATGGGATATATATACTATAGGATGAATATGAGAAATGTGGAAATTAAAGGAAGAAGATATGAATGTTTACAATTACGTATTTGTGATTATAAATTATATTAAAGCTTAATCGTATTTGAGATGTGGATTATCATGTGATGTTAGTTTTTGAACTAATGACTTACTCCCTTGTTTTGTGTGTTGTTTATGATAATCCCACTGTAGGTAAACGAATGATTTGAGGAGGAAGCTCACTTAGTAATCTTATGTGTTTATTAACTAGAATGCCTTTATCGTTACTTTGAAATTGTAGTTGATTAGATAATATGTTGGGATGAATGTAAATCTGATTAGGATATTACTGGAGATATGTAGTTATGGACGTTATAACTTTGGGAAACCCAAAACTGGTCGTATGTGGTAATTACTCATTGAATGAATTATGTTTTTCCACAATATAAATTGTATGTTAATATGATAAGTGTAAAGAGTATTTTCAAGGAATGATTTAAGAGGGTTTTAAGTAAGATGAGGAATGTATGTAAGAGAGGATTTAAATAAATGAAAAATTTTCAAGGGTAGAATTTCGGTCCTTTCAATATGGTATCAGAGCATAGTTAATCCTGCGGCCTAGAATATGGCCTTCATTGCTTCTTTGTAATCTTTATGTGCTGAAATTGTTTGATTTGTACTAATTGTTAAGTGGTTATGTGAACTTTGTCTAGACAAAATTTAATTACTCACAAGTGAGTGAGTACATGTACCTATGGCAGGAAGAGGCAGAGGCGCAAGTCAAAATGTTCCGAGAGACCTGTTGGCACAGATGGTGGCGGCACAACAACAAATGAACGAGAACTTGCGTAGTCTGAATCAGAACCCTGCACCAAGTCCGAGTATGCAAAACCTATTCCCACCTGGACCGGCAGAATACCAAGGCCTGGATGAGTTTTGCAAAAGGAAACCCAGTCAGTTCCACGGGGGATTTGCTCCTAATGCTGCCCTGGAGTGGATTCAGGGAATGGAGCGGATCTTTCGGGCCATGAACTGTTCGGAGGCTCAGAAGTTGGAATATGCCACTTACATGCTAGTGACGGAGGCGAGAACTGGTGGGAGTTTACTAGACGTCAAATGGAGGTGGAAGGGCAATTGATTTCCTAGAGTACTTTCAAGGCGAAATTCCTTCACAAATACTTCCCTGCTGATCTAAAAATGAAAAGGGAAATGAAGTTCTTGAGGTTTGAACAAGGAAATATGTCAGTAGGGGAATATGTGGCTAAATTCGAGGAATTGGCCCGGTTTTGTCCCTACTCTGAGTTGGAAGTGGACAGATGATCAAAATGCTCTAAATTTGAATCGGGCTTAAGGCCCAAGTTGAAAATAATATTCGGTAGGGGATGCCAACAACATAAACACGACTCCTCCCTCCTTACTGGAAGTCCTGACATCCTTAGCCGACAACGGCTTCATATAACTAGCCTCGTCAAAAATCTCATCTGGATTTCCGAATACCACGGTCTTATCAGCACAATTAAGTACCACATGATTTTCCGACAACCAGTCCTTCCCCAGAATTAGGTCTAACTGGGATAGTGGTAAGCATATTAAATCCACAGTAAAAGCCCTACCGTTTACCACTATCGGACATCGAGACACAATTGTCGACACCACCACAGGCACATCAGTTGGGGTGGATACGACCAAGTCGAAAGGCAACGACTCAGTTTGCAATTTCAGTCTATCCACGCATTCAATAGATACAAAGGAGTGTGTCGCTCCCGAATCAAACAATACTAAAAGAGGAATACTTGCCACCATGCAATTACCTTTTATCAGGCCATCTACACCCGATGCCTCTGCACCACTCATGGTGAACACTCTGCTAGTGGATTGAGGTCGTTCAACCCTCACCGCATTCACACTCTGCGGTAGCTTAGGACAATGTCTTCGGATATGCCCAACCTCCTTGCAATGAAAACAGGTAAGTGCCATCCCGGGGCACGAGTCACCAACATGAGTTCGGCACAAAGATGGAGAGTTCAACCGTGACCCCCCGGCATTGGCATGAGTCCTTGGCCCATGCGTATAACCCCGACTACCCGTCGGACGAGAGTAAGGTTTCTGTTCCTCTTGAAACACCTTGCCCTTCCCTTTCTCGTGCGAAAAGTTCCTTTGAGGTCTAGAGTGTTTGGGATGAAGTGGTTTTGGCGTCATCACTTCATCCTCCTTCATATCGTCCTCAACCATTCTACACTTGTTGACCAATGGAGAAAAGTCGGAGATCTCTTTATGCATAAGCATCGTCTTCAGCTTGGGCTTCATACCCGATTCGAACTTCGAACACTTGGACCTTCCGTCCACCTATAATTCAGAGTAAGGGCAAAATCGGACCAATTCTTCAAATTTGGCCGCATATTCCCCCACTGACAGGTCACCCTGCTCCAATATCAGAAACTCCATATCTTTCTGCCTCCTCAGATCAGCAGGAAAATATTTATGGAGGAATTTCACCTTGAAAGTATCCTAGGAAATCAATTGTCCCTCCGCCTGCATTTGGCGTCGAGTGAACTCCCACCAATTCTCGGCCTCCGTCACTAGCATGTAAGTGGCATAAGCCAACTTCTGAGCCTCCGAACAGTTCATGGCTCTGAAGATCCGCTCCACCCCTTGGATCCACTCGATTGTAGCATCAGGAGCAAATCCCCCATGGAACTGATTGGGGTTCCTTCTGCAGAACTCATCTAACCCTCGATATTCTGCTGGTCCAGGTGGAACTAGTGGGGGTGAACTTGGACTTGGCGCCGGATTCTGGTTCAGGTTGTGCAAGTTCTCATTAACTTGCTACAATGTCGCCACCATCTGCGCCAACAAATCGTTCGGGACATTCAGACTTGCCCTTCTTCCTCTTCCCCTTCCTCTTCTTGCCATGGGTACCTGTACTCACTCACTTGTCAGTAATCGAATTTTATCTAAGCAAGGGTCAAATAATCACTTATCATTTAGCACACTCAGATAATTTTAACACACAAAGATCACAAAGAAACATGCAAGGCCATATCCTAGGCCGCAGGATTAACTATGCTCTAATACCATATTGTAAGGACCCAAATTCTACCCTTGAAAATTTTTCCTTATTTTATTCATCTTTCATACATTTTCATACGAATTTTAAATAAAAATTACCAACAACACATATTAAGTTTCATTTCCCTACTCATACACATCCCGTGATCTCAAAATAACATACATATTCGCAAAGCAGAAAATCATAATTCATTTATGCATCCCGGTAACTACTGCATACAATTAGCTATGGGATTCCAAAATACCCATAGCTACGAATATCCAGAGTTACAAATATTCATGTTCAAAATACAGTTAGTCGTATTACAAAAGAATGAATATAAGGACTTCAAAAATAAAAGCCTCTAAGCTCCTAATCAAAACGTCCTTACTTCTTCCACCTACCTGCAATGGGATTAACATTGACCATACACATAAACACAAAGGAGTAAGTAGTTAACGTAAAATAATGTCAATATACGTTAATCCACATTCTAATAAAGTTAATTAAAAACTTAGAATTAAATATACTTTTGAAAACATGCTACATAACTTGAGCTAAAGTTTGCTACATTGCTTGAGCCAAAGCTTGCTACATTGCTTGAGCCAAAGCTTGCTACATTGCTTGAGCCAAAGCTTGCTACATTACTTGAGCCAAAGATTGCTACATTACTTGAGCCAAAGTCGCTAACCAATCATGGTCGGCTAAAAACAAGTTTTATTTTCATTGGCACTCCACCGATACATAAATAGTGAATCCACCCCATCATCATTACAAACATACCCATATATGCTTATAACAATTAAGTGATTCAAAATTCATTTCATTATTTCGAGTTTTATTTCCATTGGCTCTCCACCAATACATAAACAGTAAATCCACACTATCGTCATTACAAAATACCCATATATGCTTATAATAATTTAGTGATTCACAATTCGTTTCATTATTCATAACCAAAAAATCCATGCATTCTCCATCACAATACATAAGTTAAAGACTTATCCTTACGTCGACGAGTGTTGGGTTTGGTTCTTGGCAACTTCTCAAATTCCACCGACACCGCCTCCAACTTTAGGATCTTTCCTCATTCCCACCATATAACACAATGTTAGTCATTTATTCCAAATATCACATAAACAACTTATATTGCATTATTTAACCATACAAGATATTCATCATATTTTTCAATGATTCTAAACTACTTTCATCATGAGTTTACCACCATTTAAAACATACATATTCATCTTGTATTTCAACATTATAAGGTAAACTCGTCTTCTACCTCTAACATTTTACCCATTTTCCAACTTAACCTCATTTTCACTTTAGGGTTTTGGGGTTTTCATGAACCAACCCACAAACTCTTTCCATTTTCGAAATACTAACTCTAACCCAAGAGTTTACAAGAGAAAAACCACATAAAACGAACCATAACTCAAAAGGGTGAGTTTCCATGGTTTCTCATATTTTGATAAGAGATCCAACATACCAAAAATGAGTTTCAAAGAGAATAAGAGAGTTGGAATAGAGAGTTTTACCTCTTCTTAAGCTCTTGGACGAGAATCAAAGCTCCTAGACCTTGGGAATGCTCTCTTCTCTCACCTCTCTTCAATTCTTAACCTAAAAATGTATTTGGGGTTTCTCTCATTTAATGCTCTCATCGGGCTCTCGCTTAAGTGAGCTCATTCTCGCTCAATCGAGAAAATCCCGCCCATTTTAAAAACTCAAATCTGACTCTCTCGCCCAGGCGAGGCATCTCTCGCTCAAGCGAGGATCTTACAGCATCGACAGGTCCAAAAACATCATTTTTCTCGCCCAGGCGAGCCAATCTCTCGCTCAGGCGAGACCACTCTCGCTCAGGCGAGACCACTCTCGCTCAGGTGAGCCAATTCTCGCTCAGGCGAGAATCCTTCCGTATAGCCCAGAATTTCACCCTTCCAGTTGAGCCTTTCTCGCCCAGGCGAGCCAACTCTCGCTCAGGCGAGACCTCTCTCGCTCAAGCGAGCCAGCCCCCGCTCAGGCGAGAATCCTTCATTATAGCCGAGGATTTCACCCTCCCAGGTAGGCCTCTCTCGCCCAGGCGAGAATCCCTCGCTCAAGCGAGAATCCCATGACTGATACTATAATTTTAAATACTTAAAATTAGGGTGTTACAAATAACTTATTGACTGACATACTAACTAACTTATTGATGTACTTACTTACTGAATGACAGACTTATTGACTGATTTACGGACAATCTAAGTTATTTTCTTACTGACTTCCTAGCTCACTAACTGTATGACTGACTTATTGACATACTGAAAGAATGACTTACTAATTTATTGAATATCCTACTAATTGACTTCTTCACTTACTAACTGACTTAGTTATAGACTTACAAACTGACTTACTTACTTACTAACTGAATTATATGCTCACTAACTAACTGAATTACTAGCTCACTTATTGACTGACTTAATAACTGACTTACTTATTGACTGACATATTGACTTATTTATTGTCTTACTGACTGACTCACGGACTTACTGGCTTACTGAATAACTTACTAACTGACTTACTAACTAACTTATTGATGTACTTACTTACTGAAAGATGGACTTATTGACTGACTTACTGATTGACTAAGTTATTTTATGACTGACTTACTAGCTCACTTACTGTATGACTGACTTATTGACATACTTAAAGAATGATTTACTGACTTACTGAATAACTTACTAACTGAATTCTTCACTTACTAACTGACTTCTTCACTTACTAACTGACTTACTTATGGACTTACTGACTGATTGACTGACTTACTGACTAACTTACTAACTGACTTACATACAGACTAACTTACTTGACTTACATACTAACTAACTTACTGACTGACTTACTGACTTATTTATTGTCTTACTCACTGACTTACTAGCTTACTGAATAACTTACTGACTGACTTACCAACTAAATTATCGATGTACTTAGTTACTGAATGACAGACTTATTGTCTGATTTATTGACTGACTAAGTTATTTTGTGACTGACTTACAAGCTCACTTACTGTATGACTGACTTACTGACATACTTAGAGAATGACTTACTGATTTACTAAATAACCTACTACTGACTTCTTCACTTACTTACTGACTTACTTATGGACTTATTGACTGACTAACTTACTTACTAACTGAATTATATGCTCACTAACTGACTGACTTACTAGTTCACTTATTTCCTGAATTAATAACTAACTTACTTACTGACTAACTTACTGAATGACTTACTGACTTATTTATTGTCTTATTGACTGACTCACTGACTTACTGGCATGCTGAATAACTTACTGGCTGACTTACTAACTAACTTATTGATGTACTTACTTAATGAATGACAGACTTATTGAGTGATTTACTGACTGACTAAGTTATTTTCTTACTGACTTTCTAGCTTACTTACTGTATGACTAACTTACTAACATACTTAAAGAATGACTTACTAAATAACTTACTAACTGACTTCTTCACTTACTAACTGACTTACTTATGGACTTACTGACTGACTGACATACTTACTAACTGAATTATTTGCTCACTAACTGACTGACTGACTTGCTCACATATTAACTGACTTAATAACTTACTAACTAACTAACTTACTGACTGACTTAATAACTTACTAACTAACTAACTTACTGACTGACTTACTGACTAATTTATTGTCTTACTGACTGCCTTACTGGCTTACTAACTTATTGATGTACTTACTTACTGAATGACAAACTTATTGACTGACTTACTGACTGACTAAGTTATTTTCTGGGTGACTTACTGGCTCACTTATTGTATGACTGACTTACTAACATACTTAAAGAATGATTTACTAACGTACTGAATAACTTACTAACTGAATTCTTCACTTACTAACTAACTTCTTCACTTACTAACTGACTTACTTATGGACTGACTGACTGACTGGCTGACTTACTGACTAACTTACTAATTGACATACATATTGACTTACTTACTTGACTTACATACTGACTAACTTACTGCCTGACTTATTGACTTATTTTTTGTCTTACTCACTGACTCACTAACTTACTGGCTTACAAAATAACTTACTGACTGACTTACTAACAAACTTATTGATATACTTACTCACTAAATTACAGACTTATTAACTGATTTAATGAATGACTAAGTTATTTTCTGACTGACTTACTAGCTCACTTACTGTATGAATGACTTACTGACTTACTAAATAACTTAGTAACTGACTTCTTCACTTACTAGTTGACTTACTTATGGACTTACTGACAGATTGACTTACTTACTAACTGAATTATTTGCTCACTATCTGACTGAATTACTAGCTCACTTATTGACTGACTTAATAACTGACTGACTTACTGACTTATTTATTGTCTTACTGACTAACTCACTGACTTATTGGCTTACTGAATTATTTACTCACTTACTAACTTATTGATGTACTTACTTAATGAATGACAAACTTATTGACTGATTTTTTTACTGACTAAGTTATTTTCTTACTGACTTACTAGCTCACTTACTGTATGACTGACTTATTGACATACTTAAAGAATGACTTACTGACGTACTGGATAACTTACTAACTGACTTCTTCACTTACTAACTGACTTACTTATGGGCTTACTGACTGACTTACTTACTTATTAACTGAATTATTTGCTCACTAACTGGTTGACTTACTAGCTCACTTATTGATTGACTAAATAATTGACTTACTTAATGACAAACTTACTTACAAACTTACTGACTGACTTACTAACCTATTTATTGTCTTATAGACTTACTCACTGACTTATTGGCTTCCTGAATAACTTACTAACTGACTTATTGATGTACTTACTTACTGAATGACAGACTTATTGACTGATTTACTGACTGACTAAGTTATTTTATGACTGACTTAATAGCTCACTTACTATATGATTGACTTAATGAGATACTTAAAGAATGACTTTCTAACTTACTGAATAACTTACTAACTGATTTCTTCACTTATTAACTGAATTATTTGCTCACTGACTGACTAACTAACTTATTTATTGTCTTACTGACTAACTCACTGACTTACTGGCTTATTGGCTTACTGACTAACTTACGAACTGACTTACTAACTAAATTATTGATGTAGTTACTTAATGAATGACAGACTTATTAACTGATTTACTGACTGACTAAGTTATTTTCTGATTGACATACTAGCTTACTTACTGTATGACTGACTTACTGACATACTTAATGAAAGACTTACTGACTTAATGATTAACTTACTCTCTGACTTCTTCATTTACTAATTGACTTACTGACTGACTTACTTACTTACCAATTGAATTATTTGCTCACTAACTAACTGACTTACTAGCTCACTTAATGACTGGCTTAATAACTGACTTACTTACTAACTGGCTAACTGAGTTATTTATTGTCTTACTGACTGACTCATTGACTTACTAATTAACTTATTGATGTACTTACTTATTGAATGACAGACTTATTGACTGATTTACTGATTGACTAAGTTATTTTCTGACTGATGTAATGCCCACAATTTTATATTCTTTTAATACGTGAACGAAAAATATTGATTTACTTTTTTTAGACATATATTAATAAAAGAAATATGGTTTTGTTTTTGTAGATCTATCTAAAAATAGATAGATAAGATTTATAGATGAGTTGTAGATCTTTTGATGTTTATCCAATAAGTTTATGATTTATGTCATATTAAAATAACTTAATTGGTTATCTTGTAGTCAAGTAAATCTTTATCTTCTAAAGGTTAAGATTGTTTCAAAATATATTTTAGAATATAAATTGCACTATACTATATTATTAAAGGAGTCACATATTTTGGGTATACGTGGTGAAGTTGTATTAAATATATTTTATGAGTATAATAATTTATTAAATAACATGATTGATAATATTTATTTTTTATAACATGATTGATAATATTTATTTTTTATAACATGATTGATAATATTCTATATATAATATAAGAAGGCCAACACTAAAAAATTTCTCTATCATCTTCCCTTTCTCTTCATAACCACTGTCAACACTGCTCTCAAATTCTCTATTCTACTCATGTTACAAAAACATCAAAAATAACGCTGCTAAGAAAAGGTAAGGCTTTTCTATGGTAACTTCTATTTCTTTTCCGTTCTTTTGCTCTGTTGAGTCCCTGTTTTTTTTTAATTCATAAGTTCTTTTGCCTTTCCTTTCTATTGAGATAAAGTCATAAACTTTCACGCATACACTAACTCTCAAGCAGTAACTCAATGGGTAGAAATAGTACTTCAAATAAATATTCTTTTAATGGAACACATGTGAAGAATCACCTTAATGTGGATCTAGGCATAAAGCTTCATATCCCTTACCCCTGTAGGTTGTTCAATTGGTTTCTATTCAGAATTTTAATTTACAAAAAGCTTTTCTCAAATGGTTGTTGATTTATGATTGCATCTAAACAAACAACTTGGCAATAACAACTAGATTAATGATTTTGTGAAGAAGATTATTTTCCATTCTTGCTTTTAAACAAAACAGAGAGCCCCTTGTAATTTTAGAAATCTTTATTCCTAATTTTATATAGATATTGTTTCTAATTAGAAGGTCACGTTGCAGTATATGATAAATGTAATATACTTTTGAAGTATATGGGTCTTGTGCATCTGTTTCTTTAAGTATAAAATTAAGTATGTGCATTTTTATAATAATTGATTTGATGGTTAGAAAAGAAAATTTCCTTTGTTTTCTTCAAGCCCTCAATTACTTAGATTTTCATCCTACTTTAAGATTTAGTTTTGAAGCAGCCTAATTTGGATTTTGTAGAAGTATAACCTTGTTGTATGCCTTTTAATTTTGAAATGTGCTTAAGTCTTTGGGTTGTTTGAATTGAATGTTATTTGATTGTTTGATAAAGTGATGATGCTTTGGTCAACTGGATGCTAGCTGTGACATTCATGATGGTGCAACAAGATGAAATTATGATGAAATAAAGCGGCTAAGGTGAGGGAGAAGACCATTGTGGTTTTAGAGTATTTCATTAGAGTTATATTCTCCGATTTCCCTCAAGAATCGGAGAGTGTTGTTGGATAGAAACTCCATTGGAAGCTTGTTTTTCCATGTGAGAGTCTTTGTCTTCCATTAAGATGTATTAGCCATAAACATGAAAACCGTTTTGTCAACTAAATGTGAAATACTCGTTTATGGTAATACGTCGTCATGAAAGATTGTTCTATCTTTATTTGTGGGTATGAATGATGATATTGTGATAAAAATGAGTTGATTATGTAAGGCATTAACGATTATGTTTTGGGTTACCTTATTGTGGTAAGGAATAAGATATATTGTGATTATGACATTGATGTGATATTTTATATTATGGTGAAGTCGTGATGTGAGAATGACATAGTGAAACTGATTATAGTGTGGGTTGTATTGTTGCATTGGCATGAGAGCGATTTAAATTGATTGTGAGAGTGATATTAGGAATGTACAAGTGTTATGTGGATTTGTTATTAAATTTATAGGCTCAAGTTATGTAGCAATGAATGTCTTGCTCTAAGTGGTATTAGCTCTATGTAGCAATGAATTTCTTGCCCTAAGTGGTATTGGCTCTATGTAACAATGAATGTCTTACCCTAAGTGGTATTGGCTCTATGTAGCAATGAATGTCTTGCCCTAAGTGGTATTGGCTCTATGTAGCAATGAATGTCTTGCCCTAAGTGGTATTTGACTCTATGTAGCAATGAATGTCTCGCTCTAAGTGGTATTGGCTCTATGTAGCAATGAATGACTTGCCCTATGTGGTATTATATTGCTTTAAAAGTATTATATTACCTTTGGTTATGGAGTTGTCGTTGTGTATTGTGAGTGACTATGGTATGGTGATTTTGATGGAGATTGGATTGGGTGAATTGTATAAGTGATATATGATAGATATACTAATTGAAGATGTGAATATCCTATGGTATAAGTTATAGATTGCGTGCATCAATTGTATATGTTGATACGGTTGATTTTAATTGTTGTATAGGTTGTAGCACTTTAATGTTATTACTCTATGTAATTTCACGTTGCGGTCGCCGTAGTTGGTTCTTACTCCTTCTGTGTTTTCCTTGTCTATGCTATATATTTGAGTTTATGTCATTGTTATTGCGCCTCAGATGTCTGCTGATGGGAGTACAGACTAGAGTAGTTGTTTTATGTGTTCGAAAGTGTATTTATATAATGTATGTAATATGAGAAACATGTTGAAGTAATTCTTTTTGTATAAATGACCTCTTTCTAAAGATGTAATAAGACTAGTATGAAGACCTTAATAAGTGATTTAATTGAAAATGGATAATTGTATAGATTATGGATCTAAGGTTGAGTGAAATGACATGTTTTGTTGTAAAGACATATTTGAATATTTCCACATCTTGAATTATGAATCTTAACTAATATTTGAATTCACTCAGGTTTTCTAAATTAGTTAAGTAATATCTATCGATAGTATTTCATTTCGTTTTTCATATTAAAGTTTTAAAAAAAAATTGGGTTATAAAATCGGGCTGTTACAATTTGGTATCAGAGCAGTTCTTTCCTACCCGACTTGAGGTTATGGTCTCATAAATTATTTATCTGTGTGACTCTAAAGTGTTTACTTGTTTGTTTTGTCGTGGTTCTCGGCTTAATCTATGATGCATTTTCTTTGTTATGACAATTACGATTTCTTATTTTGGATTTCCTGTTGAATTTTGATAAGATTACAGAAATCAAAGTCAATCAAAAGATTAGGCATGTGTATAAAAGAGGAAATAGGAAGGTTTGGAAGTTAGATAACTAACTCAACTGTTTTTGTCAGTCAGTTAGTTAGTTACTATTTTGAGTTGTTATTAAATAGAGTTAGCTAGAAGAGTTAATTAGGAAATTATAGAATAACCCAACTGATTGTGGAATCAGTGGTTGATTGTGGAATCAGTGGATCGTGGGATCCTTGTAATTCATCACCATGTATTCTTCTTCTTCTCTGTCAATAAAAACTTCCTTTAGAGCCCTGCCAATAACCTCCAGGTTTGGCTTAGGGACGTTTCCTTTCATTTCTTTCTATCTTTTCTACTTACTGTTGGTACCAGTGTTATCACTGGTATCAGAGCACCATCTTGGTGCCTGCAAGGGAAAAGGAACCACCACCATCCAAGCTGCTGCAAGTTTATGGTCTCTACAAGAAGTCACACAAGAACCATGGAAAATTGGGTACAAGAAAAGGAGGAGATGAGAAGCGGGATAGAACTGAATGAAGCTAGAACAAAGAAAACTGAGGACTTACTTGTTGCTATAGCTTTGAAGCTAGGAATCACTGTTGGGGAAGAAGACAGTGGAGACAATGAAGAAGTAGAGAGCCACGCAGTCCAATCAATAGGTGACAAATGGAGAAAGTTAGAAATCTCTATCTTTATGGGAGAGGATGCTTGTGGCTGGGTACAGAAGTTGGAAAGATATTTCTCCATGAGAGATGTGGTTGAGAAAGAAAAGATGAAAGCCACTGTTGTAGCCTTGGAAGGTAAGGCTCTGAGTTGGTTCCAGTGGTGGGAAGGTTGTAGCCCCTCACCCACTTGAGACAGTTTTAAATTGGCAGTAGTTAGAAGGTTTCAATCTTCTATGGTCCAGAATCCCTTTGAATTGCTATTGTCTCTTAAGCAAGAAGGAAGGGTGGAAGCTTATGTAGAAGAATTTGAGAAGTACTCTAGAACCCTAGGAGGAACTAATCAAGAATTCTTGAAGGGGGTATTTCTGAATGGGCTGAAGGAGGCTATAAGGATGGAAGTGAAACTTTATAAGTTGCCCACTATTCAAGATATCATCCATCAGGCTATCCTAATTGAGCAAAAGAACCTGAGTATGCAGAAGGAGGCTACAACAGGTTATGGTAGGAATAATGGTGCTACCAGAGGAAATTCCCACAATAGGGTGGTCACCTTGGACCATGTTGCAGCAAACAGCAACAAAAGAGAAGCTTCTTCTGTGGGGAGTGTGGTAGGATTTTCCAAACTCCTACCAGAGACAGAAACTTCTAAAGGGTTAGGTGATTATAAGAGACTCTCTAGTGCTGAAATGAGAAAGAAAAGGGAGAAGAGACTATGCTTCAGATGTGATAAACCCTTCTCTAGAGAGCACATGTGTAAAAACAAGCAGTTCAAGATGTTACTCCTAATTGATGATGATGATGATGAATATGAGCTGGGAGAAAAGGCAGAGGTTCAACAGTTCAATTCCCTGCAATTATCATTGTACTCCATGACAGGTTTGACTTCTACTAGGTCATGGAAGGTAGGGGGTAAGGTAGGAGGAAGGCCAATTGTGGTTATGATTGATTGTGGTGCCTCCCATAACTTCATATCCCAAGATCTAGTTGCTGAATTGTAGATCCAGGTGAAACCTACTAAAGCTTATGTAGTAGAAGTGGGTGATGGACATCACATCCAGTGTCAAGGCAAATGTCCTCAGCTAGCACTTTGTCTTCAACAACTAGAGGTAATTCAAGACTTTTACCTTTTTGCTTTGAAGGGTGTTGACATGGTGTTGGGTCTGGAATGGCTAGCTAGCTTAGGGGAAGTGCGGACAGATTTTGGTAGAATGATGCTAACTGTTAAAAAAGAAGGTGTCATCATCACCATAGTGGGTGACCCTGCTCTAACCAAGGTTGAGGTTTCAGTTGGTGCTTTTATGCGATTATTGCTGGAAGAAGGGGAAGGATTATTGTTGCAATGTGACAGAACTGATGAGCCAGATAGTCTGATGCCAACAGAACTAGAAGGGGTTTTGCACAATTTCCAGAAGGTTTTTGAAGATATTGAGGGATTACCTCCTACTAGGTCACATGACCATGCTATCCACTTGAAGGAAGGTGTTGATATCCCTCATCTGAGGCCATACAGGTGTCCTTATTATCAGAAGGCTGAAGTAGAAAGGTTGGTTGATGAGATGCTTAGGGCAGGGGTTATTAGACCTAGCATTAGCCCTTATTCAAGCGATATTCTGTTAGTTAAGAAAAAAGATGGGGGCTGGAGGTTTTGTGTTGATTACAGAGCCTTAAACAAGGCCACTATCCCTAATAAGTTTCCCATACCATTGATTGAGGAGCTACTAGATGAATTGGGACAAGCTAAGGTGTTTTCCAAACTTGATCTCAAATCTGGATATCACTAGATCAGGATGAAGGCTAAAGATATAGAGAAGACAGCCTTTAGAACTCATGAAGGCCACTATGAGTTCATGGTTATGCCTTTTGGCCTAACCAATGCTCCCTCCACTTTCCAGACCCTAATGAATGAGATTTTAAAACCTCATCTAAGGAGATTCACCCTAGTCTTCTTTGATGACATTTTGATATATAGCCCAGATTTAAAGTCTCATTGCCAACATTTAGGGATTGTGTTGTCTATACTCAGGGATAATTCTCTAAGGGCCAACTTCAAGAAATGCAGATTTGGTCAGAAGGATATAGAATACCTAGGCCACATTATTTCAGAGGGCCAATTTTTTGTTGATTCATCTAAGGTGGCAGTTGTGGAGTCCTGGCCTGTTCCCAGCAACCTTAAGAGATTAAGAGGGTTTTTAGGGTTAACAGGTTACTACAGGAAATTTGTGAAGGGCTATGGCAAGCTGGCTAGTCCCCTCACTGACTTACTGAAGAAAGACTCTTTTAAGTGGTCAGTTGAGGCCAATTCAGCCTTTGAACAACTGAAGGCCACTTTGTTGCAGCTACCTAAATTAGCCATCCCTGATTTCAACAAGGCTTTTGTAGTAGAGACAGATGCTTCCAGTAAGGGGTTGGGTGTTGTGCTTATGCAGGAGGGCAGGCCTTTGGCTTTCTGGAGTAAAGGATTATCCTTAAGAGCTCAGCAGAAATATGTTTATGAAAGGGAACTCATGGCTCTAGTACAGATTGTTCAAAAATGGAGGCATTATCTTTTGGGGAGGCACTTTATTATCAAAACTGATCAGAGGAGCCTTAAGTTTTTTGTAGAACAAAGGTTGTTTTCTGATGAACAATTCAAGTGGCAGTTAAGTTGATTGGGTTGGATTTTGAAATCCAATATAAACCTGGTAAGGACAACTCAGCAGCTGATGCACTTTCTAGAAGATTAATGTACACTACACTCTCTGTAATATCCCATGAAGACTTAGACAATTGGGCCAGTGACTTGAGTTTGGATCCTAAATGGAAGAAGGTAGTGCAGGAGTTATTGATTTCTTCCACTAGCCATCCTGACTTTGAGCTAAGACAAGGGGTTTTGTACTTTAAAGGCAAACTGGTTTTAGCTAAATCCTCTAATAGGATCCCTGTCATTCTTTCTGAGTACCATGAAACACCTACAGGAGGGCACTCTAGTTACTACAAAACCTACAAGAAGATTTCAAGTTTTCTATTTTGGGATGGAATGGAATCAGATATCAAGACCTTTATTGTTGGGTGTGATACTTGCCAGAGAAATAAATACTCCACATTAGCTCCTGGAGGTCTCTTACAACCTCTACCCATTCCTTTGCAAGTGTGGATGGATATATCCATGGATTTCATTGGTGGGCTACCCAAGTCTCAAGGCAAGGACACTATATTTGTGGTGGTAGATAGGCTAACTAAGTATGCTCACTTTTTTGCCCTTGGACACCCTTACTCAGCCAAGGATGTTGCTTTGGTATTCCATAAGGGGTTGTAAAGTTACATGGGTTTCCCACTACCATTGTTCTGATAGAGACCCACTATTCCTTAGCTTGTTTTGGAAGGAATTGTTTAAGATGGTTGGAACTCAACTGAAATTGAGTACTGCATATCATCCTCAGACTGATGGACAGACTGAGGTTACAAACATATGTTTGGAAACCTATCTAAGGTGCTTTGCAGGACCAAAGCCTAAGCAGTGGATCAACTGGTTGCATTGGACAGAGTATTGGTTCAACACCAACTATCACATATTAGCTGGAATGACACCATTCAAGGCTTTGTATGGGAGGGATCCACCTCTCTTACTTAAGGCAGGAACTATACCCTCTAAAGTAGAAGAGATCAACCAACTCATGAATCAGAGAGATGGAATTCTAGAAGAATTAAGGGGTAACTTAGCTAAAGCTCGGAACTCCATGAAACAGTATGCTGACAAACACAGGAGAAAAGTGGAGTTTGAGGTGGGTGAATGGGTGTTTCTTAAGTTGCAACCTACAAGTTAAAGTCACTAGCCAATAGACCCTATGCTAAGCTATCTCCAAAGTTCTTTGGCCCTTATCAGATACTTAAGAGGGTGGGAGCTGTGGCTTATCAATTAGACTTGCCTGCTCATTCTAAAATTCACTCGGTGTTCCATGTATCCCTTTTAAAAAAAGCTCTCAAGCACCATCAGCTTCCTCAACCCTTACCTCCTATGTTATCTGAAGAGTTAGAGTTGGAGGTAAGTCTTGAGGACATCACTGACAGCAAGGTTAATAAGCAGGGTAATATTGAAGTCTTAGTAAAATGGCAGAATCTTCCTAGTTATGAATGCACTTGGGAGCTAGCATCTACAATGAAGGAGAATTTTCCTAACTTCAAACTTGAGGACAAGTTAGAAAGTTTAGGGGGGAGTATTGATAAGATCACAGAAATCAAAGCCAATCAAAAGATTTTAGGCATGTGTATAAAAGAGGAAATAGGAAGGTTTGGAAGTTAGATAACTAACTCAACTGTTTTTGTCAGTTAGTTAGTTAGTTACTATTTTGAGTTGTTATTAAATAGAGTTAGCTAAAAGAGTTAATTAAGCAATTATAGAATAACCCAACTGATTGTGGAATCAGTGGATCGTGGGATCCTTGTAATTCATCACATTGTATTCTTCTTCTTCTCCATCAATAAAAACTTCCTTTAGAGCCCTGCCAATAACCTCCAGGTTTGGCTTAGGGATATTTCCTTTCATTTCTTTCTATCTTTTCTACTTACTGTTGGTACCAGTGTTATCAAATTTATTGATGTGAAAGATTCTTGTTGAAATTTTTTATGTGGACTCCTTGTTGTAAATTCCTTGTTGAATTTCTTGTTGTAGACTTCTTGTGATGGACTTGTCGTTGAATAACTTGCTGTGAATTTCTTGATGAATTCCTTGTTGAAAATTTCTTGTTGAATTCCATGTTATGAACTCATCGTTGAATTTCTTGTTGTGAGACCATTGTTGGGAATTCTTTGTTGAAACTCTTGCTGAGAATTTCTGGTTTTGAACCTCTTGATGAATTGCTTGTGGTAAGTTTCTGGTTGTGACTTCCCTGTTAAATTTCTTGATGTGAAATTTCCTTGTTGAGAGTTCCTCATGGTGAATATCTTGTTATGAGCTTCTTGTCAATATCTTGTTGTGAACTTTCTTTTATCACTAACATTAAGATAATCGAAGAGAAACGATTAAATTAGCTTTCTTTGGATGTTTGCTTATATGTCTCTATGGTTATGGTTGAGCAGGATTAGGGTAATGGTCGCCCACTGCGAAATCTAATAGAAGATTGGGAATCTTGTTTGCACCATAAGAATAGAAAACTTTGAAAATTATATCATTTATCTTTATAGAATAAATGCATGCCATATTGCCATGAGTTTGATAATTTGTTGAAGTATAAAACAGGTGTTTGAACTGGACTTCCGTAAAATATTAACAACATCCTTGCTCTGGTTTGGAAAGGATGATTTGTGGTTTGTGGGTTTTAGTGATCCATGTAATTTGTTTACACTGCTTTGAAATGAATCATTACCCTTTAAATTGAGTTAGATTTGCATTTTTAAATAACATCTATGTTTTAACTCTTCCTGGTAAGGTGCTTAATTTGTTAGGAAATGATACTTTTGGTTGGCATGGAGTAAAAGCATTTAGTTGGGCATGGAAGCTGGTTATTGTTTTAAAAAATGATGTTAACTTGTTATGGAAATCCTACATTTAGTTTAAGCACTTTAAAAGTTTGGAAAATTATACGTTATCACTTATTGAAAACCTAATTTTGGAAGTAAGTCTTGTGAACCATGTGTGTTGTTCCTAGACAGTGTGTCTTTTGATCACCCAATTGGTCCAAACAATAGAAGTAGATTTTGCATGTCTCCTAGCAGTGAAATTTGCACTGTCTGCAATGTTTAGGGTATAAAGTTGTGTAGAAGTATCAGGCATTTTTTTTTTCCCTATTATTGATTCATTGTTTCTTGGTTTTACTTTTCTTTTGAGCATTCCTTTTCAATGAAGTTAATAATGTTGTGAGAAGTTAAAGAGAATTTGAAGGTGTGTGGGGAATTCCTTTTAAGGTAATAGTATAGCTGTATAAGACCTATATAGATGCCTTAGTTTTGGAATGAAACATGTTGATTGAAGTGCTAAAATTACGTATGTAAACTTCTGGTTAAAAGTATTGATTGATGTTGGTTAAGATATTAAATGTCATTGGGAAGAGTATGTTTGTATAAAAGTTGAACCTTCAGATATGTTTATGCTTTGAAGTGACTCTCTAAACTGTTGGTAACCAACAGCGAGTCAGTATAAGAAAAATAGGCAGGATAAAGTATAGTGATAAAATTTCCTTATGCCAGTGACTTTGTGATATGTATATGAGTCTAAGCTTTGATAATGAAAATTGATGTTGTGTTACTTTAGTTTTAGTGTGTTATCGCTAAACTAATTTTGCTTTCATCCTCTTCGTAGATAGTGGTAATGTAAATAGGAAAATTATTTTCTATTCTTGTACATTAATTCTATGGTCTATCATAATCGATCTTTTGAAATTGAATATTCGCAATACCTGATATAATACACCTACTATATTTTTAGATATTGTACGTTCAAAACCTTCTCATGTTTCATGTGCATCAATATTTGATATGTATAAATTACGGCGTTTATACATATGTATGTATCCATAAATGAACTATGAGAATTATACTATCATGGATAGAATGTAACTACGGAACCAACTCGCCCTTTTTGAAAAATTGTGGTTTAGGCCTTTCAGCTATGCATGAGTAATTTGTTTTGAGTTATTTTGAAATAATTGTGTTTAATCCCTTGCTCTTATAAGGTGATTGCTATGAATGTTCTATCTAATCCGTTTTCAAAAGTCACCTTGGGTGAAGTGTGGTATTCGACTCAGCATTAATTAAGTTTAATATTGAGAATCCCAACTATAAACAATTGTATCTTAGACAAGGATGGTTTCGTTAAAAACTTCTTGATGTGCTAAGTTGTTGGTTAGCAGCTTTGCCTCCTCTTGTTTGGCCAGCCTATTGTGGACTAGGCCAATTAGCTTACACATCTAGCCAACTAGCTTATCATGCAAGGTGGCACCTCCTACTTGTCTTGTCTTTGCTTGTATCATGCATGAAGTCATGATTAGCTTGATTTCCTTGCTTCTTAAGTTATGCTTGATTGGTTGCTTGGCAGGCTTAGCTTGGTTTATTCAAGACAAAATAAGCTTCCTTTATTTAAGATGAAGAAATATTTTTCAAAAAATATGCTAAGCGCATAGGACGCCACGCTTGGCCTATTTGTTTTGATCAAATTTTTTTGTGCTTCTGGCTTGTGATTTGTCTATCTTTCAAGTAATTCTTTTTTATACATTTTCCTACAAAATTGAGAAAGAACTTGGACAATAGTTGATTAAAAATTATATTATTTAAGCATATGAAAGAAATCAACGCAAATGCATATGAAGGCAATCGCTCTGAGGAAATTGTGCATTTTGGCACTTATCAATACACCTACACAAATCTATTCACAACAAATGAATTTTATGATAACTGATTTGGATTATATCATTTTCCTAGTATTAGATTACATATCAAACAATTTTGAGTCTTATGATGAAAAATATAGCATGTATCCTATTGTAGTCCAAGCCAATAGATCATAACATTTGTTTAGCATCATAGGTTTAAGAAGAGAGCACATTAACCTCCAGCAATATATCATTCATAAGTGCAAGTAGGTCTATGAAACTCTTATCATTTCATCCATTAATAGAGATTTTAACTTATACAACTTTGACACCGCTACCAGTCTCTTAAATTTAGTACAACAATCATATAGTAGTTTTTCAACATCACTTATCAACCGTTGAAACGTCTTAGTATTATCCTGAATATCTTCTTCGACAACATTTGTCATTTCCTCGAAATGATCTCCTTCATATGTATTTGTGTTGATTTCTTTCATACGCTTCTCAAGACAAACATAATAAATGATATCACTTCATCCTCATACTCATTCGTCAATCAATTGACACTCATCCATTTTCTATCAATATTTTCATCCATTTTCTACAAAGGAATTGATAAAAAACATCAATGAGCATAAATCCCTATAATGTTGGAGTTAAGCTCACCAAGCAGAGCAAATACATTATTAGGGGAAGCTCTAACTCATGTAATAAGGTGAAAGGGGAAACCCTAACTCAATACAACCTAAATGAGTGAACACACTTTCAATTCATCTAATTAAAAAGGCAAATATTTATAAGGAAACCAAACTTTCAATTCGGTGTTGAATGAGTGAACTTTCGGTGTTGAAAGATTGAAAGATGTTGAGGTTGAATAAGTGAATGAGTTTCGGTGTTGAATGATTTTCGTGTTGAATGATTTTGAGGTTGGAAGTGATTTTCGGGGTTGAATGATTTTCGTGTTTAATGATTTTAAGATTAAATGATTTTGTGATTTTGAGAGTAAATGAGTTTCAGTGATAGGTGAGTGAACTTAGGATTTTTGAATGTATGTGAATGCAGAAAAGTTTTAAGTTTTTTAGGGTATGATTGCATTTGGGATTGCTGCGCATTAAGGATTCAACAATGCTCATTAACAAGAGCACTTTAGAATTTATCCATCCATGAAATTCAACAACGCTTCCTACAACGTGCGATGTTGAAGATATCATATTCGAATGCTGACATGTGTAGAATAATTAATTAAATGCATTTTTAATGACATTCAACAACGCTCGTTTAAAGGAGCTTCGTGGAAACCTTACAATTCAACAACACTTATGTAAATGAACACTCTTGTTAATGCGATTTGCAAATATTCAATAGCCCTCATTTAACTGAGCATTGTTGAATATCATAATTCCTAATTCTACACTATTAAGCACAAACATAACACAATGTATCCAAAACACCAAAACATACGCATCCACAACACCAAAACACAAACACATCCATAGATAATGCATTGAACATAATAGAACATCTAGCAACAACAAAAGATATACAACACCAAAACACATCCAGAACACTAAAACACATTGAATAAAACATAAATGGTATTCAAAACAATTGAACAAAACATTGAACATTAATAATAAACACAACATATTAAAAAGAACATAAAAAGCATTCCCTAAACAGTACATTGAACATTGAACAAAATACCAAAACAGTACATTGAACAAAATACCAAATCAGTACATTGAACATTGAACCAAAACAGTGTGTTGTATTCCCTAAGCTTGTAATTTATACAATTTATTAATCTATATATTGAATTCCCTAAATTACTCTTTAAAACTAAGTACATAACTTGACCAATCTTCCCTCAGCCTAGTGGTTTGGTCATCTGTGTATGACTCTATATTAAACTGGATTGCAACTAGCCAGTGCTGAATGATCTTCTTCATGAAGTATAGCACATAATAGTCGCAATCTTTGTCGTTGGTTTAGCAGGGAGTCTACAATTAATATCAAATAAACATATAACTACATGTACTTGAAATATGAATACTACACATATAATTGTTTGAGATATGTGCTAATACCTTTTATATGAGTCTATTTGATGTTGTTTGAGCTCTGTAAATTTGCAGCCCCCAAAACAACATAAAATGTAGTTAATTACTAAACAAAAAGTGAAAGTGTACTATAAATCAGAAAGTTTAAATGATAGTCCATTTTACCTAGTGAATATTTCCTTCGATCAAATTAATGACAATCAAAATCCAATGTTGCCTAAGACAACATATGCATATGATTAGGAAATGTTAAACACAAATATACTTAAGACAAACATACAAAAGACAATTAAATTATGTTTGTATAAAAATGCTCACCCGATATTAAAAGGTGCAAGAAATAAATCTACATCTTCTCTATGTTTGAGGAGCATATCAGCTACGTGTTGTGGTTCCCCCTCCGTTCTTCTTTTGTTCATTGGGGTTACTCATCACCAAAGAGGTAAATTATGGGGACAAGAACATAATATTTTTTTATCTTTCAAAATAAGATTGTCATTCAAGTACCTAACATATAATACAAATGTTTGTTAATTATAGCATCAATGATTAAATGAAAAAGTGAGAAGTTAAGAAAACAAAATTTACTTCATATACACATATAACTATTGAACATATCAAGTCATGTTCATATACTTCTTAAATTCTTCAATGCTAATGAATTATGTGGAACTATACCCGAAGATGCCATTGGGAATTGATATCATAAGTATAGAACCACCATCCAAGTTCTGTACATGCTTCATCATTTGAGTACAGAACTTGATCTTATTGGAAAAGTTTTAAATTCACTTTCTACAATTAAATACCTTTTTCTTTTTGTTATTGTTCATCTTGCTTTCCCTTTCATTAAAACCACTCTTCCTCTACTTGAAATTGAAATTATGCTTTCTCTTATACTTTAAGTGAAAATCATTATATTCAGACCCAAATTCATTCAAAGGAGAATGACGAAAATAGGAAATTGGAAATATAAATAAGATCCAAACATCAAATGTATCATCAAAAATATTAATTATAAAAACCCATAAAAGATAAGCACGAATAAATCCACACCTATATACAAGGGGAGTGGCATTGAAAATTGAAAAAAATAAATTTGATGGAAAAGATGAGAAAGATGAAGAAGATGAAAGGTTTGCAAGGGAATGAAAGGAAACAAAAAAATGAATTGCTGTATAAACAAGATATAATTATCTAAATAATTATCATGATGATGTGTATATTTTTTGTGACTTGGCATAATTTAGTTGGTTGGGACAGGAAGAGGGATATGATCAGAGGATCCTCATCCCTAGTTAACTATATTTGTTAGGAGAGCTGTATTATTTGAAAAACTAGTCAGATATGTTGACCAAATAAGTTTCAGTTAAGAATATAGCACATAATTGTAAAAAACTCGACTAATATAATTCTCAATTAAGTTAGGAAATAGGAGATATTACGAATAGAAATGACAAAGCAGGTAGCCTGATTTGTTTTGTCTATGCCCATAAATGCCAAAAAAAATTAAGCGAGCATGGACATGTCTCCATTGACCTAACATACAAAAATTGCATGCCCTGTCCGTTTTAAAATGGGTAACAATTGAAGAAGGGAATTTAGAAAACTTTGATATTTTTAAATAAAAAACTTTGATATTTTTAATTAAAAAACTTTGATAAAAAAATTTCATATCATATCATAATGTTTTGAGGCATTAAATCACATCAAATCATAATTTATTTGAAATTTTATTATTTTTTCTCTAACATCACGCCTTCGAGCCGCCTGCATTGCCCAAAAGGGCCCATGACGAGCAAACGGGCATAGATAAACGAACAAATGGACAAATTTTCTATACTTTGTCCATATATATTAGAGAAATATTAGAGAGAAATCCTATTTGAGAGATGCTTATTGTGAGGGCATTTCTGGAGTTTTTATTTTATTTTAATTTTCTACTTTGAAAAGTAGGGTATTAATCTATTAATTTTGGTGTACTTTACATTTCTAGTTACCTGTTGCACATCTATTATATATATAAGAAAAAAAGGTATGGTTAATATATATCTTGAATATTATACCCAACTTATTAATGATTATCTAAATATTTCATTTTATTTTATCAAATTATTACACAATGTAATAATATATATCTTTAATAAGATTGATAATTACGTGGTTTTAAATATTTGTCAAAATCAACCTGTCTCATATGAATGTATGAGTAATATGTACATTCTTAACCATATGGCAAAAAGTATGGTTAAGAATAACCTCTCACACATGATACAGACATCTCACTTTGTATAACCTCTCACACGTGATAAAAATACACTCATACCTAGGGGTGAGTGTGGGCCGAGTTGGGACGGGTTAAGGTTTGTCCTTACCCAGAACTAAATGTTGTTCGGACCATTTTTTTGAACCTGGACCCGACCCTAGACCCGAAGTTAACCTGACCCTAAATATTCACAGGGTCAGCCTTTAAACCCGGACCCGACCCTAGACCCGATTAAATATAATGTATACTTATTTATATAAAATATTCTAAATATTATTTATTATTGTGAATATGTAATTTGACATATAAAATAATATATGTGTATATATATTATTAAACATGTATATATGATGAAAAAATAGAGAATCAATGATATTTTCGACCAAAAAATATCATTACTCTGTATATATTTGAACAGAGACACATACAAACATCGTGAGTGGGTGACAATGGGACAGGTCGGGATATGTCATGTTTGGTCCCTATCCGACCATAAATGTTGACTGAGTCTAATTTTTGAATCTGAACCCGGCCTTAGACCCGATGAGACCCGACCCTTTTCAGACCCGATCAGATCAGACAATACCGAGTGAGCAGGTAGGGTCGAGTCATGCTCACCCCTACTCATACCCATTGTAAATTACCTAATATATTATTTAATAAGATATAATAATAATAATAGCATTTAATATATATACTATATATAAGAAAAAAGTTTCATTAATATTCATTTTCATATGTGCTACAACCACATTCATTTTTTCCCGTCCAAAATTCATATGTTAGCATAATAACATAGAATAAATAATAATTACTAAAAGGAATACCATATGCTTGACATTTAGATTTTTCAAGGGCAATTTTGTCATTATATAATAACTTTTTTAATATCATTGTAATGTAAATTGTATGATATATTTTTTGTATAAATTTAATATTGTTGGGGATACTTTAGTCATTTATAAGTAACATATGTGTTTTTAACTATTAAAATATATGAGTTATATGTTTGTTGTAATATATGTATTTTTAATCATGTAAATGTATAAATAACATGTGTATTTTTAACCATATGAAGGTTGAGAAAGAAAACTGATTACGTTTTTTCAGATGGTTATAATTGTAATATGATTCAATATAATTTTTTATAATGAGAATAGATTTTAAATTGAATCTATTATAATAAATAAAAAATAGTAAGTAAGAAGTAAAGCAGTATAAAAAGAGAGGAGCGAAAGAAGAGAAAAAGAGAAGAAATCCTGAAAGAGAGAGTAAGTAGGAAATTTGGGTTGAGTTTAGAAAAATGGGAAATGGTTTTACCTGCATGACAAAGAAGGAATCGAAAGATGTTGGATCGAGAAACAAGAGATTGGGTAGATCACAAAGGAAGCTTGTGGCTGAGGAAGACTTGCATCTTCAGGCACTATCTATGGCACTTCAACAACATCAATTGTCTCAGAGATTTGAAGGTTCAACTTCTAGAAGGATTGGCTCCACCAGTTCCAGAAGGCGCAATCTATCTGAATCATTCTCTGCTAATAATAAAAAGGTTTCTTTTTTTATTCACTGCCAAAAAGTGGTTCTCATCATTGAGTTGTTTATGTCCACCAATAACATAGCTATGTAAAACAAGGTAAAAAACAACATGAAATTTGTAATTACATTTTTATCCTCACAAGTTAGTGTAAAAAGAGCCACTCACTCACTCACTTTAGGAGTTAACAAAAACTTAATTGCTTGTATGCCCAGTCAACACAACAAGCCGGACCTCAAAAGTATACATACATATATATACATAAAAAAGGGGTTTTATTCTTAAGCTTTATGGGAAAATTGTGTAAGGAAACAAAATTAAGACTTTTTCATATTTGGATCCAGATACCTCACTTTTGGTACTGATTAAATGTCTGTTGGTGCCTTTTGTTTGTCATGTAATGTAAAATAAAAGGGACCTTGAAATGGTGTTTTCATTGAATAGAATTAAAATTAATATATTCTTGAGTCCTCACTAAGAGACAATTGAACACAATTATTCATGTCATATCATATGCAGGTTCCAGAATTTGTGGAGAACATTAAAACAAAGAAGTTTGTGTTAATCCATGGAGAAGGTTTCGGAGCATGGTGTTGGTACAAGACTGTTGCCCTTCTAGAAGAAGTGGGACTGCTTCCTGTTGCCTTGGATCTTGCAGGTTCTGGAATTGACCTCACAGACCCTAACAGTGTCACTACATTGGCAGATTATTCAAAACCTTTAATTGATTATCTCGAAAACATTCCCGAGGATGAGAAGGTTTGATTGCGTGACAATAAAAGTATATTCAACTTGAAGAATGTCATTGTCTGATTCTCATGCATTCCATTATATTTTTAATGAAAATGGAAATTTCACAGGTTGTTCTTGTTGGTCACAGCATTGGTGGTGCTTGCATATCTTACGCATTGGAACATTATTCAGAGAAGATCTCGAAAGCTGTTTTCCTTTCTGCTACAATGGTCACTGATGGTCAAAGGCCTTTTGATGTTTTTCATGAGGTATCTAGTTAGTTTCTTCTCTTATTTATGTGACCATTTCAATTTTTGAGACTTTATATTTTTACTCAAATCAAACTTAAATTAATAATAACATTAACACATGTTAAAACATTTTTATATGATGTGTAGTGTGCTAACAAATCTTTCTAAGTTTGCAACCATTTTTTGTTACTAATTATGCTATTATGTGGATATATATTGTCCTTCATGCTTTCCTGTAGGTTCTGCAAAATCATGCCATACTAGTTCTAAAGTGAGAAATGTAATATCATGAAATTCATCCTACTTTATTTTTTTGGATACATTGCTTTAAACGTCGTTGATCCGTAAAGGCTTGGTTGTTGTTATTATTTGCTTTAATCGTATTAGATGGTGTAATTTCTTCATCTGTTTTCATAAACTCGTGTTATCATGAGTATGTTAATTTCAAAAATTCAGATATTATCATTCTGTAAGTACATTTCTGTTATTACAACTGTCAGTTACTGCTTTTAGTTTTAATCCCATGTGTTCTCTTCTATTCTTCTTAACATACACCTTTCTGTTTGGGGGTATCAATATTCTTCTCCTAGACACTTCAAGTAAATAACATAGAATCCAAAATAAGAGTTATTTATGATTCAAATGAACTTTTTATATTTTTTTTTTTTTTAATTTATCTCGTTTTGCATTGTTTACTTGGAATAACTTATTATTTTCTCTGATTATCTACACTTCAGCTTGGATCTGCTGAACGTTTTATACAAGAATCTAAGTTTTTGATCCATGGTAATGGTAAAGAAGAACCCCCCACAGGATTTATGTTTGAGAAAGAGATGATGAAAGGATTATATTTTAACCAATCCCCACCGAAGGTATGAGGATTCCAGTCTATTTCTAATTTTCCGCCTTCTAAATTTAAGGCTGGTACATATTGACTGTCCGTTTAGATAACTAAAGATGTACACGTTTCATGAATAGTAGAATTTTGGAACTACAATTGTCTCATCACCTTTCCCCCTTTCATTCTCTTTCTCTTATTTTTTAGAGGTGGTTGTTGGGCAGAGGAAGAAAACATGTGTACAAAACTTATTACACAAAAAATAATTTTAAAAAAAAGTAAAATTAATTAGTTTCATTGAAATGTATTACTGTGCTGATAAGTACTTGCTTAAAAGTTTAAGTGAAAAGCTTTCCAAGAGTGATACTGTATACAGTTACAGTTATTACATTTTTGGTATTATCAATGACAATGTCGATGTGCCAATTCTAGTAAGTTTTGTGATAAAATGTGCTAAAGAAGATGCTGGGGACATGGACATGTCACTAGTTATCATTTATATAACAAGGGAGGAATCAAGGGAGGGGGTTATCATAATTATATTAAATACAAATAACTAAAGGGGCTATTTTCCTCTCTAAATTGTTTGTGTTATGGCTAATTAGATAATTTGGTTCAGTACCTGATTCTTGAAAAGATCTGAAATTGTATAGATAGTCTGAAACATGCGTACTTCTGTTTGGTTGGTAGATGTATTTTCCTTACTCAAGGTTGTGTTTGTTTACATTTCAAAACTATATTTCCCTTTTTTAAATTCTTATTAGGCTATTACAGTGGCTGGGATTGAGATTTCTTTTGTTCTGAGATTTGGGAAGGAGTAGAGACCACCCTTTTAGTAGGATGTTAGTTGAGGCCCAATAAAGAAGGGGATTTGAGACTTGCAAATTTGGAGACTACTTCAAGTTTCGAGTTGGCTTCAAGTTTCGAGTTGGTTTACCCATTTTTTGGTTTCTGCCCTATTTCTCTAGTTGTGTTGTTTGGTGCTGCCGGTGCTGCATCCATAGTTCATGTTTGGTATTTGGTTCTGTCTTTCGTGCACCTGTGGTTCTAATTCTTCTTTGGTGTGGCCTGTTGTGTGTCTATGGTTCCTGGTTGGGTTTTCTTACCCTTTCATGGGTAGTTATGCTTTTGTTACTTATGTCATTTTTGGTGGTTAAGGAATGATATTATTTGTTCCTTCTGCCAAGTGGTTAAGCCTTATAGTGTTGCTTCTGCTTGGTGGTTAAGCTGTTCCTGGTTTAGTACTTGAAGATTGTAGTTGTTGTTCGTTGGTCTCACCTTCGTTGCAGCTGTTGTTCTGCTATCTTCATTGTGGATTTCCTTGGCTTTTAAAAGCAGCACCAAAAGTCCTAGTCAACTGGGAAACTAAGATTCCTGAGAAAAGCACCTGGGGGTATTTCTATGACCTTGTTCAGAAATATCCATGCTTTAATCCTAGGTATTTACAACCATGTGCCATGCACATGATGACAGATAGAAGTTTGTTATTTTCTTTTGTCATTTAGCGGCTCATTGTATTTTCGCTATATAAGCCTCCCTGGTCATTATAAGAAATGCATGCAAAGGAGGCCCATGGCACGAGACTCCCACTTAGTGGGGTCTGGGAGGGTAAATTTATGCAATCTTACTCTCGTTGTTAGGACTAGTATTTAAAGTTTATGAAATAATGGAGCAGAATTGCAGAAAAGTATAATATCCACCGGTTGGACTTGCAACTCCAATTCCTCTATCGATAAGGGTGGTAAGGGTTGCATCTGCTTAGTTGGCTTCAAGGCCTTCTTCAATAAAGACACATGGAAAACCGGATGAATTTTGGCATGAGTAGGTAGGATCAATTTGTAAGCTACCTGACCCACCCTACTTTCTATTTGGTAAGGTCCAAAAAACCTTGGTGATAGTTTTGTACAAGATCTAGCAGCCAGAGATTTGAGTTTGTACGGTCGAATTTTCAAGTAGACCCAATCTCCCTCCTCAAATTGGACCTCCTGTCTATGCTTATTAGCTTGCACTGTCATCTGATTCTGAGCCTTCACCAAATTCTGATGCAATTCAGCGAACACTTCATCCCTCTGACCCAACAACTTATTCACTTCTTCAATCTTAGACGTGTACGAATATCTTTTAATCAATGTTGGAGGATCTCGACCATAGAGAGCTTTGAATGGTCTCATGCCGATAGAAGCATTGTGATTGGTATTGAACCAATACTCTACCCAAGATAACCATTGCATCTCTTCTCTTTCTTGCACCCAATCATCTGGATTTATGGTCATGCTTCTTGTTAATACCATGTGCAAGAACTGAGCGGAAGTGTTTCCTCAGGGCAAGCAGAGAGACTATTTCCAAGATTTAAACCCATGACCTCATGGTCACTAAGAAATTTATGCATATCTTTACTGCATAAATCAGATAACAGTAGAGATTAGTAATGGTTCAATGGTTCTTCCTTTCAACTACTCTGCATCATTGTAAAGTAATTCTACAATTCTAGAAGTTCCTGAGTTTCTGAGTTAACCCTCACTCTCCTTGTATCTTTTATTGTGATTCCCATTCTCCATTTCTTACTCTTTTTCCTAAATAAGAAGAGGATTCCACAAAGCCATTTGAAATTCTAAAATTCCCTCTTTGGTATGGGTGCTGGTACGTAGTACGCCAGTATCTGGTATGTTACCCTGTCAAATATTGCTAGGCTAGGGTATATTCAATAGGGTTTCTATAGCTCTCTAGGCAATCTTTCTAGTGCTACTTCTTGTAGGTTTGAATCAACTTTTGTTTCACCATAGGAGAAATACCCAAAGATAAAATTATTTCTTGTAAGTGAGTGTACATTACCAATTATTCTTCTTTTCTTTTACTTAAACTATAGGTAAAAATCCTGTTCGTTTCTTAAAGGGAACCAGTTCGCAAAAGAACCATATATTGGTACGAGAGTACCAATTCACGGTTCACTACCAAAATGAGAGAATTGTGCTTCAGTGGTATAAATTAAATATTACTTGATACACATCCGAAACATAGTTTGCAATCCTTATCTTTCCTGTTCAATATTACATCTAAATTTGGTTTCATTACTCTATTCCAGTAAGAAAGAATTGTGCCATTTTAATTTGTTGTTTTTCTGATTATGTTGTAAGTTGTATCAAATTTGAAGGAGGGTGGAATCCTTTAATCTTTGATTCTTCTATTAGCACTTTCATAACTACAATTTATTATGAAATTTGTGCACAGCTTGGAAACATATTGGGAAAACCCATATCTGATCTGATGAGTATTTATTATTATTGATCATTCTACTAATATAGGCATCTGATAAAATATGAAATGAGTTGTATTTCAGGATGTTGCTTTAGCCATGGTTTCCATGCGACCTAGCCCTCTTGGTCCAATCATGGAGAAACTGTCTCTATCTCCTGACAAATATGGTACTGGCCGCCGATTTTATATTCAAACTCTGGATGATCATGCGCTTTCGCCGGATGTCCAAGAGAAGTTAGTGAGGGAAAACCCACCTGAAGGAGTTTTCAAAATAAAAGGCAGTGACCACTGTCCGTTCTTCTCCAAGCCACAATCACTCCACAAAATTTTGGTGGACATAGCTCAAATTTCATAGCCTTAATATGATCATCATGGTTTGTTTTATCTTCCCATCCCCTTAAGGTTACGAAAAATTGGCTTTGCATTGTTGACAACCATAGTTGTATACTTGTATGTAGTGCTGGGAGACCAATTGGGAGAAGTATTTTATTCTTGTGAAATATTAGAGGAAAAAGCATGATTTCATTGCCTTTAAGACAACAATATTACTTTTTTTAGAAGGAAACCTTTCTATTTAAGTGTTCACCCTCACTCATTGGAAACATATTGGGTTAAATAAAATGAAAGGATAAATGACTTATCTTATCTAGGGCTCTATATGTCACCATTCATCATTTTGAGTCACATTCATAGTGGGGTTTTCCTGCAAACCATTAAAAGAGGTTCAGATGCATAACATTGCTTCATTATGTATGAAGACATTGCCTTTTCATTTTCTTCTTACAACCAAGAATAAAAGAAAGCTTAATGTCATCCCAAGTATAATCATGAACCCTATTGTTGTCTTTAGGAAGTATCTCTATGAGGTTTTGAAGCTATGAAGGAGAGGAAAAAAATTACCAAGTCAAATATGGGTCAACAACCATCTCTATACTGTCTACTCAACAAGGGATCCATACTTTAGGATAAAATGAATCTTTCCACTAGTAATCATAACAAATATTATTATCATTGACTACGTATCTAACCTCCACGACCTCTGAAAATGAGTAGACCTGTAAGAATTGAGGATGCATGGACATGATTTAAAATTTCCTAGAATTGAATGAACTCTAGAAGGATTTGATTACAAAACTTAAACTAAGCACGTTGACTAATGAAGTGATCACAGTTCATATAAAAAACAAGGGACCCTAGATACTCCACAACAAAGTTGTCATCTAAACGTACTTCAACGTGATGACCTATGGGCATATGAATTAGATTGATACCTAGACTTGTGATCCATGTTGGAACTATTAACACACACCATCAAACATAAAGATCTAACCAAGGTTGACCGAGGAAAATCTCTACTTGACCTATGCACATGCACTAGCTTCACCATTGTGGCCAACTATGCCAAGCCAAATGACCAAGGAATGCATTATGACCAAGACATCGAACCATATCAACCCTATGGCCAAGCCACCATAAACAACTTGATCGAGATAACATGCCACACTAACCGAAGAAATATGATTGATACTAGATGTAACATGATTGAGGAAATATGTGCCCATGACTTAGCTATTCCGGCTGAGGGAAGACATGCTTATGATTGAAGGAATATGACCGTATGAATTTGACCGACAATTCAAGCCATGACCGAGTGAATGTGACCGATGCGCCTAACCTTGACCATATGAATTTGACTGATGATTCAAGCCATGACCGAAGGACTATGACCAATGGAACTGCGCCACGACTAGGCCGCGACCGTATAAAGTTGATCGATGAAACTAGAACACAATCAGGCCGCGTATAAAGTTGACCGATGGAACTAGGACACGACCAGGCCATGACCGTATAACCTGACCTAGCTACCTAAGTCTTGACCCTGCTGCTCTGACCGAAGTACTTGGCCATTATTCAGTTGTGGTAATGTGTCTCATAAGGTATCTTCAACTTCGCCATTATTTTCACATTTAACACATGCTAATTGTTGGATTTAGTCTGTTAGGTAAGTTAGTTATTAGATGATTGATTCTCTTTTATAAATAGGTACAATTTAACTCTTTTTAGTTAACCTTTTGTAACTCAAAATTCCATCGTGTTTAATAAAATCATTCTCGAGGTATTATTCATATTGCTTTCTTGAGTTATTTCCTTTCTTGCCTTGGAATTCTTTGGGTATATTTCTTAGTAGGAATGATAATAGTTTTTGATTGAAGTTAAATATTTTTTCTTGAACCAACCTGTTAATCTTTTAGATTTTCCCAAATATTTTATCCAATATCAAATAATTAAATTTGCGAAAAATATATATTATTGATTATCTATTCTTAAGATGTTTTTAAATTCGGAAGAAATAACCCAAGGAATTAAAACACTTCCAAAGCTATATATGAAAAACCTTTTTTGGACTGTTAACGTTTAGTGCTTAAGTTTGTTCGACTAGTTATCGCGTCCACTAACAATTGCTTCCCAAGTCAAGTGCGTCCATGTGATAACCGCATCTAATAATTTTAACTACCTTTAAATTATCAAGTCTATAAGATCAAATAAGTTGTATACACATTTAATGAGAATGTTAGATGTTTCAATAATTATTTTTATATTAAATGCTATGTTCCTTGCAAAGCAAAACTTGGGAATGCAAATCTTGTTTTCTAACCTTTTTACACATGAAGAAGATGAAACCATGCATACAACAGAATAATAAAAAAGACTCCTAACAACACCTGCAAACAACCTTAAAGAATGAAGTAACCATGGAAGAGAATGTCTCAATTATATCACAAAAGAAGTAATAAGATATAGACGATCCAACATATTTATTGAACATCTGAACTTGGTCTAAGACATAACGAATTCCTGCATTATATGTTTCTCCATATTAGAATCGGTGGAACATATTGCAATAAATGTTATCCCTAGGCGGGTATTAAATTGAAGACAATTGGAGCATTTGTGAAGAAGATGAAGATTGTCTATAAAAGAAAACTATTTCTAGAGAGTGATGTACATACCTATATAGAGATATAAGAGACATCAATATTTGAGTGTTTACTTTGAAAATATTAGGTTATTTTCTTAAGTGAATTCTAGCTCAATTGATCTTAAATCTTAAATTATTGTAGATCAATCCATAAATCTTTTTTAAAAGACTATTGTTTAAGTTTAGATGATGGAAAGACTTGGTAAAGGAAAGAATCCTAAGAGTATTTAGAGCTTAAATAGGCTTAGTAGAGAAAGAATACTCACTTGAAGAGGTGTTTAATACTTGTACTATGTGAGAAATAGTAAAGAATCATTTTGGGAGAAGGATCTGAATATATCTCTTAGAATAAAATATGATAAATCATTGTGTCGTTTTCTATCCCTTATTTCTTTATTCCTTTCATTTATAATATTTGTGGAGAATTAATCTTCATGGGAGTTAAAATTTTCAAAATAGTTCTAATTTAAGTGATACAATTTTTGTGAATTTTTTTAATAATTAATTATTTTATAAAACTTAACAAACACAATTCAACTCAATTCTTGTATTTTCCTAGAATATTTTCTAGGCTTCAGACATAACTATTAGACTTATCTAAGGTAGTCAAATAATACGTCTTTCTTTTATGATATTAAATATTAGATGATGTCTACATTATCTATAGTAGTAAAAAATATTTCCAAATAACATATCTCAGGACTAGATTAAATGTTAGAGTGATTGGTAATAGGATCATCCGTCACGGTGTCCTATTCCCTGTCCCAAACCAATAAAATAATAACATATGAATAAAATAATATTTTTTAAAACAAAATGTAGTATTTTCATTGGCTTGGGACAGAGAACAAGAGAATGTTTCTGTCCTTCTTTTCCTAGTACTACTAGTATGGAAGTTAACGGAATTGTACCAAAATGAGGAAGAATACATTATTATAGTACTATTCAGCTGAAATGAAATGAGAAATGAAAAAAGTGGTTGTTGCTCATCAGCACTACTCTTGTGTACGAAAGCTTCAAAGTTCAAAACCTAAAGTAGAATTATTTGATAAGAGGAATTGTTGGTCGAAATGGAAGTCAAAAACCAACGTTGTTATTACAAACCCAACACTGTTAATAATGGAATCTTGTTCCGACATGAAGCAACTGAAACAGATTCAAGGCCACATGACCGTAACTGGTCTCATTTCACACACTTTCCCAGTGAGTCGTGTCTTAGCATTCTGTGCTCTTTCCAACAACGGAGACTTTAACTATGCTCGTCTTCTCTTCCATAACATTCATAATCCCAATACCTACATTTGGAACACCATGATCAGAGGCTCTCTTCATTCCAACATTCCCACCATTGCTTTCTCCTTCTTCCTTCATATGATTCGACTTCATGCTCAAATCGATTGCAGGACCTTCGTCTTTGCCCTCAAGGCCTGCCACAACTTTAAGAGTCTTTCACAGGGGGAATCAGTGCATTGTGTCCTTCTTAAAATGGGTTTTCATTCTGTGTTGCTTGTCCTTAATGGGTTGATCCACTTCTATGCTGCTCAGCGTCCGTCATTGAGTAATGCACGCAAGCTGTTTGATCATTGTTCTCACAAGGATGTTTTTACTTGGACCACAATGATTGATGGTTATGCAGCCCTTGATTGTTCTGATGAGGCTATGGAGCTATTCAATTTGATGTTGATGACTGGCGTTGAGCCGAATGAGGTGACTTTGATTGCAGTGCTAAAGGCATGCTCTCAAAAGGGTGACCTTGAAATGGGGAAAACTATTCATGAAAACATAGAAAAGAACAACAAGAGTATGAGATGCAGCTTAAGTTTGCATAATGCCTTGTTGGACATGTATGTAAAATGTGGTTGCTTGACGGGTGCAATTGAGCTCTTTGACAGGATGGAAACTAGAGATGTTTACTCATGGACTAGCCTGGTTAATGGGTATGCTAAATGTGGTGACTTAGAATCTGCTAGGTCGTTTTTTGATCGAACTCCACAGAAAAATGTGGTTTCGTGGAGTGCAATGATCGCAGGGTATTCTCAGAATAACAAACCCAAGGAATCTTTGAAGTTGTTTCATGAAATGATTGGAGCAGCTATGGTTATGGTGGAGCATACCTTAGTAAGTGTGCTCTCTGCTTGTGGCCAGTTGAGTTGCTTGAGTTTGGGTCATTGGATTTATGAATATTTTGTCAATGGAAAAAGAATGCACCTTAGTGTTACTCTGGGAAATGCGATTATAGATATGTATGCAAAATGTGGAAGCATAGATGCAGCAGCACAAGTCTTTAGTTCAATGTCAGACAGAAACCTGATTTCTTGGAATTCCATGATTGCAGGGTATGCTTCTAATGGTCAAGCAAAACAAGCTCTCAGCCTATTTGATCAGATGAGATATATGGGATTTAAGCCAGACGATATTACATTTGTGAGTTTGTTAACAGCTTGCAGTCATGGTGGGTTGATATTAGAAGGTCAAAACTATTTTGACAGCATGGAAATGAACTACGGGGTTAAACCCAAAAGGGAACATTATGCTTGCATGATTGATCTACTTGGAAGAAATGGGCTCCTTGAAGAAGCATATGTGTTGATAACAAATATGCCGATGCAACCTAGTGAGGCTGCTTGGGGTGCCCTTCTAAATGCTTGTAGAATGCATGGCAATGTTGAGCTGGCTAAGTTATCAGCTTGTAATCTTTTAAGCTTGGATCCAGATGATAGTGGAATATATGTGCTCCTGGCTAATATTTGTGCTAAAGAGAGAAAATGGACTGATGTTAAGAGGGTGCGAAGTTTGATGAGAGAAAAAGGTGTGAAGAAGATTCCTGGTCATAGCTTAATAGAGATAGGGGGTGAATTTAAAGAATTTTTGGTTGCCGATGAGTCACACCCACAATCTGAGGAGATCTATAAAGTACTGGATGAAATGTTTATTTTGTCAAAATTGGAAGACTTTGACTGTGACGTATAGTCTTCAATGGCAAAACAGAAACACATTCCTAGTAAAACCTAAAGGTCAATATTTCTACCTAAGAGCTACATCCAGACCCTTCTACATGAAGGATTTCCCATTATTTTCAAAAGCTTTCAAGTATTTGATACCTCTTTAGGCTTATAAGTATTGTACATCTCTTCATGTACTAAGTATTCAACATGCCTCCAAACAAGTATCCTCTCTATAACAAGCATCTTTATGCTCTCATTCTCAAAAGAGATTTTAAGTTTGATCATTACAAAAGGTCAATATTTATGAGGATATGAAAGTTTAAGATCAGATGATTTTACAACTAAATAAATGAACATTAAAATATACAATAGGTTCTCTGAAGTGTTTTTATTGTTCTTTCTCATTTTGTTTCTATTCTTGATATTCAATAATGGATCACTTTCTTTTTCATCGCACTTTGAATTTTCAGAAGCGGTCTTCTTAAATAGAAGTTTTTCAAGGTCTTTAGAAAAAGCTTCATCAGTCTTCAAACATAAACAAAAGTCAAATTTATTTGTATGATAACCTTTTATATGGATGGTTGGCAAGGAACTGGTGGTTGCACAACTATTTTCACAGCCGCAGCTATCACTGATGGGTTTATTGCTCGCAAGATGAATCTTAATTCTACTTTTGGTGCTTTCTTGGATCCAGTTGCTGATAAGCTTATGTTTCTACCACTTTGATCTTATTATGGTAGCCTCTGGTGTTCTCTTGCTCTATATGTCAGCAATATGATCGTTTATAGTATATATGACCAAAATACACAAAGTCTTGCTTAGGTAGCAACTTCTTCAGTCGTTGGAGTCAGTCTCAAGATCATTTCTCAGATGTACTCTTTGGTTACTCATGCCTTGTTTGTAAGGGAGGTGCATTCTGTGGACATCTATAGAATGTGTATGGGAGGTGCATTAACATCTATAGAATGTGTAAGGGAGGTGCATTATGTGGACATCTATAGAATGTGTAACTCTGCACACTGCACAGCACCATAATGTGTAAGGGAGCTGCATTATTTTTTTTTAATAATGATTGGCTTACCTATGTCACTATCATATGTGTAGGAGGATTTGCAAGTTGATTTTGTAGGAGAATATTTCGTTAATACTTCTAATTGAAACGTGTATGGATTAGTTAGAATGGATCATAATCGAGCTCGTGATCGGTTGAATCTAGTTTTCTGTTATTATATAACCCAATCTGTATTGTTTACATGTCCTATTTAAGGTTAACTTGAGATGGGGAAAGTTGAAGTTGTAACATACTTTCTTATCAAAATTTCAACACTTTGTACATATGAAGGAATCTAAGAAAGAATCAATTTTAACCAAACCTACTATCACAGGCACAGATGATGTGGTAGAAAGGGAAAACAAATGACTGTGGCTGTTTATCTACTGCATATCCTCTTTCACCATTTGGGCAAACACCTTGCTCATTGATACACCAGACAAGTCAGCTATGCTTCCCATACTGCGTTCCATGGAAGATAATCTAGTGTTGGAGTGATGATACACTTGTGAGGGGGACTCATCACCAACATGATTGGATCTCTCACCAATAGCTTCAAGTTGCAGAGCATACTCCAAGTGCCACAACACATCTCCCATGGTAGGTCGATTGATGCCATTTTCTGACAAGCATTTTTTGGCAATCTCTACGAGTTTCTGGACCGACTCTAACTTTGTCTGATTACCTGAAACTGCAAGTAGGCAAGGATCTACTATTTCCTCTATCAATGTGTTTCTCTCCTGCTGCCATTTCATTATCCATTCCAGCAGATTCACCTTCTCCCGAGGCAGTGATGGATCAATTACTGGTCTTCCACAAAGGACTTCAAACATGACCACCCCAAAAGAGTATACATCTGATTTTTCGGTGAGTTGCTGCATTATTAAGTATTCTGGATCAAGATAGCCAAAGCTTCCTTTCACTGCTGTACTAACATGCGTCTTATCAATCTCTGGACCAGTCTTTGAAAGACCAAAGTCAGCAACCTTGGCCACCAAGTTATCATCTAGCAGGATATTAGCAGATTTGACATCACGGTGAATAATTGACTTGGCAGAGCCAGTGTGAAGATAATGTAGTCCTCTGGCTGCTCCTATGCAAATCTCAAGCCTCTGCTTCCAACTTAAGCAAGGTGATCCAGAGAAGAGATGGTTCTTCAGGCTCCCTTTTTCCATGTACTCATAAATAATGATCCTCTCGTTCTGTTCATTACAGTACCCGATCAATGATACTAAATGGCGATGACGAAACTGTGATAACATCTCAATTTCAGTCCTAAACTCAGCAAGACCTTGTTGAGATTGAGATGTCCCTCTTTTCACAGCTACCTTTGTTTCATCTTTCAAAACTCCCTTGTAAACCTTCCCAAAACCACCACTACCAATGACTAAATCTTCGCTGAAATTATTAGTTGCCTCTTGAATTACTGCAAGAGGAAACCAATACCCAATTTTTGAGCTTGAAAATATTGCAGTTCCATCGTAAGTGTTACCAGCCTCTTTGCTCATACCAACGTCAATACTGTTTCTTCTTCTTCTTCTGCAAAGCAGAAATAAAGCCATAACCATAATAGCCATAAAACCAACGACAGATCCAGTCACTATACCCACTATAATACCAACCTTTGTCTTGGTACTCTTGCCTGAGTCTGAATCAAATACCAGGCTATTTTTAGAGTTACTCAGTTTCATTATCTCTAGCCCATTGAGAATGGCCTCTGGGGAAGATGCTTCACTTATACTGTAAGTACCAACAGTGACATTGAAACTACGGCTGCCACTACTAGCCCTTGTGATGGCATCCATGTAAAATGGTGCACCAAATTTATTTGAGGTTTCTTTGTGAAGATCGAGTGTAGAAACAAGCCAAGAGTTAACATAAACATTGAAGAGACTATTTGCGGGTAGATTTACAATGTCACAGAAGTGAAAGCGAACCAGATAATCAAAGCCAGGATCAAGATCAAAATGCCATGTAACATTTGCATTTGTTCTAGGATCTGAACCTGTACTCAATCTAGTTGCAGTACCATATACCTTTGATGGGGCAATATCTTGACTCATGTTTGTTTCTTTGAAATTGACTGCAGAAACATTAGATACAAAATGTACAAGATTATTGTGTATAAGATATCTATCATCTGAGAGCCATAGACGCCACAAAGTGTCATTAAGTGGAGATACACTTTGATTACCCATATTAACCCTAGCAACAGTTTCCAATGCCTTTGTCCAGACATCACCACCATTCCCTTGTGGCCTCACAATGCTAACATTCTTAGCAATAACCTTGTCAGGGATTGATAAAATTTCTATTGCATTTATGAATGCAAATGAATTAGAAGATGGGGTGAAAGTGAGGACAAGGTGGTCAATGGTTATATTCAAAGAGTATTCTCTGAGTGAAGAGCCACTTTGTATTTGGAAGTCTTTGAGCAGTGTGGTGGTTTGAGCAGAAACAGAGAATTTTGCAGTGCTTAAATTATAAGTTTGAAAAGTGAAAGGGAAGAAATACAAGCGAATCCAGTGTCTTCCATGTGTTTTGATTGGAAATGTGTATTGAGAAAGAGTGGTAAGGATTCGAGCAGTGTGGTACAATTGTGAATCAAAAGATGATGAAGATGGAATAGTGGTGAAGTTTGCCTTAGCCAAAATAAACTCAGAAGAGGTGGAAACATTATTGTTATTATCATTATCAGCAAGAAATAAGCGACGCCCTGCCACCAAAGTATCATTGGTTGATCCACAATCAATGAGAATCATGTTGTTTTCATCATCTCCCTCTCCTGATGAAACCCATGTCAAACACAAAACAGATAAAACTCCAATAAGGAACTTGTATTTCCAACTACAACTACCCATTCAAAGATAGCTCTAAAACTAGTGTGTGTTGGAAGAAGAAGAAGAAGATATGCACCAAATGAATAATAATAACATATCCAAAGAAGAATGAACTAAATAATAATCCAACAACAGCTTGCAACCCCACAACAAGTGGTTATGTTAACACACTAATCATGTCTTATTTGACAAATTCATGGATTATAGATTAGATAGGGTGGGAAAGCAAAAATGTGAAGTGTACTTACATATTAAGTGGGTCAGTCAAAGTTGTTAACTTGGCTGTATCTATGTATATCATGAAGACAGCTAACAAGTAGGTTATAAAACTATTATCATTTTGTCTTCAACAACTTCAAACACGCCAGAGAAGCTTCCTTCAAAATGAATGAATAGTTTTATTGTATAATATATTCATCCATTTATACGCGTTTTCTGATCCAACAGACAAACATTCTCTGTATTGCCTCAACAACGCAACTTCATATTGGATCAATTCAATATTGTTTTTTTTCTTCTAAACTATTGCCTTTAACAAATCTTTAATGCTTTGGGTAAGCATATATGCTTGCCAAACTAATTAATGCCATTAGATTATGCTATGCCTATCATATATGCTTGCCCATTGTAGATCCTATTAGCTCATTTAGATCTCATGTGTTTATTTTGTAAAATATTAGGATGGCCGGTGATCTTCATCTTGTCATTTATTATACCTGTTTTTTATTTTCTTTAGTTTTAAAATCATAAAAATCGGTATGGTTTTTCTGCACTACCAAATATATATCCTTACATTTAGGGTAAAGAACTAATCTTTTTCAGAATATGTGATTATATCTCCCCAAAAATGTTACTCTAAGAAATCCAATCTTTGACCTTTAAAGGTCTATTAACATAAATAAATGTTTTCCGATAAATCAAGATATTTTATCTTTTTAAATAAGTATAACCATCAATCAGATTGTATATTGTATATAAAATCAATATCATATTAATGTACCGTTAATAGGAATATAACTGCATAAATGTTATTGAATATAAATATTAAACTTACATTAAATTAACTGAAGATGTCAATTACAGTTAAGGATGGAAACTGGACAGAACATCTATGAATGACTTATTACTTTGTATTTAATAGGCTTAGAACACACCAAAATTTTTAGTGAACATATTAGACTTGAACTTTTTAAAAAGTCTATTTAACTTAATAAAACACTTTAGATTATCTAAAAGGTCTATTAAACCTAATAGGCCGATCTAGGTATTTTATATAATAATGTTAATATTATATTATTTGAATATAAGTAATATTATTATATATGTAATTTTTATATAAGAATTTATAAAAAAAATAGTTTAATTGTTAATATGTGATGAACTTAGTTAAAAGTGTGTCTATTAATCTATTTAAATGTAGACACGGTGACCAATTTCAAGACCATATACTATAACATGTTTTTTAAAAAGTTAACACGCTAGGCCAAACTTTTAAATAGGTCAAGTTTAGACTTTGAAATCTTTTTTATATAGACTAATATGTCAGACTTAGACTCATACATGTTATATAAACTCAACCTGTTTAGGGCAAAACTTAACCTTTGTCCACCCTTAACCATGTTATAAAAAGTTTCAGAAATTGTTTTGGTATAATTTATGTATTTAGTTTTAGTTTATAAAGCGTGAGATTATAATATTTGAAGATTTTATTCTATTTATAATCTGATACCTTAGATTCAGACCATGATGCTATAAAATTATGACACATGCCTTTGAGTCATATTAGTGTGTGTGACATGACATAAATATATAAGAGAAGACTATTGAAGGGAATAAGCAAATGCAAGCTAGATTTGTGTAAGTATTGTATGGTTTTAAATCGACACAAGTTAGTTTCAAGGTTGACCAACATAGGACTCACGACATTCTAGTCTCTAGACTATTCATACTAATGTATGAGACCCACTCAGGAACCATCCCTAGGAGGCTCTAGGTATTTTGTTACCTTCGTTGATGACTTTTCTTAGAAGGTCTGAGTATATTTTGTGAAGTATAAGTTAGAAGTCTTTGTCAAATTCAAGTTCTAGAAGGCAGAGGTAGAAAACCAGACTGGTAGAAAAATCAAATACTTGAGGCCAGACAATGGTATGAAGTACAATGAAAAAGCATCTAAAAATATGAGATTTAGATATTTGTACCCTGTTGAAGTAAGGAACCATGGTATATATGTTTGGAATAGATTCCATGGTATATATGTTTGGAATAGATTCCCTTTGGAGAGAGTTGAAAAAGCACTATCTCGTTGAAAGGTTCTATACATCTGCCCTTTCTCAAGGCATTTTTTTAGACAAGGACTCTGTTTTTTCCTCTTTTCGGATGGTAAATATTTCGCAGAACATGGAGTGTGAATCAAACCCATGAAAGATTTATGGGCTGCTAGGAAGATTCTCGTGATGAAGATTCACAAGGACGTGAGAGCAAGAAAACTATGGCTCTCCTAACAAAGCTATGGTGAAAAGATCTTAGACAAATTTATATGAACAATGTTAAAGTATTGAGCATTCAATTGGAAAATCACTTCAAGTTTTTTCTAGATCAATGTCTAAGACAGATGAAAAGAAGAAATATATGTCAAATGTTCCATATGCGAGTATAGTAGAGACTGTTTGATGTATTTTATGATTTGCACAATACCATACTTAGATAGGCAGTTAGCCAAGTATGCAAGAACATGCCGAAACGGGGGAACAATATTGGGAAGAAGTCAAATGAATTTCAAATATTTAAAAGAAACTACACATCTCGATATCATATTTGATTCCCATTGAAGCCTACATATCTCTGTTTAAACTTATATGGAGAATATTAGTGTTCCGCTCTATAAACATACTTATATTCTCTGGACCCTTCCAAATAGTAGCCATTTAATCCTTTTACAATATTCTCTTTTTTTTTTGTCCAACCCTATCACTCTTAATCTAAGGGAAATAAACTTAAGTTATACCTATATATATATATATATATATATATATAAAGAGAGGGGATTCACTTACTCTCCAAAAGTAAGTTTAAAACACTTACTTCATATTTTAATTTAATTATACAATCATGATGAGTGGTGGGGCAACAAGTATATATTTTGTGAATGGTCAATGGTGTTGAGAAGTTTGTGTCTCTCATATATATTAAATCTTATTTAATAAGATTCTTGATTGCATTGTTGAGAAGTTTATGACTCTCATATGTATATTAAATCTTATTAAATATTATAAAATTTTTCTCTCTTATTCACTTGCCTATAAAAGGGCAATGTTATGGAATATTATCATAACATCAAAATTACAGAGAGTTTTAGATTTCTTACACAAGTGTTATTTTGGTGAGAATTCTTGTTCCATTTGAGAGAATATTTGTGAGATTAAATATTGTTTTTTATCCTCGTTACTATAAGAGGATTTACTATACTCTCCCCTTTTACATAGTGTAATTTTGCTCTTGAGCGCCCGTGGTTTTTTAACTCATACATTAAGGGGGGTTTTTCCACGTTAAATCCTGTGTCTTATTTTTCTTGATTCTCTTTTGTTCTCAATTGATCTGATCTTGTGGTTCCGCATTGCGCTCTATCCCCAACAAGTGGTATCAAAGCTCTTACTCAATTGAGAATGTTAAAATGTCTAAATTTGACATTGAGAAGTTTGATGGCAAGATTAGTTTTTCTATTTCGCGAGTCCAAATGAGGGTCGTTCTTATCCAAAGCGGATTAAAGAAAGCTTTAGATGGAAAGTCAAAGAAACCACCTTCCATGACTAATGACCAGTGGGACGAGTTGGACGAAAAGGCACTTTCAACAATCCAAATTTGTTTGTCCAAGGAGGTTCTTCGTGAAGTTGCCAATGAAAAAACCGTTGCGGCTTTGTGGTTGAAGTTAGAAACCTTATACATGACCAAAAGTCTCGCAAACAAGCTTCGTCTCAAAGAAAGGTTATATACTTTTCATATGGTTGAAGGTACTCCTATTCAAACTCATCTTGATGATTTTAACTCTATTATTATGGATATGCAAAATATTGAAATCAATATTGAAGATGAAGATAAAGTTGTTTTGTTGGTTGTCTCTTTACCTTCTACCTACAAATACTTCAAAGAAATCATGTTGTATGGAAATAATGATACATTATCCTTCGAAGATGTTAAATCTAATTTATTGTTCAAATAAAAGTTTGATCTTGAAGTTAATTTTGTGGGAAATGGTGAGGGCTTAAGTGTTCGAGGTAGAACTCAAGAAAAGGGGAGTACCAGTTATAAAAAATTCAGATCCAAATCTAGAGGCCGCAAATCCAACAAAACCTGTCGCTATTGCAAGAAACCAGGGCATGATATTCCTGATTGTTTCATCTTGAAGAAAAAGCAGGAAAAACAAGAAAGAAGAAAATTTCAACAATCCACTGAAGCTGCTAATATTGAAGTCAACTCTGACGGTGATGTTCTTTTATCTGTTGTCTCTTCTAATAAGAGGAGTAAAATAAAATGAATTCTTGATTCTGGATGTACTTTTCATATGTGTCCTTATAAGGACTTATTCACCACTTTTGAACATGTTGACAGTGGTATTGTTTTGATGAGAAATGATACTCAATGCAAAGTTGCAGGAATAGATACAATTCAGATCAAGACTCACGATGGTGTTGTCAGAACTTTGGCTGATGTCCGCTATATTCCATATTTGAAGTGAAACTTAATTTTTCTTGGCACCCTGGAGTCTCTCGGGTGCAGGTATTCAGCTAAAGGTGAAGTTCTAAAAGTATCGAAAGGTGCTCTTGTATTATTAAAGCCTACCAAGTTGGTAGCTTATATGTCTTGTAAGACTCTATTGTGGCAGGTTCAGCAGCTGTATCTTCTTCAATGTCTGATAATGACGTCAGCAAATTGTGGCACATGCGTCTGGGCCATATGAGTGAAAAAGGCATGCACCTTCTGAGCAAACAAGGTCATCTTGGTAAACATGACATCGGTAAGTTGGAATTTTGCAAGCAATGTGTTTTTGGGAAACAAAAAAAGGTTAGTTTCTCTACTGCAACTCATCGTACCAAAGGTATTCTTGATTATATTCATTCTGACCTTTGGGGGTCTTCTAAAGTTTTTCCCCATGGAGGATGCCGCTATATGATGACTATCATTGATGATTTTTCTCGTAAAGTTTGGGTTTATTTTCTGCGGCATAAAAATGAATCCTTCTCCACTTACAGAACAGACAATGGATTAGAGTTCTATAATGGTGATTTTAATGAGTTCTGCACAAGTCATGGTATTGCTAGACACAAAACCATTCCAAGGAATCCCTAGCAAAATGGTGTTGCAGAACAGATGAACAGCACTCTACTTGAGAGAGCTCGTTGTATGCTCTTAAATGTTGGGTTATGGAATCGGCGTGAACTTTGGGCTGAGGCAGCATCTACTGCTTGTTACTTGGTCAACCGTTCTCCACATTCGGCACTTGACTTCAAAGTTCTAGAAGAAATTTGGTCATGTAATCATGTTGATTATTCTAATTTAATAATATTTGGATGTCCTGCTTATGCACATGTTAATGATGGTAAATTAGCTCCTAGAGTTGTTGAGTGCATATTTCTTGGTTATGCATCTGAGTCTAAGGGATATCGCTTATGGTGTTCCGATTCAAAGTCACGAAAATTAATTCTTAGTAGAGATGTGACTTTTAACGATGATGCATTATTATCTTCTGGAAAACAATCTGTTGTGTCTTCTTCTACTAGTACAGGTAATCTGCATGGTACTAGAGATAAGGTGGAGTTGATAGTAAAGCTAGCAGCTCCTAATGTTGATGTTTTATCTTCCTCTACAAATGAATCAAGCATCGATGATCATTATGTTGATTGTGATGATAATACCACTTATCCTATTCATCATCAAATAAATGATTATTGTCTTGCCCGAGATAGAGCTAGAAGACTAATTAAAAGGCCAACTAGGTTCACTAATGGTGATAATTTAACTACTTATGCATTGTCAGTGGCACAAGAGGTAAATAATGGCGCTGAACCTGTCAGCTATAGAGAAGTTGTTTCTTGTGTTGATTCTTCACAGTGGCTAGTGGCTATGAATGAATAAATGGAAAGTCTTCATAAGAATGGTACTTGGGCTTTGGCAGAGCTTCCCAAAGGCAAACGACCATTGAAATGTAAATGAGTCTATAGAAAGAAATATGACATTCTCAGGGTTGAAGATCCAAGATGCAAAGCAAGACTAGTTGTTAAAGACTTCAATCAAAAGCAAGGTATTGACTTTAATGATATATTCTCACTTGTTGTTCGTCATACTTCCATTCATGTTTTTGTTGCTTTATTTGATTTGAAATTGGAGCAACTTGTTGTAAGGACAACTTTTCTACATGGAGAGTTGGAAGAGGAAATTTACATGGAACGAACCGATGGATTTATTGTTCTTGATAAGGAGCATCATGTCTGCTGATTGAAGAAATATTTTATGGCCTTAAACAAGCTCCAAGATAGTGGTACAAGAGGTTTGACTCTTTCATGATTGGGCAAGATTATTACATGAGTCAATTTGATGATTGTATTTATTTCCAAAAATTTCCAGATGGATCTTTCATATACTTATTACTTTATGTTGATGATATGTTAATTGCTTCACGTGACAAGTCTTTGATGGGGAAATTAAAAAACTCAATAATGAGTTTGAGATGAAGGAATTAGATGTAGCCAAGAAAATTCTTGGTATGGAGATTCACAAGGACCGTCAAGCTGGTAAACTATTCTTATCTCAACAGAAGTATATTGAGAGAGTGATTGAAAGGTTTAATATGAATGATTGCAAATCTGTTTCTACTCCACTTGCTGCACATTTCAAATTATCTTCACATCTTTGCCCACATACAGAGGAGAAGATGGAGCGTATGTCAAATGTTCCTTAAGCCAGTGCAGTTGGTAGTCTTATGTACGCCATGGTGTGCACTAGACCAGATTTAGCATGTGCTGCTAGCATGGTGTAAAATGGATTTTTCGGTATCTGAAAGGTACTTCTGGCTTTGGCTTGGTATTTGGTAGAAGCAAGGCTACAACCGATTATGTTGTAGGTTATGTTGATTCAGATTGTGCTGGTGACAATGACAAAAGGAGATCTCTTTCTGGTTACATCTTTACCCTCTGTAATAGTGCTATCAGCTGGAAAGCTACTTTTCAGTCTATTGATGCATTATCTACGACTGAAACATAATATATTTCAGTAACAGAGGGTGTAAATGAGGCTATTTGGCTCCGAGGTTTGGTAATTGAATTTGGTTTAACACAAGGTGTTCTTAGAGTATTTTGTGATAATCAAAGTGCTATTCATTTGACCAAGAATAATCGTTATCACGACAAGACCAAACACATTGATGTTAAACGTCACTTTATCCGAGATATTGTTATTGTTGGTGAAATTATGGTGGAGAAGATTCACACATCATAGAATCCAGCAGAAATGCTTAACAAGCCACTTCCAAATACCAAGTTCCAACACTGCCTCGACTTGGTTAATATCTACAACATTTGACCGCCCTTTGGGGCTTTATTTGGCGATGAGCAACTTACCAAATTAGAGCCAAGGTAGAGATTGTTGAGAAGTTTGTGCCTCTCATATATATTAAATCTTATTTAATAAGATTCTTGATTGTATTGTTGGCGTGGTTTTTTAACTCTCATACTGAGGGGGTTTTCCACGTTAAATCTTGTGTCTTATTTTTATTGCTTCTCTTTTGTTCTCAATTGATCCGATCTTGTGCTTCCGCATTGCGCTCTATCCCTAACAAATGGTTAAGTAACATTGTAATAATATCGATGAATTTTACATAATTAGTTCTTCAATTTTTTTTTAAAAGAATGGGCACAATGCATGTGCACATTCTCTTTACTATTATAGGTATGCACATGTACCTGCATTCTTTTAAAGATAATCCATATCTATTGATGTATTTATTTACACTAATCGGTCTATATTTCTATTTTTGTAAAAATAAAACAAATTTTGGTTGTAGGCAAGTTTCCATCTCTGGGTGATAAAAAATCATAAAATCCACCACCAAGTCACTTATGTTATTTTACAATAGTTCTTTAATAACATATGTATACTATAAAATAAAATATTTTGACTGCAGAAAACTTAAAGTACTATGTCTTTGATTTTATTTTATTTTTACATGTGTAGTTATGTATGTTATTTTTGTAAATTGTTGAGGAATGCTACTTTAGTTTTTAGTTTTTGAATAGAATTTGATTTGTTGCCTTGATTGTTATTGTTTTTGGTATGTGTATGAGAAAAGATTCTAAAATTAAAGGAGACAACAAGAGATATTGTTTGTTTGTTGAACACAAGGAGCTTACGTAAACTCAGGTGAGGGAGAAGACCATTTTGGTCTTAGAGTATTTCATTGAAGTTCTTCTCTCCGATTCCCTCAAAATTCGGAGAGTCTTGTAGATTAGAAACTCTTATGGGAGTTTGTTTTCCATGTAAGACTCCTTAATCTTTTTCCTGACGAAGTATAGAGTCTTGTATGTTTGATTTTCTAGAAAATTGTGTTTATGAATTTGTTTGTATTTACCATTACGTTATGTTTCTGCTTATGGTATTATTTCGTCATGAAAAGTTGTTAAACAATTATAATTGTATGCATGTGAGTATTTGTGATAATTTGATAATTGTTTTATGTGCTAAATGTTTGTGGCAATGTTGTAATTTGGAAACATCTCAATTGTTTATTGTATTGATATGGAAAAGATATATAAATTGATTGTTGTATTGATCTGGGAAATACATAAGTTGATTGTTGTATTGATATGAGAAATACATAAGTTGGTTGTTGTATTGATATGAAAAAAACATAAGTTGATTGTTGTATTGATATAGAATATATAAGTCGATTGTTGTATTGATATGGAATATATTAGTTGATCATTGTATTGATATGAAATATATATAACTCGATTGTTGTATTAATATGGAAAATATATAAGTTGATTGTTGTATTGATATGAGAAATGTATAAGTTGATTGTTATATTGATATGGAAAATATATAAGTTGATTGTTGTATTGATATGGAAAATATAAAAGTTGATTGTTGTATTGATATGAGAAATGTGTAAGTTGATTGTTATATTGATATGGAAAATATAGAAGTTTGAAATTAGGGTTTACCCGTTGATATTGGATCGCTAACTTAGGGTCTTGAGATTGTCCTGAGGACATTGAGATTGCAAGCCTCCATCATTACATTGGGGAGATGGAAATGCAGCATGCATCACTATGATTGTTTTGATGAAGACAAAATGAAGACAAAGTAAAGACAAAGAGAAGTCAAAGAAAGGACAAGGATAAGACAAAGCAAACTTGAAGACATGTGCAACTCAACAAACAACAAGGTCAAGACTCAACATCAATCAAGTAGACTCGGGCTTAGAGTTTTATATTTCTAGAGTCTATGTTTGATTGGGTAGAGTCTAGGCTAGGTGAACCTAGAATGGAAGTCTCACAAAGTCTAAAATTGAATATAACTAATCTAACTAAAATGAGACTTGCATACTTTCATACATGATTCACATGCTCATGCATTTACATATAATAACATGATTTTAAGTGCATTAAAATTGAGTATATCTCATATATTTTCAAAATCATGTATCATGCATATACACATCATGCAGAAGGTTCATCATGCATCAAGAAAACACTTTTTAACAGAGTTAATCGATTAAAAGTTGTGTTAATCGATTAAATGAACTTGGGAACCAGTTAATGGATTAAGTCTGGATTTAATCCATTAAATGGAGTTGCAGAAGCTAAAATCTTGGATTTTTTAAGGCGGTTAATCGATTAACTGCAATAAAAACAGTTTTCAATAAAAGCTTACTTTTTCCCAAATGTTCTTAACTTTTTCCAACTTTTCCAATTTCGAAACTCACAAGTTTGTAAAATTTTCAGAGCTTATGTTTCATATCATTAGAGAGGTTCTTTGTGTGTGAAAAAGCTTCTTTAAGTTTTCTTGAATTGCATATAGAGAGATAGGTTTTTCAAGAATCATTCTTTTGAGCTTAATCTTTCATATTCTTTCTTGAAGAAAAGCCAAGCATCAATCACACTTAGTTCTTTGAGTCTTTGTGAGATTTCTTGGATGGGTTCTTAGGTCTTTTACTGTTTCATATCTGCACATCTTAGGTGCTTTTGTAACTTGAGTTATTTGACGATTTTTGTGAGAAAATCCTAGCTGCAGTTAGGTTGTAAAATCTCTAAGGTTGGATTGGTATAGTCTTCACTGGGTATCTTGTTTGGCGCATCGAGTAGCAAGATTGGCAACCGTTTTCGAACGGAGGGAAGTCAAGGCTTGGCGAAATAGGATTCGCATAGCAAGTAGGAAAGGCTCAATTTGGAAGTGTGTGTGTAAAGACCATATTTTCAAATATAGTGAAGAAAATCTCCCAAGATCAGAAGGGGAGGCCTGTATGTAGTTTGCCAGTGGACATGCAAACGAACTAGGATAAAATCGTTGTGTCAAGTTTTCTTGAACCCTTATCTCTTTACTTTTCAATCATTTTGTGCTTTATATGTTCAATTGATTTGCTTATTGAATTTAGTGCATGTTCTTGAATGTGTCTATACATTGGCATTAATTCTTTGAGTAGATTGCATTTGTTCTTGATTGAAATTGCTGTAACGTTTCTTGCAAGAAACTGATTTTCAAGAAACGCAAGAATCAGGTTAATCGATTAAACCTGTCTTTAATCGATTAATAGAAGATCGATTAAGTGAATCTTTAATCGATTAACTCGGCTGATTTTTAGAATTTCTCATTTACCGCAAAAAGTGTTAATTGCTTTCGCGCACACCTATTCACTCCTCTAGGTGTTATTTGTTCTGTGGTATATCCAACAAACATGACATAGTAAAAATACATCGGGGCTGAGATAATTAACTTAGGTGATATTTTTGGAAAGATTGGATTTGTTGAGAGCCTATGGCTATCCGTACACTTGAAAGTTTAGTGAGATTTGGGGCTCTGCCCAATTATATTTGATCACCAAGTTAGCATCTTGAACTCGTTCGTTGGACTTGACATGATAGAAATGCATTGGAGAAGAGATGACTAACTTATGTGATATTTGTTGCAATAAAAATTGGTAAAACCATGATTAAAAGATTTAATGAGCTAACTTTGGTTAGTGTGCATGCAATCCATTCTTGTAGTTGGAGTTGGAGAAAGTGAAAAGATACTGTGACATAAATATCATTGCGGATTTGGATTGTGGCGGTAATAATGGTAATTCATCAAGAAGCCTTGAGGGATTGTTTAGATGGGACAGTCCAGTGAGGGTCCGGGTTCTCTGACACTTCCTTGCGAATTTTATGATAGATAAAGAGGATTTCTAAAACAGATTGACCTTACCATGTAAGCACCTCATATAGAGGTACTTGACAACAATTGATATTGTTACTTGCCGTTGTTAAGGATATTTGTACTCCTGGTTGCTTTCCCACTAGGATCTTGGCCTTCAAGCATTTTGATGGAGATTGGTTGGTTGACATGCATTTGCATTACATGAAAGATATTTAATTGTGGATTTGAATATCCTAATGTATAACACATTAAATTCATGCATCATCTTTGTATGTTTGACTTTGTTTGATGTTGTTTGTGTTATATGGTGTCTCACTTTAGTGTTATTTCTCTATGTAATTCCACGATGCGGTAATAGTAGTTGGGTTTTACTTTCTTCTTTGTCTTTTCTTTTGTCTATATTAAGTACATGAACATGTATGTTGTAGTTGTACATTCAATATTCATTGATGAAAATATAGACAAAAAGAACTTAGATGATGTATAATTAAGTATTTTGTCTATGTTGAAAATATTGGCTCAGATTTAGGAATACCTCTGATATTTTGAACTAATATTTGTATAAGTTATTTTATGAAAAATATATAAGAATGATTTTTTTTGCATATATGATGTCTTTCATAATCATTTTGTTATGATTAAATTAATAATTTTGTAAAGCTGCATACTTAAAAAAAGATAATTATATTTATGGATGAGTTTTGATGTTGAACGTAATGCTTCGTTTTTGGGTTGCATAGTGTTTAAATTTATTTATATTGTCACGATATTTTCAATAATTTTAGTTGCAAAAACGGGGTGTTACATTTATTACTTTTTAGATCAATTTCTTTCTTCCTAAGTATATTTTATCTTTATACCTCATTGCTCTTAGGATTGATTTTCTAAACGCTTAAGACCTCATATATGATTGAAGTTTTCTTCTTTCATGAGTGCATAATTACGAAGAACTCTTTTTCTTTCATGAGTGCATATTTTTATATGATTGTACATTCTAGAACTTGATTTATGACCGTTCCAAGAATGAAGTTTGTTTTTGTGCATTAAGAATAGAGGAAATTAGAACTTTTTCTTTTGACCTTCAACTGCTTGTTATAAACATTGACTCATTGTTCGCCCACTTTTGAGCCTAAATTTTACTGATTTTTTTTCATAGCTACTCAAATGAGGATTTTGGGCTAGTTCAAGATATTTCATTGTATCAATGGGAAATATAAAAAGGTTGTGTGCAGCGAAAAGAACGACAAAAAGGTGAAAAAGAAAAAAATTCATCATTCTCTCCTTTAGAAAATAAAATAAAAAAAGAAATTGAAAATACAAAGTGCACTTAAAGAGAAAGGATTGAAAAGGTTCAGTGTAAAGAAAGTGGTTGATAAAAAAAAGGATCACATGACAAAGTAAAGTCTATAAAGAAAATTCATTTGCTTCTATTGAATATATGAAAAGTTTAAGTATTTTGGGGAATAATGTGTAAGCCTTTTGAATTTCTCTTTCTTTGTTTATCTCACCTTAAATCATCCACATTGGCCCCATTACAACCATCTAAACACCTCTTGATTTTTGCATGCATTCAAATATATCAGTGGTGATTTGTTCTATAATCAAGCCTATGGTAATTTACTTTCATTAAATTTCTGAGTGAAATACAATAACCCATAAACACATGAGAGTGATGAGAGAAGAGTGGTCCTAGTTCTTGAACCTTTTATATTTCAAAGACTTAATTTGAATTGAATTTATTTATGATTGCCTTGTTTTAATGCTTGGTCAGTTCCAAAATTGTCATGAGATTGCTTGCTATTTTCGGTCATGGTCTCTGCATTATCATTCATGCATAATTATGAAAGTTAGTCATAATACTTGCTTGAGGACAACCAATAAATAAGCTTGAGGGGATTTGATGAGTGTAAAATTTTGCTACATTTGCATTACATTTTAGGATATAACTAGCAAGTTACCCGTGCATAATGATTAATAACACATATTATATGTATTTTCATATGGTTAAGAACATACATGTTATTCATACATTCGCATGTTTAAAAATACATATATTACATGTGCATTCGTATTGTTAAGAACAAACATTTGACTCGTACATTTCAATGGTTAAAACACAAATGTTACTCGTACATTCACCTTGCTAAGAAGAGTACATGTTACCTATACATTCTCATAGTTAAAACACACATGTTGCCTGTATATTTGCGCATTGTTAAGAACACTCATGTTACATGTATTACCAATTCAAGAATAATTTTATAAAATGATTATATTTTCATCAATAAAACTATTCAATTCTATTATTATTATATCTTATTAAGTAATATATTGGGTAATGAACAATGACTAAGTATATATTTTATCCTACGTGGGAGGTTGTACTAAGTGAGATGTCTTTATTGTGAGTGTCATTTTTAGTATTATTATTATTATATGTTATTAAATAATATAATAGGTAATGAATGTGTAAGATATACTTTTATCTTATGTGAGAGGTTGTACAATAAGAAAATGGGATGTTTTGGGAGGGAAAATTTTTGTTGAGGTTGTGACACTTGTCATGGGATGACATGAGAGAACCTTCTTTTCTTATATAGTATATAGATTAGGACTTTAGGATTGATTTTAGCTTTTATTTCTCTTTGTTCGGGTTGAGCAGATATTTCTGGCTATATTGTGCAGGATAAATGGATTGAAACCAAAAGGATTAGAAATCGGTGCAATAATATGGAAGTTGACATTAAGGCAATGCGGACGATAATTAAAGGACTGAGATAAGTTCATAGCATGGAATTTGGCAAAGTAGGAGTTGTTACTATTTTCATAATTATTCATGTCAATTATTTCATTGATCCAAATTTGATTTATTTTCCTATTTGAGTTAAGTATAAACAAATTGATATAATAAATAAAATTTTCAGTCCTCATGGGATCGATATTTTATTATTTGACGACAAAATCGTGCACTTGCGATTTAACCCATCAATATGTTAGAAGTTTTTGTCAAGTTCAAGTTTTGGAATGCAGAGGTAGAGAACTAGACTGATAGAAAAATCAAATATCTGAAGTCAGACAATGGTATGAAGTACAAAGACTCACAATTTCAGAAATTTTGTGAGGAACATGACATTCAGAGTGGCACTTTTTAGAGAAGAAGAGTCCTTAGCAAAATGGAGTTGTAGGAGGATGAATATGACTCTTATGGAGAGGGTCAGATAGTTGAGACTAAATGATGGACTTTCCAAGGATTTTTGGCACATGCACTTAGTATGGCATGATATGTCATCAATAGATCACCATGAGCTTCATTGGATGGTAAAGTTGAAGAGGAAGTATAGACATGCAACCTAGTCAATTATAATAATTTTCTTATATTTGGTTGTCATGCTTATGTACATGTACCTAGTGATGAGGAGTCTAAACTTGATCTCAAGTCAAAGAGGTGTATCTTCATAGGATATATGAAAGGTGTGAAGGGGTTCAAGTTAAGGGATCCATTTTCCAAAAAAGTGGTATTGAGCAGATATGTGGTGTTTGATGAAGATTTGTACTCTTCACATTCTGAAACAATAAGTTTTGACATAGGTGCCCAGATCAAATAGAGAGACTTTGAGATCAAATATAATTCCACTTAGCAATGAAACGGTTCAAGTGAAGAAAGACAAGGAACCAAACACTAGTTCAAGTCAAGAATATGATGATTCTCTGTCGGGAGTTCAGATATGCAAGAGTATCTACTTGCTAGAGACAATGATAGACATCCTATCAAACCTCTAGAGCCTTATGGCTTTGAGATTCATGTAACTTTCAAGAGGCTATAAACAACCAAAAGAAAGAACAATGGATTGGTGTCATAGTGGAGGAGATAAAGTCTTTACACAAGAACCAAACTTGGGAGCTTATCTCATTGCCCCCAAACAAGCGTGTAGTTGGGTGTAAGTGAGTATACAAGAGGAAACCATCAATATCAGAAAAAGAATGGGAAAATTTCAAGGTTCCTCTTGTAACAAAAAGCTATTCACATTAGAAGGGGATCAACTAAAATGAAATTTTATCCCCAATGATACTTCTATTAGGGTAGTGTTTTTCTTAGTAGTCAGCCTGGATATTAACATAGAACAAATGTGTGTGAAGATTGTCTTTCTCCATGGTGAACTAGAGGAGAAAATTTACATTTCATAATCAAAAGGGTTCAGATCATTTAGACGGAGTGACTTGGTTTGCAAGTTGAAAAAGTCTCTATATGAATTAAAGTAGTCTCCTAAATAGTGGTACAAGCGGTTTGACATTTATATGTTGAAGTTTGATTACAAGCGGTGTGAGTATGATTTAGGAATGGCAACGGGGCGGGTCGGGTTTGTACTTACCCAACCCCGAACCCGAAATTCAAAACCCGAACCCGAATTAAGCGGGGTTAGAAATAACAATACCATCCCCAAACCCGTCGGGTTTTTGGGTAACCCGAACCCGAAAAAAACTCGAACCAAAACATATATTTATATATATATATATTATATATATATGTGTGTGTGAAATTTATATATATATAGCTTTTATATATTTATATATGTATATGTATATGTGTGAAATTTATATATATATATATGTGTGAGAAATTTATATATATAGCTTTTATATATGTATTTATGTGTAATTTTATAATTTTATATATATTAATCGGGTTCGGGGTAGGGTATTAACAATACCAAACCCGAATCCGAACCCGAAATTTGAACCCGGGTAAAACCCGAACCCGAACCCAATCATATCGGGTTTTCCCAGTTAAATTCGGGTTGGGTTCGGGCAGGTACCCGCGGGTTCGGTTTTCATTGCCATCCCTAGTATGATTGTTGTGTTTATGTGAGAAACATTGATGATGACTCTTTTATTTCTCTGTTATGTTGATGATATGTTGATTGTTGCTAATCATCTGAGTGATATCAATGAGTTGAAAGTCATGCTAGGCGAGGAGTTTGACATGAAATATTTAGGGACTGCTAGAAATATTCTTGGGATTCAGATTCACAAGGACATGAGAGTTAGAAAACTATGACCCTCCTAACAAAGCTATGGTGAAAAGATCTTAGACAAATTTCATATAAACAATGTTAAAGTAGTGAGCACTCAATTGACAAATCAGTTCATGTTTTCCCTAGATCAGTGTCCAAGACATATGAAAAGAAGAAATATATGTCAAATGTTCCATATGTCAGTGTAGTAGATTGCTTGATGTATGCTATGGTTTGTACAAGACCAGACTTGACACATGTAGTTAGCCAAGTGCGCAAGTACAAGTCGAAACTAGGGAAACAACATAAAGTCAAATGAATTTCAAATATTTGAAGGAGACTACATATCTCGATATCTCATTTGACAACCAACAAAATAAGCCTTCGGTTGGTTGGTTATATTGATTCACATTTAAGCCTACATATCTATGTTTAAACTTATATGGAGAATATTAGTGTTCTCTAGACCCTTCCAAACAGTAGCCAAACATTCACTGTTTTTTCCTCTCTCCATGATACCACCATAATCATATAAAATGAATAAATTGCATAGCCTCTAGATACGTACCTAACAAAAAGTCACTTTTGATAAAGTGTAGCATGGAATTTGAAGGAAAGCTTGGCGGGAATTTGGGTCAATGAGTTTCAGCTACTAAGTACTAATTAATCATTTAATCCTTTTATATATAATTAATATTCTTCCTTTTTTTTTGCTGTCCAGCCCTATCACTACTCCTAATCATAGGACTCACAACTCCCTAATCTCTTAGATTCTAATACATCTAACGGAAATAAACTTATGTTATACCAACATATATAGATATATTCATATATATGTGAAACCTACTTTTGTTTTTCTCTAATTTCTTTATGACAACTTGATCTACTACACTTTTTAGTTGCAGAATCCGAATTTGTTTTAGTATAATTCCCAATTTCCTTTAATTTAATAATACAATCATGATGAGTGATGGAGTGGTGGGGCAACAAGTATATATTTTGTGATTGGTCAATTGTCAAGTAACATTGTAATAATTTCATTTAAAGTAACAAACACGTGAGGTGTTGATTATAACACACTATATTCCATATGGAAAGTTTTTTACTCTTTGAACAATTGGAAGAAAAGAAGATAATTGAGATCATCACGGCTTTTTGATTTGTACAGTAGTAATGATATAACTTTTTCCCTACAGTGTGGTAAGAATGAAAAGGAGTTAACATAGAACAGTGCTGTGTTCTAAGTTTGAAATCAATCTCCCAAGTCACTTCTTTTAATGTTGATTGAGATCATTGCATTGCATTATCTCTCAAGTGAGTCTTTCATGCTGTTGGAGTGTTGGTGTCCCTCACCCCACTACCAAATATATAAGAATGTTGTGTTGATTATAATTGTAATTCACATCGTTAGAGTTGTTAATCGATTAAGAATATGTTTAATCGATTAATCAGACAGTTTATTTAATTGTATGAAAGTATTTTATTTGAAAGTCATTAAAAGAATAGATATAGAAATAATCATTCCTCTATCATTATCTCTTTAGATTAAAACATTTTTTCTTTCTTTTTCTTCCAACAAGGTGTACATATATTAAGGAGAATATAAGTGAAATGAAATAATAAGTTGGAAGAGCGTAAGTAAAGTAACTTTCTCATGTGTATTTTAATCTTATTTATAAAAAAAGATATAAATCTTAATGTATATTATATTTTCTTTGTTTTTTCACGTCACTCTATTAATGTAGAGAAGTCTCCCTGGAAACAAACACATATGAATGATGGCAGTCTAATGAGACTCCCAAGTAAAAAAGACCAGTGTTTGACTTGTGCCCATTAACATGCATTAAAAGAAGGGTACTCCATTTGCATTAAAAGAAGAGTATTCCATTTGCATTTCAGATGGAAATGTTGAAAGCTGGATGAAAAGTAGAAAGTAGAAACACGATCCATATATTCGCATATTTCCCGCTTAACTAATTCAACATTTTGTATCACCAAACAAAACCTAATTGAACATTATTCCATATTATTATTCACCACTACGTTCTTCCATGCTAATACTACTTTTCTAATAGAAAAATGAAAAGAAGGGTCGGAAGAACCGAACTATTAAAGTATTAATCATTCTTTTCCTTTCAAATTGCACCACCCATTACCGAATCTAAGCTTAATAATTATTCACAGAATAAAGCAGATAAAGTTAATATTATAGTTGTAGGAACACATTGATTGTTATTGTCATAATTTGCCATGCCCCAGTCTCTTGGCTTCCACAACTAGGAGGTGGTTGAATGCAATTTCGACCTCTTACCGTAGACCTGTCAAAACGGGCTACCCGGACGGGTTCGGGCTAACCCGCTTTTGATTCGGGCTAAAACGGGTCAGGCAAAAAAGTCCGGTTATATTTTATGTTGCTAAAAATGAGGCTCAAACCCGCCCAAAGCGGGCTGCGGGCTGCGGCGGGCCGGCCCGTATTATTTTATTATTTACACCAATGCAAAAAACTGATGCTTTTAATATGTTGTAATCGATTACGAGTATATTGTAATCGATTACATCATGTAAAATGCACAAGTCTGATTAGTTTATCTGCATGTAATCGATTACCAGGATTGTGTAATCGATTACACTGTTTAAAAAATAGAACACTACCAATGCAAAAAACTGATGCTTTTAATATGTTGTAATCGATTACGAGTATATTGTAATCGATTACATCATGTAAAATGCACAGGTCTGATTAGTTTATCAGCATGTAATCGATTACTAGGATTGTGTAATCGATTACACTGTTTAAAAAACAGAACACTTGTGCTTTAGTGCAAATAATCTTAGTTTCATGCATGAGTTTTTCAAAGATCAGCCAATGGCCCGAACCCGAACGGGTAAGCCCGGTCCGAGCCCGAATTTATTGTGGCCCGGCCCGGCCGGGCTAAAAAGCCCGGTTTAACTAAAATACTCAAACTTTAGTACCCAAGCCCTATACCTTTTCGGGCCTTGGCGGGCCGGCCCGCTATACCCGGCCCATTTTGACAGGTCTATCTTACAGGATGATTGGAGCCACTATTAGAATTTCTTTATGAGTTTTGAAATATCAATCCTAAAATCTCTCACACATAATACAATTCAAGAATATAAAGTTATATCTTTTGGAGTGGGTTTTGGTATTATAGTCTTCCTCAACCAAATCTTGAATTCCTTTCGGGACATTTGTTTTCTCAATCATGGGAACAGGTGAAAACTCTTTGTGATTTGGTGTTTTGGGGACCATAATCTTCTTTATGCGCTAACTTATAAGGTTCTCATTATCCCCTATAGCCCAACATTTTGGATATCCACTCATTAAACTCATATTTGTTATCGGTTAAAAAATCATATGGGTTGTCATAAATTAGGTCACTTGTTCTATAACCCAAAATAAGTATTAAATATGTGATGTTCACCTTAATTAGAAATTATGAACTTCTAACAGCCATTAGTACCCTTTATGCCATCAGAACATGAAAAACTTTCTAATGTGGAGGACATGGTCATCAAACAAGAGTTATGTAAGTATTTATAGAAATCCCAATGGAAATGCAAAAATGATAGGGAGAACGGGAGAGAATCCCAATGGGATTGCTCGAAATTTGTGTAGTCACTACGTCAGAATAATGCTGTTAAATTCGAAGCGGATGAAAATAGACAGCACATCTTTAAGAAATCGCTGTTAATATTGATAAGTGGATATAACATCAACAGCGCAACCGCGAATGTGTGCTCTTTAACAGCGCTCTTTGTTTTGGGCTCTTAATAGAAATAACATCGTGTGTTTTTGTTTACGCTGTTGATGTGATATATTCTATGACGCATTCTTCAATATTCGCTGTTGATTTGTTATCTTATACAGCGCTTGCTAAAATATGCACTGTTGATTAGATATGATTTTTAAAAATTTACAATTTCTGAACAACATTCTCTCATGTATTAAATTGTTTTAGTTCCCCAAATTCTTTTGCTTCGTGATATGGGTTTCGCACATCTGTCAAAGATTTCAATAAAAATATCATTTTCACATGATAATCTGAGTCTATATATTTAAAATTCACACATTTAACAATGTTTAAATGTGTTTTAAGGTGTACATTTCTGACGTAGTGATAAAATTTGGATAAAATGAATTTTTCTATCCCAAATGCATATGTAATATGTCCAATTCTAATTAGTGGTTCAGAAGTTATGACAAAAATAGTGATATAGCACCTTTAACAGCCTTATTTATGCAAGCAGACATCTTTAACAACACTTATTTATACTTTACCAACGCTTGTTTACGCTTTAACAACACTTATTTACGCAAGCACTATTGATATGACACATTTAACTGCGCTTCTTTACACAAGCGGTGTTAATATGACACATTTAACAATGCTTATTTACGCAAGTATTGTTGATATGATACATTTAACAGCTCTTCTTTACACAAGTGATGTTGATATGACACCTTTAACAACGCTTATTTATGCAAGTGCGGTTGATACACACTTTTAACAGCGCTTATTTGAACAAACGCTGTTAAAGATGATATATCACTATTTTTTGACATAACTTTTGATTCACTAATCAGAATTGGACATATAATATATGTATTTGGGGCAGAAAAATTCATTGTATCAAATTTGCTCACTACATTAGAAAGGTGCACCGTGGAATTCAAAAAAAAACTTTTTTTACTATTTCTTTTTTATTTAGCAAGTTTTATAGTGAATGTGTTTTGATAATGTTAATGTAGCTGAAAAGTCACACATTTAACAGCGTTTTTTAGAGAGCGTGGTTAAAAATCATACATTTTTGTTTTAATAGGCGCAAATTTTTGCAGATTTAAAAATAAAATCTCACACACAATAATACATCATTCGGTTCTTAATCTTCTTCTTTTAGTTTCTCTCTTCAAACAAGTTATTAGCTCATGTTTTTTCTATTCAAGCATAAGGTGAATCATTCTATTTGATTTACTCTTTCTCCTTGCATTTACATCTACATTAACTTCTTATTTTATATTACAGAAAATGTCAAGGTTGAATCTACGTGAAGTTGTTGTTGATTTACCAAACTTCCAATCTCTGTATGTATTTCTTGTATTTGATTATTATTTTTTCATCCATATTTTCTATGTAATTTTCTATTTCATTCTTATTATATTGAATCTGACCGTATCTTTATGTCCTCTTATTTCTTCGGTTAATGAAGAGAAGAAAATCATGGATTTGTCATCTACATCTTCATCACATTCGTCATTTTCATTACTGCATATGGTTAACAGAGACAAGTTCACGCAATAATTTGATTTATTCTTATTATATTGAAGCTTCTTATGTGTTTGATACAATGTATGAAAGAGATTTTGCCTTATTTAATATGAGTGCGGTTTATTAAAGTTGACATATCAACAACACTCATGATGAGCGCTGTTAAAAGTCATATACATTTATAACATCGTTTGTTGGAGGTGACACTATTGTATATATGACATACAACAGGGCACACATAAGCGCTGTTAAAGCATACCATATACTACTGCACTTAGATAGACAGCGCCCAAAAGCGTTGTTTTATTCCCCGAAATGTGCGCTGTTGATTTACATATCTAGTGCAATGAGTCCTTGTATGTATATATGACAAACTAAGAGAGAGTGAATTAGTTTTCTTTTTTGCAGATTTTTGTTTTTTCTTTTAGATAGAAATCAGATTAAGCAATGGAAGACTTATGAAATAAAAAATCAAAAACAACAAAATAAAAGTGTAGGGAAAGAGAAAATCACACCATATGTATATTGGTTTCCCTTCAATCCATCGAAGATTGTGTCTTGTCCTTTGATAAACACAGTTTTTCACTAATTTTGAGTTCAATCTTGACAAATCTCACACCAAGATTTCTCTAGATTCTCACTAAAAATCCTAACGAGGAAGTAACCCTCTTCATGTTTTACACTTTTTCTCTCACGACACCCTATGGCGATTTACAATTGTGAAGAATTAAGAATTTCTGTCTAGGGTTTAAGATTGTTCAAGTTCTCTCTTTTTGATCTGATTCCTTTGTAAGATAAGTACTAAAAGTATAACACAATGCTCTTAAGATTTTTCATACTCAATGAGAGTGTAGAAAGTTATCTATTGAAAACATCCACATTTTTTAATATAAAATCAAAAATTGTGTTTCGAGTTGCCTGAAATTGTGTATAAAAGTTTTGTGTCTGTTTCAGAACTTAGAAGTGGTTTAAATAGAGTTCCAACTAGCCACCATATCCTTTCCAAGAAATAAAATTGATTGAGGTGACAACATTTAGTTTCGGAATAAGCTATTTCAATTTGAAAATAAAAAGTGCTCAACAACACTAAGTGATCATTTACTCACTCATGGTAATCGACCACTCTTAGGTACTGTCAATTTGAGTAATCATTTATTCGATTATTGTCAATTTTTTATTTGGTAACTTGTTACTCAATTTTGGATAACATGTTACTCTGTTTCATGTAATTTGTTGACATTTTCGGGTAAACTGTTATTCAGTTTTCTAAAATTTTATTTTATAAATTTTCAAACTAATTTTTAAATTAAGTTAAAGTTTTCAAAAATATTTGGAAAATTGTTCTTAAGAGCATTGTGGTATAACTAAGTAAATGACTTAGGAATGAAGAACTTAACCTAGAAATCAATAAAATCTTAACTATTTGAAGTGTTTGCTTTCTATGCTTCAAGTCTTCAATATTTTTCTTCTTTTTATTAATTCTGATGTCATCATCAAAACATAGCTAGAGTCAAGGAGTCGGATCTTCTTCGCATCCCATCTCTACCTTTGCTTATTATAAGGCCTAATGATACTACATATGTGTATTTCTCTAATTTTGTTGTTATTTGGCACAGTCAACCATCAATTTGCATGCTACAGCAAATATGTCACTTTCAAAACTTTTATTTCTCACTTAATCCTTTTATTTTTTAATAATAACAATCATAGAGGCTGTAGTAATAATTTAAATAATAAAATATTTACATTAATAAGTTAGTGTAATAACCAAATGATATATGTTTTTTAATAAAAGTAATTAACATAAACATTTTTACAATGTCACTCTTTACTTTTTCTAATAAATTGGATTTCTTTTTACCACATTTTTATCACTTTAATTTAATAATTAAAATTACATTTACTAAATTTTAAGGTATGGTGTGATATCGGACATCAGGTGTATACTTCACTTTTTTAAAATTAATGGGCAATTAGTTACACCTTTTTAATAATTTAAAAAACTTTTAAACATTAAAAAAAAGATGAGATTTTGATTAAATTTATCCTTCTTAATATGACATTTGGTATTATACATTTGGTTGGGCTTCACTTATTTAAGTAGATATCGTAGTTTAAAATAAAAAAATCAAACAAACAAATCATTTTCTATCAAAGAACTATGTAATCTTGATTCCATTTTTCATAAGAATATATAGGAGCAAGATCATATTGATACAACCAAAAAAAATAAAAATATTTTTTTCCATTTTAATAAATAAAGTAATCAAATAATTTTAGGGGTATAAGTTAGTCCACACAGTTAGTGCAGATATCATCTAATATGGGTGAATGTGTGCTAATACATTCATCATATTGTAACTAAGTCTCAAATTCAGAATTCAAATTCAAAGATTAGAGTAGTCCTAAAAATAAATTTAAAGAGAGTTTTCTATTTTTTAAACATAGTAACTCTAAATAGTCATGTAACAGATGCTCTTAGGATTTCGTTTTTATTATTGTTCTTAGGATTTTCAAGTCATAGTAACAATTTTTCTTTTTGTTCTTAGGATTCCGAGCATGCACTAGATATGTAATACAACGTATTTGAGATGTTATATCTTGGAGAAATTGATTGTTTACTTGCAATTTTAGCTATACTATGAAACTTTTTAAAGAAAACATTGCAACTCAACCCATTAATATATTAGGTGACAATTTAATATAAAAATTTATATACACTCACTACATTCATTATACGTTTGAATTACTTACTTTCTTGAATAGTCGATTAAATATAAATGATAGATAATTGAATGACAGTATATAACTGATAGATAATTTAATGACAGTATATAAAACTTATCCAATATGAAGTTATCAATATTTTCACAACAGTAACGAGGGAGGCGTCCATGAGTCCATTCTATAAATTGGGAGATTAAATTGTGAGTGATTCCATTGATTGAAGAGGAAGGAAACATTACACTACAACCTATCACTGTTCATGTTTGTGTTATTATTAGGCACACATTGACTTCTACAGATACATAAATACACCATAGAGCTGAATCATCATCATCATCTTAAACTATATACTCTACCATGTTTTTTCATGTTGTTGCTACCTTTCTTCTTTTCCTCTTCCTATCAAACCCTTTTATTGGCATAACATATGCAAACTCTGAAGGTGATGCTCTGTATGCATTGAGAATAGCAGTGAAAGACCCAAATAACGTTCTAAACAGCTGGGATCCCACTTTAGTGGATCCTTGTACTTGGTTTCATGTAACCTGTGATCATCACAACCGTGTGACACGACTGTAAGTAATCATCAATAAAAAAACATGTTTTTCAATTGTTGGGTCTGATAATATGTTATGTTATGCAGAGACCTGGGACATGCAAAACTCTCTGGCCATTTGGTTCCACAGCTTGGGAGACTCCAACACCTTCAGTTTCTGTAAGCATAATCCATTGCATACTTTATAATTATTGGCTAAATGGTTTCGTGAATTTTAACTATGCATTGCAGAGAATTATACAAGAATGAGTTTGTGGGTCCAATACCAAAGGAACTTGGAGGCCTAAAAAAGCTTGTTAGTTTGGGTCTTTACCACAATAACCTCACTGGCTCAATCCCTCCCTCCCTCTCTAACCTCTCTAACCTCAAATTCTTGTAAGACACATACTCTCTAAACATTATTATTATTTCCTATAATTTAAGAATTTTATACCTGTAAATTAGATAGACAAATCAATTAGATTGATTTGTGATATAATTTGATTATAGGATCTTTATATTGTATATATGTATTTGTGTTCTTTTAGCACTAAGTTCATTTAAACTGTTACAACAATTAATGAATTAAATAGTGAAATAATATGATGTATGGTGTAATGCAGGAGAGTGAACAGCAACAAGCTAAGTGGAAGAATACCCAGGGAACTTGCTAAACTAGGAAACCTCAAAATCTTGTGAGTCTACAGTTTTAATTCACAGTAGAAAGTGATCATTTGTCAAAAGACATATCTCTATTATTCTTCTCCAGCTGTTCTAATTTATGGAGTTTTAGTTAATTTGATTCTTGTGCTTTGCAGAGACCTATCACACAATGATCTCTGTGGTACCTTCCCCACATTCGGTTCCTTCTCTAAGTTCACTGAACAAAGGTGAGGAAATTAAACAATTAATTCAATACTACCTTGACTTTATTACAATTGTTCAGTGACAAGAAAGAATCATGCACATAATATATAACTTCTTTCCACCAATGGTGTTCTCATGCACATAATACTACCTTCACTTTATTCCTCTTGGATTAAACTTACGGAGTCAATGGATTGTTCATCTTAATTATTATCTAACATTAGTTGTTTGTTTATATTATTGACACACACAGTTTCAAGAACAATCCAAGACTTGAAGGGCCAGAATTAATGGGATTAGTCAGATATGATGATGATGGACTTTGCAAATGAAATATTATAGTGAATGGCATGTCATGGGAAATGTCTCTTTTCCTAAATTACTTAATCACCAATATTATTCATATGTGACTATGCCTTTGAATGAGGCTTAACTAAGGTATTTTGACAGTCTATAGAAAATGAAATGGTACCTACTCATAAGTCATTATCAGTTATCACAAACTAGTCCACTTAATATAACAAAATCTACCATGGCTTGGGCTTAAAAGAAGGTCACTTAGGCCTCAAAATTTCTACCTCATTCTACCACCAATCTTATTGGTAGTTTTTTTTGGATATCAACTAAATTGGATCCACACTTTTTAAAAAATAATAAGAGCAATGATTCACTTACTTCACATTTTAGTCATCAATTTTAAGAAAGTTAATGGTTTAGATTTACTCACAAATTCAAACAATTGAATTTTCCTATAATTGATGGCTAAGACGTATAAAAAGTTTTTTAAATTTACTCTTGGAGTAATTAGATCTCCTCTCAAATAATAATATCACATAATACTTTTAGTTTCATTTTCATTTATTATTCTTTCCTTTCTCACAAGTCACATACTAATTGTATATACTCTATTCTTCAAACCCACCATTAGCTTCTTTATTCTTCAAGCCTAATACTCTAACATTCTCCTATACTCTTCCGGCTCCAAAGCATTATTCTCAAACCTCACAAAGCTACATTCTTCTCACAGCAAACCAGTAATGAAAGTGGAAATTTTTACATTTCGAGAAATACGTATTGGAAAGTAAAAAACAAACAAGTATATGTTGAAAAGTAAAAAAATAAACAAGTACCTTTCGGAATGTGTAAAAAAATATATGTCAACAAGTATTTCTCTCAATATATTTTAAAAATTAACAATCAAACATAATCTTTTAGAACATTTTTTACTACAAAAGTATGGCTAAAAAATTATTCCAAAAGACTTCGTAGATCATTTCTATTGTTACCTATTGTTTTGGTTTTTTACAACTTTCATTCACAAGAAATTGGTGATATTTCCTGTAGGTTGAGAACTATTGATGTAATGCATCCTTCTTATCAAAGGGTAAAACATAGATATATATATATATATATATATATATATATATAGTTATTACTTCTACCCACAAGCTTAAAAAAAATTAAACTTTAGGATTATTTGATGAAATGGTAAATGGCATTGTGCCTTCTAGATGTGGGACTTTTAGGTAGGCTGCTTTACATATTCCCTTTTGCTTCAAATCTTTTGGAAGCAAGAAATGCACTCCTAATTCAGAGAAAGAAGAGAAAATGACCTATATTAAACACAATATAATGGTAAAAAATTGGGAAATTGAGATAAAAAAATACACTCAAAGTTATCTGTTGGAATGTATTTTTTACCAAGAGGTACCTATTAGAATATATTTTGTTATCTATTTACATCAAGTTAAATTAAGTTAACTTTTACACCATTAAGAACTTCTTATATAAAATAAATTTAACCAAACCAACTATTGGATTGAAGTTCCTCTTCAATAGATTTCATGGCAAACTTCAAGAATAACTAAAAATAGTTCAATAATCCATTTAGATATAGATGATTAATATAATATATTTCTTTATAACATATTAAAATACATGAAAATTATAGTTATTTGATTATATTTCAATTGACATTCAAATTTTATCAAATTTGAAGCAAAAAGATATAGATGAATATAATTATTAATCAATGGATCAATCCATGTAATTGTATTTAATAAAATATTATCAATGATATAAAAGTTGTCCTAATTTAAATTGATATAATGAATCTCTCAATTATATATATGTTACCAAATAATTTCTAATTGATACTGAAAAATATTCAAATGCATTTTAAAAAATGCATATTCCATAAGAAATAAACATAAACCTAAATGGTTTGTAAACTATGAGGGTAAATACTAATTATATTAAGTAGTTAAAATCAAATAGGCTTTCCCTTGTAAGCCCATAGGAGAACTCTAAAGCTATCTCATTGTAGTATTTAATCTCCCAATATGTTGTTCTCTCCCAATATGGCCACTTGATCGCCTTCTTTAGCAAAAAAATGTTAGTTTGGATGAAACACGTCTCAACATATGTTCGGGAAATGTTTGTCATCACTAAAGCTGTCAAGAAATGGCATCAGTGTCTCGTCGACAAGAAATTTAACATATAATGACTCAAGGATTTCACACCCCTGAGCAATAAAAATGGGCAACAAAATTAATTGGTTTTCATTATGATATCAAATATAGAACCGATAGCTCCAATAGGGTTGTTGATGCCATTTCCCGATGTCACACTGATGAACCACCTATTTTTTCCTCCATTTCCTCTCCAACCCTGAACATCATTGACAAGCTCAGAATGTTCTACAACAAGACAAAGGGTGAAATCTTCATTCAGAAACATCAGACAAGTCCGACATGGAACTACAAGTTCTATTTTCCGCAGGGAATGATTTTGTTTAATAACAAGCTTTTTATACCTCATATAGATAACATGTGCCTCACCCTTCTACATGAGTTTCATGTCTCACCCTCGGTCACGTTCTAGATGGAAACCATCCTCAAGTTTCATTTCTACATCTTGTTACTGTCAGGTATGGCAAAGGATGTCAAGCACTTCATTCGACATTATTCCTCCTCCCAATATAACAAATATAGTCCTCATAAACCAAAAGGCTTATTGCAACCATTACAGATTCCATGAAGATATTCACCCACACTTTTAGGGTTTGGGCTCTCCATTTATTAGGGATGACAATGAAAGCCAAACTCGCGGATACCCGCTTGAACCAACCTGATTTTAATGGGGAAAATCCGATGTGATTGGGTTCGGGTTCAGGTTTTACACGAACTCAAATTTCGGGTACGGTTTTGGTATTGTTAATACCCTACCTCAAACCAGCCCCGAACTCGATTAATATATATAAAATTATACATAAATACATATATAAAAGCTATATATATAAATTTCATATATATATATATATATATATATATATATATATGTGGTTTACTAACATGTGGAAAGTGTATTTTCAGTTAGGAACATGTTAGCAAAGTGTACCAAAAGATTTGGACAAAATTACCCTTAAAGTTGTGTGTAACAAGTTTTAATAAGTAGGGTGTTTGTGTAATTTAACTTTATCTCACCTCACACCCCTAAACTTCAACCCCTCCTCATTTCAATCTTTCTAACTTTCAAATCCCTAACTTTCTCTCCTCCTCTGAAACCACCTTCGACCAGGGGCCACCACCTTCGCTCAACCGCAACGACCACCACATTTACTTAGCCGTTGGGGCTACCACGTTCGCCGTTTGAAGGTACTACCCATGTTTTTCATTGTTTCTTGCTTTTCTATTTGGTGTTTTACTGTTTGGTACATACCCATACGCTATTTGAAACCAAAGAGAGAGAAAAGTGAGAGAAAAGTACTGCAAGAAAATTTCTATCACACGCTAGAAGTTGTTCACACTTTATTAGTGTATTTCATTTGCTAATAACTCCACCCTTTATGACCATTTATTACATTCTAAACCACTACTTCAATCTACACCATTGGATGTAGACTTTCGATCTCCTCCATTGGATACTCTGCACCCTGTACACTTCAATCCTTGAGCTCCATGTTGTCACATGGCTCCACACGGTTTCCAAATGTACCGTTGAATACTTTGAATGAAGTGGCACGCATAGGCACGGTTCCAGTTATGCCTCTCCCTTATGACTCCTCTACGGGTGTGTTGTCAACACATAACTCACACGCCACTCCACCTACTTTGGACTATTCTACTCACATGGATTCAGGTGGAGGCTTCACCCATATGGGCCCATTAAAAATTTCCTTTAACCTTGAGGAAAATGATATTGATGTAGGGATAAGCAATGATAGGAATACAAGAGCTGGTACTAAAGAGAAGCAGCCGAACAGACCTATAAGGGGTAAACACAAACCTAAATGATTTGTAGACTATGAGGAGAAATACTAATTATGTTAAGTAGTTAAAATCAAATGGGCATTCCCTTATAAGCCCATAGTAGGAGAGCCCTAAAGCTATCTCACTATAGTATTTAATTTGAAACTTTTGGAGATGAATGATATATAGAATGCATTATTCACTGTAATTTTTTTAGTTATTTTCCTTTTAATTCAAAAATAGAAGTATACTATATTAGGGTAAATGTCCGAATCCAATCCAAACCAACGGGAAAACCCATTTTGAACAGGTTTGGGTTCGGGTATGAATTTTACCTAAATTCAACTTTTTAGTTCGGATTTGATACATCTGATACCCTACCCTAAATCCAATTGATATATGTAAGTTAGTGAATGTGAATGGTGCTATTGGTTTATTTTCTCTTTTGCTTATTATTTAATGGTTCATCACAAAAAAGATATATAAACGTCATATAATAATCCTTATGAATCAATTAGAGAAGCAAGAATAAGAGAGTATGATAAATAATGGAAGAGGGAATTGTTGAAACCAAAAGAAAAGAAACAGTGTCCAAAATGGATCATCATCTAAAACCCTATGCATAGTGTATGTGATACACTCTGCTGCAGAGTGTTCACAGTTTTTAGCACTCTTCGAGTGAGCCTCAACTCCTCAATGAATACAAGGAAGAAGAAAAGAGAATTTGGGAAAGAAACAAGAGGATCTGAATATTTTATTTCATATCTGGTGTGTTTACATCATACCTATTTAAAGATATTGGATGCTAACAATCAGGCTAAAAGAAAGGAAACAAAACAGGAAATAAGCTAACAAATTGCAGCAGAAAAATTAGGAATTAAATTGCATCAAATCATGATCTTCTAGGACTTTCTTCCACACATAGTCATTCATCCACATTGGCTTCTTAATTACTCTTTTCTCTAATGTTGGGCCATCATCCTCTATCTCCTTATTGTCTTCATTATGTGTTGTTGGACTTCCATTAACTTTGTGGTTCGTATCGGTATCGGTATGTTTCAAATTTATTGTATATTCATTAAATTTTAAAATTTTAAAAACCTATTTGAGATGGATAATTTGGAATTCACTCCATATTCAAAGTAAAATATGAATATACAATGAAGTATATTATGGAAATTTTTTAAAGGATTTTGGGTTCAAATTTTATAAATTTGGGCCCAATATTATCTGACATTGTTAATTGATATGGGTAGGGTAGAGGAATATCAGAATATGTTTATAGACATAAATGGTGTGGGGCCCTTAAGTTGCAACCTGTCAACTACTACAGATGGGGTGAAATATTATGTATCAAATTCTATTCATATTGATATAGGTTCATGCTTCACAATTTTGAAGGGTCCCATTTATATTATAAGTCTCTGTTGCAGGGATAGCAAGCAACCCATGTAATAAACTCAACTCCGTCCAAGCAAAACTGCATTGGTTGGTTTTTGGAATTGGTCAAAATTGATGGATGATTACGTCTTCCCTTTTCTGCAAGCTATTTTACTTCTAAGGGAACAAATTAATAAATGAAAGATGGAATTGTAGGTTTCATTTTGCCCTTCCGATTGATTTAATGAGGTGAGGCTATCATCCGGAATATATCTACTATCCCAGAAAGTATATTACCTAATGTGATTGATTGAAAAATATTTAACTTTAAAGTAATAATTAAGTACTTTTTTATTTAATACAACAAGTAATACATGAAGTAACATGATTTTTTAGATGATAGATATGCTCCAAATTTAAAAGTGAGTTGGTGATGTATGGTCCAGCATAATAGGTTGCCCACGTGATTGACAAAAGTGTTGTTGTTCTAAATCACATAGCTCTCTCTCATGCTTTATTTTGCTTCATGAAAATGGAACTTAATAGAAAAGGTAACGTGAAGAACTCTAACAACCTTATTTGATGAATCTAAGCCACTATCACAAGAAACTCTGGTCGGCAATTATTTCTATTAAGATATTGAATTTGATATGGCTCTGTCTCCCAAAATTTATAATTCTTCTCATACTCTCAAATTTTGATTGCTACACTAATCGGATTGAACAACCACTTAAATTCTTGCATTCTTATGCTCATCCTTTTCTCAATTGTCCAATTACAATGAATTATCTTTGAATTAGAAAGTATCAATTCTATGGAAGAGTTAGTAAGATGAATTCTTAAGATTCTTCTAATGTGAAATTGTTAATCAACATCATCTATACTATGATTAGAAGATGGGATAAAAAATTAGCTAAGATCGATATATTTAAAATGTTACAAGTAGTATATTTTCCTTAAGATATGAGTCATGTCCAATCTAATTGAACTAGTATACAATTTTTAAATTGAGTTTATTACCAATTATCTAAATAACATTTTTTTTAAATATTATAGAAGAAATAAAATCAAGTACATTACATCCAATGTGAAAATTATTTTAAAAATAATTTATCAATCTAAAGTTTCTTCCACATCGAGCACCTAGTTATTCAATTCAAAAAATCACTCCTCACTCATTATAGAAAATCATGTCTCACACTGAAAAAGAGAGTCTTTCTAAAATTTGCCAGCAATATATTTTGGCTAAACTTCAAAGGTAACGAAGTTCTCGCACTTCATTCTTTGCAACCCTATCACCATCACTCTTCACACGATACGGTGATTTTCAATGTCATTGCTAATCCAACCACTCTTGTCTCTAGTGTATCGCTCCATCACATTCACTATTCACTATTCACTCAAAGTGCTCTAATTTACTCACTCAATATGTCAGTTATTCACCATCATCACTTGTATTTGATATCACATTTTAATAGTATGTTATAATTAGGATTCCTTTGATGTATTTTGCCTAGGTGTCTTATTAATTATGCTTTATTACATGATAATTATTTTATTAGGTTTTAGTGCACTCTTTCAGTTCTCACCATGCACAAAGATTATGTTAACGTGTTTGTTGTCTTTGCTTTATAATTTAATCATTTGAGACCCATTCACTCCCCTATATTTTCTCAATTCTGGAACCCATGACATATTTCTTTGATCACTTCCATGATTCTAGATAAAAAATGAATGAGAAAGTTGAATTGAAGTCTGAGGTAAATACCCTGTTTACAATGGAACTCATCCAACACTAAGGAACAAGCTCTACGCCAGAAAACGTTTTTAAAAGCAGTTCTTCAAAAGTGCATCCTAGAAAAATACTGTTAAATATAAGGCAGGAGAAAATTAGACAGCACGTCTTTAAGAAATCGCTGTTAAAATTGATAAGCGGGTATAACATTAACAGCGCAATAGCGAATATGCGCAGTTGAATAAGTGTTGGTGTAGTGAAGGTGCATTAATAGCCATTATCATGTCGATAAATAATATTCTTTAAGGTTTGGCCAAACATCTTTATTTTAACGCATCATTTTAATGTTAGTGTTAATTACCTAAGTCATACCGACCATTAATAGTACTGTTATTATATGCATTATATATATTGTGGTTTTTTTTGTATACATGCATTTTATATTGCAATTTTTTTGTATATATTTTTCCTTTATACACATTTTATTAAATGTTTTACTAGAAAATAACATCTTCCGTAATTTCTACTATTAAAAAGAGGAAGGTCGTGCAGTTATATATTTTTCATATAAAATTACAAAGAAATTGAGCATGGTTAGTTCAACTTCTGTGTAGTCTTTAAACTAAAGTTATTTAAATACATTACCTTTATCTTTCCTTAGTAGATATTATAGTAAGTGCTATATATTCTAGTGAAAGAATATACAAATATAAAATTGAAAAAACAATAATATTAAAATCAATTATAAATGGTCCAGTTTGAAATTATACTTTCAAGATGGATTATTTAGAATAATTAATTTTTAAACTCATCTTTCAAAATTGGCTAAACTAAATAACTAATGTTGAAATAAGAAATTCAAAATTGGGTTCATAAATTATTGAATTAAAGAAATATTTTCTTAATCCATGTTTTCTTTAGCTTACACATATTACACATATGAAGAAGATGAAGTTCCATTGAGCTTGAAGAAGACAATAATGGTGAGAAGAGAAAGAAGCTTAAAGAGAATAAATCTCGACAGAGAATATGCATAGAGGAGAAGCTTGGAAGGTGTGAATGAATTTGAAAAATTCTCATTCTAAAATTCAAACCATTACAAGCTATACATATATACATGAAGTTATTTTTAAATAGATGTGACTCGTTTGGGCGACATCCTCTCGCTTAGGCACCTACAGAGAGATTGGCCTTTAATCTTGGAATTGTCGCTTTAGCGCTATCCTCTCGCTCAAGCGAGAAACCCACAGAGAGTTTGACCTTCAATCTTGGAATTGTCACTTGAGCGCTATCCTCTCGCTCAAGCGAGAAACCCACAGAGAGTTTAGCCTTATTGTCGTTTGAGCGCTATCCTCTCGCTCAAACGAGAAATACGTAGAGAATCAGAACACGATCATCATAACTTAATTAGATCTTCCTTGGGCACTTCTTATTTATTAGTTAACAGACTCCTACAAGCTGGCATGTGATTGTTGATCATGCCAAGCTTGAAATAGAGTTGCTGAAACATACAAGGAGATAAAGGTTTGGTAAATATGTCAGCAATCTACAAAGAAGAAGAAATTGGCAACAAATGAAGAAGATTGGCTTGAACACGTTCCCGGATGAAGTGGAAATCCACTTCAATGTGTTTAGTGTGTTCGCGGAACACAAGATTTGCATCAATGTGCATAGCATACCGATTGTCATAATATAATTGAACCAGTTTGGAATGAGAGAGGTTGAGTTCTTTCAACAAAGAAACCAACCATTGAGTTTCACAAGAAGCCAATGTCATTGCTCGATATTATGCTTCAGTGGAAGAACGAGAAATAGTGTGTTGTTTCTTGCTTTTCCAAGAGACAAGAGAATTGCCTATGAAGAAACAATATCCAGAAATTGACTTACGAGTATCTGAGCATGCAACCCAATTTGCATCAGAATAACCCTTGAGAAGTAAGTCATTTTCACCTAGAAAGAAAACCCATGCACCAACTGGTCCTTTTAAGTATGTCAAGACTCTCATGGCAGCATCTAAATGATGTTGTGTGAGTGTGGGTGTAGAGAGAATTTGAATCAAGTGTCCAACAACAAAGCTAAGATCAGGACGAGTGTGAGACAAATAAAAAAATTTACCCATCAACCTTCTATAAAAGCTTGGTTCATGCAATGGAGAACCAGATTTAGAGTGTATCAGCTTTTTACCATATTCCATGGATGTGGAACAAAGTTTCGAAGCAAGCAATTTACACTCTTCAAGAAGATCCAAAGTATATTTTCTTTGGTTAAGTAATAGACCTTGTGATGTTCTTTCTATCTTTATGCATAGAAAAAACTTCAAATGACCAAGATCCTTGATGCTGAATTTATAGTCTAATAACATATTCATTGCTTGGATTTCTTGCAAATCATTACCATTAAGAACCAAATCATCCACATAAACAAGAATGGCAGTGAAACTAGAGGAATTGGTCTTAATGAAAAGGGAATGATCTCAAGAAGATCACACATATCCTGAATGCAACAACACACAAGTGAGCTTAGCATGCCATTGTCTGTTAGCTTGCTTTAATCCATACAATGACTTTTGTAGCTTGCACCAAGTGATGTATTACTAACTGCTAATCCTGGTGGTATCTTACTTCTTCGAGGATATCACTATGAAGAAAAGCAATATTGACATCAAGTTGCTGCAAATACCATTAATGTGGAGAAGCTAAGGATAAGAGCACTTTAATGGTGGTCATCTTCAACATAGGACTGAAGGTTTCAAGATAATTTATGCCTTCTATTTGTGTGAAGCCTTTAGCCACAAGTCTTGCCTTATACCTTTCAATTGTTCCACCAACTTTGTGTTTAACCTTGAAAACCCATTTATACCCTATTGATTTCTTGTGTTATGGAAGTTCGGTAACTATCCTAGTATCACTATGATGTAAGGCATGTAATTCCTTTTGTATGGCTTGTCTCCAACATTCTTTCTTAATAGCTTCAGCATAATGAGTAGGTTCATCAACAGTTGAAATGTTCAGTTGTAATGCTTATGAGAATGTGAGAGTTTAGCATAACAGATATGTTGAGATAAAGGATATCTCACCATTGAAGATTATGGAGTCATTGTGTCTGTTTTGGAAGCAAAAGTGCAATGATAATGTTGCAAGTAACTTAGTCTATGCCTTACTCTTTGTGATTGTCGAGGAACAAAAGGAGTAGAAGATGGAAGAATTGTGTTACATTCTTTAGGCAAAGAAGATGAAGAAGATGAAGAGTGGTTAGTAGAGTCATTCATAGCAGAAGTGGAATGTATATGAGATACATTTGGTGACTCAGTGGCATGACTTTGTATAGAAGGAGAAGCATTGTGTTAAGAATCACTAGATTGAGGTTGTGCATGAGTAATCTTGTTGACTCAAATAAAGAGGGATCACCAAAAGGATTTGAATTCTTGTAGGAATGGAAGTTGGTATGGGCATGAACATAGTTGATTTATCTTCAGTGGAATCAAACAATCATTGTTTTGTCATAAAAGGAAACAAGTGTTCATAGAAAAATACATGTCTTGACAAGAAGATTTCATTATTGTTGAGGTCAATTAAAAAATAACCTTTGACCCCTTGCTTGAACACCAATAAGGCACACTTTCTTGATCTATGAGCTAACTTTGTTCTATGAGCAATCAAAGTGGATTTATAGCTCAAAAAACCAAAAGTTCTCAGATTGATTATGTTTGGCAAATGACCATAAAGAACCTCATAGGGACACTTGTTAGATAAGAAATGAGTTGGTTATCAATTAATGAGGTGTATAACATGTGATAAACCATAATTCCAAAAGTTGTGATGAGTATTAGATTGAAACATGAGTGTTTTTGTAACTCTTAAAATATGTTGGTGTTTTCGTTCAACTATTCCATTTTGTTGGGGTGTCTCTTTACAACTTGTTTGATGCAAGATTCCTTGAAGATTATAAAACCCTTACATACAAATTTCTTTGCCATTGTCTGTACGAATGCACTTTACTTTAAGACCAAATTGATTGTTAGCCATAACCACAAAGGACTTGACTAAAGAAGAATCTTTAGACTTGAGTTTAAGAAAGTAAACCCAAGTGAATCTTGACTTGTCATCAACCACAGTTAAGAAGTATTTATGTCTATATGTGCTAGGTGTAGAGAATGGACCCCAAATATCCATATTCACCAAATAAAAAACAAATGAAGACTTGGATAAACAACTTCCATTTTAAGGTAACCTTTTCTGTTTTTCCAAGTGACAAACATGTCAATGAGTCAAAGTTCTATTACATTTGATGAAAGGAAAATGTCTTTGCATTACAATCAACTTTTGATGAGATAGATAACCTAGCCTATTATGCCAAGTGTTACAATCATAACTAGTAAAGGAATTTATTCTTTCATGTTCATTTGCAGCAACAGAAGAAGTCTCTACAGAAGCAGCCATTGTTATAGGTGACATGGTCATTGCATAAAGTTCATCCCTCAATTCAGCTACACCAATCATCTTCAATGATATGAATTCCTGTATTTGGCACACAACATTAGTAAAGATTAGCTTGCAAGGAATTGTGTGAGTCAATTTGGAAACATATACCAAATTGTACTAGAAAGATGTAATGAACAACACATATGTCAAGTACAATGTGTGTGAAAACATAATTGTGCCTGAAACATGAGTGGAAACTTGACCTCCATTAGGTAGTATGACCATCACATGCTTGATTTGTTTAAATGTGTGAAAAGTAGATAAAGTATAGCATTCATGATCAGTTGCACCTGTGTCTAAGATCCAAATACTAGGCTTAGTAGAACATGCCTTTACCTTGATACTGCTTTTACCTTGTAGGTCTGCATCTTGCTTAGAAGCAATGCTACTTGATATTATGCTCAATTGATTAGTGTTGTGTCCTTGAGGCATTTTGATATGTTGTTGAATGATGGATAGTAGACTCTTGTGTTGCTCAGGTGTAAACTGCATTACAGATTGATTATCCATAGACACAACTTCATCCATTGGTTTGTTTCCAAGGATGCCATCATCATAAATGTTCCTTGTTATTGTGAAATTATTCACAGTGTTATGCCTCTGTGAACCAGGAGGGAATCCATGCTTTCTATAGCAATGATAAACAATGTGACCAGTTTTGTAACAAAAAGAACACACTCTAGTGCCTCTTCCTCCTCCTGATCTTCATAACATATTACCTCCTCTAGTATAACATTTTCCTTTAGTTTTATCTCTACTAGAAGTGGAACTAGTGTTATACTCATGATTATGTCCAAAATAACCATTATCAGATGAATTAGCAAGAATTCTAGGCTCAACAACATGTATATTCAAGTGTCTTTCTTGCTGAATTAACAGTGAGAATGTCTTGTTGTGGTAGGCAATGGGTCCATCAACATTATTTGTGATCTTACAACCTCATATTGATCATTTAATCCTTTAAGAAAGCAGATAACATTGTCATACTATCTATATGATATTATCACTGAAACAAAGTAGTGAAGAAGATAGAAGATGAGATCAAAGATTTAGGTTAGAATTGAGATGAGGAAAATGAAGAATTGAAATGATGAGAAGAATAAATAGAATTGAGAAAGAGTAATGCAGTGGAAACGGTAACAAAAATTCTTCAATGAAGAAGCTCTGATACCATATGAAGAAGATGAAGTTCCATTGAACTTGAAGAAGACAACAATGCTGAGAAGAGAAATAAGCTTAGAGATAATGAATCTGGACAGAGAATATGCATAAAGGAGAAGCTTGGAAAGTGTGAATGAAATTGAAAAAATCTCATTCTAAAATTCAAATATATATAAACATGAAGTTATATTTAAATAGATGTGACTCGCTTGGGCGACATCCTCTCGCTCAGGCGAGAAACCCACAGAGAGATGGGTCTTCAATCTTGAAATTGTCGCTTGAGCGCTATCCTCTTGCTCAAGTGAGAAACCCACATAGAGTTTGACCTTCAATCTTGGAATTATCTCTTGAGCACTATCCTCTCGCTCAAGCGAGAAACCAGCAGAGAGATTGGCCTTATTGTCGCTTGAGTGATATGCTCTCGAACCCACAGAGAGTCATAACACAATCATCATAACTTAGTTAGATCTTCATTGGACACTTCTTCTTTATTAGTTAACAACACATGGACGAGTTTCACTTTAAAAGATGGAGGTTTCTAAAGTTATGGCGTTTCATAAGGTACACTTTTTCATTAATGTACTCGTTATGAATTCGCTCTTGATGTCCATTGGATATAAAATTATATTGTGATACACAACAAAAGATAGTATGGTACAAATGGCTTTTAATCTTGCAAGTGAAGCAAATGTTTCTTCATGTATATATATGTTTGTGCAACGAGTCTTAATTTATTTCTTACCATAATTCCACCTTCATCGAGCTTGTAATATATATATCCACATGGTTTTGAAGAATGACATGTCCTTTAGCAAGGGAAATAGAGTTCAAATTTCTCTTGTATGAAATTGATTTAGCTTTTATTTAATGTTAGGGTCCAACTTTCATCTATTAGAGCCTCATATACTATTTTGTCTGCATATTGGAGATTAATGGGTATTAAAAAAACGAATGTAATATTTCTATCTTTGAAGGGGCAAGATTAATCCAAGTTCTATTGAGAAGACTATCTCTGATTGTTTAACCCTGCTCCATTTAAGCTAAATAAGACGATTTGATAGTGTAACTCCAAGATGCATCTAGGCTCCACTTCTAAGTATCAGAAATGTCTGTTATGCAAGAATGCAGACTGATCAAATCATAAAATTGACAAGTTGGATCCTCCTCTGAGGACAACAAAGGCATCCTCCACTCTAAATACCATAATAAGCAACCAAAGCCTTGTTGCTTAAAGCTAACATGAGGAACATATCTTTTAACCTATGTTGTCCAAACCATAATAATGGAAAGGAATGCTTCCTATCTTGCACAAGAGGAATTCATCCGCTACTATAATAAAAGAATCTACAACCCTAATTCCTATCAAATAACTTTTTATGAGAATTGACCTTTAGACCATACACTAATTCAAAACATCTTTGAGATATTAGTAGAATACCCTTCGAAACTGGGAATTGAGCCAAAAGAGTATCATTTACTAAGACACACATAGTAGTTGATGAAAGACAAGCTTGCAATCCACTTCCTCCACTTATGAGAGAAACCAAATCTAGATATCATCATGTAATCAAGAAACTCCAATTTACCTTAAATAACAAGCACTCATCGTTATCATTCTGAGCATAATGGATAACTTCATTAATTACGATAGTAGCAGACTGGAATAATTTCATTGATTTATTATAATAATAAATTTTTATGATTTATGTTGTCCTTGTTATTCCCGGTATATATATTTAAGTTGGCAGGGTTTTTGTTAGAATTAACATTCTTACTATTTGAAGTAAGTCTAAAAAACTTACTATTTAAGTAAGTCGATCCCCTCCCAAAAAATTAAATTAACATTCTTTTTATTTGTTAGAATTTGATTGGATAGAGACATGAAAATATAATATATATTTTTTTTTGGAGATATCATCTTTCTTCCTTTATATAAAGGAAGGAAAATAATTGTGAATGATTGGGAGTGGGAAGTTTAATGAGACAAGGAATTATTGGACGGTTAATAAAAGCCAGGAAAATTGTATAAATCCAGTAGTTGGCAAATTAAGAAGTAGACGAAAAAACACAAGATATGATAAGATACGCAAAACTTTGATGGTGGAAAAAAATATCCAAACACCATGAATAGTCTGGGATGGGGTCATAGGGCATTAATTATTTTTTAGAACAAGGGTCCCTAACCGAAATATGCTTCCCTATTGTAAAATTGAAAATAAATTCCAATATTTAAATATTAAGTTTTTATTATATTATATCATATATAAATATATAGTATTTAGGTTTAGTTGTTATTGTAATATTATATAATATTTAGGTGTCTCTTTATTTGATAGATAAAAGATTAATGACTTGGAGTATGGCAACACCCATTCAATACTACTTATGTTTCTATCAATATGGTTTCCTCCATTTACATGAATTACATAATCTAATGAATTACATAGTGAAAATCTAACCTTGAATATAAGAAAAAAATTAAAATAGTTTATAAGTGAAAAATCTCTATCAAATTATTGTCTTAAGGTGTTTGTTGAAGACATGTCTCACTTGTGATTCTCTACTCTTCTTATGCCCTGACAATAATGAAACTCACCGGTAGTTGGAGACTCTCCGGTCGTTGTCGAGTCCAACAAGTGATATCAGAGCCCATGGATTTAGCTGAGACATGGTGGACATAGCGAGAGCGGACCGCTAATTGTATGGTACCTACACTTGATGGGAAAATTGTTGGGTTTATTCAATTGTGAAGTCCCACATTGGATATTAAGTGTAGAGTAAAACAATTTATAAGTTGAAAAGTTTCATAGAATCATTGCCTTAATGTTTTAGTTCAAGACATTCGATCTTACACTACGTCAAAATTTGCATTTAACAACTGCTAATCTTCATCACCTTTGTTCATTTCATTACTATATATAATCTTCTGAGCATGCTTTCATTGTCAATTGATTTACATATCTGGCGTAGTATTACTTATGACTTTTCACTCTTCTTATGCCTCAATAGTAATGATTTCCCCGATGATTGGACGCTTTCGATCGTAGTTGAGTCCAATAAAACTAAATACTTTAATGCTTAATGTGTATAATTACTAAAATATATATTTTCTAATCCAAATATAATAAAATTTAATCTCATAAGTTAATTAACCCAGTTTACCTCGAATACCTACCCTATGTCCCTATATAGTACTCCCCTAATTGTTAGGGTCTAATGATATTTAGAACTAATATAAGATGAAAATTTCAAAAGACTAGAAACATTTTTGTATAGATCATGCCCGTATTGTCTGCACACTTTATAAAGAAAAACAATAATTCTCTTAGTTTTCTCACGGGTAGGCTTTTCTAATTTCCAAGTAGGAGTTGATAATATATTATGAGTATAATATTTAAGCACAGTTACTATAAAGATTTATATCTGACTCTTTTTATTGTTGGATCATTTATTTGTATTATTTCTTTTAAAAAGTCAATGATAATAAAAATAAGTAGTGGATAATAGACTAATGGTGTTAAAACTTTTACATACATGTTTTTGTGATAGATTATATAGATACACAAATATAGATTCTTGTATATTTTATGAATGAAGGGTCAAAGTTGGAGAACTTGATTCTCTTTCATTTTTTGAAACATTAGAAGATTTTTAGGTTCTTCTTTTCCTTGAAGGAAGAAGTGCTGTGACTTTGTTGTTATTCTGTGTTTGTTAGTTTGTTCTCCTAAAAACGATATCAGTAGATTAAGTATAATACACAACCATACTTTCATACCCCTTTTTCTCTTCCTTTTGTCTTTCCCTATGTCAAAGCACCTTCCTTTAAACTGAAAATCGGTTACTTTTTGCTAAACGAACATGTCCCCCAAATTTACATTTATTTAACTAGCATTCATCAATTTATTGAATCAAAACTATTAATTAATGACACTAACAAAATAAATCAATTACAGTTGTTGTCACAATTTGTAATGGAGAGACAAATGACTTTTTCATGTGTATTATAAAGGCAAAATTGTAATCTTATTTTAAATAAAAATGATATAAATGTCAATGTAGGTTGTCTTTCCTTTGTTTTTTAACATCACTAGTCTCACTCTAGTTTTAGAGTTTCTTAAAACATTATTAGTGTTGCCAGCTTGCAATGTATTGCAGTGAAATATAGCAAATAGTGACAATTAAGAACTCAACCATGAAATAGATATAATAATGAGTTAAGTTTAGAGAGAAAATAAAGAATTGCATTACATATATAGTAATAGTGGTAGTAGTGGTACCTTACTCTTCAAACTACCATTAATGCCGATTACCATTTGGATACATCATTGCTGATAATTAATTACTTACTTACACCTAAAGACACAAAGAAATACCCAAATCTTGTTTTCTTTTTAAGATGGATATGAGAATCGCAAAGTTGTAGAAAGTAGTGCAACAACTACAAAATGATAATGAAGGTATAGTAAAGTTTGTTAAGGTTCTTCTCTCCTAGAATAACTAGAACTGTTCTCTTCATGTTGTTTATCTAATTCATTGGTTGAACTTGAAATCTCTGTGATTCCACTGCCATCCGAGGATGAGGAACTCATGTTGTTGTTGTTGTCGTTTTGTGCCAAGAATTCATAGAAAACCACCTTTGAATTAGTCTTCCTAACCTTAGACTTGTTGTTGGGGATAAACTTGTCTATATTTGTATCCTCCACTTTTTTAACACCTCTCTTCTTTAAAAATATCCTACATAGAACCCAATTTTCTAAAGGAACAACACCACTCTACATAACAAAACAAAAAAAGATTATAATAAGGAAAATAATATATTCTCTTACTAAATTCTCCTATATGTCATTTGTAAACTAATCACTAATAAATAAAGTATCACTTTATGACCTATTTCATTTTTTGTGGATGAAAGGATTAGTAGGAGGATATAGTATTACTATGTAATGTTGGTTACCTGAGAGTGAGAATGAGTGTTGGTAAGAAGACGATATTCATGCATAATCCAATCAGTCTTTGAAGCATGATGAGGTGATTTGGCTCTATAGAAAACAAGAGTCTTTTTCATTCCCACAATTTGTTTGTTATTCCCTTTTGAAGTCATAATTTGTTTGTCTAACCCAGTTGCCTTCCAGTAACCAGAATTAGTAGCTCTGTTGGATCTGTTGCCATTAGGATATTTGGCTTCCTTACTCATGAAGAAGTACATCTCTTTCTCCAAATCACCTGTAATTGTAATTGTATATAATTATACATAATTAAGTGGAAAAAAGTTACTCACATTCCTAAGTCATTCATTATTGGAAAATCCAATGATTTAGACTCACTTATTCAAAACATTGGTTTTACAAGAATGAATGACTATGAGGTGGAGTAACGGAAGATAATGAAAATAGTGAGAAAGGAAAGGAACCTGGTAAATCCCAAGGGTCAGAGTTAGAAAGAAGAAGGTCGGGAATGATAGAAGAATGGAAAGGGAAAGAGAAGAGCTTAGGCTTCAAGTATTGGACAATCAATTCCTCATCAGTTGGGTGAAAACGGAACCCAGGTGGTAATCTCATCCCAACCTTCTCCATTCAAACACTCTCTATTCAACCCTCACAAATCTCCACACATATTTATAACAAACTTTAACACTTAATCATAACAATCAACCTCTATTATCAAAAGTTTTTTACCCTCTGCCTCTCTTTTCTTAATTTTCAAAATCAACTTCTTTTTTATTTCTTTAATAAGTCAATTCCTTTTTTAATTTAAGAGTGAAGCCAAATTCTTTACATAACCGGTCAAATTTTCAGTTTACAAAAATAATTAGATGTTGAAGTTTCATTTAAAAATAATTAGGAAATATAAATTCGTCATATAAATATTTAAATCATTCTTACCATAATGAAGTAGAGAATATAATACTTAATTCCATAAAAAACTTCATATAAGTTAACATGGATAATTGAAGCCACCCTATACCTGTTGTAGATATTTGAAATATGTTATTACATTAGTCTCACATCATCTAGTATTGGAATAGAGTAGAGTAACCAATGTTATATATTGGACTTAAGTCTCTTGTTATAATGTGCACCAGATATAACCACCAAATAGAAACACCTCATGGGCACTTGGGCCCATAGGTGTGTTAGGGTTTGTAATCCTTATTCTCTAATAATATCTTGGTAGCCGCTCAGCGCTCCCGGGGATGTAGGCACAATTGGCCGAACCCCGTTACGAAATTCTTTGTTTCCTCTCTTCTAATTATTCTATGTATTATTTGATTGCTTCTGACCAACGCCGCTGTGCAACGATCGCTTCCGCTGCACCAACAATCGGTATCAGATGGCTCTTAACTCACGTGTCAAATTCGAGGTGGGGAAATTCGACAGAACTGGTAATTTCAGATTGTGGCAAATGAGGGTTAAGGATGTGTTGGCTCAACAAGGTCTATCAAATGCGATGCGTGAGAATAAACCAGATGGTATGGACCAACTGGATTGGGAAGAGTTGAAGGAGAAGGCTGCAAGAACCATACGGTTCTGTCTATCAGATGAGGTGATGTATCATGTTATGGATTTTAAGTCACCAACAGAAGTATGAGAGAATTAGAGAAACGGTTCATGTCCAAGTCTCTAACAAATAAGCTGTATTTGAAACAGAGACTTTATGGCCTGAAGATGCAGGACGATACTGATTTGCAACAACATCTCAACACTTTTAATCAAGTGATCAATGACTTGCAGAAACTTGATGTGAAGGTTGATGATGAGGACAAAGCAATAATATTACTATGTTCTTTGCCAAATTCCTATGAACACTTGGTGACAACATTGACATACGGGAAAGACTCAATCAAACTGGATGAGATCACATATGCACATTTGTCCCATACTCAGAGAAGACAGAATGTAGGAGAAGGATCTCAGGGTGATGGTCTGTATGTGAAAGGGAGCCAAGCACATGGGAGGAGACAATGTAGAGGAGGTCCTGCCAAAGGGAAAATAACAAATTCCATGGGCAGAACACCAGTAGAGTGCTTTAGGTGTAAACAGACTGGGCATTACAAAAAGGATTGTCCCAATGAATGGAGTCCTAGCAAGTCAGTGGGGAAAGATGGAGTATCTACAATGAAGTTGATCTACTATCTATATCATTAAGTCATAGTGCAGATGAGTGGATACTTGACACTGGTTGTTACCACCACATGACGCCAAACAGAGACTGTTTCACCACATACAGGGCAGACAGTTTTGGTTTCGTGTATCTCGGAAATAATAAAGCATGTGGAAATGCATAGGACAAATCAAAATTGTCATGGATGATGGTGTAGTGAAGACGTTATGTGAGGTTAGACACATACTAGATTTGAAGAAGAATTTGATTTCTTTGGGGACATTGCAGGCCAAAGGATTTAGCTATAGAGCTGATGGAGACAGTGATATTCTTCGAGTATGAAAATGTGTTATGACTGTGATGAAAGGTAAGATGACTGTTGGGAACACCTACAAGTTGTTAGGGAGAACAATTGTAGGTGGAGTTGTTGGAGTGACTGAAGAGATTTCTGTAGTTTCAGACCATGATGCTACAAAATTATGGCACATGGGTTTGGGTCATATTAGTGTATGTTGTGGTATACTCCTTATGGTGGAGTATGATAGTTCTTTTCAACTATGATTGTCGGGTTAGACAATGGTGATAGTAGTTGAGGCTTTCCAAGGAAGCTCCAAGGTTCAGCTTGATTGAGTATTGAAGATGACGGTGGTCGGTGAACTTTGGTGTGGAGATTCCATATATCGAAAGACTTCCTAGTAATTGATGACTAGGAGGCGTGTTCCATTAGATGGCGGTACAGGAAGGTGCACTAAAAGTTTGGAGAGTTAGGCTCTTGGTAACATCGTCAAAGATACTCAGAAGGTTTACGCCGAGGGGAGCATACTCTTATGTAGAGGATTTGTTAAAGAGAATTATGCATTGAGCAATGTGAAGTCAGATATTCGCTAAGGTGGAGAATCTTGTGTAGATTTCATAAGGAGTGATATATTCGTCTATTTCAACCAAGGTGAAGATTGTTGTGAATGCTTGAAATATGTTATTACATTAGTCTCACATCACCTGGTATTGAAATAGAGTAGAGTAACCAATGTTATACATTAGACTCAAGTCCCTTGTAATGTGCACCAAATATAAACACCAAATATAAACACCCTATGGACACTTGGGCCATGAGTGTGATAGGGTTTGTAATCCTTATTCTCTAATAATATCTTTGTAACTGCTCAGCGCTCCCGGGGACGTAGGCACAATTAGCCGAACCCCGTTACCAAATTCTTTGTTTCTTCTCTTCTATTTATTCTTTGCATTATTTGATTGTTTGTGACCAACGCTGCGCAACGACCGCTTCCGCTGCACCAACAATACCATTAGCTTGAAAATTGTATATTATTATGGGGTATTGGAATATGGTTGTTGGAATCTGGATAGTTAACTAAGTTGTGCAGCTCTATGCCGGAACGCCTTGGGTATAAGGGACTCTAATGCCCAAATTAGTATTTATACGTGTATATTAGAAAATGAAAGTAAAGTGAGAATACATATCATATCGTTATGGATGACAACACCTATTTATATTTTAGGATGGAGAAATAGGCACTTTGAGGGGAGATATGTCATCATTATGGATGACATAATATTGTCCTTTTTAGTCCAACAATGTTGTGGAATTTGATTGCGAAGAAGGTCTTGCTCCTGACCTTTGTAAGGTTTTGATGAAGACAAAAACATCACAAAAAGAAGAAAAATTATTAAAGACATTGAAAACTTAGAAGCATGCTCAAACAAATAATCAAGACTTTTAATTATCTTAGTTAGGTATTTCTATCATAAAGTTTATTTATTTTTTTTAACTATTATCAAATGCTCAATGGATAAGTTTTTTAAAATGTCAAACACGGGTTAAAAAGTTGAACATGGATTTTCAAAAAGTTGAGTAACATATTACTCGAACTGAGTAATGAGTTACAATCAGAGAGTAACATATCACACAAATAGATTATTAGGTTACCAAACAAAAATAACTTGGAATAACCAATTAATCCATCGAGTTATCGGTTACTCAACGAGGCAAAAACTTTGGGTAACTAATTACACTACTCGAGTAATTATTACTCATAGCATTTTCAAACTAAAATAACTTCTCCGAAAAGGAATGGATGTCACTCTAATCGACTCATACCTTATGGAATGAGTATAATGACTGGTTGAAAGCCTATTTAAATGCACTAGGCATTCATATTCATACACATTCAAACACACAACATTTTCTACAACTTTCAATACACTTCTCCAACAACTTGATCAAACTTTCTGATTTTTCGAAAAAGTTGTCTAAGTGATTTTCTTTGAATTTTTCCAAACTTAAAAACTATTGGGAATTTATTTATTAGTTCTAATGATTGACATAAAAGAATTGAGATTCCAATTATTAAAAAATCATAACAATCTATAAGCCTTAGACATAAGTTCTTCAATACAAATTTATGTAAATTTACCATAGATCTGGTGAAGGGAACATGTGATATTTAGAAGTGGCGTGCTTCCACGTCAGTGAGTTTTTGTGAGTGTAATATGAGACAGAGTTTTATGGTAAATTTTATAAAGATTGACATTCGTCAAAGTGAAATCTTTTGTGGGTTGCAAGATGACTGAATGTAGCCTTCAGTGGATTAGAAGGTGAATTAAGATAATCTTTGTGTCTCTTTTTTCATTATACTCTTTTACATTTTTGCACTTGATTTTTTCATACTTACTATTCCACTTTATCTCTACTCTTACTCTTTTGTAAAGTTGCAAGAATCTGCATTAAGTATAGAAAAACCAAAAAACTAATTCACCCATCCCTTTTAGTTTGTCATCTTGACTTACATGGATTACCTATATCATGTGGGCAATGTAGACCCATCATCAATTCAGGAAAAATGGCATTGTCTTTGGCATGAAAGAATGTTTTTTTAGCATAGCAAGTTCTAACTTGGCCATGCTCTATCATTGTCGTCATTTCCCTTGGCCTTTCGTGTGATCGACATTCATATATGACTGAATCTTCTTCGTCCTGTTATTAGCACCATTCCTATCGTTCGACCGGTATTGATTGATCCTAGCATTGATATAGAGCAATCCCCTTTTGTGTGGTGACATGGCCACAATTAGGCATACCAGCAGACTTTTGAGTCTTAAATCTCATTATATCATCATGGTCGTTTGCCCTGTAGCGGGTGATTATAGTCCATTTAGATTTAGTGTGTTCTTTAGTCGCCAAACACATTAGGAAAATAAAATAAAATATCTGACCACATTTTATTGATGGGGTGATGTTTTTTCATTTTTCATGAATTTGGTTGGTGTGTAAAAGGTGGATGGTCATCATTATTATTACTACAATACTATATAAGCTTGGTCCGAAAGTGACAATGCTTCCTTTTTTAGCTGACATGTGCATGCAAGTTTCTTTTTCCCGCCATTCAAGATTGTATCTTTGGTCTTTGATCCCATCATTAATTTTCAAGTATTTGAAAAATTAATGATAATAGTTCGGTGTATTTATAGGTCATTTTGGGGAATTCGTGGTCAATTTGGGGCTAATTTTCTCTCTCTTTCGCCCCTTATTAATAGAAGGGTCCTCCCTACTTCTCATTCTTACATTTTCAATCTTGCTCCTCTGCATTTTAAATCTTCTTGCTCCTAATTTTTGGATTTTTTCTTATCCAATCATTGTCTATCGTCCCAAATTCATTTAGGTACACCTTTCCCTATTCCTTTTGTCTAAGATGATATTAAAATAGTTTATTAGAGGAGCATTATGACAATGATATCTCTATTGAAATGGCCCCCTCAATGACAATGAGCAACGAATAAGTCATTCTTCTCCCCGCACCGCTTTGATGGGGTAGTTCCTAGCTCCTTCTCTTGGGGGGTGCCTCTATAATTCAAAAGTTACTCAAAGGAATTCTTTGTAAGCTTCGTTAGTTCCGATCTAAAATGGGCACAATTGTACGAATGAGAATGTAACTAAGAGGGGGAGGGTGAATTAGTTGTTGCAATACTATGGCCAATTTTTCCGCAAAATCAAAGTTTAAGTGCAACGGAAAAAGTATGCAGAAAAATAATGACTTTTAAAGTAGAAAGATAAGGAGAAGAGAGTACACAAATGTTTTATATTGGTTCACCTTCTTGTCCACCGAAGGCTACGTCCAGTACTCTTGACGCGCAAAAGATTCCTTTATTAAATATAATGAGTTGCAATTACAAATATCTCACCCCGAATCTCATTGTACCTTACACATTCACTTATACTTAAAACCCTTGGAAAACCCTATTCCAAGTAACACCCTTGGAAAACACTATTCAAAGTCACTCAACCCCTTTCTCTTCACACCGTTGTGAAAGAAGGAGTACTTAGCAAAATGAAGAATATACAATATGGTTGGATTGCCTTTACAAGTGGATATAATAGTTCTTAACTTGCAATCCAAAAACAACTCTTATACGATAGATAATAATGTTCTTTTACTTTGAAAAGGTTTGAAATACACTTAGAAGCAACTCTGAAATAACTTAGAAAGTTTAAGAGTATGTTGCTAAAAAAGTGCAGAAAATTCAGAAAAGCGTAAGAACTTTGTGTGAATTTTGTTATGAAAATTGTTGTGAGTTGTTGTGTATGAGTTATGTGTTCCAATGCCTTTATATAGGCTTTCCAATCAACCATAACACCTCTAGGGAAGTGTAGGTTTCGTTTGGAATGAAACAAGTCAGTTTGGAGTGAAACCTTTACACTTTGAAATCTGAAAACTGGTGCAACAACTCTTAGTAATCGATGACAACAAGTGAGTAATCGATTACCCAAACATCCTGCCCAATAGCATTTTCAAATTTTACACAGTGTAATCGATTACTGTAATTGAGTAATAGATTACTCAAGTGTTTTGTTTCACAGATTTGAAAAATGTTTTAGTGTAATCGATTACAGCTCTTTGTGTAATGGATTACCCTGTTTACTCAAAATGGTAATCTGTTACTTCAAAGACAGTAATGAATTAATTTTAGCTGTTGGAGATTGAATAACTATTTTCTCACTCATGTAACTTGTTACTCAAGTTCAGTAACCCGTTACATGTCATTTTTTAAAATTATTTTTATTCACACTTACAATTTTCCAATTTTCTTTAAAACATTTTTGAACATTATTAACGATATTTAAAGAGTTTTTAGGATAGAAGTACCTATAAGACTTAGACTCTATTTCTTGAAGTTTTGTCTTCTTTAGTCTTGATAAGTCTTATTCCTTTCTTTTTTTGTGATGTTGGTGTCTTCATCAAAACCGTGTTAAGGTAAGGAGCAAGATCTTCTTCACAACAATGAGCATGTGAAATGTTTTAACTATCATGTCCTTCATAATGCACTCGTTCTGAGTGGGTTTCAAGATCGAGGTCCTTGATGTCTTTAGACTCATCTATTGATTATTCTTATCCTTGTGGCAGGTTTGAGATGGTCACCTAGAGTTTCAAAACTCGTGCTGAACATTTCTCACTTAACCCGGTGTGATGGTGAAGAGGGGATCTCAATTGTTGGATAGATTGAGAGGTTTGGAGAACATGCAATTTTTACCTAGAAGGGACTCACTCGAGGGTCTTACTAGTAGAGACATAAGTATAGTTGGATCAATATCTGGTCGTAGCCCCAAGCAAGAATGAAACGATGTGCTCTGAATCATAGGAAGGTTTTCAAGTTTTAGGTATACAATTTAAGTATGAATGAACGAGAGTAGTGTGTGAGATTTTGTTTTTAAATTTGTGAGAACCAAATATTCAATAACGATCATTAAAACAAGCATTGTTGAATTTATGACTTTCAATAGCGCTCAATGAAGCAATCGATGTTGAATGTGTGAGAAACAAAAACGCTCGCTTCAAGGGTTGTTGAATCATTGATTCATACAATGAACAACGCTCAATGAAGCAAGCGCTATTGATTGTATATTCATCTGTCATATTTAACAACGATTGTTTCATTGAACGTTGTTGATTCACATCAACCTATCATTTCACAACATTCTATACACGAACATTGTTGAATGTACATTATTAAATACGAATTACGTCTGTGGAGAGAGAATGAGACATAAAGGAGGAGAAATTTAGTTCAAAGAGCCCCATCTCTTATGCTTGCAAAAACAAAAAGTATCAAATATTTTAAATTCTATCTTAGGCTAAAGTAATATTAATTAATAAAGATATGAGAAGTAGACAAACACAATGGCTATTTAATTTACTAGCTAACAATATTCATTTGTTGTTTTTCAAATGGCTATATTCAAGTGGAATTAGGTTAGGTTGTGTAGTGATACACGACCATGTTTATATGAGACATGAAATTACAATAGCAAACACGGTCAAGCTGTGGTGACATCTCCATGGCCGTGTACCTGAGGCTTGTATGGATCCACTAACGTGAGTCAACATCCTTTTCAAGAGAACAATAATACAAGTTATTAACTTGATCTTATGTAAATTAAATGATGAGTATAAAAGTGGTACGTGTTATGTAAAACTTTAATGACATAACATAAATAAATTATATTCCCTTTAATATATTGGTAGCCTCCAAAGTCTACATATGCACTAATGAATATTGTTAACAAATCTCTATATTATCTCTCTTCCCTTTTCTCTTTATTTGTTTAGATTAATTGTTTGTTTGGAATAGTTGTTTTTGATAAATAATATTAGTCAATATGTATATATAATGAAGTTATTATCTTATTTTTAGGATGGGATGAGATGTGGAATTACTAATGCTATGTTTTTGCAATCAAGTAACAAATAATTTGTACAAGTAAATCTCATTTAGGTGAAAACATGTGCAAACAAAGTAAATGGAGAAAGTGATGTATAGGAAGGTGCAAAGTGTGTACACCTCACCCTTTTGTCAATCATTCACGCATGATGCCATGCTTTACGTTTGTTTAAGTGGAAAATCTTCTTCTTTAGGCATCATTAGCTATGTTTGAAGGGAAACCCCTTTGTTATCATGAATACCATATATTCAATGTACGTAAATCATGATGGACTCATTCATCTGGATGGTATGGGAATGAATAAAGCATCTGCATCATGTGTAATAAAAAAAGGGTCATCAAGATTAAAATTGGACCTTTTCATTATTATTAGATGCTCGTGTGTTTCTTTTTTAATTTTTATGTCTTGCATTTCACCTTTCTATAATGTAATATTACTATTTTAATTTGAAGCCCGTTAATAAAGATTGAGTTAAATAGAAATTTAGCCTCTACTAGCAATGTTGAGTGATTTTTATTTGGTTGTTTTCTTTGTTAGTGTTGGGGTGGCAGCTTGCGAGTGAGAATCAGCTGTCACAAGATGATTATGTCTTTTCATTAGATCGGGACAGAAATTTGGACCGATAATCCCAGTTCGCAGCTTGCCATTTCAACTGTGCATTGTACCTCAAGTCTTACACCCCAAGAAGTTAAACGGAGTCTATATAACCCATGTGTCATGTGAAGTGGAACAAAGTACATCATGCATGTCTGATTTTCTTTGAAATAAATAAGACTACAAGTTAACCCATATATGTTCAATGGATACTGTTTCCAGAACTAAGGTCTTTTTTATATATAAATTTAACATTCTCCATAGATTTCAAAGTTGACCCTGGTATTATTTATTTTTATATTTATTATAAATTCTAATGTTAGGCGCATAGAAATGCCTTGAAAGTGGGGTCCTTTGCATTTGTGATTTTGAAAGCAAATAAATATTTGTCAACCCGGCAAAGCCAAACTTTGAAAAGGGCAAAGGAATAAGATAGTTGCCACTCCTAAAATAAAGTAAACATGTATTCTTATTTGTATGATTTAAGCATTGATTACATGACTAGTTAAGGTACTTTTTTTTGAAACATTGTACATAGTGGATGTCATGTAGTTTTAGCTGTCATTATAAGAAGATGAAAGACATTGTACCAAGTTATTTTACTTGTTTCATCACGGAAAGCTTATTTATTAATCACATGTATATATCTATCACCCCAAAACCCAATCGAGTCTTTGTTTACCTTCCATCATCACACGAAAACCATACAAATCTTATGTAAGTGGGTTTCAACTTTCAATTACCAATTAATTAAGCAACTGCTGTGTTTCAGCCTTTTCTATAAATGGCTCACAATTTTGAATTCAAATTGGATACATTAATTTCACTATCAAAACTAGGATACATATTTTTTGGATCAATTTTCACATCGCCTAACTCAATGTCGTGAATGGTTTAAATATTTGTTACGCTACTTCTCTCATAGCTAATTGGTTTTGATATGAAACCTTACCATGATATCAAAGTCAGAGTTCAACTTCTTTCTGGTTGTCATGGCCCAAATGTTTTTTAGTTATGAGTCAAAGTTAATCATTCGTCTGGTCCGGCAGACTTATGTGAATGTGACATGTTGGAAAGTAAGTGTCAAATCACATACCTCAGTGTCTCGGGAATGGTTTAAATACTTGTTAAATTACCACTCCTATAGCCAATTGTTTTGAAATGCAACTTTAACAGTTTTTTTAAGTTTAAGAAATTATTACCTTATATATGTTGTTACTTGTTAACTTAGCACGAGAGAAGAGTGGATAGTGGTACTATGCTGCTAGCTAGGGACCTGAAATAGAAAATTGTTTCTCTTTTTTCTCAACCAAAGCTTTTTGAAGGTAGCAGTAGATGCAAAGAAGAAACTTCCTCAAAAGGCCCCATCTAATGCAAAAGGTGCAAGTCTACATAGTGTAACAAATACAAAGATAATAGTGTCTTTTTTAGGTTGGATCCTTTTGACATTGAGTGCAAATTATGACATATCACATAAAAAAAAACTTAGGGAGTATATTTTTTTAAATTATTTTTATTATCTTTTCATCACATTCCAATGCTTAAGTCCAGAGATTAATCCTACACTTTTTTTTTGCCTTTGGGCAAGTGAGTCACATTCCATCTTTAATTTTTCTCTTTGATAAGATAATATATCTTACAAGTAAATTACACTTATATCCTCTCAAATTTTAGTAAAATTATAAATATTATCCTTTTTTTTGTCTATGTACAAATCATACTAACTTATATACATACATTACAATGACTAAGGAAATCTAAACAACATATGATATATTGTGCAGAGAAATCTAAATAGCATAAGAGTTCATGTATCTTCGTTATTTTTTATTTGTTAAAAGTACATCAATAAATCTAAGGAAATATTGTTTAAATAACTCTTAACTTTTTTTGTAACGGACCAAAAATAATGAAGAGACATTAACTCTTATACTATTTAGATTTGTCTCTACGATATATCATATTTTATTTCACCTAAGTACATTTATCACATATTTTTTGTTTAAAAAATATTATATTTGTCGTTCATGCAGTGATAATCAGTATAATATGTATATATATATATATATATACACATAAGGAGATAAACTATCTCCTCAAGCTATTAAAATCATGACAAGTGTATTACTTTTTTAGTTTTTAGAAATATTTTTGTAGAAAATGATTAAATAGAATACATTTCATGATTTTAATAGTTAGAAGAGATAATTTATCTCCTGATGTGAAGAAATATTTTATTCTCATGTATGAATTAGAAGTGATTTATAGGAACATAAAGGTAAAGATAACTATATAATTTCACTACAACTTAATTTATATGTTCAATACAATAATGCTATGCTTTAGTACCTTGGGCCACCAACTTCTCTTTAATGTTTAATCCAACATAGCCCAATAGCTCAATATTCTTGAAAAAGATCACTTGTCACACATAATGTCCTATTTATTGTTCCAGATAAATCAAAATGTTATTTTTTGTTACTTTTTATTTTTAAATTTTTCTTTTATTTATTTAGCAGCAATTCGATTGGTCTGAGATAGAGAGTGAGACATTGTATGCGACAGATAATGTATGTCTCAATATTCTATGAAACTTAAAAGGATGGACTTTATTGTTGATTAATTCTATTTTTCTAAGCTACTCAGTTTGGTAACCATTTTTATCTAAATCCAACCAAACTCACAGGTCACTGATCGACGAGACCTCATTCATATAATATCTAAAATGGCAACAATACCTCACTATAACATGGATACCATAGGTGATATGTGATAGGTGATGTTAATTTTAATGCATGCACAAACACACACAAAGAAAATATAATCGTCAAAATAATGTAATTTTTTTATAACGATTTAAACTTTGTGAGACTAACCTATTTTTACCATGTATCAGTACACAAAAAATATAATACATATTTCTTTTTCAAATAGTACAAAAATTTGCATTAAATATGAATTAGATGAAAGTCACCTATAGTAAATATGTGTAGAATAGGATAGCAAAATAAGTAATGCATGAAAATCATTTTAGCAATAAAAATGCATGAAATAATGGTTATGTGTGAATTAAAGTAATGTGAGAGGGAGAAACCGAAATGGCCCCTGGTTTTTCGTAAGCCCCTGATTTTTGTTCATCTACTCCTACTAGTCTCTGTAAGACGGAATGACCCTTCTAATGGCATTAGAAAATGAGGCCTTCTTCACAAATGGCCATTGAAATTGTAAAATGCATTTCCTTCATGTATTGTTGCAAATGACATGTTTAATTAAAATGAAACAAAAGTGTGATATTTTGAATTATTAACTAAAGGTTAATTATTTAAAAGGCTCTACATTAGAGAACGTAATTTAAATTATAATTCTCTGATTTTTTATTTGAGTAAATGAGAAGGTAATTGTTTTCATTGATATAAATGCAAATTATTTGCTCATTGGAGACCTTATGATATGAGCATAGAAAAGGAGAAGGTGATACAAAGAGAGAGCAAAACCAAGGATGGTGCATTGAAGAAGAAAGAGATTCGTCAACCATGGTAGCCACGACACATAGTGGCCATCGAGCAAGGACAAGGATCATCCGTCCCACTTCATTTCTGCCAGTTTGCTGGAGTCTCTTCATTTTCCCTTACTCTAACCTTTGCTTCAAGATTGTGAGGAACCTGTGAAGCTAATCTAGGTGAAAGGCATAGACCCATGCATATTAGTTAGAGGTTAAATCAACATTTTTATCTTCTTAATATGTGTATATAATATATATATTTTTGTTAGAGATCGATAAAAATCAAGTTGGTATAAGAACAAATGGACTCTAATTTAGGGTGGAAAACCAATAATAAATCTTCAAACCTTTCACATTTATCTCTTACATAATCTCTTACCCCCACTACTTTCTTATATCCTTATTTCCTATCACATAGTTTATCATATTTATTAGTTTCTCTTTTCTTTCTATATCTTACTCTTATACCAATTTTACATAAATCTTGCATGCATGATTGAAGGCAGCCCCACTTCACTTCTAACGGGTTATGATATAACAGTAAAACCCTTAAAGCTCAAGCCCAACATAGTTCTTAAAGCTCAAGATTGTGGGAGAAAAGTCCTACCGGGCAGACCTTAAAGGAATTAGGAGGAGTTAATTGGGTTCACAAAACAGCATTAGTCCTTCAAGCTCACGATTACCCATTTCTTTATGTGTCTCTACATGTTGTCTCACTTCATTATGTCTCTCCACTCATGCCAATTATTCAAGCCCAAATCATCCAAAAGGGTGATGTAGTAATAAACTTGTTTAGAGGCTTCACAATTTTAGGATCATGTTAGATTGTGATGCGAGAAGGACTCCTCTCCTGTATCGGAGAAGAGAGTTATAGCTTTTACATTATTTTGTAAGGTAGAAATGTCATTATAATTGTATTACAAGGATAAAAGCATCACAATTCTATTTTTTTACTTTTTACTTTTGTTGCATTGTCCTCTCCAATACTGAAGAAGGTATTTATATAGGGATGATAAACTTGTTTTCATTCTTTAAGAACATAGCCATATTATGGGTGAAACCTCATGCATCCAATGAAGAACTTTCAAAAGCCTAGTTTTTATGTGAGGTCTAGATTAATGGACTCTAAAAATGATATTTCTTTAAAGTGAAAAATTAATTAATTACCTATCTATTATTAGATTCTTTTGTGTGTGTGATCCTTTTACATTAGGTCAAATCAATAATGAATGGCTCACTTTTTTAATTTGCAGCCACAACTAAGGCTTATTCACACTTCATCTAGAATCTGAATCAAAAAGAGCTTGCAACATGTTGGCATGAACTTGTTACCTATGATCACAATTAATTTAGGTCCATGACAAGAAAATGCAGCTTACACTTCAAAGGAACTAAATACCATTATGATCAAATTATTTCTAAATATAAAAATTAATAAAGGATCATGGAACTCGAGGTTATTATAGAAAAGAGATGAAATGAAAGCATAGTTGATATGTTGAACTAGCTAGCTAATTTATTTTTTATTTATTTCTGATAACATATAAACAATTAAGTAGAAGATTAATTTAAGCCTAGTAATAAGGAAGTTTGCAACATAATATAATGATACATGAATTATGAGTAGCCTATTTAGGTGTAGGTAAGTTATAAAAGTGAAGAGAGAAGAAAAGTAGATAGTTATTTGTTGAGTGAAGAATAGAGAGTAGAGGCATTTATTGCGAGTGAGAAGTTGTGATAATATCCAATGCTTTTGACCATCATCTTCTTCTTCTTCTTCTTCAAATTTTATTATTATTGTTTCCTTCTTCAATATCTTCTTCTTCTTCCTCAATTGGGAACACTACTACTTCACCATTTCCCATTTGGTTCTCTACAACAACGTTGTTGTTTTTATTAACTGTCTCTATTGTTCCTTTATTCTTTTCATTTTTGTTGCCCTTATTCCTGTAAATGCCATACAGCACCATCTGAACTAACCCAAGTGCAAATCCCAACACATTTGGCAGCTACACACATTCATTAACAAACTCCAAATTAAAATCAAGTTGTTATGATTATATATATATATATATACTTCAATGAATTCATTAATATATTGAGTTTATAACTAAGGAATATGAATATTCAATAGTGGTAAGTTTATAAATAAATAAATACTTACAGCGATGCATATGTCCTTAAGAAAGAGACCATAACCAAACCACATTATAGCACTCAAAGTGAGGGTAAATGACAAATTGAATGGCATAAACTCAATACTCTTTGTTCGAACAACTTGTGCCTGCATAACGTTTTACAACAAATTCATTAACAAAAGTTGAAAATTCATTAACTATAATAACCAAGGAATATGAATATTAATTTACATACCACTATGCTTAGTGGTGCTGCAAACACACTCACTGAAATGGTAACACAAATCCATCCAACAACTTTAACACGTAATGGCCCATCATTCATTGCAAACAGTGTCACTAACAGGATCAAAGCAAATGACCCCAAATTCATTGCCGAAAATAGCTTCATTGTTAACTTCTGCGTTTTATATTAATACACACAAGTTTAATATATAGATATGCTACCTCAATTACATTAACTAAGCAACATTCATGTTTAATTTTTATCAGTGTCACATTTAAGAGTGTTAAACTACTTGATGACTAAGGAATAATTGTATATATAGACTATGAAATATTTATAAATTTTAAAGTTGAATAATAGATAAGTGATATATACCCTAGCATTTTTGTCAGCAAAGGTGATGAAGAAGATGATGTAGATGAACTCAATAAAAGCTCCAAATGAGTTAATAGTAATGAGGAGAAAGGCTCCTTTCTTGAGTAAAGCATAGTAAAGCCAAAGCATTGAACTGAACATTGCAACTAAGTAAGGCAGTGACTGAAATCCCTCTGTTGATTTCTTCTTGTATATTCGATAAAATGTCACCCTTCAAGGTACAATATATTCAATTTTATTAATAAATTATTTTTTTAATTAAAAAATAAAAATAAAATTGTTATTCAATTTATACTTACGTTGGAGCCAAGAATACCATGAACGAAATGACATTACCTGTACATCCAAATCCATGGTCAATAAGTTAATAATTTTCTTGAATACTATATTAACAAAGTTAGAAATATAAATTATATTAACGAGTGAGATTTAAAATTTCTTTCCCTTAGGTACCTGTTAGGCTATTACTAGTACAAATTTCCACAATCTTTTCATTACAATGACCCTTTGCAAAAGAAAATAGTAATGAAAGCACTCATTTGTAACCAAAAAGAAAAAGGCAGTGATAAATATATATTACCTAGAATGCCAAAGGCAAAAGCCAAAGTATTGTGACTAATAGTCATGCTCTCTCTCTTTGACTTTGGTCAACCACAAGAATTAGGGCAATAGAGAGAGAAATGTTCTTTATAACTCAGGCCCTGATTCTCATGAAAGTACACTCTGAAGAAGGTGGTGAGGATGGCTTCATAAACTCACTCTATATATACACATGCTTGGAGACAGCAATATAACTAAATTATAAATAATACATAAAGGAACTTTTAAAATAAAATATAGCCAAACTTAATGCTAATATGTTATTTGTTGCAAGAAATATAATATTAATGGAGGTCTTATGAGAGGAAATGAATCTTTTAGTTGGTTGCATAGTTACCATTACCAAAAGGCTTATTTTAGTGACCAACAAGGCGTTGGTCTAGTGGTATAAGTCTCTGTTAGAAATCTCTAAAATGATTAAAAGGTCACAAGTTCGATTCTTGTGAGCGACACTTGTTAAGAATGACAGATATGCACCCCGAAAAGAATTAGGTTCTTACCAATAAGGCTCAGGAGATAGGTGTTGTTCTATAAAAGGAACTTCCAAAACAAAATATAGCAAAACGTAATGCAAATATATTATTTTTAATTTCACTATCATGGTTAAAATGTTAGGAGGGTACAATGAGCGAAAAATAATTTATGTGTGATACTTAAGATGTGAGAGTTTATTGGTCTTTTGGGTTTGACTATCATGTTATTTTTTATTATTTTGAAAGGGAATTTTTTATTTATTAATATACTCTTAGCTTTAGTATCACAATAGGAAATCTCCCAATCTTCTGAAAAAGTTAAAGTTAACTTACACATATCATATTTTCCAAGATAAGCGAAAGGTACATAATGTTTCAGAACAAAAATACACAATGTTTAACCCGTAATGGGATGTAAACGCTAAAAAAACAGCACACTTACAAGAAATTAGAAGAAAAAAATATTATACACCATAGAACATTGTCTCAAAAGACAATAAAAGGAACCAATAGATGCTTTTGTGGAGAGGAGATAGAAAAGAGTAACTATAGTATGAGGTAATATTTATTTTTATTAACTAGGTGGTTGGAACAATAAAAAGAAAAAGAATTACCATCGAATTAATATTTAAAGATAGAAAGTTGTCATGAATGTTGAAACTTAAAGGGAAAGATATAAAAGGAGTCCTATTAAGTAAAAAGTTAGCTCAATAAATCAATATGGTACTTAATTCATTAGGATCTCTTATCTACCTAATAGACTACTCGCTCTGGTTGAGATCTCCTCGTATAGTTAACTCCTGACAATTTAATTTTTAATGAAACATTGAACTACGAAAAGGACTGCCTATATATTAAAGTATATATTATCGAATATTTATAGGTGAATAAAGTTAGCAAACAAGAAAAGACTATCACCTAATTATTGTTGATAGAATAAAAGTTGGTATGGACGTTGGTCCTTAAGGAGATAACAATGTTACGAATCCAGCACTAATCAATTATATCATTTTCTTTTTATACTTAGATGATGCTCATCATCTAGTCTTATATTCAATACTTTTCTCTTTAAAAAATGTGTTTATAAATTTAGAGTACTACCATGTGTTTTTCCTTATTTTTAAGAAATACAATTTGTTTGGAGAAATACATACATACACATATATGCTTGATTTTACCCCCTTTGGAAAAACAAGAGGATCACAGGGAGTGTTAGTTGGAGAAATATACACGGTTCATGTATTATAGTTTTTGGCCTCAATTTGTTTTCCTGAATTTATTATTAATGGGTTGAATAGTTGCTTTTTAAAAGGTTCTTAGCACCATGACCACTTTCACTCCAAAAAGGTTGAGATTTAGGTTAACAAATCATGCTTTACTTTCCAAACATCTGGTTAACAACAATGTAGAGAAAAAGGTACCTACGACTAGTCAAATGAAAAATTAACGTTAAACATATTTAATTTTGGTACAAATCCTCTCTATTAACGAAGAGACAAATATTTCAAAAAACAATAAAAAATATAATTTTAAGGATAAATTTATCCTTTTAATTATAATGAAATTACATTTTTTAAATTAAAAACAAAAAGGAAAAATAAGTATTTTTCTCTCTATTAATGGAGTGAATTAATACTTATTGTAAGACAAGTGATTCTTAATTTCAATTTGTGGTCTACATAGAGGTCAGCCAAACATAAATAATGTTGATATATACTAGAAGGAATAAAATCTAGGGTTACAATCAAAGTAGTACTCTCAAGTCTCAACCATGAATCATGATACTTTTTTTCTGTAAATGAATCATAATTCAGAAAAATGTTTAGGGTAGTAGATAGTACTTTCATAAAAGCAAAGTATGACTAGCTATAATTAACAAAGGGATATATGTAGCCATATGAAAGCAAACTATATATGTAGCCATGTGAGAGCCATCAATTAACAAAAGTAAAGAAATGAAAGTTGAAATGGTACATAACAAATGATAATGTAACCAAAAGCAAGATAAGTTGAAGTGATACCTAACAAAAATGATAATCAAAAGCAATTAATATAAGTATAGACTGAACCTGGGACGTTCATATTCTAGTGGTGGGGTGACTCTAATCACATATCACTTAAATATTCAATGAAGGATATTATAAATAAATATTCAATTAATTTCCAACTTTTTCATGTACGAAAGCTACAAAGTGTGATTGTTTCAAATAAACAAGTTTTCTGTTGACTAAAAATTTGAATTGGAGTGTTATATATCAAGTTAAATTTAATGAAAGAAATAATTTCATTATATTGTGAACGTTTTTCATTTGAACATGATTACTTCCATTGAAAATATCTGCAATTTAAGAAAAAAAGAGACTTTATTGCACTAAAGTATGATCTATGTGTTTTGAGTTTTTACCAATGTATATTTGAAGAGTTATTTTGATGAATAAAAAAGAAAATATTTTTTAATCAGTAAAGCAATATATTATTATCTGTCTAAGGATACTAGATCCTATAAAGAATTACATAAAAGAGAACCAGCAAAGCGTTAATATAATATAGTGTAAGGTTTGTTTAAATTCTAAAGACGACTAAAAAGTTAATGGTTCAATTCATGAGAGCGATACTTATTGGGAGGGTCAATTATATACTCCGAAAGGAATCAATTCCTTACCAAAAATGTGAGAAGATAACATTAGTATTACAAAAAATTACATAACAGACTTTCACCAAGGAGAGAAGATTTACGCACCAACTCTAAAATAATTACAACTATATTGCCCTCAAATTCAATTTAAAAAGATAACTTTGTAAAAATCCAATATTATTAAAAGATTAATTCCTAAAAAATCCAATTGAAATTCGTTAATGATAAAAAAGAAGATTAGAGAACAAATGGTATTGCAAACAAATAACAAAACAAAAGCGAGCTTATGGATGTAACACCCACATTCAGTATAGGAGAAAATAAAATGATTGTAAAATGACTTTAAAAGACTAAAGATTCAAATAAATTAGTTTCAATACTTCATCTAAAAGTTTCTACTCTCTCATATATGATCTTATTTCAAACATGACATATAGTACAAACAGCTATTATATTTTTGTTTATTCTTTTCTCTGTCCGTACAATATAATATCGTACAATATAATAATGTAGTAAGAAGTTGGTTTTAACTTCATTGTATAATAGAGGTAAAACCAAAACAAGGGTATAATTTTTGTCAACTCTCCTTCAATTAGTATCATCTCCATTAATGGAGAGTCAAATATATGTTTTTTTATCTTTGATTTTAATGACAAAAATATGATTTTATTGTAATCAAAATGATATATGTGTTATAGAAATTGACTGTTGTGTAGCTCGTGAACGTTTGTTGAGTAAACTCTATCATTTGCTTCCCATTGACACAAAAGAGCAGGTTGCTGATATATTGACGAAGGCTTTGGAACTAGCTTTGTTCTATTATCTCCTTCCCAAGCTGGGTATTATAAACATATACTCTCCAGCTTGAGGGGATATTAAATGTACTAATTTATCTTCTAGATGTTTATGTTCTTTTCAGGTTATCATAAGCTTCAAGCATTGCCTCTTTTGCCTTGCACAATGGAGCCACAGAGTTTTCTAACTGAGCAACTGTTGACCGAGGAGCTCATGCCTGACTTAGGATGTGACCGAGCTGGCCTAAGTCACGCCTTGACTTCTGACCTAGCCAGCCTCAAGTCATGACTTATGCAGTTAACCTACAAAGCATGAACGTTTGCAGAGCAACTCACATCTTATTTGAGCACATGTTGATATTCATTAAAGAACACATGTTGTAATTCTTTAGAGTTGTTAAGAATTAATTTGAAGTTAGTTTGTATTGTTACTTGTCTTTCAAGTTAACTCAAGAACTTTATATTAGTGCATGTCTTTCAAGTTAGTTTGTATTGACACCCCCCATTAGATGGCACAAACTACCACTCATGGAGTAGATCCATGAAGAGAGCCATTTCCTCCAAAAACAAATTCAAATTTGTCAATGAAGTCATTTCCATCCCAGAGCAAACAGACCATGGCTTTGATGCTTGGGATAGGTGCAACAACATGGTGGTCTCATGGATAACTAGATCACTAACTCAACAAATAGCACAAAACACCAATTGCATAGACAATGCCCAAGATCTATGGGAAGATCTTAAAGAGAGATTATCTAAGGGTGATCACTTTAGGGAATCAGATCTGCTTCAAGAAATTCACTCAATGAAGCAAGGAGAAAGAACAGTTTCAAGCTTCTACACATATTTGAAAACTAGGGGTGACCAATGGATGAATTTGGATGGGTTTGGATTTGGATGAAAATAGATGGATGGAAAGTCATCCATCAATCCATATACATTCATTTAAATCATATTTTAAGTCATTCAATCCATCCATATCCAATGGATTACAATCCATCCAATTCATCCATGACTTAATTTTCATGGATTTGGATGGATAGATATTCAATCCGTGACTTTACATTTTTAAAAAGTGATTTTAAAAAACATTTTTAAAAAGTATTTTTTTAAAAACACTTTTAAAAATGTGAACTTTTGAAAAAAAATCCAAAAACTTAAAAGACTAATAAACTTAAAAATTAATTTTTAAGCTTTTAATGGTAAATCATGTGGTTAAGCTTAAACTTACAGTCTTAAAACCTTCAAGTGAGGTTCAAGTTAGTGTTGTTAGATTTTTTTTACATATATCATGAAATTCATAGATTATTTTTTTTTATTTCTCTCACTCTTCATATTTTTTTGGTTGGTTATCAACATATATTATATTTACCAAAGTTAAATTATATGATTGATAGATAGTTGAAATATTCAATTGAAGGGAATACAAGAGAAATAGAATTGTCAATAAATGTTAAACACTCAATGCAATTATGTGAAAACTAAGTAAAAAAATATTTTATACCCAAAGCAAAATGATCAATAAACTTCTAACTAACACCAATCCACAAAATTAAAACATATTCTCATCAAAATTAAAGCATATTTTGTCATTCATGGATGAATTCCAATACCTATATTTTAAATTCCAAAAAACAAAAGTTAGGGTTTTAAATAAGGAATCAAAATATATATCAATCAATCTTGAAGGAACATCAAAATTAAAATAAATCATTCGGGAAAATGAAACATTTAATGAAGATGAAAAGGAATGAAGATATTGGAAAAAGAAACATCCATAAATGAAGAAAGTTAGCTTTTGTTGAACGAATTCTTTTGTTATAAAGGGTAATGCAACTTTTGAAGTAATCATTTTGTTAGAAATGAGTTTGCATGTGTGTTTTGAGAAGAAAAAAAATTATTATTTTTTTGGATGGATTGGGTATCCATCCAAATGGATATACATTGGATGGATTTGAATCCATCCATTATCAACATTAACCATTGGATTATATCCACTTAAATCCATTAGCTCAAACAGATGAATTTGGATGGATTATGGATTGTAGGTAATTTTGTCACCCCTATTGAAAACCATATGGGGTGAATTGGATTCTTTGAGACCACTTTTAGGTTGTTTTTGCATTTCTGGCTCGAGGTATAATTGCAGCCATTGAATCTTGAAGACTATCAAGGCTTATAGGGATAATGAACAAATCATTTGCTTTCTTAAAGGTCTTAATGACCATTTTAGCATTGTTAGATCCCAAATAATCCTCATGGAGCCAATTCTCCCTATCAATAAAGTCTTCTCACTCGTGATATAACAAGGAAGACAAGAAGAATGTGCTCTATGTGATAATCATAAATCAGTCATTAATTCTATCAACAATGGACAACCTTGGAGAAATCAGACCACAAAGAACCAAAGCAAAGGGAACATGGAATACAACAACATAAATCCAAGGAGAAATTCAAACTATGGAAGACCTGCATCAGGAGGAAAAGCATATGGAGTAACCAAGGTGTGCACATTTTGTGGCAAGGAAGGACATACAACTGAGACTTGTTACTTCAAGCATGAATTTCCCCCAAATTTCAAGTTCAAAGCCAAGATACCTATGACTGCTTCTGTAGTAGCTATCACTACTATGGCTGCAATGGGTCAGAATGAAGTCATGATGGATCAATGCCAAGAAAACAAGCATGCTAATTGACATATAACACAGCTCACAATGGACTTAGACAATCTTGATGCACACCATGACCAAGATGGTGCAAATGAAGCCTCTGTTATATCAGGTATCTCTTTGAACAACCATACCTGGATTCTTGATAGTGGAGTTAGTGATCATGTCACCAATACTATGTTGCACTACACTAACTATATGACCATCAATCCTATTGTCATTAAACTCCCTAATAATCAAACCATCACTGCTAAACACTCTGGAATTGTTCAGCTTTGTGAATCTCTCATCTTTTATGAAGTCTTATACTTCAAGTACAACATCACATCCATTTGTTGGATAGCCTCTTCACTCAATTGCAAACTTGCTTTTGATAAAGACTTTTATTTCATACAGGATATGACTACATTGAAGATGATTGGTCATGCTAGAAGACACAATAACCTTTACATACTCACCAACCATGTAAGCCTCAAGTGTATACTTCACATGACATTAACTTGATTGACAAATCTGTTTCTTGCTTTTTTTTTATCTATGACACTTTAGACTAGGACATCCTTCTATTGATGTTTTAGCTAATATTCACAAACAATATGATTTTGTTCATTTCCAAACCAATAAAGCTTGTGATTTGTGTCATCTTGCAAAACAGTCTAAGCTTCATTTTCCTAAAAGTTCTACTTCTACTACCAATGCTTTTGAGTTATTGCATAATGACATATGGGGACCCCTTAATATTTCTACCATGTATGACCATAAATATTTCTTGACCATTGTTGATGATTACACAAGGCACACATGGATTTTTCTTATGAAAACTAAAGTTGAGACAAAGAATCTTGTTCACAGTTTGGGTAAAATGATTGAAACTTAGTTTGATAAGAAAATCAAAGCCATGAGAACTGATAATGACACTAAATTTCTCATGGTTTCCTTCTATGCTGACAATGACATCATTCATCAAACCTCATTTGTGGAAAATCCACAACAAAATTATGTTGTGGAAAGAAAACATAGACACATCCTTAACATTACTAGGTCCCTTTTGTTCCAAGCTAATCTTCCTAATATCTTTTGGGGCTATGTTGTTAAGCATACAGTCTATTTAATGAATAGACTTCCAACCCCTGTTCTTGCCTCTAATTCCCCTTACCAACTCCTACATAACAAGCCACCTGACCTACATCACCTAAAGGTCTTTGGGTGCCTATCTTATGCATACACACTTACAAACCATAGAACCGAGCTTGACCCTCGTGCAAGAAAGTGCATTTTTCTTGATTACCAACATGGCACAAAAGGATTTATCCTAAATTACTTAACTTCTAGAGATATTTTTATCTCTATACATGCCATCTTCTATGGATCCTTCTTTCCTTATCACCACTTGCACAAAGACAACCCATCCACTATCACTGACTCACATACTCAACTCACACCTATAATTTTCCTTGACTCTTCCACCACCACCTCACCTACATCCACACTTCACCTTCAAACTCCATCCACATCTCACTAACCACCTCAACACCCATCCACCAACGAACCTTCCTCACCCACTCTACCTCCTACTCCCATTAGAAGATCCCATAGGACATCCCACCCACCCACTTACCTTCAAGACTACCATTGTAGCCTGCTCCAATCATCCACCCTTCTTGACTTCAACCTTAAGCATCCTCTACACAAAGTCTTATCCTACCACTCCTTACAACCCACACATAGACATCATTGTCTCTCTATTTCTACTCAAATAGAGCCTAAAACTTTCAAACAAGCCATCCAATCCTAGGATTGGATCCAAGATATGTCTACTGAACTCCAAGCTTTAGAAGCCAACAACACATGGAACTTGGTTGACCTACCACCAAACAAACACCCCATTGGATCTATGTAAGGACCCAATTTTCGTAATCCAAAAATTCTTTTTAAAACTTTGTTCATGAAAGTGAAGTGATTACTTTTGGAAGACATTACTTGAACGGTTTAAAAACTTGAGTGAATAAAAATATTAGTTCCATTTATAAATCACAAGGCGGAAATATTCCAAATACATCTCACTTCAAAAGCATGTCATTACACTTCCTTTCAAATACATAAACTAAACATTTATTCTTTCTCAAGGAACACTTTTAATACAAACATTAAATCAACTTCATTATACACTTAGGAGGAGTTCCATTTTACAAAATAGATAATTCAACATAGTTCTCATATTATAAATATTTATCATATAACATATCAATTATATAAAACCCTACTCTACCATGTTCTCTTCTCCACAAGCGTCCAACGCACTACCGCCACAACCTGAACTCAAATACACAACAAATACAAGAAGAGACAAAAGGAGTAAGAACCAACTACGGTGACTGTAGCGTGGAATTACATGGAGTAATAACATTAAAGTATTAAACCTATACAACGTCTAACATCAATCATATTAAACATATAACAATCAACACATTATACCGCATAATGTTCATATATCCAATTAGCATGATTATCATCTCTCACTTAGACAATTCATTCCAAATCACTATAACATTTATAGGATAGTCACTCCTTCATTTAGCACCTATTACAACTTACTTACATGATTTACCCAATTCAACCTTCATCATAATTCAACATACATATATATCTATAAATCATGCTACATAACTTGAGCCAAATTTTGCTACATTGTTTGAGCCAAAGCTTGCTACATCGCTTGAGTCAAAGCTTGCTACACCGCTTGAGCCAAAGCTTGCTACACCGCTTGAGCCAAAGCTTGCTACACCGCTTGAGCCAAAGCTTGCTACACCGCTTGAGCCAAAGCTTGCTACACCCCTTGAGCCAAAGCTTGCTACACCGCTTGAGCCAAAGCTTGCTACACTGCTTGAGCCAAAGCTTGCTACACCGCTTGAGCCAAAGCTTGCTACACCGCTTGAGCCAAAGCTTGCTACACCGCTTGAGCCAAAGCTTTCTACACAACTTGAGCCAAAGCTTGCTACACCGCTTGAGCCAAAGCTTGCTACATAACTTGAGCCAAAATCGCTATACCATTTCGGTTAAGTAAAATATACTTTCTTTTTGAAAATCATGCTACATAATTTGAGGCAAAGTTTACTACATTGCTTGAGTCAAAACTTGTTACGTCACTTGAACCAAAGTTTGCTACATCACTTGAGCCAAAGTTTGCTACATCACTTGAGCCAAAGCTTGCTACATTGCTTGAGTCAAAGCTTGCTACATAACTTGAGCCAAAGTCGCTAACCAATCATGGTCGGTTAAAACGTGTTTTCTTTTCATTGATTCACCACCAATTTATCTCATAACACAATAAACACAAGGTGTCTCATTGTTTCATCACCTTAAAATAACCCACAACACCTTCATTGTCACAAACATACCCATATATGTTCATAACAATAAAGCGACTCACAACTTAGTCATTTTCATAAACATACTCATCCCACTTTTAACAAATCAACAACTCGTCACACAATCATTGTTACAAATACGCTCATATATGTTTATAACAATAAACAACTCATACACAATCATTATCACACGACATAATCATTTATACTTTTGTCATTAAACAACACATCTCACAATCCTTATTACAAACACACTCATATATGTTTATAACAAATTAACCATCCATAACACACCATTATCATAAACAAACCACACACAACATATTCTTCATCATATAACACATTAATGTTAGAACCATCTTTCATGACGGTGTGTTACCATAAATAAACATATTGCGTTTTACTTAAATAAACGGTTTTACCGCAGATATATCTCCACTTTCATCATATAAAATAAAGACTCTCACATGGACCACAAACACCCAAGAGAGTTTTTATCCGTTAACGTGCTCCAATTCTTGAGGGAAATCGGAGAAGATGACTCTAATGAAAAACTCTAAGACCACAATGGTCTTCTCCCTCACCTTAGGTTGCGTAAGTTCTGTTGCTTCGCAAAAGAGCCACATCTCCCTTCATCTTCTCCAATCTCCATTGTTCCATTTTTTACCTCCAAGATTTTCCAAATGTGCCACCAAGAAGTAATAGAAAGAGGTTTTGATGAGTTTAGATGTTTAGTGGAAAGGATAATGGTTCATTTAGGTGGAGCCTCCGTTGGGAGAGAAAAGCAAATGAAGATTAGGGTTTTTGAAACCTCTCTTTTACTTTTATAGATGTGCAACCTCGCCCGGGCGAGAATGGCTCTCTTAGGCAAGAATTTCGCAATTTTTCAGCTTTTCAACTCTGACGCTCTCGCTCGGGCACGGATTTCTCGCTCGGGCGAGAATCGGACAGTATGCTAAGGCTCCTCTCTAGCTTGGATGAAAATTCTAGCTCAAGCTAGAATTTGACAGCTTTTCCATATTTCACTCTCACTCAAGCGACCACTTCCTTGCTTAAGCGAGGTTTCCGGGAAACTCATATTAGAACACCAAGTCTCTCTCTCGGGCGAGGTTCTCTCTCTCAAACGAGGATTGTCCAATATATACTTCAGCACTCTAATTTTTCCAATCATTCCGAAAACGAAATTTGAGGTGTTACAATCTAAACGGGTTTACAAACTGAAATTTAACTCAGATGGCTCTATAGAAAGGCACAAGGCAAGACTTGTTGCCAAAGGGTATAACCAAACCGAAGGATTGGATTCCTATGAAAATTTTGCCCCTGTTATTAAGCTCACTACTGTTAGACTCTTGCTTGCCCTTACTGCTTCTCATAATTGGATTGTTCAACAAATTTTTGTGAACAATGCCTTCTTACATGGTGATCTTGATGAAGAAGTCTATATGACCATTCCTCAATGTGTCACTTCTCCCTTGCCTAACCAAGTCTGCAAGCTTAATAAATCCTTGTATGGCTTAAAGCAAACAAGTCGCCAATGGTTTGCTAAACTTTCACAAGCCCTCTATTCCATTGGTTACACACAATCTCAATACGGTCACTCTCATTTTACTAAGGTCACCACCGCTTCTTTTATTGCTTTTCTCATTTTTGTTGATGACCTTATTTTGGCTGGTACTAGTTCACATGAGATTGATTCTATTAAACTATTCTTGGATCACAAGTTCAAAATAAAGAACTTAGGTGCCTTGAAATACTTCATTGGGCTTGCAGTTGCCACTTCTCCTAAGGGTATCATCTTAAGTCAAAGAAAGTACACCCTTGACCTTCTTGCTGATACTGATTTCTTACACTCCAAACCTGTTGCAACACCTATAGTTAAAGGTTCTTCTCTAAGCCAACATGATAACCCTGGTTACCCTGATCCACTATTATATAGGCAACTTGTTGGCAGATTGATATATCTCATAAATACTAGACTTTATATTGCCTTTGTCATTCAACAACTTAGCCAATTCATGGCTCATCCCACCCTTAACCATCACAAAGCCATGACCAGAGTCCTTCGTTATCTCAAGGGATCCCCTGGTCAAGGTCTGCTATTTCCTGCTAATTCCATCGCACAAATCAAATGTTACATTGATTTTGATTGGGCTACATGCCCTCACACTAGAAAATCAATTTATACCTATTGTAGTTTCTTAGGAGTCTCTCTTGTCTCGTGGAAATCTAAGAAACAAATCATTGTTTCTAGATCCTCTTCTAAGGCAGAATAAAGAGCCTTAGCTTCTGCTTCTTGTGAGGTGCAATGGCTCACTTACTTATTATAGAATTTTCATGTCTCTTTTACATTACCTACTCTTCTTTATTGTGATAACAAATCAGCAAGATACATTGTAGCCAATTCTGTTTTTCATGAACGAACCAAGTATATAGAAATTGACTTCCATGTAGCACGTGAACTTTGTTGAACAAACTTTATCATTTGCTTCCCATTGACACAAAAGAGCAGGTTGCTGACATATTGACGAAGGCTTTGGAACCAACTTTGTTCCATTATCTCCTTCCCAAGCTGGGTATTATAAACATATACTCTCCAACTTAGGGGGGGGGGGGTATTAAATGTACTAATCTATCTTCTATATGTTTATGTTCTTTTCGGGTTATCATAAGCTTCAAGCATTGCCTCTTTTGCCTAGACATTTTTGCTTCTGCCTTGCACAATGGAGCCACGAAGATTTTTGACCGAGCAGCTGTTGACCGTGGAGCTCGTGCCTGACTTAGGATCTGACCGAGCTGGCCTAAGTCGCGCCTTGACCTCTGACCTAGCCAGCCTCAAGTCATGACTTGGGCAGTTGACCTACAAAGCATGGATGAAGCTATTTCTCTTGAACAGTAGAGCAATTCAAATCTTATTTGAGCACATGTTGATATTCATTAAAGAACACATGTTGTAATTCTTTAGAGTTGTTAAGAGTTAGTTTGAAGTTAATTTCTATTGTTACTTGTCTTTCAAGTTAACTCAAGAACTCTATATTAGTGCATGTATTCTTGCTTTTCCAATCAATGAATAACATTTATTCTTTTCCATTATTCTTACTCTCTTCTTCCTCGATTCTTTTACATCTTCTTCACAAACCAATGAAACCATCAAAATCTAGAAGAACTAAAGGCAGCTTCTTCCTTTAAGATTGAAGGGTAAGATTGAATTCTTTTAGTTTTTGTGAATGCTCCAACAGTAATTTTAATCAATAATTGTCTAAGTGATCAGTAGCTTTACAACAATTGTGGGCCTTTTATAATCCCTTAAATTCTTTTATAATCTTGCAAATAAATGAGTAGTGGTCTTTTTTGTTCAGCCAGATTAAATATAGGATTGTGCTTAGGACATCTAAAAAATAGTAAAATTCTACCATTACTGAATTTTGAAACGAAGAAAACATTCTTTACGCCTAATTTCGAAAAATGTGGTCGTTTAATTAGAATTCTCAACTCCACAGTTGATTATGGATATGAGAATTTATTAGTTCCCTTTTTATCCGTATTAAAATGATATCATCTCTAATTTCATGGATTAAACACACCCTAAACTTCTTCACCTAAATATGTAATTATGAAAAATAATATTTTTTTTTACTAGGTATAGAACAAGAGTTTATCTTGATCTAACATATCCCAATGTATAAATAAATCAACATTTGTTAGTTCAAATTAGAAAATTAGTTGAATGAGCTTACTTGATTTTAATTAATTACGGTTGAAAGAGAATAAACAAATCATAGAAATGGCATAACCAATGTTAATTATCACGACTATTTCTCAACACTACTAATATATTGATCTTCCAATTCTCAATTTGATTTTATAAATAAATTATAATAATATTTAATTTGTGTATATTATTTAAATGAATTATTTTGATTAATAAAATATAAATTAATAGAAAATAGACAACATTAGTCGTGAATCACATTTGTATTCGAGAGATCATTTAGACAGTATTATTAATCACAACAAATTCTTAAGAAACATATTACACATGTCATAACCTTCATTTTATATCTAAAACTAACTAAAAATATATATTTTGAAATAATTAATAAAGAATTAATTAAAATTAATTATTTGACTAAAATTTAATTTAAAAATAATTTAACAAAGTATTTTCAAATTAAATAGGAAAGAAAGTAAGTTTATATAATTTAAAAGATAATTTTAAATAATTAATCAGAAAGAGTAATTTTTAAATTAAGAGAAAGCAATTTTAAAAGAACTAATTAATTAAAATTTTGGAAGGAAATTAGAAGGAAATAAGCAGCATTCGTTTTGAACTTTGCCACTTTGAGATATGGAAGATAGAGTACTAATAAATTATAATATTATTTATTCTCTGTATATTTTTGAAAGAGATTATTTTGAATAATAAAATGTGAATTAATAGAAAACATACAACATTAGTCGTGAACCACATTCATATTTTGGAGATTACATAAATGGTATTGTTGGTCACAATAAGTTTTGAAGAAACATGACACGAGTCATAACCTTCCTTTTATATCTAATGTTAACTAAAAATATATATTTTGAAATAATTAATAAATCATTAATTAAAATTAATTGTTTGACTAATATTTAATTTTAAAATAATTAACATAGTATTTTCGAATTAAATAGGAAAGAAAGTAAGTTTGTATAAATAGAAAAGGTAATTTTAAATAATTAATCTGAAAAGTAATTTCCAAATTAAGAGAAAACAATTTTAAAAGAATTAATTAATAAAAATTGGGAAGGAGATTAGAAGGAAATAAGCAATATTCTTCTTGAATTCCCTTTGCAACTTTGAGACATAGAAAAGATTACAAATAATTGTGACCACCTCTCAATTCTAAAAGGAATGGACTATATGACTAGACAATTTTAAAAGAACTATGTTTTTGCTCTAAACCTGAAGTTAACCTGACCCTAAAGATCTAACGGGTCATTCTTTAAACTCGAACATGATCCTATAATGCATATTTATCTTAGATAAAAAAAATTAATGTTATTTATTATTATGAATATGTAATTTAACATATAAAATGATTTATGTATATATATTATTAATCATATATATATATATGATCAAAATTGGAGAATCAATGATGCACTTTTGACCAAAAGACTGTCATTATTGTGTATACATTTGAATAGACACATACAACATGATCAATGAGTGACCATGGGACGAGTTGGACTATGTCATATTTGGTCCCTACCCGGCCCAATATATTGACCAGATTAATTTTTGAACTCAAACAAGGCCCTAGACCCGATCAAACCCGACTCTATCCAGGCCCGGTCATTATATGGCCACACTGAGTGAGAAGACATGGTCGGTTCCTGCTTACCCCTATTTGAGACAGAGTGTCGGGCAATAAAATATCATGATGAGAATAAGTTGTAACCCCAGATTTTATTCCTTCAAGTATAAGATTTATGTTTGACTAATCTCTGCATTATAGACGAAGCAGAATGAAATTAAAGACTGCATGCATGCTTCTCAGGGTTGAAATCACAAAATATAAAATTGTTGTTTGGTTGCAACATTAACTATTCCTAAATTAATCACTGCTAGTTAGGTACCTTTTCTCTCAATTATTGATAACCAGAAGTTTGGAAAGTTATAAAGCAAGATTTGTAGACCTAAATATATAAACTTTTTGGCCTCAACGCGGTGGTCATGATGCTAAGTACCTTTTAAACAAGCAAACGGTGGAAAACAAAAGATATGATCGACCATTTTGAAGGGGAAAATAATAATATATATATGAACCAACCGTGTATATTTCGCCAATTAAGTAATACGAAAAAAACAACATATATTTAAACAAAGAAAATTTGTGAGAGTTTGGTTTTCAGAATAACATTTTTTATTTGAATATCATAAAAACTAACATATTAAGAGTTGAGTTTTGAGGAAAGCTATCTAGTCTAAATATTGATGCATAAGTAAAGCGGTTAATAAGGAAATACTGCACCATCATTATTTGATAAGTAATGATATTTGCACATTATTTTATATGCACTTATCATCAATTATTGTTATTGTTTTTGTTCCCAACTGGTTCCAGTAAACGTCATGATTGGCCAAATCTACAGAAGTTACGAGCAAACATAGCGTTAGGTTACAGGTATATTAGGGGCTGGGATCCTCTCCAGTACTGGATGGTCTAGTACTGGAATATGAGGTCCAGATTGCTTTAAAGATTAAAACTTATTTTTTAATTAAAAATAACTTTAAATCCATACCATTAAAAAATGTGAAAGGCCATATGTTACAATCCCAACCTTACTAGACCCTCAAGTACAGGAGAGGATATGTTTTCGTATATTAGAGTCACCCGACATGTATAAGACATTTAGTTGCATATCCATTTCTTCTAATAGAAGAAATCTCTCATAAGTAAATTAACACTTAATACTATCTTATACTCTTGTATCTTATTTCATGTATACTTCCTCTAATATTTACTTGAATGTTAGAGTATTTTTTCAGCTACCCATCGAAGCGCTTCTAGACAACATCATGCCTAGAGTTCCAACCCAATATCCTCAATACTAAAAAAAAACATTATTCAAAATGTAAAAGTTATTCAATAATAATTTTAAAGTAATAGAAGGAGTGCGAGTAAAATGTAACTTTACATCATAATTTTACTTCTTAGGTGATTGAAAGTTCTCTGGAATCTCTTCAATGTTGTATAATAACATAGATGGATGTAATTTTATATTTAACTCGAAAGAGTAAAGATAATCTTATTAGCCCTGCATCTTTTTTTACTAGATACCTACATAACACTATTCCTAATTTCCTATCTCTACGTTTCCACTGCACATTGAAATTATTGTAGAATATATAGAATATGGAAATGGAATAATGTTTTTTCCACACAAAATAAAAAGGAAAGAACAGGTTCTAATATTTGTTTTAGGAGTAACATGATCGAAATCACTGTCAACGTCTTCCTCCTTCATCTCTGGTAACCATTGAGGACCTTTTTTGGTTTCATATTTGAAATCATAGTCCTTTTCATTTTTTAACTCATAAATCAACAGTTGTCACGCATTAGAGGATAGATTCTCAAATTGCATTACAAAGGAGTTGTTTGACTAACTAAATAATCATGACTATGACAGAATAACAACACCCACTAGTTACTATGCAACCAACTAAAAAGTTCAATTCCTCTCAATTGATATTATATTATTTCTTCCAACAATAATATATTAGAGCATTACATTTTCCTATTTTTTTTATTTTTGAAGTTCCTTTTTGTGTCATTCATAATTTATTTGATCTTTCTCCAAGCATGTCTATATATATAGAATGCGGTTGTTAAGTCATTCTCATCAGTCAAGTGTGTGTTTGCATGAGAATAAGGGGTTCACTTAGGACTTAGGAAGAAGAACGTTTCTCTCTCTATTGCCCTAATTCTTGTGGTTGACCAAAGTCAAAGAGAGAGAGCATGACTATTAGTCACAATACTTTGGCTTTTGCCTTTGGCATTCTAGGTAATATATATTTATCACTGCCTTTTTCTTTTTGGTTACAAATGAGTGCTTTCATTACTATTTTCTTTTGCAAAGGGTCATTGTAATGAAAAGATTGTGGAAATTTGTACTAGTAATAGCCTAACAGGTACCTAAGGGAAAGAAATTTTAAATCTCACTCGTTAATATAATTTATATTTCTAACTTTGTTAATATAGTATTCAAGAAAATTATTAACTTATTGACCATGGATTTGGATGTACAGGTAATGTCATTTCGTTCATGGTATTCTTGGCTCCAACGTAAGTATAAATTGAATAACAATTTTATTTTTATTTTTTAATTAAAAAAATAATTTATTAATAAAATTGAATATATTGTACCTTGAAGGGTGACATTTTATCGAATATACAAGAAGAAATCAACAGAGGGATTTCAGTCACTGCCTTACTTAGTTGCAATGTTCAGTTCAATGCTTTGGCTTTACTATGCTTTACTCAAGAAAGGAGCCTTTCTCCTCATTACTATTAACTCATTTGGAGCTTTTATTGAGTTCATCTACATCATCTTCTTCATCACCTTTGCTGACAAAAATGCTAGGGTATATATCACTTATCTATTATTCAACTTTAAAATTTATAAATATTTCATAGTCTATATATACAATTATTCCTTAGTCATCAAGTAGTTTAACACTCTTAAATGTGACACTGATAAAAATTAAACATGAATGTTGCTTAGTTAATGTAATTGAGGTAGCATATCTATATATTAAACTTGTGTGTATTAATATAAAACGCAGAAGTTAACAATGAAGCTATTTTCGGCAATGAATTTGGGGTCATTTGCTTTGATCCTGTTAGTGACACTGTTTGCAATGAATGATGGGCCATTACGTGTTAAAGTTGTTGGATGGATTTGTGTTACCATTTCAGTGAGTGTGTTTGCAGCACCACTAAGCATAGTGGTATGTAAATTAATATTCATATTCCTTGGTTATTATAGTTAATGAATTTTCAACTTTTGTTAATGAATTTGTTGTAAAACGTTATGCAGGCACAAGTTGTTCGAACAAAGAGTATTGAGTTTATGCCATTCAATTTGTCATTTACCCTCACTTTGAGTGCTATAATGTGGTTTGGTTATGGTCTCTTTCTTAAGGACATATGCATCGCTGTAAGTATTTATTTATTTATAAACTTACCACTATTGAATATTCATATTCCTTAGTTATAAACTCAATATATTAATGAATTCATTGAAGTATATATATATATATATAATCATAACAACTTGATTTTAATTTGGAGTTTGTTAATGAATGTGTGTAGCTGCCAAATGTGTTGGGATTTGCACTTGGGTTAGTTCAGATGGTGCTGTATGGCATTTACAGGAATAAGGGCAACAAAAATGAAAAGAATAAAGGAACAATAGAGACAGTTAATAAAAACAACAACGTTGTTGTAGAGAACCAAATGGGAAATGGTGAAGTAGTAGTGTTCCCAATTGAGGAAGAAGAAGAAGATATTGAAGAAGGAAACAATAATAATAAAATTTGAAGAAGAAGAAGAAGAAGATGATGGTCAAAAGCATTGGATATTATCACAACTTCTCACTCGCAATAAATGCCTCTACTCTCTATTCTTCACTCAACAAATAACTATCTACTTTTCTTCTCTCTTCACTTTTATAACTTACCTACACCTAAATAGGCTACTCATAATTCATGTATCATTATATTATGTTGCAAACTTCCTTATTACTAGGCTTAAATTAATCTTCTACTTAATTGTTTATATGTTATCAGAAATAAATAAAAAATAAATTAGCTAGCTAGTTCAACATATCAACTATGCTTTCATTTCATCTCTTTTCTATAATAACCTCGAGTTCCATGATCCTTTATTAATTTTTATATTTAGAAATAATTTGATCATAATGGTATTTAGTTCCTTTGAAGTGTAAGCTGCATTTTCTTGTCATGGACCTAAATTAATTGTGATCATAGGTAACAAGTTCATGCCAACATGTTGCAAGCTCTTTTTGATTCAGATTCTAGATGAAGTGTGAATAAGCCTTAGTTGTGGCTGCAATTAAAAAAGTGAGCCATTCATTATTGATTTGACCTAATGTAAAAGGATCACACACACAAAAGAATCTAATAATAGATAGGTAATTAATTAATTTTTCACTTTAAAGAAATATCATTTTTAGAGTCCATTAATCTAGACCTCACATAAAAACTAGGCTTTTGAAAGTTCTTCATTGGATGCATAAAGTTCCACCTATAATATGGTCATGTTCTTAAAGAATGAAAACAGGATTATAACAATTAACATGAGACTAAAAGTTGGACTATGATTTATGATGCTTTAGTGGTAAACCTATTTCATAGTCTTGTCTTTCGGATATTTCTTAGTTTCCTTTATTTCCTCTTTTTTTTTCTTTTCTCTCAAGTGTATTTGTAATCTTTTAGTACCTTTGCTACTTTATGATACAAAATTTCTTAACCGAAAAAAAGTGTATAGCCTCTTTTTATGAAATACGATATGAGCAAAGAGATTTGGTGACAAGTCATGAAGGTTGGTTGAAACACAATACTATTTTGGTTGAACCTCTTTGGAATAAAATTGTAGCATAGAGAGACACAATGTTACTCAAGACCTATTCACATAAACCATAGGTTACATCATAAAATAAGGTTTTACCTACACAAGTTGAAGAAGTTTTTCAACAACTTTGGAATAATAGCATTAGGAATGGAAAAGTCATGGGCGGACACGGGTAATGCATACACGAGCCCAAACCTGTATTATTTGCGGGTACTCGTGCGGGTAGTGGGTATCTGTGGGTACTCAACAGATTTTCAATTTAATTATATTTTTATATATTTTACAATAGTAAATCTATAAAAATAATTATTACTTAAATAATATAATTTGTATATGATAATTTTATGATTATAGTCTCATCACTAAATTTTATTATGAAATAATAATAAAATAGACAAATATAATATTATATTAATAATAACTAAATATAAAATATTTAATTAAAATATATATGTGGGGCATGTATCATGATAGTCGTTCCCACCCATGAGCTGTTTTTGCGTATACCCATTACGGGTATTTTGACAGGTGCCGATGGATCCAGGTATTTTTGTCATCTCTAAATAGCACAAGGTTATAAACCTAGAACTTATTGCATTAATTCAGATTGGGAAAACAACATTGATTCTCCACATAAAGCTTGACCAGTTTGATAGATAGGTTATAAACGTTGTATCCTGACTCTAACTCATACTTTGTAACTCCTTTGGATCCTGACTCTCCATTATGTTTGTGTTCACAATGTATATAAAGTACGGAAAATCTAGCAACCAGGTTCATTTATGTTGTGGCCATGGCAATAAATGGCAGCTCAACATATTCTAAACTAATTATAAATCCAGTATCTGGCCAAAATGGCACACTAGATTTCATAGCCACAAGGTATATAATTTACGCAACCAATATATAGAATATGGTGCTGCTGAGATTTTTAGAATTAAGAAACTAGGCATTAGATTCATCAAAATTGCCTGGTGATGCGTTTTGTCGCCTTTTTTCTCTCAAGTTCTCTCCCCACAACTTGGCTTCAGCCACGGCACGTTCTCTATCTGACATCCTTGCAGTTTCTCGTGGGGAGTCATCTTTCTCAGATCCTTCCAAGTCCCATCTCGGTCCAGATCCTCCAGCTTCTTCATTCTTCAATATTCGTCCGCCTTTATCCTCTTTATTCCTTTTATCATCGCTACTGGATCCCTTAGGGTCATATGCCTGGTTAGCCAGATAAGAGAGGGCTGTCACCACATCTCCAATCAGAGGGCGTGCGGCAGCCGATTCTTGGATACACATCGATGCCACAGCAAGAGCCTGATAAAGACCTCGCATGGGCAACCGTCCTTGCAGCTTTGGATCAGCCAACTTTGATAACTTCCTGCGGTCGTTAATCAGCGGACATGCCTGTTCAAACATGAAAAAAATCATTACCTCTCCATTTTAATGTACAAGAGTCCATGCATGCATGCATGCCAGAGTAAGTAAAATGACAACAGAAAAAAGAATAGAAGACAACCCATGAGACAAGATTTTGTTCTCCATGGGGTTGGTTGTTATCAATTGCTTTCCGGCCAGTAATCAGCTCTAACAAGACGACACCAAAACTATATACATCAGATTTCACAGTCAGTTGTCCAGTCATAGCATACTCAGGAGCACAATAACCATAAGTTCCCATGACACGGGTAGAAACATGGGACTTGTCACCAACAGGACCAAGCTTCGCAAGACCAAAATCAGAAAGCTTTGGGTGAAATCCTTCATCAAGTAATATATTAGCCGACTTTAAGTCCCTATAAATGACAGGAGGATTTGCTTTGTCATGCAGGTATTCTAATCCTTTTGCAGCACCAGCAGCTATTTTCATCCTAGTATTCCAATCTAGTGGTTCCTTACCAGGAGGAAGGTCTGAAAAAAGTAAATATAAAATTATTGAACATCATTTGTTATTATGAAAATCGCATAATGCAAAACAGTATAAGTAGGAAATAGTACAGCTGTGCCAGACAATGCAAATTGCATTCATTTCCACACTTACCAAAGTTTAGAGACACTCCTCGGTCAACAGAAAACCAAAAAACAAAAATGAAATATGCTACAAGGTAAAAAGAAAACAACTATAGCAACCTAGCTATTACTTCGATGTATATCATACATCACAGTGCTTTCCGTGTGTTGGAAAAGGCTTGTAGATTAATGAGCTTTACATTGTGATAGCTATTTTATTCCTCTCTCTCCTTCCCTCTTGAAAAAGCTAACATGATGCATTACTCTAATCTAAGATGAGGAAGTTCCATTAATGATTAGATACTGTGTTTGCCACTATATAATACCTCTATCTTGTAATTTCAATACTTCAATGGATATACCATTGCTACTGCTATTTTATCTTCTTTCAACCAAGAAATTGAAATAATCTTCAGGTTTTACATCCTATAATGTCAATGCCCTGCACTTCAAATTCTACTCACATCCTGGTGCATGTCTAGAAAATGAATGGGCTAATAAGTAGGCTTAAACAACTAATGCAGTATGAGTATATTCACATTGACCTGGCCCAAATATGAACTAGTTATCTTATTTTCAAAATGAAACCCCTTAGCACAATGTTTTATACAGCGTTGTGTAAAAGAAGTCCTTCATATTTCCTTGAATATTTTTAATTGGAGTTTTTCTTTACGGATATTTAGGTCGAGCTTTGGGAGCTACTATAAGAAGAAGGGCTAGCTTGAGCCCAAAAGTTAAGTCCAATGAGAACATCTACACATGACGGAACATCTCATAGAGAGAAAAATATGAAAGAAATAGAACAATCCAGTTTGAAAAAAAAATTACAGGAAATTTCAGCTTCATTTTACAGCTACCCCGTAATTGATCTACCATGCTAACACTAACAATAATGCATTTAAAATGAAAACCACAAGAAATCATCCCAATCATAGCTGATGATGATTTTGTTGGCGAAATTGTAATCTCAAGTTTATGATCAAGCTATCTTGTTGCAATCTCAACAATGTGGTACTCTTAACAGCTATAGTCATATGCATTATTTAGAAGCAAAGCATGGAACAAATAAATTTAAATTACATGTATACTGAGCATTGGTGTTCCCATACAAGGGCAAGAAACACAGGCACAACCGTTTATTACTATAACTAAGTTCAAGACAAAAGGACTTTAAAGATTTAAAATCACAAACGGTGATTTTTTTTCTTATCACTAATAAGCAGATATGTAAGAAAAGAACAAGCTACACGCATCATAGAGAGTAAATGTTGGTCTACAATAACTTCGCCAAGGTTATCCAGCAAGAACAACTCATTCACTAAAACACGAAAAAAGATTCTACAAGAGAAAATCAAGTGTCCAAGCAACGGCTACTATCAGAATTTAATTCCACTTCATTACTTGCTTGATGATATTCAATAATATTCCACTTTATCCCAGAACACATAGTAGTAATTAAAATGTTACCAATTTACCCAAACTTCAGCAGTGATGATAAATTACACAACATGTGACATTAAGTATTTGCTCAGAAATGCTAAGTTCTAAAATTGTCCTTCCTTGCATTCGTACTGCATAGAAGCTTCGAAAATAATGCCGATGCTTCAATTTTTGAAAAACACATTAACAAGTAGCAGAAGAGAAGCATACCGTGAAGGTGGTCTTCCAATGATCCCAATGGCATAAATTCATATACAAGAAGGCGTTGGTCCCCATCGGCACAGTATCCAATGAGATTGACAAGATTAGTGTGATGTAAAAGGCTGAGCATGAGAACCTCGACAAGGAATTCACGATTACCCTGAAGACCATTTCTGTCTAACTGTTTAACAGCAACAGTCTGCAAAGAAGGTAAATAAACATTAGTGACAAATGACCCGGATTATTTCCGATTTCGACTATGAAATGACTTAAATTGACCTGAGCAGTGCTTTCCAGCCACCCTTTATAGACACATCCAAAACCACCTTCCCCTATAAAGGACTCTGGCCTAAAGTTTTTAGTGGCGGCTGCAAGTTCACGGAAAGTAAAAGTTTGAGCAGCAATGTGGACACCAGGTATATGAATACCATTGGAAGCAGGCTCTTCCTTTTTCAAATCCCGATTAATTCGAGATTGAAATTTATCTGTTCAAAGAATACAAAAGAATAGAGGAACATAAATAATTATAATGGAGTGTGTTTGATAATGAGATAGAAGAATAGAAGAATAGAATAATTGAATAAAATAAAAACAAACCAGAGGGGATTCTGGGAATATGAGGAGGAGTACGAGGTTGGTGTTTGGGAAGATTATGATTATGATGATTGGATTGTTGTTGTTGATAGTGCTGCTCAGAATGAGTATTGAGTTTCTCATCTTCCAACGATTCAAAACATGAAAAACAACCCATTCTATTTCACACACAGAAATAACCAAAGATTAAAGCTTTGCTTTATGGGTTGGAAATTAAAATAAAAAATTATGGTAATTGGTACTGTGCGTATATATAATAAGAGCAATGAATGAATAAATAAATGAGTAATCAATCTGATAGAAGAAAGAAAGAAAATATTAGATTGGATTGGATGTTTAGTAGTAATGATAATGAATGAATGATTGAATGAGAGAATGAATGAATGAATGAATGAATGAATGAATGAATGAATGAATGAGAGAAAACACATACCCTGAAGAAGAAGAAGAAGAAGAAGAAGAAATCCGAAGAAGAAGAAGAAAATGGAAGTTGACCAAAGACGGCACTAAGTGGAGAGTGGAATGAATTATTAAATAAAAGATTAGCATTTGCGTGGATTCAACCCAATCCATTAAAATATCATTTCTTTATTCACTCAACCAATTATATTGCCTTTACTTCACGCTTTCTACATTTATTATTAAATAAATACTTACAAACTATACTTACAATATTATATCCGTCATATCACTATATCATTACTCTTACTGGTTTGATGATCGGTATGATATTAATAGCACTAATCAACCCTTCAATCATCCTCTATTTCTCAAATATTTCCTCCCAAACCTCCTTCTACTTCAATTTTTATTTCAATTTCATTTTTGAATTCTATACTTACTCATGCATCTATCTACACTCAATGTAATGGGTACTCACTGTGCTTTTATATCCCCTCTATATATTTTTATTCCATAACTTTATGTACTAATTTTGTTTTATGTGGTTGTTTGTTCGAGTAAAATGGGTTATGTTTAATTGAAAATTTATATTATGTTTCATTTATTTATTTTGTATTTTTTTTACTATTTTCTCATAGGAATATAGAAAATAGATATACAATTGTACTAGTTACTCAAATTTGTTTTTAATATTTTATGAATTTTCGGATACTCATAGAGTCGTTGGGTATCAAAACGGGTACTTTATGGTTGATATATGTTGTTTCACCGTACCATGTCAATACAATTGCTAATCATATGCTGATTTTAGCTTGAATCACCAAAGAAAATCACTCAAAGGTGTTAACCAATTACTGCAATGCTTTTGTTTAATCGATTTACAACAGATATAATTGATCAACTGCTACTTAACTTGTATTTTTTAGTAAATTCTGACTATGATTAATCGATTATCATTTTATATAATCAATTAAGTCTTTCAAATTATATGATTATCTCTTTACTTTCAGCTATTTGTGTGAATATGTTTTTTCACCTTGTCAAAATGGGAGAAATGTTTGTTGTTTTGTGTTTTGTAGATTTATTGCATTACAAGCTTTCGTGCAACAAATTCAAGAATTAATGCATAAAATAAGGGGAGCAAACTTTTGAAGCTAAACTCAAATGGGAAATGAACGAGTTTGAATTTGGATGTTAATAGATGGATGTAAATCCATCAATTCATTTAAATAATATTTGAAGTTATTTAATACATTTATATTCAAACTTAATGGTATGATTCCAATCCATTCATGACTCCATTTTCATGGATTTGGATGAATGGATATCCAATCCATTTGATTTTTTTTATTGCAACTAAAAACACTATGGAAGAAAATCATTATTTTAAAACATTACTATCTCAATAAAACATTTTTAAAAATTACCTTTTAAAAACACTTTAAAATCACCTTTTAAAAACACTTTAAAATCACCTTTTAAAAACACTTTAAAATAATTTAAAGAACACTTTTCAAAAAAATTATTTTAAAAAGTGTTTTTTGAAATTTAAAAAATATTTGTTTACAATATTCTACCAGCATGTGACATTTAAGGTTCCAAGTGTAAAGTTTTTAGTAAATACTTACAGAGTGTAATATATATGTACCGTAGGGGTAGAGATGACAATAGGTTTACATAGATATTGATAGTGTATTACCTGAACCCGCCTCGTTGCTTCATTTTTGGACTCAGACCCATGCTAATACCCATTGGGTATACTACCCGTAGGTCCGTGTGTACCCAGTGGATCTAGGGTTACTCATAAATTCAAAAATTAAAAAATAATTGCAAGTAATTTATGCACTTATATATTTGTTTTTTAAGATTTTATATGTTATTTAGACAATTAACAAGTGAAAAAAATATAAAACTTAATTTAAAGTTTTAAACATAACTTAGAATATTAAACACAACTCATTTTATTCAAACAAACATTAAAAACAACTTCAACATTATGATAAAAATTCATTTAGTAAGAGATCTTCAATTAACATAACATTAATTCATACATATGAATTAACAATATAATCTTATTGTTTAACAACATAATATCACAGTTTAACAACATAACACACATTTATGAATTAATATGATATTATAATTATGGTTTAATATGATATTACAATATAGATTAACATTTATTACAATATAGATTAACATGATATTACAATTATGTTGTTATATACGTATACATAGATTTAGGAAGAAGTAGCGAGTCTGGGTAGCCACGGGTCAGGATAGTTTATTGTCGGACCTAGATCCATCTAACAGTGAGTCTTAAAATCACGGGTCTCAATTACCCACGTGTCCAAAATATGGACTCAGACCCGACCCGTTGAGGATATTTTTTACGGGACCCGTGGATCCGGGTACCCGTTGCCATCCCTAATTAGGGGTGGCAATACGAGCCATTTCGGCCCGGTCCTGCACGATCCGCCTTTGGCCCGCCAAAATATGGTCTGACTAGACCTGACCCTTGCTGCTAAAAGGGTTCAAAATGTCAACTCAATCCATATTTGGCAGGTCTAACAGGTCGGCGGGCTGACCCAATTTTTTTATTTTCAAAAGGAGCATTTATAACAAACTCAATCATAATTTCAAAAATAATAATCATAACGTCTCATAAATGTTTTGTAAAACAAAAAATCACAAACCAAAGTCCACAATCTCACAATAATATATTGTCTTAGTTTAAAACTTGTAAGTTCTAAACAACAACCCAACACAATATTAAATTTTTAGACTTCTAGTTCACAATAAAGCTTCAAACTCCTAAATTTTAAATATTACATGTTCGGTTGAAAGATGTCTCCACTTTTCTATGCAAAAATATTTTTTTGAGAATGCTTGTATATGAATACTAATCAATTTAAAGAGTAAATTACACCTATAAGTAAATGTCTTGTATATGATATAAATTATTCATGAGTTATAATGTTACATAATAGTATAATCAATTTAATATTAATATTCTTAACCAATTTAATATAACATACATACTCAAAAGTTTATTAATAATATAAGATATTTCATGAGTTTTTAGTGAAATTATATAAACTATATTTTTTTTTTTACACTCATATTCCCTAAAGCAATATTAATGTTGGCCAGCCGGCCCGATCCGACCTTTCGTGACCCGTCTAAAAAACGGGCTTCCAAACCGGGTTGAATATGAGTTTTTGGGCTAAAATCTCTAACTCAACCCGCTAAAAATGTCAATCCAAACGCGATGGCCTGTCGGGCCAAGCCCATATTGTCATTCATACTGTCATTATGAAGATTTATACATAATTACTATATCATTCATTATTCATTTGAGTTACTTTTTGGAAGAGTCAATAATGATTAAATATAGAGTTAATTACACTCGAACCCCTTGAGTTTTAATGAAATTACACATATCAGCCATCTATTTTTTACCCCTACAAAAAATCATGGTTTTTGTACATACATTACACAAACTACTCCTGCATGTGAAATAAGTATGATTTTTTACATGAAAAATGATGACAAATGTAATGAAGTTAAACAAAATATGTTATATTGTGGAAACAAGTCCAAAAAGTATACAAATCAACACATTTTCATTATTTTTTGTTTGTTATAATATCCTATAAGAGTGATTTAAATAATATCTCCTTATAATTATGGATCATTTTGTAATGAACCAAAAATAATGAAAATTTATTGACTCATATTATTTTGACTTGTCTCTACAATATATCATATTTTGATTAACTTCATTACATTTATCATCAATTTTTATGTAAAAATCACATTTATTTCACATACATGGGTAGTCCGTGTAGTGTATGTACAAAAATCATGGGGTTTTTTGTACGAGTAAAAAATGGAGAGGTGGTGTGTGTAATATCACTAAAACTCATGGGTGCTAGTGTAATTTACTCTTAAATATAAATAGTAGATGATGCAATAATAGTGTATAAAACTCATACAATGTCACTGCAATAATGATTAAATATAAATAGTGTATGTATCCATTAAATATAATGAATGAATTCAAATAGAATACTCTCTTGTCATATCCATTAGTGGCCTAATAGAGCTATGTTGACTTTATAGCAACTCCTTGATGTGGTGTAGTGGACTATTTCTTAAAAGATGGTATCCATGGAAGAGAAATGCTTAGAGAAGAAGACACCTCTAGATGCAATGAATAATACATTTGTTTCTCTTTATTACTTTTCTTGCTTTCATTAAGAGAAAAGCAAGCAGTATATATACAAGAGAAAATGCATCATCGAGAATGAAAGAAAATCAAACTGAACTAACTAAAAGAAACTAAACTAACAGCTAACCCAAAAAAAGATAACAGAAAATAACTAAAAGCTAAAAACAGAAAGCCTAACTAAAAGCCAACTAATGATTTCTTTTGGGTTTTCTTTAGGACTTTCTTGTTCTTTTTTCTTGGGCTTTGGATGGATATGATGGGAGAGTTGAAGCTGTTTTATCACTACTTCTGAAAATTTACACAATTAGTGCATTTTGACTTTTTATTTACAAGTTTGGGGTAACTTTTAGAATATTTACTATAGTGTAGTTTTTTTTCTTTTCTCTCAGGGATTCGTGTACTATATCCACGAATCCACTTTCTCTATCATTATCCACATTTTTTGTTAAATAGTAATTGTTTCCCACTCTACATTCTTTTTTTAATGAAGCAATCAATCAAGTTATAACCCAAGCATAATAATGACAGAGAAAGTGGATTTGTGGATGTAGTACACGAATCAATGAGAGAGAGAAAAAAAAACAAAATGTGCATCTAATCAACGATTTCATCAAAAATTACACTAGCTCGGTAAATATTCTAAAATTACCCAAACCTTTAAATAAAAAGTCAAAGTGCACTACTTATGTAAATTTTCCAGACTATTTCCTCGTAAGCTACCATGCATGGACCTTGTTGGTCATAATGGACCGATCATGATCATAGGCTACTCTTGAGCCTTATGGGTTCTGTCCTTCTTTTATTATTCCATACATAATCATTATAAGAATAAGCAACTAAAATATTCATGCACCAACCAGAAGGATTTGTTGATCCTACCAAGCCTAGTAACATATGCAAACTATTTAAAGCAATTTATGGACTGAAGCAAGCACCAAGGGCTTGGTTTGATAGCCTCAAAACTACACTGCTGAACTGGAATTTTCAAAACACAAAGAGTGACTCTTCTCTCTTCTTTCTACAGGGTAAAGATCATATCACATTCCCTCCTCATATATGTAGATGATATAATAGTCACAAACAACATCAACAAGGTTCTTCAAGCATTCATCAAACAACTTAATGATGTATTCTCTCAAAGGCTTGGGTCATTTACAATACTTTCTAGGTATAGAAGTACGAAAAGATATCATTGGAATGTACCTCAAACAATCAAAATACATTGGTGACTTGCTGAAGAAATTCAAGATGACAAATGCCTCATTATGCCCAACACCTATCATGATAGGTAGGCAATTAATAGTCGAGGGGGATAAACCGAAATATCCAACTGTATTCAGACAAACTATAGGAAGACTACAATATTTAATCCACACAAGACCTGATAGCTTTATCTGTAAATAAACTCAGTCAATACATGAGCTCACCCACCACTGAACACTGGCCAGACATAAAAAGGATCTTGAGTTATCTCCAATGCACCATCAATTACTGCTTGCACATCAAGTCATCCACTGATTTGGATATAACAGGTTTTTCTGTTGCAGACTGGGCTACTAGTGTTGATGACAGGAAATCCATAGCTGGTTAGTGTGTGTTCCTTGGTGAAACACTCATTTCTTGGTCCTCAAGAAAACAAAATGTAGTATCAAGATCAAGTACAAAGTCAGAGTATAGAGCTTTAGTTGACCTAGCTGCTGAGATAACATGGGTTTGTTCACTGCTTGTTGAACTTAAATTCTCATTGCCAAGGAAACTCATACTATGGTGTGATAACTTGAGTGTCAAGGCACTAGCCTCTAATCTAGTACTGCATCCTCGTTCCAAGCATATTGAAATTGATGTCCATTATATTAGAGACCAAGTACTACAAAACAAGGTTATTGTGGCCTATGTCCCTACAGCGGATCAAATTGCATATTGTCTCGCCAAACCATTAAGCTACACACACTTCAGCCAACTTAGAGACAAACTTAGTGTGATCCACTCACCACCAGTTTGAGAGGGGAAGTTAAAGACATGATTCTCTGATTATAGAATCATATCATCACATATAAACAAAATTTATTTAATAGCATTTATATATGAGTGCTTGAAATAAATGTACAATCTTTGTTGCTAACATGATTCTAGAATCGTGTTCCACATGTGCTATATATATATATATATATATATATATATATATATATATATATATGTATGTTGTGTGTACACCGGGTAGTCCCAGTTTTCTACATCATGGACCAGCCCCGAACACAACCCTTCCTAATTTACAAATGTGATTCAAATCATCTAATCTTTATCTAGTGACTCTGATTCATAATGTCACCCTATGGTGAATCCACCTAATTTGATAAATGTCATAGATTGGATTACTAATATAAAATCAAATATAAGTATGTGTTGATTGCAATACTTCAATAGACTACACAACACACTAAGATATAAGGGTACGTATAAAGCATGTATTAATAAAGATTAAGAATCAACAAAATGCAGCACCAAAGAGAGGAACAAGCATAGGTAGCAATAACCCAAGTAAGGTTTTATATTATATCCAGTCATTGGTACACATCACTGATGCATAAAGCACCAAGAGAAAGGTGACCCAAAAAAGAATGTTAATATTTATAACAAGAATAAACATACATCACACTACATCACTCATTCTACACAAAAATTACAACTATTGTAAAAGATACACCATCAATTTTTCAAGATTTGGATATCATCACTCGTAGCACTAGTATATTGGTATGCCAATCTCTCAACTTGTATCAAAACAATCAAAGTAATTGTACTTCTTCACCATGCTATCTAGGAATAATGCTGCTCAATGGAGACTCATCGGTAGCCGCCATATGGCTGTTGAGAATAACCACCTGGACCCATCATGGGGTTGTAATTACTTTGCATGTTGGACCCTTGCTGATATCCTGTAGGGGGTTGCATTTGGACTCCTTGTGCCATACCCATGTTCATCCCCATGCCCATGCCCATACCCATACCCCGACCACTGCCCATGCTCATTCCCATCGATGGATTCATGCCTCCCATGCCATTGCCCATGCCCATACCCATGCCCATCCCCATACCCATGCCCATGTTCGGACCCATTACTGAGTTTGGAGGAGGTCTGATAGCACCAGCACCAGCCCGACCTATACCTGAACCCGATCCCATAGCTTTACCCATGGTCACAGTTGATGTTACAGCTTGTGTGGTGGGCTTCTCCATTCTCTTTTCCTTCCTATTAATGGATTCAAAGTCAATCCCAATATCTGCTAATGGATTTGTCTTATCTGCATAAAATAAAATGCATAGAAGTTAATAGTATGCTCAGATAAGGTCAACGTTCCAAATGAAACTTGACCGGTTTGGTTTAAGAATATGTTTTCTATTTTCATTTCCTCCTTTTATTAAATATTGTAAAAAAATGCCAACTTGTTTTCATTTTATTCATGCTTCCAAAGATTTTATAGGAAACAAACAACAAAATATTTTCAGTGTTTCCAATATAAATGAAAATAAGGTGGGAATGAGACCAAGGTGGAAATTTTGCACAATTATTAATAAAAGGAGTAAGTTAAAATAGAACTGCCGGGAGGTATAAGTAAGCACTCACGTCCAGAGATATTCAAATTAACCAGCCCCCTGCTTAGTGTATCAGCCCAAACTGTTGATTTTGTCTCAAACTTCTCCTTAGATGGTTGAGAAACTAAAGAATTTGATCCACTTGAAACAGCAACTTGTGAAGCATTAGGAGCAAGTGATTGATGGGTAAATGGTGAGATAAAGAGAGCTGCATTCCCGTGCTGACCAGTGAAGTTCTGGTTGTTAAACAGCGACGCTTGATTAGTAGGAGAGTGAGAAGCCATAGAGGAAGTAGTGTGAGAAGGAGATCCTCCATGATGGGGAAAGTTTGTGCTCTGTGTAGGCTGTCCCGTTGGAGCTTGTGGCAGGAAGTTCCCACTGTTCATATGCACATTATTTTGGGACTGAAGGAACATGCTAGGAGCCACAGGAGATCCACCCTGGGTGTTGAAATTGCCATATATGTGACCAATTGATTGCGCAGGTTGACCACCTTGAGAAGCAAAAGGCAGCTTAGTAGATTGGCCAGTTGATAATGAAAATCCATGCAAGTTAGGTTGACCAGCATAAGGTGAGAAGGTTTGTTGTCCATATTGACTGGTGGGAGCTGAAAAGGGTGTTTGTATTTGTTCTAGTTGGCCATTAGGAGGCGAAAAAGGAAAAGATTCTATTTGTCCTGGTTGGCCCTTAGGAGCTGAAAAAGGTGATTGTAATTGTCCTGGTTGGCTATTCGGAGCTGAAAAGGGAGATTGTACTTGTCCTGGTTGGCCATTAGGAGCTGAAAAAGGAGAATGTACTTGTCTTGGTTGGTCATTAGGAGCTGAAACTTGCTGGGGAAATTGATCGGGCGGAGGTGAAATGCCTTGTGTAGGTTGACTAGTTGTGGCCAAAAAACTTTGATGGGTAACTTCACCAGTCGGTTCAGAAAATGGTGATGCCATTTGGCTAGACAAAGTTAAAAAGGAAGGTGAAGGCTGAGAACCAGCAGAAGCGGAAATGTTGTGCTGTGATGTCACCCCAGGTAATGGCGCAGGAGGAAGAATGTCAGCAAGAATATCAGTTTCCTGCTGCGGAGATGACAAATCTTGAGATGGAAACTGAGAGGTTGTAGAGAAAAGTTGAGTGTCACCGGCACCAGATGCAGAGTATGGTACAACAGAAAATGAGGAGCCGGACCCAAAGTCCGCATTATGACCAGTTGATTGGGATGGTTCAAAACTCTGAAAAGTCTGGGTTTGAAATGTCGCAGTTTCAGTGGAAGGAACAGCCTTGAATGGTGAGTCGCCAAATGGATCATCGAAAGACTGCAAAAAATCAAACCAACAAATATATTTATTCAATAGCAATTTACAAATTGAGGAGTTTTTTTGTACAGTAAGTTTAAGAGTATGTTGTCAAACATTATTCTACCACATTTAAGCTGTTTTTTTTAAAAAAGCTCTTCCATAAAAATCTTTTATGTTCAGTAAAGAGCTGGAAATCTTTTGTTTGAATAAAATAAGCTCTTCCATAAAAAAATTGAAATTCTTTTGTTTGAATAAAATAAGCTAAAATTCACAGCTTAATTCAGGAGCTGTGTTTTTTCTTGATTGCTTTTCACCCACCAAAACCTGTTCCCAACATACCCCTCCTCAACATGCCTCTGAAAAAATTGATATAATTAATATAATAAACAAATAGCTTAAAATCCTTTTTTCATATTTTACTATGTAAAAAACAATTTTTTTCCACAAACATAAACATGTTCAACTAATAATTAATTATAATCTAAATTTCGCAGCTATACCAAACACACAGTAAAATGACAGATGTATCTCTAAATTATTGAAAACTAATGGTATACAAACAGGATTAGTATTAAATACTATGGTGCATTCCTTGATAAAAACTCACCTACCTAATAGTTACAGTCATGCATGATAAGTCAAAAAGGACAGATATGACATAAAGGTGAAAATCAGAAGAATTCCAAGTCAAATGTGTCCATTGTTTATAGTACCGTGCCAATACATGGAAAACAAGATTCAAATACTTTCTTACACTAAAAGTACAAACAATCAAACTAATACCTACCTGATTGAAATTACTAGATTCAGCAGATGATGCTGCAAATGAAGCTGTTGAACCAGTGTTTGCATTGCCTTCAGGGGTTTCAGTTGCTGATGTAGCTGGCACAAGAGCCAAAGCAAATGAATCTACTGACAGGGAGCCGAGCAAGTCCACTTCAACATTATTAGATGTGGCTGGGGCAGCTGACAAGAAACACAAAATTATCATCATTATTGAATTCTCTTTAAGACCATCGATATTAAACTTTGACTACAAATTGATAATTCATCAAATGTCCCCTAGGTCATGCCATTGATTTTGCAAATATATTGGATCAAGATGTTGAACGAATGAATGAATGAAATGTCTTCGCCACAAATGATGCTGCACTGATCTATGATACACTACTGACTACTCAAAATACATAAAAATACAAAGAACCAAAATTATGAGCTTCAAGGTGAAAGGCCAGAGTTTCCCACTATTAGATTCAGTGAAATTTGTGTTATTAACCAATCTTAAGGTTCAGTTTCAAAAGTTGCCTTCCACATTTATGCATATAGAGTACCTACATAACCACTCCACAATCAATATGGCACTAAGTGTATTGGAAAAAAAAACTACAATCACAGAAGAATCATCAGTAAAAGGTTACACAACCCGTCTTGCTGTTCTTTCTACCTGACCGTGTATGCAGCAGAGACATGCTGCACAATGCCTCATATTGTCCAAGAAATTATGTGTGACACACCCATGGTGTTCAGGATCAGAATCACATTGTTAGGATTTAGAAAGCATAAAATCAGGCATATGGTCAGGAACACTTAAAGGGTGATCTAAAGAGAACTTCTGTTCAATACAAAAAACAGAGAGCTTCAATTGTAATACACAGGCATGCAAAGCAAATTTGAAATGAAGAGCATATTCCAAAATTCGGAAGTTCCAATCCAACTCTTAGAAGAGCAATCCCACCTCCACCTCCCCAACTGAAAGATGATATACTTAATAATAACTTGACATGTGAACAACAACCATTTAACTCAAACATAATCAGGAATTTTTCAGAACAACAAATAATGAGGAACCGTTACTGTGTTACAATCATACTGAACAGCAGTATAACATAATAATATAAACAAGTAATCATACCTGGTAGAGGAACACGTGGGTCAAAAAAATCATCAGGGGCCTCAATTTCTTGATTTTCAGATGCAGCAGTACTGGCAACAGCAGTTGCTTCAGTTGGATTATTGCTTACAAAAGGAGAAGATCCTGTGGGAGCAGAGGTTTGGCTTGGATTATCAATAGCATGAGGAGACAAACCTCTTGGAGCAGACACTGCTGAAGTTTCTATATCCCTGAAATCAAAGATAATATTAGTGAAAGATTTGTTATGAGAAATTGCTTTCTGTAGTATATAATAACTCATACTTTTTACTGTGTACAGGGCTCCGAGATTCACCAACAGCTTCTTCATAACTAGGAGGAGCACCAATACTTTGTTCAGAAATTTTTCGCTCAAGCCTGCCAATTTGTATTTCACATGATCAATATAATGATGCCTATAGCAATATGCATAAATGAGAGAGGGAGAGAGAGGAGGAGGAGGAGGAGAATATCCCTATGGTGAATTTACCTTGCTTCCAGAGAACGGTCTTCAGGTTTAGCATTGCTACCCCTGAGAGATGATTGCATAAAAACAAAGTTAGAAGCATGAATGATGTCCATCATAGAGCAATAAATATCAAAATTTTGAACTGAAAAGCATGGAGATATAGACTTATTTTTCTCAAAATAACAAATATCCAAATCAATTGATGAACAACCTAACCTACAATGCACCAGCTTGAGGCAAAAACAAAAAATACCAATGATGACAAGAAACCTAGGATCAAGAACTAAACAAATTTCTAGGACTCTAACTATTAATTCAAGGGTTATACTCCAAAATTCCCAAGCACGTAGAAGCTCGGTTTTTTATGTTTATAATTAATGGAGATTATTGGGATGTGTTTATTTCAAGTTAACAAATAAAATAAGACTTGAGCATAGATGTTCTAGCTCTTCCTTAAGGATTTTTTAAATAAAAGGACATTTTATTGGAATGTATTGTATATAGGTTCGCACCGAGATGAGTGTCCATCATCCTCATAACTACGACCACGATCTCTATCAGAGCTCCTGCTTCTTGATTCATATTGGTGATCAACACTTCGACTTCTTCCCCTGTAGTCATCATCTCTGTAACCATCCCGGCCATTACGTTCTTCATAATCTCTGCTGTGGCGATCTCCATCACGACTAGACCGATCATCATCTCTATAGCCCCCTTCTCGTTCTCTTCCATAACCATAGTCATTTCTATATTCTTCACTGCTTCCGGGATGATCATCATATCTGTCACCATAAGCACTATTTGAATTTGAACCAGGCCTATACATTCCACCTGATGGATTGTTGCGAAACCTGGAGAACCGTATAAGACAATTAATATTCCCAAAATTGAGAAACCCATGCACACACATATAACACATATTCAACCCTGTGAGCGAATTTATTTATAATCCAGAAAACCAAAAGACATTCAATAAAATTAGTGAGAGAAAACATACTTGTCCCTGTTGGCGGCAGCCTTCTGCCTAACCTCAAAGATTCTTTCTTTATCATTCACAAGGACAACAAGACTCTGAGATTTTTTCCTGACATTATGTCCCTGATCTCTTCCACTGGAATCAATATAATGAAAATCGGACAAGGTCTGTTCATATAACAATTACAAGTTATCAAGTTTTGGATTGTAATTAGTAGATTCTTTCAACAAAACTACCTGCACAGCAATTAACTAAAAGAGTAGGTTTGAGTAAATGGAAATTACTGATATTTGATAAGCATGTTCTCTGATCTCGTCTATGACTCGCTCTGACCCATTAGCCACTAAATACTCTAGTACTGTCAAAGCCTGTCATTAGCAATGTTAGTATAGAGACATAAGAAAAGAACTACAGTCCTAAGACATAATTCTTAAAATACAAGAACCTATCATGATTTCAAAGGATATAACAAGTACCGAGACAAATGTCATGAATGGAGTACTTTCAGGAGTATATTGAAGCGTTAATGGAACAATAAATATCATTACAACATTAAAAAAAAAGTAAACACATTAGCAGCATCGAGGAGCAAATGCAACTAACACATAAAATAGTGGGGTGAAAACCTTGTAGACATGCCGCCAATTCTTGCCAGTGTCATTAATTCGCTTCCAGATTACTGCTGTTATCATCTGGTATTCATGACTGCGGCAACGCTAAAAAAATGAGATTCATTTTGTACTGAAATAACACCATACCAAGCATAAAATTGAGAGTTCTTACGGGTTTCTGGTTGCCTGAGCAATGTCTGCAAGAAGTGTCCCATGAGGACCCCAAGGTTCATTGCTGGTAGCATCAAGAACCTGTAACAGGAGAGAAAACAACTAATCTAATTTAGATTGTGCAAAAAAAAGATTATAATGTCATAATAATCAGCAAACATTTAGGAGTTATAGTTTCACAATGGACTTTCAAAAGCAGAAAACATTTACCTTCTGCTCAATCCCAGGAACTTTCAGCACTTTCTTATTTACTTCTCTTTTACTGCAAGAATACATGGAAGATAAAACATTTAGGAGTTAGGTAATAAAGTTGGGCCCTGAAATGTCAATAAACACCTAAAGTATTAATTATATACATGTCAAATTGAAGATTGAACCACACATTAATATACAATAAATAGTCATACTTACAGGTCCCTAACAGTTTGACCAATAACCTTCTTCATCGTAGCTGGTGTTCAGCACAAGCTATGAACCAGCACCAAAGCACTGATCTGCAAGTACAAATAAAATCAAGTTCAAATTTTTGTCATGCACTGATTCAAGAATAGCCCAGTGTTTCTCAACAGCATTAAGATCACTTGAAGTTCAAAAGATACTGATAAGAAGAGGGAGAGACTTCCCATTAAGCACGTGTATGTAAGAAGGAATAAAGTAGTTTTGTAAAGAGGAAAAACAGTTACTTTTCTGTTTTTGGTTAGATAGGGCTGCAAATGTATATTCTATAAATAGAAATTACTTGAGATAGGAAGTTAGTTTTTGGAGAAGTTAGGAAATAAGGGAGGGAAACAGATTGGAGCAATCTGTAACACAACACTTATGAACTTGTAACTTCCTTTGGGAAGATTGATTCTGGTTGAATAAGATTTCATTCAAGATCATTGATCTTGGAATTCATTGCTATATTCCATTCATTCTTCTATCTTTTCTCATAGAAAGTCCAGTTTTAACACTGGTATCAGAGCACCATCCTGGTGCCTGAGAAACACACAATTCAGCAAGAAATTCGTTGCATGGTCTCTACAAGAAGCATGGCTAGAAATGCAGAAGAGTGGATCCAAGAACGGGAAGAAATGAGGCGTGAAAGGGAGGAGCAAAGAATACGCATAGAGTTGAATGAAGCAAGGACAAAGAGGTTAGAGGAAACCCTAGCACAACTCACTCTGAGATCTAGGGTTCCTAATTCATCCGATGAAGGCAGTGGAATTGGGGGAGAACACGAAATACATGATATTCGTGGAAGGGAGAAATGGAGAAAATTGGAAATACCTCTTTTCTCAGGAGATGATGCATTCGGGTGGACTCATAGGCTTGAGAGATATTTCAATTTGAAAGAGGTGGCTGATGAGGAAAAGATGCAAGCCACCTTGTTGGCATTAGAGGGAAAGGCACTTAGTTGGTACCAATGGTGGGGAAGATGCAATCCCCAACCATCTTGGGAGGGATTCAAGTTGGCGGTGATTAGGAGATTTCAACCCTCCATGGTGCAGAATCCTTTTGAACAATTATTGGCTTTGAAGCAGTTGGGGACAGTAGAGGAATATGTGGAGGAGTTTGAGAAGTATGTGGGAGCCTTAAAAGAGATTGATGCAGAATTTGTCAAAGGAATCTTCTTGAATGGTCTCAAGGAAGAAGTCAGGGCTGAGGTCAGGTTGTATGAGCATCCCACTCTTTCTGAGGTAATTCACAAATCTATTATGATAGAAGAGAAAAATATAATCTTGCAAAAGAAAATATCAAATCCTTATGCTAGGCCAACTAGTTTTAATAGAAGTAATTTTCCTACAAGATCTGTAACTGTAGAATCAAAACCATGGTTGGATAAGAAGGTTGAGTCAACTTCTGTGGGTAGTAATGCTAGAAGTTATAGTAGTCCACAAACAGGGGACAACCAGAGGAGCAGGGCAGGAGTGTTTAAACATCTGACTGGTGCAGAATTGAGAGAAAAGAGGGATAAAGGGTTATGCTTCAGATGTGATGAGCCTTATAGCAAAGAACATATATGCAAGAACAGACAGTTCAGAATGATTGTGATGGAGGAGGAGGAGGAGGATGAGGATATAGAGATGGGCACAGAAGAGACAATGTTGACACAAATGCATTCTTTACAATTGTCATTATGGGCTATGGCAGGATTGACTTCTGCTAACTCTTGGAAGATGGCTGGATTGTTGGAAGGGGAAAAGGTAATGACACTAATTGATTGTGGAGCATCTCACAATTTTATTTCTGCTGAGTTGGTGGAGAAGTTGCAATTGAAGGTACAAACCACTACTAGATATGTTGTGGAGGTAGGGGATGGACATAGAATTCACTGTCAAGGCAAGTGTGAAGCTTTAAAATTGGTACTTCAAGATCTGGAAGTAGTGCAAGAGTTTTATCTTTTTGGATTGAAGGGGATTGATGTGGTGTTGGGTTTGGAATGGTTAGCTAGTTTGGGAGAGGTTAAGGCTGATTTTGGTAAACTAGAATTGACATTAAGAAAGGGTGGAACAGAATACAAGCTACAAGGGGATCCAGCATTGACAAAAACTCAGCTTTCATTGGGAGCTTTCATGCAGGTGCTTAAGGAGGAAGGGGAGGGTTTGATGTTGCATTATGATGAACCAGAAAATACTTCAGCATCTTCTCAACCTGTTGCAGTACAAGTGTTGGAAGTACTACAACAATTTGAAGAATTGTTTGAAGATCCACAAGGCCTTCCCCCTAAAAGGAGGCATGATCATGCTATACACCTCAAAGAGGGAGCCAATATTCCCAATATTAGACCTTATAAATATCCACACTACCAGAAAACAGAAATTGAAAGGTTAGTGTTGGATATGTTGCATGCTGGAGTAATAAGGCCTAGTATTAGTCCTTATTCTAGTCCTGTCATTTTGGTGAAGAAGAAGGATGGAGGGTGGAGGTTCTGTGTGGATTATAGAGCCCTTAATAAACTCACTGTTCCAAACAAATTTCCTATTCCAGTCATTGAAGAGTTATTGGATGAATTAGGAGGGGCCAAGATCTTCTCCAAGTTAGATTTAAAATCTGGTTATCATCAGATCAGGATGAAAGAAGAAGATATAGAGAAAACAGCTTTCAGAACACATGAAGGGCATTATGAGTTTGTGGTAATGCCTTTTGGCCTTACCAATGCACCCTCTACTTTTCAAGCTTTGATGAATGAAGTGCTGAAACCTTTTTTAAGAAAGTTTGTATTGGTTTTTTTTGATGACATCTTGGTATTTAGCAGAGACATTTCCACACATGTTGAGCACTTACAACAAGTGTTAGCAGTCATGCAACTGAATTCTCTTAAAGCCAACAAGAAAAAGTGCAGTTTTGCTCAAGAAAGACTAGAATATTTGGGCCATATTATCTCAGGACTAGGAGTGGAAGCAGATCATTCAAAGGTGGCAGCTATGTGTTCTTGGCCTTTACCCAAAGATATTAAGGGATTGAGAGGGTTTTTGGGACTCACTGGTTATTACAGAAGGTTTGTGAAGGATTATGGCAAGATAGCTAAGCCTTTAACTGAGCTTTTGAAGAAGGACAATTATAAGTGGACTGAGCAGGCCACTAAGGCTTTTGAAACACTTAAGGCAGCAATGACTAGTCTTCCTCTATTAGCAGTGCCTGATTTTTCCCAAGTTTTTGTGTTAGAGACTGATGCTTCTAGCAAGGGTTTGGGTGCTGTCTTAATGCAAGGAGGAAAACCCCTAGCCTTTTGGAGTCAAGGGCTATCCTTGAGGGCTCAACAAAAATCAGTTTATGAACGAGAATTAATGGCTTTGGTGCAAGCAGTTCAAAGATGGAGGCATTACTTGTTGGGCAGACATTTTATCATCAGAACAGACCAAAAAAGTCTTAAATTTCTCAATGATCAGAGATTGTTTACAGCAGAGCAATTTAAATGGGCAGTCAAACTGATTGGTTTGGATTTTGAGATCCAATTTAAACCAGGGAAGGAGAATTCTGTGGCTGATGCACTTTCTAGAAGGGAAATGTATGCAGCTATTACTTTAGTTTCTGTGGCTGACAAAGAGGATTGGACTCATGAGGTAGAGCAAGATACCAAGTGGAAGCAAGTGATTCAGAATTTGATCATTACACCAAGTAGTCATGAAGGCTTTGAGTTCAGAGGGGGTTTGCTGTTGTATAAGGGTAAATTAGTTATATCCAAGGATTCTAACAGAATTCCTTTCATTCTGAAGGAATGTCATGAGACTCCCATGGGAGGCCATTCTGGTTTTTTCAGGACCTATAAAAGGGTTGCTAGTTGTGTGTTTTGGGATGGGATGAAGAAAGATATCAAACAGTTTGTAGCAGAATGTGACATTTGCCAAAGACAGAAGTATTCCACCTTAACTCCTGGGGGCTTGTTGCAACCTTTGCCAATCCCTACTCAGGTTTGGATGGATATCTCTATGGATTTTATTGGAGGCCTTCCAAGAATACATAGTAAGGATACTATCTTAGTGGTAGTTGATAGACTTACTAAATATGCACACTTTTATGCTTTGGGTCATCCTTTTACTGCCAAAGATGTAGCTATGCTGTTTGTGACTGAAGTTGTGAAATTGCATGGGTTTCCTTCATCCATTATTTCTGATAGAGATCCCATTTTTTTAAGCAGTTTTTGGAAGGAATTGTTTAGATTGGCTGGTACCAAATTGAAACTCAGCACCTCCTACCATCCTCAAACTGATGGCCAGACAGAAGTGGTGAATAGATGCTTAGAAACTTACTTAAGGTGTTTTGTGGGACCAAGACCTAAACAGTGGCTAAAATGGTTATCTTGGGCTGAATTTTGGTATAATTCTACTTATCACATTTCTACTGGTATGACTCCTTTCAAAGCACTCTATGGCAGGGATCCTCCCATGTTGATTAATGCTGGGGATTTTCCTTCTAAGGTGGAGGATGTGAATCAGCTTTTGAAGCAGCGGGACCTTATTCTAGGAGAACTAAGACACAATTTGTTGAAAGCACAAGATCAAATGAAGAAACAAGCTGACAAGCATAGGAGGCAAGTAGAATTTCAAGAAGGGGATTGGGTTTATTTGAAGATACAACCTTACAAACTCAAATCCTTGGCTTCTCGACCTTTTGCTAAGTTGGCTGCAAGATTTTATGGTCCCTATCAGGTGATTAGTAGAGTGGGAACAGTGGCCTACAAGTTGGAGCTTCCCAGTCATGCTAAAATACATCCTGTTTTTCATGTCTCTTTGCTAAAGAAGGCTCTTAAACCTAACCAACAACCTCAACCTCTACCCCCACTATTGAATGAGGAATATGAGTTAGAAGTGGAACCAGAAGGTATATTAGACTGGAGGGAAACTCAACAGGGACAGATTGAGGTTTTAGTGAAATGGGCTCAACTTGCAGATTGTAATAATTCTTGGGAGCCAGCTATGCAGATCCAAGAGAAGTTTCCTCTATTTCCCCTTGAGGACAAGGTGAATCTTTTAGGGGGGGGGGGGGGGGGGGGGGGGGGGGGGGGGGGTATTGATAAGAAGAGGGAGAGACTTCCCATTAAGCACGTGTATGTAAGAAGGAATAAAGTAGTTTTGTAAAGAGGAAAAACAGTTACTTTTCTGTTTTTGGTTAGATAGGGCTGCAAATGTATATTCTATAAATAGAAATTACTTGAGATAGGAAGTTAGTTTTTGGAGAAGTTAGGAAATAAGGGAGGGAAACAGATTGGAGCAATCTGTAACACAACACTTATGAACTTGTAACTTCCTTTGGGAAGATTGATTCTGGTTGAATAAGATTTCATTCAAGATCATTGATCTTGGAATTCATTGCTATATTCCATTCATTCTTCTATCTTTTCTCATAGAAAGTCCAGTTTTAACAGATACTTTCAAGCATTAATATCTGTTTGTGGTTGTACTTATATAGCAGTTTACAGTGACTTTAAGAAATGTCAATTACTTAGAGATTTCATTTATTTATCAAAGAAGACAGCCAGCAGAAGTAAAAAAAGATATAGTTAACTTCACCATATATAACAAGGGTAATGACAATAAATACTTGCAATGAACATGCTTGGGTGTAACATCAAATTTTGAACAGCACCGAGTTCCTTATTCAATTATATAATACCATTCAAAGAACTTAAACTACTGAGTACCGATAGAAACTCAAAAAAAGAAGTCCAAAATAAATCCTGAATGAATCTTCAGAGATCAATCCAATTTCTCAAACAAACCCATATAAACATGAACATGCTGTTTATCATATCTATCAAAGTTCAGATAATAACAAATTGTGCATGAACACATTGAATACATAAAATAAACTAACAAATAAAAAATAAGAGGGACATCAGAACTAAATCTAAACCCGAAGCGAATTGTTGAAATAAAAACAACAACAATGAAACCTTGGATCGCCTAAATGGACCTAACAACGTTATAATGTCCTAAACCTAAGGTCCATTAGTGACATCAGAGGACAGAAGGTCCAAAACCTGATTGAAGCATAATTGAATTGGAAAGAAGAAACAAAAACTAAAAGGGAAATCATAATTGAATTTGAACCAATCTATACCTTGGTTAATTAAAGCGAGTTTCTTACCCTCAAAGCTAATGGTTCTAATAAATGAAAAAACACAATATATGATATATGAGAAATGAAGCATCAAAATAAGATTAGGAAAGAGATCAAACATATTGAATTGAAAGATGAAAGAATGAGATCTGTGGAAAAGGAAAAGAGATCAAACCTAATCCCAATCTTCAAAAATGGGAAAGTTAATAAAAGCTATGATGTGATTGTGGAAATGTTAGACAGAAAAAGAGAAAGGGATCAATAAGAGAGAGAGAGAGAGATGGGTGTGCTGTCTCATGCTTTTTGTTTCTCTCTCCCAACAAGACAGCATAATTAAAAAAAAAAAATTAATTCTTATCATAATTATTCACTCTCCTAAATTCCAAAAACTTTGAAGAAGTGAGCTAAACCATTGAATTTTACAACAACAAAAAATGATGTGAAGTAAAAAAAAATGTTACATCACTTCCCATTAAAATATAGACATATATTATCATTCCATTAGTGAAAGGGGAGGGATTCACTTACTTCAAGGTTAAGTGGAAAAAACATACTCTGCATTATAATCATTCAATCTTGGAAAATTCAATGGTTTAGATGTACTTACCAATTCAAACCATTGGATTTTCTAAGAATAAATGACCATGGTGAAATATGTACACTAAATATGTGCATTAAAAGTGTATATTATATTCCACAATTATTATCAAGAAAATATCTACATTTTTCTAATTTTTATATAATATATATGAACCGCTATAGCTAATTTTCAAGGAAAGATTATTAATTTATATCTTTGAAAAGAAATTAGTGTTAAAGCAATGTTTTGGTTACATCCCCCTTATAAAAATTGATTAATAATTACTATCATCTAGTTAGTAAATATAATTTAAATATAAAAAAGATATTAGTTTAGTAGTGTAAAAGTTTATTGAATTCTTAGATAAATAAAAAGGTTAAATATGTGAGAGGTAAAGACACGTTCCAAAATAGATTACTTGTTTACGAGGGAACTCACTTGATTAAGCAAAATAGACATAGAGACTTGAAAGGGACATTGTCAAATGTTATCTTTATAAAACTAGTAGTATACTCATACATTTTCACGGGTTTAAACCTTTCCACGCCAGTGCAAGAATTATAATAGAGACACTTGCAACATAAAAATGAATATAGTGAGTATTTAAAGTTAAAGAACATGGGATAATAAGTGTATATATCCACCCATGCTCTATATAATTGGTATAGCTTCTTTCTATAAGTGAATAACAGAATTGGATAGTACAAGTGAGTTAACTACTTGTAGAGTTAGTTAGGAAGTTACATCAACCAAAACTTCCTATATAATGAGGATCTCTTCAAATTTGTTAGTTAATAAAAATACAGCAAATTCTTCATTCAATTCTCACTGCATTTCTTCCTTTCTGTTCTTTCTATGGGAATTTACCGTTTTAATATGATATAAGAGCTTTTTTTATTGAAGAGGCTCTGCTACATAATCTGTTATGTTTTATCCTCGTTTTCTATTGTAAAACAAATCAGAAATGTCCTCTCATACTCAATTTGGTTCTATGATAAAATGCATTAGAACAACACAATCTAAGGGGATTATATTTACATATATACACTCATAAAATTTTACATCAAATCACATATGTTGAAACACCTCAATAAAATGATGTTGTAGAAAGAAAATATCATTATATTTTAAGTATTGTTAGAGTACTCAAGTTTCAATCCAATACACTTCATTCCTTATGAAACTATGTAATGTCTAACACTATTCATTTAATCAATAAATATTCTTTAAATAAGTCTCCATATGATGTTATTTAGGGGCTCATCTCTATTACAGGAAAGGACAATACATACTTAGAATTATAACATGTGTGAAAAACAGAATTTTAATGGTCCAGATGTTAACATTTTTTTAAATTAATTTTTTTTTTCGATTACCGGAGAAGAATCTGTTTCAGAAGAAAAAGGGTTTTGCTTTGTTTTAAGCAAAGAGGCTAACGGCTAATATATGGTTTGATATTAAATCCCATAATCTCCTTTTAGAAGAAAAGCATAGTTGATCCAATATTGTCATTAGTGAATTTTCTGCATAATGTTCTTGTCGGCCAAATGACTGTAGGCAAGGTTGTGGAAATTGAAAGTTCAAGTAAATTTCTGACAAATTAATTAAAACATGAAAAGGTATTTAATTTTATAATAAAATATTTATTTCAATCATTTAATATTTTGGTGATTTTTTTAGTTGTTAGATAGAATAATTTCCAAAAAAAAATATATAAAGGTATTAAAAGGGATTATGATAATAAAAACAATAAAAAAGGGGAATGGTGGATTGAAGGGGGAACTGTAAGAAATTTTGGGTCACACATATAATGTTTAAATGTGTTTATGGTCATTATTATAAGTAGTCAAATTAAAGTGATCTACTTCAAGTAAGGTTTATGACTATAGACATAATTATCATGAAAAATATTGTGTATATACCTAAAGTCTTATTTCTATTTTATGATGGGCAAAATGGAAATAAGAAAATGAAGTAGCATCTCCCTTCACGGAAGGGTATGCACTTCCTATAAATAGGGTTATGGTCCTCAATTGTAGATACACTAGAACACACATTAAGTACAACAAAATCATCATTTTCTTCATCTCATTAAAGGAGATACTAAAGCTAAGGGTGGTCTATAATTGGAAGACCAACAAACCTAATGTTCTACTATGAATATGCATTTGCATACAAGGATAAAGGAGGGCATTAGGATACAAGAAGGCATGTCAACACTGTAGTTGCACTATAAGTTAAATTCTCACTGTTTCTACAAGTGCAACCTCATTGATTGTTGATAGCTTTCTATATCCTAATGTATCCACTGTTTGTTGTAAATACATGAAGGCCTAATTGCATAGACCCCACTGTGACAATGTTTGCATTTATGCTTGTTTCACTGCTTTCTACTTCATTTTCTTATTTTCATTTCATGCATAAGTTAAATAATATCAAACATAAGTCAAATTGAGTTTATTACTACATAATCAAACGTGGACCAATTAATATTAAGGTTCCTTTAAAGGTACTGTTTCATTAATACATTAAGTGTTCAATATTTCATATGTACTGCAACTAAATGTTTCAATATTTCTACATATTGTTTCAATAATATTTACTACTCCCTAAAGGCTAAAAGGGAGTGGAATGCCTGGTACTGGAAATCCTAAATGTAACAGGATGCCCTCCAAGATTTGCCTGGGGACATACTACATGTATTGTTGGAGGGACAAGAGCTATTGTATGGGAGGAATGGGTGTTAGGTGACCTCCGTGAACTTTCGTTGCCAAGTTTTGCCACATAAATTGCATTGTTATTGCTCATCATAAATGTTGAATGTTAGTATGTGTATATATTCATGCGAATATTGATTGGCCCAAAGGAAAATTAATATTTGGCCGAATTATATGCACATATGTGATGGTAAACATGTGATAATTATAAAGTTTCATATGTGAAGAATAAATCAGTCCAAAGAAGAGTTTGTTATTTGACATGTATTATTATCAATGTTTCACCATTACAACAAGACTACTATTAATTGGCAATTGATATGGAATATCAAGCCAATTGTATGTTTGCGGTTTTATGTGAATAGTGATCGGCCCAAAGGAAAATTCCTATTTGGCCAAAATTACAAACATACTTGTGTAATAAATATGTGATAATCATATGGTTTTCTATGTGAATAGTAAGTCGGTCCAAAGAAAGGCTTATTATTTGACATGACTGATTATCAATATTTAATTGCTACATTGAGTGTACCACTTACAAGTTAATATTTTTGTTCAAAGACTGAATATTAATGTTGTGCTAGGTAACTTGTTATTTGTGAATCCAGTGAACATTTTCTTTCATCAATATTTCAATTATTTTTAAGAAAAATATTTAGGAATAAACGAAAAATATATAAATATAGAAAAATTGAAATTAAAAAAAAATAAAGTTATTTAATGAGTTAAATATAATTTAAACATGTTTAAAATTGAAATGGGTATTTGAAAAGTGGATTATTAAAATTACTTTTTGGGAGAACATTTCTCTCAAAACACGCTTCTCATTCAAAAAACCGAAAGAGTTTTGTCAAGTTTGATAAAACGGTATGAGGGGAGAGGTAAGAGTGGGGTCTACTGTTACCAAAGGATGACATTGGCACTTTAGGGGACCTAAATATGTTATTTTCAATAATTATTTATTTCTCATCATTTTTATAAAATAAATATTTTGGACTGAATAAAATTGGGTATGCATATTTATTTCTCATCATTTTTACTCTTCCCAATTGTAGGTCTTGACAATAATTAATATCAAAATTTAAGTATAACTTCAAATATTTTGACCCGTTATTTATGAATAGATTAAGTTTGTAGGTTAAAATTTTGAGTAGATTATACTCACATCTCCTCAGTTTTAGTGAAATTATATAAAATATTCTTCCATTTTTTGTCTTTATACGAATCACCCCTAATTTTGTACATGTGTTACACTGACTACTTCTGCATGATGTAAAAGTGTAATATTTTAAATAAAAAATGTGTGACGTTTGTAGTTAATTAAACAAAATATTGTATATTGTATAGACAAATTCAAATAATATAAGAGTCATAGATTCATTATTTGGTCCATTATAAAATAGTATAAGAGTTATTTAAATATTTCTTTCAAATTATTAATGTATTTTGTAATGACACAAAAATAATAAAGAAATGTTGGTTTTTGTACTATTTGAAGTGTTACACAATATACAATATTTTTTTTAACTTAATTACATTCATCACATGTTTTTTTTAAAATATTATACTTGAGTAAATTACACGAACATCTCATCAGTTTTAATGAAATTATACATATTACCCTCCCTTTTTACGGTTATACATACCTCCCCTCTATCTGTTAACCAAAAGTTAAAGTGACCGAGTAAAATAATAAACTATCATTGATTTCAAAAACACAACTCTTCTCTTTTCTTTTAACACAATAAATCATCTTCCTTAAATTAGGGTTCAAAAAAATCAAAATCAAATTTGGCACCTAATTATTCTAGACTTACAAGGTGAGTTGAAATCATATCACATTTTTTATTGTGTTCTTATGTTTTTTATTGTTTTCATCTTTCCTTTTTTCTACTCTATTCTCATCTTTTATGTTTTTTTATTTTCTATTATATTTTGTTTGTGTCATGTTTAACATTCATGATAAGGAATCAAATATAGATGTTTTATTGGGAAATTAAGTATATATAAATCTTTTAACCCTAGATTCATCATTTCCCAATATATTATAAACATCCATTATATTTCCCAATATAACATTTCTCATAGTTACAAAAAAAAAAAAAAAAATAGTGTGCTTCTTCAACTCTGAATTTTGTTTCCCCTTTTAACTTGGTTTGGTTGTGTTCATGGCATGCAACATTATTGAAGTTGTAGTTAGTAGTGGAAAACTTTTAGTTGTGTAAAAAGCTAGAACTTATAGTTTCTGATGTAGCTTTTCATAAGTTAGCTTTCATGAGGTATATTAAAATGTTATTCCTTTTAATGGTCATCATAATAAATGAGAAATATTACCCAAAAAAAAATAATAATATTACAAATGTGTTTACATTATATATTAGGTTAATATTGATTATAATTCTTTTAAGTATTTTATCAAACAAGTTATGAGTATTATATTGAAACATATTTATATGAAGTCTGAAATACTATTTTCGTCATAGTATTTCATTAAATGACATGTGATATGCACGTGATATTAATATTTAACGGTGGGGTAGTTTGTGTAACATGCATGTATAAATGAGGGAGGTTTGTGTAGGTGCAAAAAAAAAGATGGGTTATTCGTGGAATTTCATTAAAACTCAGGGGATGTCTATGTAATTTACTCATTACACTTTTATAACATGCACTGGTAATCAGTGTAATTTATATCTATATAAGAATAGAAATGACTCATCAATTACTAAAATAGACTACCACATTTGTGACACCTAAATTTTTCAAGGTCAATTATGTAATTGTGCATTTTTATTATTTATTATAACAATTAAAAATATTGACAATTTGTATTTTACATAAAAGACTCTTTCCCACATGCATCACTGTACATTTACTAAGGGTTAATTTAGTCTTCTCATTTAATTTTATATATTATAATAACGTGTCATAATTACTTTGATATGAAAATTACTAAAATGGGTATTGCATTGAAGTTTTTTTTATCATCATAGAAGAGTTACTTTTGTCTTAAATGATTCTGCAAAATCTACACCACATTTAATGTAGATTTAAAATTACCAAAATCTGCACCATTCCTTTGATATTCATCTTTTATGGGTTTCAATTTTTAAAAATCATTTTATATATGGCCATTATCCATTGATCTGAAGTTAGGGTTACTATTTTTTTGACTTGAAAGTTCTGAAATGATTTTTTGTTTCCATTTTAAAAAAATGGAATCAAACCATGTATGATATTAAGTCACCATTTTTGTAATACATGCAAATGTACATATCATGTTAAATATATAACATTTTGTTTCCATTCATTTAGAAAATCATATGAAACCATAAATGATATTCATCTTTTATGGGTGAGTGTTTTACACATCATGTTATATTTGACTCATGACCATGATTTATATTTATTCCTTTGTGTTGGATTTTAGCTAGTGATAGAAGTGATAGTTGAACATAGGAGGAAATTTCTTAGATGAGGACATCATACATTTGATTGATCAATAGTTGGAGGAGTACTTTGGTGGGTTGAAGGGCCTAGATTTTCATATATAATAGAACATCATTCACTACCACACACCTTACAATGAACCTCATAAGTCCTATTTATAGGACTCCTCAAGAATTTCATGAAACTTCTAGACAATACACGTAATATTTATCATAATGTAATTTATCTAAAACTCTAAAACTCTCTAGACACAAGCTAAATATTATGTATTGCCACATTCTTATAGAATTCTCTAGAAAGTTGTGGCACATTTCAACACACATTCTTATAGAACTCTCTAGAAAGTTTTGGCACATTTCAACATACATTCTTATAGAATTCTATAGAAAGTTGTGGCACATTTCAACATTTTGTAATGTTACTATTCTTTTTTATTTTACAGTGGTTTAATGATATTGATGTATGATATTAAGTTACCATTTTTTGTTACATGCGAGTATATAATATTTTGTTTCCAGTTATTTAAAATTTGGAGATCAGACCATTGATTATATTCATAGTAGTTCAATACTTTTTTAACATTCGCTATTTGTGTTTCTTTTAATTTCATAGTGTTGAAATCATCTTTGTTTTCCATTACTTTTACAAATATCTATGGATTTGTTATGTTAATGATTATCAAGAAAAACAAGATCTTTTGTTCATGGTAAAGTTTTTTATTTTTATTTTGTTGTTCAAGATAACATTTTTTTTATGCTTTAAACATAATATTTTTCATGGATTCAAGATAACATTTTTAAGTTACAGGAATGTTTTTAACATCTCATACTCATTTCAAATGTATGTTTTTTCATGTTGTGTTTACGTTTATATTTTTTTTACGTTAATGAAATGTTTATTTTTTTGAGTTACGCGAATGTTCATGATCTCTATTTTTTGGATGTTTTTTTCATATTTATGATGTTTAACATCTCATACTCACATATCTTTTTTCAGAGCTACGGGAATGATGATTTTTATGTTCAACATTTACTAACAATGTAACATTTTTTTGTTTATGTTGAATGAAGCTTTTTATTATTATTTTCGAGTTCAAGATAATATTTTTTTTTTTAAAATTTAAAGATAATATTTTTTATGAGTTCAATGTAAAATTTTAAGTTATGTAAATGTTTCTAACATCTCATACTCATCTTTGTTCTCACTCACTTAATCACTCAAAGGTATATTTTTTCATCTTCTTTATGTTAATTATTTTTTAAGTTAGTGGACTTAATTTGTGAAATCCTAACATAGATTTACAATGACGGTTTGCATTCAATGATTATTTACTGCATATATGCTAACTCATTGTGATGTGTTCTTACACTCACATATCCTGAGTTTTAATGAAATTACATAAACTGACCTCCATTTTTTATCCATACAAAAAACCACATGATTTTTGTACATACATTACACACACCATCTCTCCATATGAAATAAATATGATTTTTTACGTAAAAATGATGATAAGTGTAATGAAGTTAAACAAAATATGGTATATTGTGGAAACAAGTCCAAATAGTATACAAGTCAACACATTTTCATTATTTTTTGTTCCTTATAATATCGTGTAAAAGTGATTTAAATAATATCTCCTTATAATTATATGATATTATAATGAACAAAAAATAATGAAAATGTATTGTCTCGTATATTATTTTGACTTGTCTCTACAATATATCATATTTTGTTTAATTTCATTATACTTTCATTATTTTTTATGTAAAAAATCACAATTATTTCACATACAGATGTAGTCTGTGTAATGTATGTACAAAAATAAGGGTTTTTTTAAGGGTAAAAAATGGAGGGGTGACCTGTGTAATTTCACTAAAACTCAAGTGTTGTTAGTGTAATTTACTCTTAATAATATTAGGAGGAAACAACTAAAGGAAAAATGTCTGGGCAATCAAGTTATGGTGGAGGTTCATTTTATACTATTGTATGTTCCCTTCTCTCTGTCTCATAGACTAAGACTGTTACACTATCATATTAAACTTTATGCTATCATGTTTTGGCAATCGTAGCAATGTTATATTTAAGCTTTTGAAATATATCTTCTGTATTTTGATTCTAAAGCAGTGTTAGGGTGTTTGTCTTACTGTTACAGGTCTTTATATATGGAAATATGAAATATACTGAAGTTTTGGTTTTTGCAAAGCTTTTCTATTTTTAATAATGTAGAGTTTTATATAATGTACTGGGTGGGTCTCTGTTTCTTTTAAAGATAGATACAAAAGAAAAATGATATTGTTCATCTATTAACTTGCTATGTTTTTGTTTATTTCTGATGAACCCTGGAAGTGTTCCCTCTACAACCTCAAGTCTTTCACCCCTTCCTCACGAGCCTTATGATCATGAGGCAACTATTTATATTTACTACGCCAGAGAACGTCTTTAAAGGTGGTTCTTCAACAACACATCCTAGAATAATACTGTTAAATTCGAGACGGAGGAAAATAGACAGCGCATATTTAAGAAATCGCTGTTAATACTCATAGGCGGATATAATATCAATAGCGCAACCGCGAAAGTGCGCTCTTTAACAGTGCACTTTTTCGATGCGCTGTTAATATGAATATATTTAACAACGCATGTTTTTGTTTACGCTGTTGATAAGATATCTTCTATAGCGTATTCTTCAATATTCGTTGTTGATTTGTTATCTTATACAGCACTTGCTACAATATGTGTTGTTCCTACTTTAACATTATCAAAACACATTCACTATAAAACTTATAAAATAAAAAAGAAATAGTAAGAAATGTTTTTTTTCTAATTTCAGGGTGCACCTTTCTAATGTAGTGAGAAAATTTGGATAGAATGAATTTTTCTACCCCAAATGCATATATAATATATCTAGTTCTGATTAGTGGTTCAAAAGTTATGTAAAAAATAGTGATACAACACCTTTAACAGCGTTTATTTACGCAAACGCGATTGATATGACATCTTTAACAACACTTATTTACACACGTGATGTTTTTATGACATCTTTAACAACTTTTTTTTACGCATGCGCTGTTGTTATGACATCTTTAACAGCGCTTATTTACCCATGTGTTGTTGATATGACACATTTAACAACGCTTATTTACGCATGTGTTGTTAAAGATGTACTAAATAGTGTTATAATGAAATGTTCTTTTTGATATAACTTTTGAACCACAAATTAGCATTTGATATATTAGATATGTATTTGGGGTAGAAAATTTCATTTTATCTAACACAGTATTTAACAACGGGGAATATATTTTGATAGAGTTAGTGTAGCTTAAAAGTCACACATTTAACAACGCTTTTTTAGATAGCGCTGTTAAACGTCATACATTTTTTAGATGCGAATCTTTGCAGATTTCAAAACAAAACCTCACACACAATAATACACATATCATTTAGCTCTCACTATTTTTCTCTTAGTTTCTCTCTTCACGCAAGTTATTAACTTCTCGTTTCTCTTCTTCTCTTAGTTTTTCTCTTCAAGGTGAATCATTCTCTTATTTTACCTCATTTATTGTTCTTTGATTCACTCTTGTTACTTTCATTTACATATATGTTAACTGTTTATTTTATATTACAGAAAATGTCAAAGTTGAATATACGTGTAATTGTTGATTTACCAAATTTGCAATCTCTGTATGTATTGTCTTGTTGTAGGGTTGTTATGTTTGCATTGTCACTGGATATTGTGAACGTGGAGACATGTGAGTCTATGATAACACTTATGTACTTGCAGTGTAATGTAAAAATTCATGTTTTATATGCCCCCAATTAGAATTTATTATACTTGTTTTCTCATCAGTTACTTAAAATTGTTATTTTGTTCTTTAATAAATCTGTAACAGGGCTGAATTGATGAAAAGATCAAATGGTGTTTACTTTCCTGAAGAGGTATCCTTGTTTCACAGATGTTTTTGTGCATTGTTTTGCATTTTTGCCAAATCTTGAATTGGTATTTAGATTTTGTTACGACTCACATTGGAAGTTGCTGACATTGCTCATAAACTCTGCAAATGATTCACTCAAATACTCTTAGCAGTGGAATACCCGCAAATGGTTCATATTGGGTGTTGTTGACATTACTCACCGTATTATTTTGTCATCTTCTTTTTTAGGTTAAGGAGGAGAAGAAATTCATGGACTTGTCCTCTACATCTTCATCACATTCGTCATTTTTATTACTACATATGATTAACGAAGATAAGTTCACGCAATTGTTTGATTTCATTCTTATTATATTGAGGCTTCTTATGTGTTTGATAAAATGATTGAGATAATTTTGGCTTATTTAATATGAGTGCTGTTAAATTGGTACTGTTAAAGGTGACATATTAACAGCACTCATGATAAGCACAATTAAAAGTCATGTATATATATAACAGCTTGTTGGAGGTGGCGATGTTGCATGTATGACATACAACATGACACACATAAGCGCTGTTAAAGATACCATCTACGACTTCGGTCAAACAGACACCGGCGGGATGCGCTGTGCTAAAGCCAAAAAACGTTGTTGCTCAACGTATCTGGCGTAGTGATTCCTCTTGTTAGCGCAAAGGTAGACTGAATTATAAAATGTTGAAATAAATTTCAAAAACATTTTTAATTATGTATCAATATTGTTGTTCACCAAAGATTTAATTGTCCCTTTTAACTTTAGGACGTCAAAGCAAAGGAGAAGGAACTTCAGGCTAAAAAGGCTGAATTAAAAAGGAGGGAACAAGTGATTGAGACTGATATACATAAACATTTTTTTAGGTAAGAAATGAGTTGATATGATTACACCAAAAATTAGAATAGTAATTTTAAGTGTTTAATAATATAATTTCATAATATTAGAACTTGAATAACGTAGATGAATGAACTAAATTAAAACAACGAAAATATTAAGACAAATATGTTTACTATAAAGGTTACAGTTTATATTAGAAAAAATAATATGAACAATAATAATAACTTACATATGTAAACATTTATTTATTAATATTATTGATATAAAAATTAATTTTAAATATTCATATTTATGATCAAATGAATTTATAATATTAAAAATATCAAATTCATGGTATAAAACATAATGAGTTTTAATCTAAAATAAAGATAGTAATATTTTTTATTGAAGCTACTAGATAATGGAATTGTGATAAATATAATAATATTGTATGAGTCGGGGATAATATTCTTCCACATAATAAAAATTCACAATGTATCATTGACTCTTACATAGGAAAAAATATTTTTGTCTTAAAAAAATCGTATCTTTGACTTTTTCTATTGTGATAATGAACTTGATTCTTCTACATTTATTTTATTAAAATCAATCATAAAATATACAAAGTTTTATGCATTATACATATTTGATTTATATTTTGTTTGAATTATTTCCGATTCCTTAACCTAGGTCATGATCATTATAGATATATGTTTTTAGAGTTTAGATTTGATTCTAACGTTGCAATGTTACTATTATAGTATTGAGATAGTTATAATAATAAACATATCATAAAAATAATATTAATAATTTATTGATTAATTCATAATTTTATTTGTTTGTAGTTATTTTAAAGTCAAATAATAATATGTATTTTGAAAGTTTATCTTATTTTTAAAAATCATATAATAATTTGTTATAAATTTACTAATGATTTTTAATTATTATGATAATGATGTATTCCTTAATATTTTATAAAGTTTGATGATCTTTATCTTCAAATAGAGCAATATAATGTATAACAAATTTTTTTCTATCTCTATCCTACTGGAAAATGTAACACCCCAAATTTTAATCTTTAAAAATATAGTATCAGTCTTGGAAGCCTCGCTTGATCGAGAGATCCTCGCCTGAGCGAAAAAGGATCAGTTGGGAGGGATACTGGAGGATTCTTCCCTCGGCGAGAAATGGCAATTTTGGGCTGTTGACACAGTGTAATCGATTACACTCTGCTGGTAATCGATTACACTCTGCTAGTAATCGATTACATCTGCTGGTAATCGATTACATCGTATTAAAAACATCAGATATGTGCATCTGACACAGTGTAATCGATTACACATTTCTGGTAATCGATTACACATTGCTGGTAATCGATTACACATTTCCGGTAATCGATTACACATTGCTTGTAATCGATTACACATTTCTGGTAATCGATTACACATTGCTGGTAATCGATTACACATTTCTGGTAATCGATTACATCGTATTAAAAGCATCAGATATGCGCATTTTTCACGTTGTAATCGATTACACCATGTTGGTAATCGATTACAACCCGACGACACCTCTTTAAAACAGAAACCAAACACATTTTAAGGTTAAAAACTTTGAAGGGAGGTGAGAGAAGAGAGCTTTTCCAAGGGCAAGGAGTTTTGATACTCACCTAAGAGCTTGAGAAGAGGTAAAACTCTTGATTCTAACTCTCTTAAACTCATTTTGGGTATGTTGGATCTCTTCTCCAAATGTGAGAAACCATGGAAACTCATCCTTTGGAGTTATGGTTCGTTTTATGTGTTTTTATCTTGTAAATTCTTAGTTTAGAGTTAGTATTTCGAGAATGGAAAAGGTTTGTGGGTTGATTCATGAAAACCCCAAAACCCTAAAGGGATAATGTGGTTAAAGTGGAAAATGGGTAAAATGCTAAAGGTAGAAAATGAGTTTACGTTCTAATGTTGAAATATGAGATGGATATGTATGTTTTAGATGGTTGTAAACTTATGACGAAAATAGTTTAGCAACATTGAAAATATGATGAATATCTTGTATGGTTAAATAATGCAATATAAGTTGTTTATGTGATATTTAGAATAAATGACTAACATTGTGTTATATGGTGGGATGAGGAAAGATCCTAAAGTTGGAGGCGGTGTCGGTGGAACTTGAGAAGTTGTCAAGAACCAAACCCAACACTCACCGAGGTAAGGATAAGTCTTTAATTGAGCATTTGGAATCGAAAATGTGAGTTTTCTGATTATGCGATGATTGAGTGTAAATCACGTATTTAGTATAAACATATATGGGTGTGTTTATACTAATGTGGGCGTGGATTTACCGGAAATGATTTATGGTGAAACGAATGAAAAAGAAGTACATTTTTAGCCGACCATGAATGGTTAGCGACTCTGGCTTGAGTATAGAAGCATACACTCTGGCTTGAGTATAGAAGCATACACTCTGGCTTGAGTATAGAAGCATGAAAATGATTTATGAGGAGATCGATGAAAGTAAAATATGTTTTAGCCGACCATGAATGGTTAGCGACTCTGGCTTGAGTATAGAAGCGTAAACTCTGGCTTGAGTATAGAAGCATACACTCTGGCTTGAGTATAGAAGCATACACTCTGGCTTGAGTATAGAAGCATACACTCTGGCTTGAGTATAGAAGCATACACTCTGGCTTGAGTATAGAAGCATGAAAATGATTTATGAGAAGATCGATGAAAGGAAAATATGTTTTAGCCGACCATGAATGGTTAGCGACTCTGGCTTGAGTATAGAAGCGTAAACTCTGGCTTGAGTATATAAGCGTGATTTGTTTTAAGAGAAACGAGATTCTGCTTTTAGCTAATCCTAAGGGGTATAGCGACTTTGGCTCAAGTTATGCAGCAAGATAAAATAAATTTCGAAAATGGTTTACTAACCCCTTATTCTAATGTGGATTATCTTATAATGACGTTTATTGAATTAACGACTTACTCCTTTGCGTGTTTGTGTTCTTGTCATTGATAATCCCATTGCAGATAAACAGGTGACATGAGGGGGACTCATTTTTGGGGGAGCTTAGGGAGCTTATGTTTTGGAATTTCTTTATTTGCACTATTTTGTATATGAGTGCTTATTGAATTATTTTGGGAATATTTTGTAACTATGGATATATGACTTATACGATTGATTGCAATTCCGCATATATGTAGCCATGGGTATTTTGGAAACCCATAGCTAGTTGTATACGGTAGACGCTAGGGTTTAATGAAATGAAAAATTTTCAAGGGGTGAATTTTGGGTTCTTACAATTATGGTATCAGAGCATAGTTAGTCTTGCGGCCTAGGGTATGGCCTTACTTGCTTCTTTGTAACTTCTAAATGATTGGACTATGTGATTTAAGTGAACTGCTGTGTGGTTATGTGTTGATTTGTTTAGTTAAAACCTGGTTTACTAACCCATGAGAATCGAGATAAACAGGTACCCATTACGGAGATGTCTGGAAGAGGAAGAGGAAGAGGATCGGGTCAGAATGACTTATTGGCTCAGATTGCTGCAGTGCTGATGAACATGAACGAGAACTTACAGCACCTGAACCAGAACGCGACGCCGAGTCCGAGTTCGCAACCATTGGTTCCACCTGGGCCGGCTGAATACAGAGGTCTGGATGAATTCTGCAGGAGAAACCCCAGTCAGTTTCAAGGCGGATTCGCTCCGGATGCGGCCATTGAATGGGTCCAAGGATTGGAAAGAATCTTCAGGGCCATGAGCTGTTCTGATGCTCAGAGGGTGGCCTACGCCACCTATATGCTGGTGAAGGAGGCTGAGAACTGGTGGGAGATGACCCGAAGACAAATGGAGGTCGAAGGGCAAATCATCACATGGGGAGCTTTCAAGAGTAAATTCCTCCAGAAATATTTTCCTGCAGACTTGAAAAGGGAAAAGGAGAGGGAATTCTTGCAATTGGAGCAAGGGAACATGTCGGTGGGGGAGTATTCGGCCAAATTTGAAGAATTGATCCGGTATTGCCCTTATGCTGAACTAGAGTTGGACGGGAGGTCCAAATGTGTGAAGTTTGAGATGGGGTTGAGGCCCGAACTCCGGGTGACATTTGGTCACGAAGAAATTTCTGATTTCCCTACACTAGTGAACAAGTGTATGATATATGAGGATAATGTGAGGAGGAGGGACGCTGCTGCTAGAGAAGATAACCCTCCAAAACACTATGGCCCTCAACGGAACTTCTCACATGGAAAGGGCAAGGGCAGAATGTTTCAGGAGGAACGAAAGCCTTACTCTCCACCAACGAGTAGTCGGGGAAATACTTCACATGGGATGAGGACTCATGGTAATGCCGGAGGGTCACGGTTGAACTCTCCATCCTTGTGCGGCAAATGTGGCCGAATTCATGTGGGTGACTCATGCCCTAGTACGACACTTAGCTGCTTTAGCTGCAAGGAAGTTGGGCATGTCAGGAGATATTGTCCAAAATTTCCACAGAGTATGAATGCTGTGAGAGCTGAGCGACCTCGATCTACTGGCAGGGTGTTCACCATGAGTGGTGCAGAGGCATCGGGTGTTGATGGCCTGATTAAAGGTAAATTGCATGGTGACAGGTATTCCTTGTTTAGTGTTGTTGAATTCGGGAGCGACACACTCCCTGATATATGTGTTAAATGTGAAAAACTGGCTGAGATTGCAAACTGAGTCAGTACTTCCGACTTGGTCGTGACCACCCAATCTATGTGTTGGTGGTGGTGTCGACGTTTATGTTCTAGTGTCCGATTGTGGTAAATGGTGTGATATTTACCGTAGATTCAGTCTGCTTGTCGTTATCCCAGTTAGATATAATTTTGGGGATGGACTATTGTCAGTAAATCATGTTGTGATTGAATAGTGCTGACAAGGTTGTGGCGGTTAGGGATCTGTGCGAGATCTCTCACCAGGCTAGTGGTTTGGTGCCAGTGTCGGCTAAGAGAGTCAGGACCCTCCTTCGAAAAAGGGATCGGTATTCATTCAGTAAATGTCACAAGAGGGTATTTAAGAACTCGTTAGTATTTCGAGATGTTAAGATTTGAAAGAACTATTTATTTTGTCTTGGAGAGTGGACTTTCGTCTATGGATGATTGACTTTTATAATAAGTATACTGACAAGAAAAATGTTTAAGTCGGAGATACTTGTTTTCTCTTATGAGTTTTTAAAGGTTAATTCCCCTTGTTGGCCTTAGTGTGTATGCGCACGCTAAGAGGTGAAACTCATATTTCAAAAATGAAATAGAGGTTGGATAAATTACCTAAAGGTCCTTGCGACTAATGTGTTTACATGGATGTTGACTAATCAGATGTGTTATCATTTTGAGGTGACCTATGGTTGGTACCCCAAAATCGATTGAGTATAAAAAAATTATTTTTGGTTCTTGTGTATGAAGCTTCTGGTCTATGAAATTTATTTTTTTGTTAAAGATGAGTACCCGCCATAACAAATGTATATTGGTATTGAACACCAAGCTATGTGCGGGGATGTTGAACCTCAAAAAAAAAAAAAAAAAAACTTATTTTGGATCGGGAGTGTCTCAGTGTACGGTTGGGGTAAATGGTAGAACCTTTACTATAGTGTTGATATGCGCGATGATGTCCTAGTTGGATTTAATCCTGGAAATGGACTAGCGATCAGCAAATTGTGTTATGTTTAACTGTGTGTACTTGTTGAGGTGAAGAATTAAGATCTAGTTGTATTGATATGTATATGGGTGCAAAAGGGTAAGACTTATAATGATAGTCGAGAAAAGAGGCTAGTTAAGTTACTTACCCCGCCAATGTGATGAATGCAATGGAATAGACGTGAAACTTTTGGTCTCGAATGACCGGTTCTTTTGCGGTAGGACATTGGCAACGCATGAAATAGTGGTGGTGATCCGAAATTGTCTGCGTTGAATGTGTACCGGCAAAAGTTGTTGTTGTTTCGTGAACGTCAGTAATTGCGGTGTATGGGTGTGGTGTAACCATAGGAGGGAAGAAGTTTTGGGTTGTGTCGAAATGAGCGTGCGAACCTTGTTTCACGACGTGGTTGCCATGAGTCGTGGATTCAAACCGCTTTCGCAAATCATTTTTGGGAAAACTTAGCTTGTGCCTAAGTAATGATTTAGTATCATGTTGGAGAATTCCGAAATTTTAGCAACCATATCGGAATAAGTATGAGGTTGTTAAAAGTTTAGTGATATGAGACGCCCATGTATTTCTGGACATAATGCGAGTGGGTTAATAAGTTTATATTTACTAACGGAATTGGGGTGACCAAACCGAACGCAAGTTGTAGGTTTGAGTGTTGGTCGACTTGTGCTTGCCGATTGGTAACAAAATACCTAGTTTTGGTGTGAATCAATGGTTTTATGGTTTCAATGGAGGCTAGAAATCGGTAATTTCTTTAGACGATAAGATTTGATGGTAGAAATATTTTATGTAATTAGACAATTACTGGATAGTTTGATTGTGTATAATGGATGAGACACTAAGAATTCTATTGTGTAGTGGATCTAGTAAAATGAAATTGTGCTAGAGTCTCGAGTGGAGATGAGACTAGCTAGTGTATGATGGATGTTAAAAGATGCATTTAGATAGATATGGGATCAGGAGTACCCCATTCGCTGAAGTTCGAGAGTGTTATCGGGATTCTTAACGTATGTTAGGATTGATAGATGGATAGGTGTTAGAGATCTATGGTTCTTGATGGATATAAGAAAACTCTTTAGTCTGAATTATGGATTAGTTCCCATTACACTCGAGTTATTAAAGGCTGAGATCTTAACATTTGGACATTGAGGAGTTAGTTCATGAATTGGTTTGGTATATCATGATTTAGTGGTGTATGCCCTTAGTGACTGATTTAGTAATCTTAATGGATTAGAGAATCGAATTGTGATTTTGGATGAATATTCTTGTGCCTAAGGTCTAGGTGATGATTTTATTTTCCGAGGTATGTTTAATTTTTGGGGACGAAAATTCTTATAAGAGGTGTAGGATTGTAACACCCCAAATTTTAATCTTTAAAAATATAGTATCAGTCTTGGAAGCCTCGCTTGATCGAGAGATCCTCGCCTGAGCGAAAAAGGATCAGCTGGGAGGGATACTGGAGGATTCTTCCCTCGGCGAGAAATGGCAATTTTGGGCTGTTGACACAGTGTAATCGATTACACTCTGCTGGTAATCGATTACACTCTGCTGGTAATCGATTACACTCTCCTAGTAATCGATTACATCTGCTGGTAATCGATTACATCATATTAAAAACATCAGATATGTGCATCTGACACACTGTAATCGATTACACATTTCTGGTAATCGATTACACATTGCTGGTAATCGATTACACATTTCCGGTAATCGATTACACATTGCTGGTAATCGATTACACATTTCCGGTAATCGATTACACATTGCTTGTAATCGATTACACATTTCTGGTAATCGATTACACATTGCTGGTAATCGATTACACATTTCTGGTAATCGATTACATCGTATTAAAAGCATCAGATATGCGCATTTTTCACGTTGTAATCGATTACACCATGTTGGTAATCGATTACAACCCGACGACACCTCTTTAAAACAGAAACCAAACACATTTTAAGGTTAAAAACTTTGAAGGGAGGTGAGAGAAGAGAGCTTTTCCAAGGGCAAGGAGTTTTGATACTCACCTAAGAGCTTGAGAAGAGGTAAAACTCTTGATTCTAACTCTCTTAAACTCATTTTGGGTATGTTGGATCTCTTCTCCAAATGTGAGAAACCATGGAAACTCATCCTTTGGAGTTATGGTTCGTTTTATGTGTTTTTATCTTGTAAATTCTTAGTTTAGAGTTAGTATTTCGAGAATGGAAAAGGTTTGTGGGTTGATTCATGAAAACCCCAAAACCCTAAAGGGATAATGTGGTTAAAGTGGAAAATGGGTAAAATGCTAAAGGTAGAAAATGAGTTTACGTTCTAATGTTGAAATATGAGATGGATATGTATGTTTTAGATGGTTGTAAACTTATGATGAAAATAGTTTAGCAACATTGAAAATATGATGAATATCTTGTATGGTTAAATAATGCAATATAAGTTGTTTATGTGATATTTAGAATAAATGACTAACATTGTGTTATATGGTGGGATGAGGAAAGATCCTAAAGTTGGAGGCGGTGTCGGTGGAACTTGAGAAGTTGTCAAGAACCAAACCCAACACTCACCGAGGTAAGGATAAGTCTTTAATTGAGCATTTGGAATCGAAAATGTGAGTTTTCTGATTATGCAATGATTGATACGTAAAGTACGCATTTGATATAAACATATATGGGTGTGTTTACGTTAAAGCAGGCGTAGATTTACGGAAAGGAAAGTATGTGGTACTTTCTGATTATGCGATGATTGAGTGTAAATCACGTATTTAGTATAAACATATATGGGTGTGTTTATACTAATGTGGGCGTGGATTTACCGGAAATGATTTATGGTGAAACGAATGAAAAAGAAGTACATTTTTAGCCGACCATGAATGGTTAGCGACTCTGGCTTGAGTATAGAAGCATACACTCTGGCTTGAGTATAGAAGCATACACTCTGGCTTGAGTATAGAAGCATGAAAATGATTTATGAGGAGATCGATGAAAGTAAAATATGTTTTAGCCGACCATGAATGGTTAGCGACTCTGGCTTGAGTATAGAAGCGTAAACTCTGGCTTGAGTATAGAAGCATACACTCTGGCTTGAGTATAGAAGCATACACTCTGGCTTGAGTATAGAAGCATACACTCTGGCTTGAGTATAGAAGCATACACTCTGGCTTGAGTATAGAAGCATACACTCTGGCTTGAGTATAGAAGCATACACTCTGGCTTGAGTATAGAAGCATGAAAATGATTTATGAGAAGATCGATGAAAGGAAAATATGTTTTAGCCGACCATGAATGGTTAGCGACTCTGGCTTGAGTATAGAAGCGTAAACTCTGGCTTGAGTATATAAGCGTGATTTGTTTTAAGAGAAACGAGATTCTGCTTTTAGCTAATCCTAAGGGGTATAGCGACTTTGGCTCAAGTTATGTAGCAAGATAAAATGAATTTCGAAAATGGTTTACTAACCCCTTATTCTAATGTGGATTATCTTATAATGACGTTTATTGAATTAACGACTTACTCCTTTGCGTGTTTGTGTTCTTGTCATTGATAATCCCATTGCAGATAAACAGGTGACATGAGGGGGACTCATTTTTGGGGGAGCTTAGGGAGCTTATGTTTTGGAATTTCTTTATTTGCACTATTTTGTATATGAGTGCTTATTGAATTATTTTGGGAATATTTTGTAACTATGGATATATGACTTATACGATTGATTGCAATTCCGCATATATGTAGCCATGAGTATTTTGGAAACCCATAGCTAGTTGTATACGGTAGACGCTAGGGTTTAATGAAATGAAAAAATTTCAAGGGGTGAATTTTGGGTTCTTACAGAAAATATATACATGTATTTTTTATATGATATATAGTAGAGTATCACACTTATATGTCTATACAAATATTTAAGTAAAATGTTGTAGTTGTATTATTTTCATTTTTAATAATCTTTCTGTAATAAACATTCTCTAACTTTTTTGCAATTTTATAGGTGACAATCCAACAATTGTAGTTTTGCCTTTGTTTAGACTCATTGAGAGAAGGTGACAACTAGTTGTCGCCATATTCTAAGTTAGGTCTTCTTCCAACAGCTGAGGTAATTTTTATTTGTAACATTGTTATTTTGTCAATGGTTATTTTCCAATTTATGTTATTGACGATGAATTTTCTACTTTCCAACATCCTTCACCTTTTAACGGGGAAAAAGGGAATTCATATGCCAATGATTTCCAACAATTAAAAACTGTGAGTATAGAACCTTCATTTTAGCTCATTTGAAATGCAAAGGTAATTCATATATTGTCTCTCATACAAAAAAATGTTTGGACTTTTGTCACAGTCTGTTTCTTTAAATGCTGAACATGACCCAGACCACGTTTCATACCACCTTCAAGTTATAACTTCAGTCAAGAGATTGTGGCCCGAGTTAGATTTGGACCTGCCTGAAAGCCCTGTTTATAGTTCATCCGAATTGTCATCTTCGAATGTGCCAAAGCATATCAAGACTGAATGAGTTTTGATATTACTGTTTTAAGTTCAATGTAACCACTTACGTTAGAACCGTTTTTGTTGCATTTCTGAGAGGAATTTTTTAAAATTTAGTTCATGAACTTACTGGAACTCTTATTGATTTTTTTAATGCATGCAAATGTTATCTTTTAAAATGATTGACTTAAATAGCAAATTACTTACATAGTTTTAAATAAACAAATAAGAATCACTAGATTATAACTTATCTTATATTGTAATCTACAATTTTGTTTATACTAACTTTTTTTTATTGATATGAAATTATCTACAATAGCCTATTTGTCGATATCTCTAATTTACAAAAGATACATAAAAATAACTTCAAATAACTTAATAATTACTATGTTTCTAATTTAATATTTACTTCTTCTTTTTTAAATAAATCATTTGAAAAACACCACCACCTATGCACATGCACGAGTATCCTACTAGTATATGTATAAAACTAGGGATGGTTCGTGTAGGAAAGAGAAGTGGCTCGTGTAAGGAGAAAGAATAGAGTGGTGATTTATGTAATTTCATTAAATCTCATGGGTGAGTATAATTTACTCTAAAATTTTCAATTTTTGGAAACTCAACTGGGAAAATGATGTAAAGTACAAGTCAAAATTCAATAATGTGATTTTGAGCAATTAAGGTTTTACCTTGTCGGGCCCCGATTTTCGGCCGAACAACGGTTGCACGACTGGTTTGGAGTCGCCACTACGTTTTATGCAGTCAAAACGTAGAAAAACCCTTTTGTGCCCAAATGTTGGAAAGACTGGTCTTCGAACTAGAATTCTGGAATCGGGAGTCGGTTACGGATCGGGGAAGGTATTAGCACCCCATCCGCCCATTATTAAACGGTACCCGCAATAATCGCATGAAATTGAATATACCCTAAAACTTGTTAAATCAAATGATTATTTATTGAAACAAACTATTTTTATTTTTATTTTTGTGTCCGACAAGAGTTCATCTTGCTCCTACGTATCCCTAGGTGCAATAGGGAAATCAAGACTACATAGTTCTGGGTAGAAAAAGTTTGGTGTGTTGGGTTAATTTTACTTATAAAAAAAATGGTTTGAGGAATTGGTGAAATGGTTAATAATTGTTAGGGTTAAAAATGAAATATAACTTGACTTCATATCATTCTTACCCATATAATAAAAGAAGAGGCAGTATGATAGCCGCTCACCACTTTTAATTAAATAAGGTAATGAGATAATTGATCTCTATTGTGTTATCTATCTTAGAGAAAAGAAGAGGCAGTACGATAGCCGCTCACCGCTTTCCTACTAATAGGATAATAAAATAGGAATCAAGTTGATATTTATTTATAACCTTTGAACTCAAAGAAAATATCTTTCATGAAATTGTTTTATTGAAAAAATTTACTATTTCATAATATTCATCACACAAAGAAATAATGATTATACAACTTGATTTACACATTTGGGTAATTTCAAAAAGAATGAATCTTATTTATTGATGATTCAAATGAATATGATTTTTTTATTAATTATCATGATTGCTTTTGATATTTAAAATAACACACTTAATGATTAATTTCTGAAAAATGGAACTAATTTATTGATAGTTCAAATAAATATGATACACATTAATTATAATGGCTATTTGGTATTTACGAGAATCATATTTAATGGCTAATTTCAAAAAGGGAACTAATTTATTGATAGTTCAAATAAATATGATACACATTAATTATAACGGCTATTTGATATTTACGAGAGTCATATTTAATGACTAATTAATTAGTTTATTTGAAATTATCAAAGTGTAATCATTTTTTATAAAATTAGGGTAAGAATTTTAAAAGATAAGGACGACAGTGACCATCTACCGCCAATCCCATTGGAATATAAAGAAGAGGCAGTACGAAAACCACTCACCGCTTTTCTATTCGAATGAAATGAAAGATATGGTTCAGTCCGTTCACCGATCTCCAAATTCTTAACTTGGATTCTATTTTTACGCTCAAGTAAAGAATAGAATAATTGATAAAAGAACATGTTTATTTTTATTATTTTATCGTGACTACTTAGTTGGCCTACAAATAATTACAATGAAACAACAAGATGAACAATATACAAAACACAGATAAACAACCAATACAAGCAAGAAGGCAAAATAACAAATAAAATAAAAGAAGATGAAATAAGGGTTACAGTAAAGGGAAAGATGTCATCCTCCCCAAATGAAATATCCATGGTGCCGTGAAAGAGGAATGGAGACGGTGGCGGCTGCTACTCCATAGGTTGAGCGAGGCTGGACGGCGGACCAGAGGCGGAGAAGTGGTGAACCTCGGAGCTATTCCATCTTTCTCTTCGGGAACCCTTCATGGCAGAAAATCCAATGGCGTAGGAGACATTGCCTAAGGATGTCCATAGCCTCCATAGTCGCCGTCCATAGCCATGCTCCGGAGGCCGCCTCTATTAGTTGACAAACTCCATCCAAGGGTCCAACAACTTAGGACCGCAACCTCACCAACAATATGTTTTTATATGAAATTCAACAATATAATTGTTTGCTTCTTTATTCTAACTTGGAAGTGGTATGGATGAAGTGTTGGGCTGTTGGTTATAGCTTAAGGTGTGAGTATGCTGCTGGGTAAGGACATTGGAGTTGGGCAAGGAAGGAAGTAATACTCTCCGAAACTATAGCTACTATTATTCAGAATCTATGTTTCCTTCTAACAGCTATGGTTGAGGAATTTGGACTGGGAAAATATAGATATGGGAGTAGATAGGGGTATCATGGTTGCTGAGTATTTTTGGTGTATTTAGGGATGAGATGAGTGGTGCTTAGAGTTGCTTCGTGTGTGTTAGTTTAGTTTAAGTGGGTCTTTATATAGACCCCTTAAAACTAGGTTTAGGGCTAAGTGTTTTTTATGGTAATTACCAATTAGTCTAATGAGCTTATTTTATTGAAAACCAGTATCTATATTTCTTTAAAGTTTTTATTTTACTTTATTTTTATTTAAAAGAGACCCCGGACGAAATTAGGTATTCACATACCTTAATTAGGAATGGTTGTGATTTTGAGGAATTTAGGAATTGAGGTTTTACCTTAACTATAAAATGGGCTATGGACACTCACATTGATGTGGGAATAACTCATTTAGCACTTCAGGAATAACCCTTCTTAACTTTTTTCCTTAAAGACAAGGACACAAACTAGACAACATGGTTAACTTGTATTGCTGTTTTACAATTATAACATGATGATAATATATATAGTCTCCTACTTCTCTTTTACATGTCATTATACTTTTAACTAAGGATGTTTAAACTCTGCAAAAACACATAGCCAAACTCCATATACCAAGAAGCAATCCACCTCTGAGACCTTCAAGGAGCTGAAAAATAGTAAAAACTAATGTTCAAGTCCTATTAAAATCACTATGTATGTAACAAAGTTAATAACATATATATAACTAACAAATAGTTATTTATTTCAATCAAATGCAAATTCCTTTAGAAACATTAAACTATATCATCTGACATCAAACACACTCCTTGCTGAAATTAACAAATTCTGTATGAAATTCGCATTCTGTATATTTGATGCATAAAAACAGGAACATGAAACAAGTAAAATAAAAAACTAATGAATTCAATCAGCAAGGTACAGATTAGTGAATGCTGAATGCAGTATTTTGTTCAATTGTCATAGATATCAGATTATCTCTTTTATCTTGGTTCTTCTTCCCAAAGCATTATCTTCATTTGTTGCATATACATTAACTTGTGGCATGTAAGAAGGTCATTATGGTACATGGCATACATATTGAGGGCATAAAAAACTACAGGTTATGCTTCTCTGATTTCATATATATACCATAGACTTTACGTTGGTTTTCTAGCACTCAATATCAACAAGATCAATGTAAGTTCAACAAGATGTAAGCTTGCACTAGCTTAGAGACAAAAAATGGAGATTGTTCCATACCACAAATTGCACATATAGGAAGCTTGTATATGTCATACAAATTAGAGGATGAGATATAGACCACATGATTTATCTGAGTGAAATGGTGAAATGTTTTAGGCCATATTTGTGATCGGAAGGTAGATCTCAAGTTTAAAGAAAATTTTGACCACACATCTGTAACACCAGAGAACCATGATACTTTACGGTACTAAATATTAAGTGGTAAAGAGTGGACAAGAGCATAAGCTTAGTGTTGCAAAGATAAGAATAGTGTGATGGACTAGCGATATACAAGACAAGATTAGGAATGAATGCATAAGAAAAAAAGTATGGTCGTAAGATGGAGGCAATGACCGTAGAATCTCACCGAACATGGTTAGATCATGTGAATGACACCAATAGAAGGGGAGTAAGAGGTGCGTATCAGATAGAGGACAGAGCAATAGTTAAAGATGCAACAAGACCAAGAAAAGTCTAGGTAAAATCACTATATGTAAACATCTAATAAAATAAAGTTTCAACAAAAGAGGACACACATCCATTATCCATTATATGTAAAAGCAGAGATAAAAGAGTCAAAATTTTATGATGAGGTCAATTAAATGGATCAGACAACCCCATAATGTCCTAGACCTTATTGACATGACTGGGATTTTATTTTGAATGTGTACTAAATTTCTCTCAACATTAAATTAAATCAACTAAAAGAATTGATATAGACACATTTACATGACCAAAGTCATCCCACTTTTTATACGAATTAGTAGCTCAAAACCATATTAATACAGATTATATATAATTTGGATTTAAAAACATTAATCAAAATAAGAAATCTTGAAAATGAAATTTCACATTAAAAACTTACGAGAAATGAACCGTATAGCCCATCCAACAACAGGGATATGATAGAGGAACACTTTGACAGATGCCCAAAAGCCACTGCAACCAAAAGCATCAGTTGTAAGTGTCAAATGATAAGTATTGCAGTCTTATAAAGCTCAAGTAGAAAGCCATCAACTAACCCGAATAGAACAACACAACCGTATATTTCAAGTAGTATACCAACTATTGGCCACCTCACAAAAATGAGGAAGAGGCCTAGAACAAATGATGCCGAACCCTGCAAAAGTGAAAAAGAGTGATATTCATCTTCATATAGATTACATAATGAATCATTGAAGAACTAAGGAATTAGGTATAACATGCAATGCCAATAGAATAGCAAGGAATGGAATGAAGAACATCTGTCAGGCTTGAAGCTCCGAAACAACTCTTAAAAGAAAGGTATGTCTAATATTGCACTTCATTAGATGTTAAACAATTATTTGGTTCATGTCTTAGTTCTTCAAGTAAAATTAATTACTGACCTAAACCTAACAAAATCAATATGTTAACAAGAACAATTGCTAGTTCTAATTTCTATTACTCGTACAATCATATAAACAACTAGATCAGAGACTAGTATGTTGAAAAAACTATTATACACAGCCGCTCAAATCAATGAGGCATCAGGAACTGAACGATTGAAATTCCATATGTTGTCATAAATAAATTTGAGTTATTCCATGTTACAACTAAAACCAGATGCATTTTCCTTAGAGTGCTGGAAAGTTCTCAACTAGATTTCCAATTTAATGACATATGTTTCACATTATTAGAAAATTTATGCAGTACGGTAAAGATAATTTACTAGGGCATCAATTATCAAACAGACATGTAAATTGGTCAGAGATAAATGATACAGAAAAACTTAAGGCACTTCTTGTCGCATAGAGTATAGACATCCTTCTATAATTATAATTACATTGCTACATAACAGTCTGTTATCTAGTTCACTAAAGTAATATGCAAATTAATCTATCTTGTTCAGTAGACACAGAGAGGATATTTCAATCCAAGGCATAATTTTGACCGATTTAAACAAATTTTGATTGAGGACACCCTTACCACACAATTGCGTAATGCCCAACAGTCTGCTACTACTCAATTTCAATAATCATCATCGCGAGAGACGGCATAGAATGGTTTGTTAATTGGCTGAAAAATTATCAGTCACTAATATACCTTATAGTTTGTTCTATTAGTGAAGAGATTCCACATGGAACGCCAACCAATCAAAATTGCTACCCCTGCCAACCAAAAAATCTGATTCCAGAACGCAAGGTGCCGAAACCAAAATTAAGTCTATCTCTAATTCAAAAAATAAATAAAAATGTAAAGAAAATTTATATTCTAAAAGTAAGCCTGACATTTCCCAGAGCAAGCAAACCACGGTCAAAGAAAAGAACTACGCCAAGAAACGTGAAAAAGATGCCAAAACCAATGAGGCCTATACCAATCTCTGCCAAAATTATGCAATGTTAAAAGACATGTAATGATTAATTAGATATTCAAAATGATTGTAAATATACATACTTTCACAAATGCCCAAGTAAACAGATAGATGTGAAAGCTTATTAGTTAGAATAAGTGCCCATCTGTTAAGTCTCATTAAAATGAAGTTTTTAATAAACAATTTCTCCACAACATTTATGAAATTCAGGTTCTCATAAGATCTAAATTTCAAATATAGATTTCTAATAAAAGTCCAACCAAATAGCCATATGAATGTCTGAACTGAACTTTTCTTTAACCAATATACGGTACACTAAGATATCTTAATTACACCCGAAAAATCTGTTGTTTCAAAAGCTACCCTCACCGTTAAGGTTTCATCTCAAAACCAATTGACAATGAGAGGAGTAGCCCAACAAGTATTTAAACCATTCTCGATACAATGAGGTAGGCAATGTGAGACTTATTTCCCAACATGTCTTGTTGGGAGGCCCCAAAGGAGTACAAAGAAACCACTAAGCGCAAATATTATATCTTAGGAAGTTAGATTTCATAATCTGTTTCATCTTTCATTATCTTTTTAGGATAACAAGTTTATCTTCCATTATCTTTTAGGATAATTTGTTTATCTTTCATTATCTTTTTAGGATAATTAGTTTATCTTTCATTATCTTTTTATCTAATCTTAATAACTGATCATTTGATTAAGCTTTCTTCTTCTATTTAAAGAAGTAACTCAGCCAGATAAAAGCATGAATAAACTCAGTACTTTTCTTATATTTCAGCCTTAGATAATTAGCTCTATTAAACAGTTGCTGCTAGGGGTTTATCCCTAACATGTCCCTCCACATAAGTCTGCCGAACCAGACGAAGGGTTACCTTTGACCTATAACTATCTCAATTATCGTTCAAAGAGGTAGTTTCAATTACGACCCTTTCAGAAGAGGTAAATGTATTAGGATTAGTGATTAGCGTAATTAAGTTAAAAAAAGTGGAATGTAATTTGACATAAAATATAAAATTTGAAGTGGGCATTGAAGGGTTGCAACTAATGGTTACTTACTCTTAATTTCAGTTAATTCATAGGCCATAATGATGAAGCTGAAACAAAAATCAGATTAATCAATTAACATTTTCAAGGTTAAGGGGGAAAAAGAGATAAAATGAATTAATGATATTGAAAAATGAAAAAAAAAATAATTGACCTGAAAGCAGAGATAGACCAAAGTTGATTATTGATATTCGAAAACGCAGTGTGTAGATGAAAATGAAAAGAGGGAAGAAGAAGAAGAGAGAAACAAAATAAAAGATTTCACCTTTTTGTTCTGATTATTGGGTTTTCAACTTCGTTTTCGATTCCTTCTTTTAAATTTCATACCCTACTTTCTTATGTGAAAACAATTATATATTTTTTATTTATAATTTTAAGTTTATATAGTTCAACTTTTTTTGTTGGAAGAACACCTGTCACCATCCCAACTAGTACTATACCTTCCCATATGAAGATGATCTTGATTCACTTTTCACTATATTCATATTGAAATATAACTAAAAAATTATAATTTCTAAATTTTGAATATAATTTAGAATTAATTTTTAGGAGAAAATCTAATTTGTGGGGCGAGTATGGATGACAATAAAAACCAACTTATGAGTATTCATCTGAACTAAATTCAAATTTAAGGAGGAAACTTGATATGACTGACTTCGACTTGCGTTCGGGTTTACCCAAGTTTAGTTTTCGAGTTCGGGTTTAGTATATTTGATACTCTACCACAAATTCGTGTGAACCTTATTAATATATTTAAAGGTATAAAATTAGATATAAATACATGTACCAAACATATTCCCATCGGATTCAGAGATTATAGTATTATTTTGAACTCCGCTTAATTTGGGTTTGAATTCAACTTTTATATTTGGGGTTTAGATAATCATAAACTCAACTATGATCTGCCACCTACTTCTGCTATAAAAAGTTTGTCATGATTTACTTTAAGAAACTTTGAGGTATGATATATGAGTAAGGGTATTAAAATCAAAACACGAAATGGTAGTGAGCCCATTAATGTCTTGGATTATTGGACTGGGACTACAACAAGATACCCCAATTGTAGTTTTATTTTTCAAGGTTATTGGAATTGAACAAAAAATATATTTATTTAAAGCGAGCAAGATTTCAAAAATAGATACAAGTAGTGGGTACAAAATCAACATATAAATATTAAGTAAAATTAATAAATAAGATTCATATAAAATTATTTTATTAATATTTATACTACATAATAAATCCAAAACAAAAAATAGATAATCCGCCATGATGTAATTTATATTTTCCTATTTTTCCCTCGTTATATACTAAATTCTACCAATAAAAATCATATAACCCAATAATATAATTTTCTAATTTTAATTTCTCCTCTCATTCTTCACAATCAATTCACTCATTAAAATTAAACCGATTAATATATTTACTCATAGTATCTTTGCTTTATTCTTTCTGCATTACTTCAATTTTGTCATTGATTCACACTTGAACCGACCTTTGTACTTTTTTTCTTCTTCTAAGTTTGGTATACACTCTCATCTTCTTTTATGGAAACATTTATTTCTTAAGTTTATTGAAGTCATACATAACATAGTAACTTTTTTTGTAATACTCTCTGCTACAATGTTACTTAATTGTAACCTTTGTGACATGATGTACCTATTTTTGGAGACATAATTTTGTCCCAATGTCTGGATAAAGGAAGGCATAGATTGCATTTATAATTCAGAACTTTGTTAAATGTCCGTTTTGGGTCAACATTGGCATTCCTATACTTTTTAGAGATATAATAACTCAAATTTGACTTACAAAACTACATCAACCTTAACAAAGAGTATTATTCCGTACATATATAGATAGAGGTACCTAACATGAATAAAATAGTAATATTTATCAAAATTGATTTCTCTCTTAATATCTACTCTTCTACATATGAATGAAAAATTTCTCTCTTAATATTTATAAACTAATATGGTGGTAAATTTAATCCTTGGGGTATTAAATGACAAATTCTTGTAACATGGTGATCTTTCAATGACTAAATTCACTATTAACTATAAAATATAAGTTTAATTTGTGTAAGGAACTATGAAAGTGTACTAGAATCACTTATCCACATATCATTCTCATGGAGAAAGCGAGTCATACTCTCATATACAATTCATGATTGATGAAATTTGATCATCAATAAACAAACAAAACATTTGTATTTTTTTATTCTTCTTATGTTTCACAATAATACTTGACTAAGGACAATATTCTACCTTCAATAGAATTTCATAGCAAGCCATATACTTCATTAATTTTTTCTTAAAGAAAAGTTTAGATGAGTTGGATTTTGAGGGCTAATTAGGGATAAGGCAAATCTCATGACTTTGAATGTGCAATCATATATGTAGTTAATGATTATTGGTGAAAGAGGTTCTTATACCATGAACAACAACTTCTAGTAACTTGAAGATATATTATTCACATTTTCTATCATAATTATTAAGTATATAAAGGAACACATAACATTACTCACTTCTCATCCATTCTACTGGCTTGGCTGCATTCCATTGTCATAAAATTGACTCTCTTTAATATCTTTTTTGTTAGTGTTTCAAATCCTACAAAGTTATAACATGCATCTTTAAAGATGATGTGATGTATATATAGCTCTAAAAAGATCATGAATATGTAAAGATAAACTTTTCATGCAATCGTGGGCAGCCCCACAAACCTTGTTGCTTGCCAACCCATTCAACATTCCCCTTCATAATAATAACAATTATCTTAACACAATATATTTTCACAAAATTATATTTTATATTGTTAATTAATTAAATATGTTAGTAAAACTTGATCAAAATAGTATTCATTTAAGTAAAACTTGGCGTATAGCAATCATATTATCTTATATCACCCTTAACGAACTAATTAGCAAAAAATAGTATTAATTTAAGTAAATACTTCAAATATTTTCTAGTTATAAAATTTATTTTCAAACAACCAAATGAAATAAATTATCTTCAAATTGCTTATTTGTCAAATAAATATATCTGAAAATCAATTTTCATTAAATACATCCAATTACAAAAATGATTGAATAATGAATTATGTAATGAAATTCAAAAAAATCCTATAGATAGCTACAAGTAGAATGTTCTAAGGATTGGCAGCTACATGGAATTCAAAATGTTGAATTCCTTAGATTCGTCATGGATTTAGCAACCATTAAAGTATGCTAGTAGTGTCATGGGAGAAAAGTGTTCATCTTTTGTTCAATGGTTGGTTCATATTGGAGGAATTGAATAATGATTACTTTAATTTTCATTGGATAAATTTAGTAGTCAATATCAAGTTGAGAACATATATGGTGAATATGCATGAACGTTAGCTAGTATTTGTTGAATTAATATTCAAATCAATGAACGATGATAGTATGTATTGTTTATCTATACTTTATTTGCTTTATGAAACAGAAATCTAAGAGGGATATAAATGTGTTTGTATTTGATGAGCATAGTACCAGAGATACTAAATTATAAAGGGAAGAAGCTCATATGTATAAGATGTGACTAAAATGTGTTATTGAAGTAATATAAGGTTTCACTAGATTTCTCGTGTTGTATTAGATCAATAGTTAAATGTTCGATTCCTAAAAGCGATGACATTTGTTGGGAGGGGCAGTCGCATACCCTAAAAGAAATTAACTCATTATTCATAAGATAAGGAGTATCATTAGTTATACCAAAAAAAGAAATATACATTACAAACTAAAGATTCTAATTCAATACCATCAATTTGTAATAAAATAAGATTTTGATTCGACTAATATTCTGGATAGAAGCTTTTTATGAGCTACTTTTAACATTGATTCAAATGCGAAATAGAGTTTGGTATTGAAGACCAAAAGATTATAACATTTAGACCAGGAAAATAAAGTTGATAATAGTTAAGTTACTTTACTATACTAGTTTGGAGATTAGTGTTATTAATAAAGTCAAAATACAAAATAACTATCCTATCATTGTATAATTTGTGCTTACCAATTTTGCCCTCACTATCTTCTAACTTCTACCAAAAAACCATATAATTCAATCGTATAATTTTCTAATTTTAATTTAGCCCTCATGACCTCAATCGAATATATTCAACTGCATATTACAATATCTAACACAATTTACTATATTAAACAATTATTATATGTAGAGTACACATTACAAATGATAGGAAAACGGATTGACAGACACGACAATGTCTGTCAACGCGCTAGTAGGAATAAAACTTGTATAGGAAATATACTTATTAGACACATCAAATATTATTTGTTGTTATTATTTCTCTCTCAAAACAACAACAAATAATCCAATGAGATTATAATTTATAATGTTATTTAATATTAAATATCTAACCTACTAATATCTAATATTAGTATTTTCATTTTTAATTTTAAAATTATAGTTCATCTCATAAATATTATATTTATAATTATTTCTAAAATTAATTAATAAAAGAAAATATTATCATGAAGGAACATTGGATAAAATTGTTACTAAGAATATAAATTCCAAATAAAATTTAAAGGTATTTAATAATCAAATGATTTATTGTGAGTCAAATGTTAACCATTGATTACAAATGGCAAAAAGAAATATGATACACAATATATCGGGTAAAGCAATAATGGAGTCAAATGTCAAATATCTAAACAAATATCCAAATTCAATAACAATATAAATACTCCCTTTATAATTATATATATAATTATATATATATATATATATATATATATATATATATGTGAAATTTATAACTAAGTCACACATATTAAGGAACATAGGTAAAAATAATTCTAACTCAAATTTATCCACGCATTCATTTACAGGGACGTGAAAATTGAAATGTTGATTGAAATGTATCAGAAATAATAAATATAAAGTGTAGCTATGAAAGAATATATTTGATATATATTATAAAATGATTTTAAAAGTGATTTATCTATACAAAAAAATGAAGTATTAATTAAATATTTCTATATATAATTATAGACTCTCCCTAACATGTGCCAACTAATCTTAAATGCCATATGTGACATATGAGTGAGACATCTCTCCAGTAATTGAGATTTGAGAGGGCAATCCTAGTTTATAGTTATTTTTAAGGACTAAGATGTAATATAAGTGTAAGTTAAATGGTACAAAATGTCAATACACTTTAATTTTTCAATGTTTTTTTTTCAATAATTGTCATCTTCATTACTGGAGAGGAGTCTGGCTTGGGATAGATCACCAACAAATGTTAATTAATGCAAGAGTAGTGCAAGAGGGTCATAAGTGTAAACATACATATGTTATCTCATATTTTATTGGGGAGAGATTCATTTATTCCAAGAGTAAGTGAAAAAAGACTTACTCCACATCTTAGCCATTCAAGATTGGAAAATCTAATGGTTTAGATGTATTCACCAATTCAAACCATTGGATTTCCAAAAAATGAATGATCATGATGATGAGTAAGTCTTTTCTACTTACTTTTGGAGTAAGTGAATCTCTCCCTTATTTTATTTCATACATTATCTCGTTCAATGATAATGAAGCAAAAATAATAATATTAATAAAGTTTGAGTATTTTTTAATTGATATGACACGTTTTTATTAGTACGAGATAACATATGTTTTCAAGAGACATGATTTGAGAAAACATATTTTTTGTTTCATAATAATTGCTTTTGTTAATTGAAAATGCAAATCATGTTTTAATCATCTTTTTTTCGGGTTAGGATCTTCTCCATTAATATAGAGACAAGTACCTAGAAAACAACCTAAAAATATAAAATAATAGGACACTTTTATCCCTTAAAAATAATGATATTATAATCCTACCCTTAATGGTAAGTGCAAAATCAAGAACTTGTTTATCCATTATGTGAAAGGATTCTTTTCCCTTTTTTTTCCTTGTAGCTATCATCCTCTTATATTTGGCAATCTTTTGGTGATACCGTGGTGGATATATTTGGCATTTGGCTTGTGGTAATGTGGTGTTTCATGTTGAAACTTCATAACATAAGATTGAGAAGTCCAACAATATGAGATCTTTATCTATATAACGATATATTTCTTTCATGAGTTAAGTGAAAAAAAACACGATATTCTACAATAGCTAAATAGATATGGTTGGTCAGTTGGACTCCATTCAATTTTAGATTTGAATTCTCTTTTCCTACACAATTTTTAGATTTAGGTAATATAAACAATAAAGATAATAAAAAGAGATGAAAGATGTATGATTGATGATGTGATCGGGAATAAAGAGAAATAGAAAAAGTAAGAACTCTAATGAGGTTCCACGTTGGATATGTGGGAAATAGTAAGAGTTTATAAGTAGAAAAAGCTCATGGAACTAATGTCTTAAGATTTTGGTTCAAGACGTGGTGTATTACTTGTAACTCTGTCTTCTTCCCCACATATCCAACGTGAGACTTTACACTTGAATAAACTCAACAAAAATGTATTAAGAGTTTGTATCACTTTATTACTAACATGGTTGCACTATACCATTGTACAAATTGCTTAGTAATGGAATAGAGAAAATAAATTCATTTTTTTATTTGTAATATGTATAAAATAGAAAATAAATTCAATTTACTATATGAGTATACTGAAAGTTGTAATTTTTATTCTATAATAACTAGCGTGTTGACAGGTACTGTCGTGCCTGTCAACCCGCTTTCCTATCGTTTGTAATGTGTAATTTACATGGAATAAATGTTTAATATAGTAAATTGTGTTAGATATCATAATTTGCAGTTGAATATATTCGATTGATGTCATGAGGGCTAAATTAAAATTAAAAAGTTATACCATTGAATTATATGGTTTTTTTGGTAGAAGTTAGAAGATAGTGAGGGCAAAATTGGGAAGCACAAATTATACCATGATAGTGTAGTTATTTTGTATTTTGACTTTATTAATAGTATAGAAGATTATAGAATTATAGATATAGATGATATATTATTTTACAAAATATTATGTATAAAAAAAGTAACATGTATCATAGAGTAATATTATATCAATGATTAATTTAGACGTGAGAGAATTTTGTACTAACATATATCATTACTCTCTAACTATAGAGTTGTATTTATTGTGAAAAACATTATAGCCAAGTGAATGTTATTCTATATCATTACTCTCTGATAAAAAAATTGTAGTAGTTAATAGTTAACTATAACATGGAAAGTGGGAATGAGAGAGAGGTTTAAGAGTTGTTGGTATGATTTGTATACAAATAAAATTATAAATGATAAAGGGTAAAATAGGAAAACACAAATTATATCATGAATGATTAATTTATGTTTTCCCTTTATAAGTAGTATAGATATACCATAATTAAATTATTGAATGAACTAATAATTCTTACATCACTTTAATATAGATATAAAGTTGATATTTTTGGGTAACTACTCACTTACTCTATAGGGAGTGCGAGTCAAAGGTCCCGGACCGGCCACTTTTAAAAATGCATTATGGCAACTTTCCAAAATGAATGATGCAAACACAACCACACTTACACTTGTGAGGAGTACATATGGACAAGTAACACTCATCTCCATTAATTGATAGTCAATATCCAAAAAAATCAAAGAAAATGGAAGATGTATTGTCATTTTTGCCTTTTTTATTTAAAAGATGATTACACATTTACCCTTATAATACACATAAAAAATTCACTTGCTTAATCCTACTCCATATGGACACAATGATGATGGTGGAGCGTAACTCCCCTCCAGTAATGGAAAGTCTGTTACTGGATTATTAGAGAAAATGAGAATCACAATTTATTTTATTAAAATATAAGTTAAAAACAAGATTGTTGGATTTTTACTTTTGATATATGTCATAATCTCAATATGGTAATGGATTTTCGATTAATGAAGAGAATTCAAATTACTACAAGTGAGCTTTGATTATTACCTAATTATTTATTATTTAAGAATATTATAGTGAAAATATTTTGTTGTTTAAAAATTAATTTTATGCAAACTTCCACGCTTCATTGCAAGATTTGAGGAAGTGAAGAATAACCGTGTATTTGAATTAGAATTTGAATATGATATATTTGTATTGTCAACCGTGTATTTGACTTAGAATTTGAATATAATATATTTATATTGTCAACTAAATTATTCATTATTTATGTATATTAGTTTTATTAAAAAGTTAATAATAATCAAATATGAATAGTAAATATCAATAATACATTGGTTTAGTGATATAAAACTTGTTAGATAAAGTTAAACGTTTAATTTCTGATAGTAACATTTGTTAAAAGAGAAAATCATATACCCGAAAGAGATTAGTTCATTACTTATTATGTGTGAGGTTAATCCAAAATAAAATAAAAAATAAGAGGTAATAAATATCCATTCAATCTCATATTTTTTTCATAGACCTTAATGGAGTTGTTTCTCACCATGGGAATTTCCGACCGCTTTGTGGGATATTGATTATTTGGAGCCATATAAATTTAGACTAATACTCCTATGAATTTATGTTTAAAAAAAGAGTAATGATATATCCTCCTATTAAATACGTATACCCATAAAAAAGTGACATATGTCACAAAATGATACTTTATTTATTAGTTATTAGTTTAGAAAATTAGTATAAGGATATATGATTTTAATTAAAAACAATGAGATGCACAATGTGTAGGGTTGGTGAGAAAATGAAAGGTGGAAAAGAAAGCAATGAGTAGAGAAGCACGTCATGAGTGTATTGTTATGGCACCGTGTTGAAAGTCCATACGTGTGAGTATCATGAATGCTTATTTATTTATTTATTATTATTATTTTCAAATCATCAAAATTTCATGTTCACAAACAATTCCCATTCGTGTTAATTGCTTTGCAAATAAATTCTCAATAATTGAGGGGTACCACAATAAATTGTCGGCCCTACATCCCTCTCTCTCTCTTCAACTTTTTTTTGCTACAAATACTTGATATCTTCCATATATTCTTATATTTAAGTAGATTAAAAATATTAAATCAAATAAAATTTTGGTATTATAAAAATTTAAAACCTTTATATATTTGACTAAAATACAATCATTTAAATAGTTGAAAAAGTGTATAATCTATCTTATATTTTGAAAACGGGAAGAGTTTTTAAAGAAAAATGGAAAACCTAAAACATAAAAAATAGAGAGTAGATTGTATATTGAAAACACAATAAAAGGCACAATATAAACACAAAGTAATATTTTATAAGATTTAGTAATGTATACCGAGACTTTTAGAAAAAATAACTTTCATACTTTAGTTGTATTTTAGTAATAAGAGTATTTTTTATAAAAAGTATATTTTAGTCGCCCATAATCATCTTTCTCATTATGAATAAGTTTTTTGTCCAAGACCAGAAAAATCTATAGCTCCTCCCAAACCAGAAATTCTCCAAAAACAATATGTTTGGTGTAATTTGTGTGACACATGCTTAACCAGGACAACATATGCAGCCAAAATGCATAAATATAAAAGGACGTGTGTAAACTTGTAAAACCATTCATCATTGTATATCAAAATTTGTTTAAATTGCATTTCCCAATTACAATTATAATTATTATATTATAATTTTTGGAATTTTCTATAATTTTCACAATTAAGAAATTATTCAGACCATCAGCTAAAGGCCTTGATATTTAAAGGCCATCACTTTTTTTAATCTTTTCAAGTAATGATTTTGTATCTTTAGATGATTAAATGGAAAAAATTGTACAATCATTAAAAACTTTAAACTTTTGATTGCAATATGGTAATGATAGTCTTGACTTATTTCTAGAATTAAAGTTATTTAAAGAAATATAATTCTAACAAAAGATATTGATCTTGTCCACTGGTATTATATATACTACCATCACCATATTAGAAATGTTATTATATATACAATCATGTCCACCGGTACAGTGTTTGTCGACCCACATTCTTATTTTATGATTTTTTTATGTCAGTCAAAGTTGTTATTTTTGAAGTGATGATGAGAGAAAATAGAAGTAGAAGAATGTGTGGAATAGTAATAATATAATGATGGAAAAGAATAAAATGACACATGTAGATTTATTGTAGTTATTATTGAGATGTTGCAAAATGATAAAATTGGAATATAAAAATTATGTTATAATGGTTACTAAATGAAATTATACAAGTTCAATTAACTGAATGTTTTTAGGTATATTTTAGGCAAAAATTATGCATATTCAATTACCTAAACAACCTTAAATATATTAGTTGATTTAGTAGGAAACATTTCTAAGTATGCAAGTATATAACTTAGGGTGTGAATGTCTATGATCCTGCTTTGGGTTGGTAGCAATAATGAGTAGTCATATATGCAAGTATTTTTGTTAAACCCTAGATTTAATTGATAAGGTATATTGTTATTAAGAATGGATGTTTGAAGTATTTATTTTAAAACTCTGATTTGAGATCACATTTTAGACAACAAATAATCTTTAGATATCACGTCTGAGACATTTTATGTATATTTTCAATTTATTAATTTTTATCGAATGAGAGACTTTTTCTACCAACATAAAAAATTAATCACTGTGTACATTAAATAAGACCTAATTATGTTTTTCTTGTGCTCCCGTAATCTCTAGGCACGACACCACAACAATTATTAAACTAGAATGTAAAACTAAATAATGTAGTAGCATTTCTTATTTAAAAGTTTCAAAACCGTAATGGGACATTAATATTTGGTTTAACTGATTAAATTATTTAGCTAGAATATCTATAAATGTATAACTATATATTAATGCAAAATATTATGTAGTTAATGATTATGTATGATTATATCACTGAAAGATATCTTTAATGGACTACAATAAAACATAACATTATACTAATATTTTGTTTTTTTATTTTAAGTAATTCGTTCAGTTCATTTCCTACACTATTTTGGTTTTATCCTGCTTAATATGGCAGATCTGAAATTATCATGGTCCAAAGTGGTGAAATTTCTCATTCGATTAAGTTTGCAAACTAAAAGCGTTTTTAAGTCCGTTCAGGTTCAACTATTTTTATATTAGTTATAGTGTTGTTTGATATCATATTGGACTTTGACCCTTAAAAGTTTATTATTAAAAAAACGATCATATGGTATTGAAATGTGAATAAGGTTAGATGTGCAATTACGTTGAATTACATAAAAATAATCTTCTTTGCATTTCTTTAGTCGTGGTAAAGGAATAAAAAACAGTGTAGTTTTTGAGCATATGGATTAGAAGTCAACCTTAAGAAAATAGGGTCCACATGATGAAGTAAATTATTATTCAATTCTCTCTCTTATTTCTCACTCTACTCACGCAGCCGCAAAAGGAAAAAAGATAACCCAAAATAAAATAAAAAACAACAGACTGAACTCGTGACATAATAACAAACCGACCACATAAACAAAAAAGGAACACACAAAAAATAGAAGTTATTCGGTTAAATAGAGTGAGAATCAGCTGTCCCAAAATAAATATGTCTCATGTATCTAATCAATCAGTTTTTCTTAATAATATAAAAATAGTATATTGTAATTTTAGAATTTTTCTTTCTAATGAATTGTCATTTTTTTATTGGACCGTAGAAGAAGGACATGGTTCCCTTTTTGGTCAAATACTCGCCTAACATGCTTTTTTGGTCTCCTTTCATGCACTCTTCCCTTCTCCACTTCATATAAAACTCACACACTCTTTCTCTCTTCTCTTCAATTCATTCCAACAACAACAAACTCAAACCTCTCTCTCTCTCTATGGCTTCTACTACACACTTACCTAGCACAAGCAACATGAATCACATCACATTCTCAGAAAATTTTCATCCAAAGTCTCATTCCTTTGGTCAGGTTTCACTTCCCAAAAGATATCACCCATTGTCTCCCTCTAAGCACTCACTTTCAGCTTCTGGTTTCTCACCTGGAATCATCACTACCAATACCAACATCGCAGAATTTCCCATAATTAATCCACCAATTTCTTATAGTAGTGTTATCAACACCACTACAACTACTCTCGTCAAATTTTGGAGAGAGGTGCAAGGGTGCAACAATTGGGAAAACTTGTTGCACCCTTTGCACCCTCTCCTTCGACGAGAGATTATTCGCTATGGCGAGTTTGTCACGGCTTCTTATAAGGCATTTGATCTTGACCCAAGCTCAAAAAGATACTTGAATTGCAAATATGGTAGGAAGAACATGTTCAAACAAATAGGTATGGAAAATTGTGGTTATGAAGTTACAAAATATATTTATGCTACACCTGACATCAACATTAATCCTATGCAAAACTCTTCTTCCTCTTCAAATTGTGCTCGTTGGATAGGTTATGTTGCTGTCTCATCCGATGAAACTGTTAACAAACTTGGTCGGAGAGACATATTGGTAACGTTCCGAGGAACTGTCACGAATCAAGAATGGATTGCGAACTTCATGAGTTCTTTGACACCTGCCATGGTTGATCCTCAAAACCCACGACCAAATGTTAAGGTGGAATCAGGGTTCTTGTCTCTTTACACTTCTGATGAAAGCTCTTGCAAGTTTGGGCTTGATAGTTGTAGAGAACAGCTTCTTTGTGAGGTGTCAAGATTGCTAAACAAGTATAAAGGTGAGAGGGTTAGCATATCCATGGCTGGTCATAGCATGGGGAGTGCTTTAGCACTATTGCTTGCATATGACATAGCTGAGCTTGGATTGAACAAAAGAAATAACCATAAAGTTAGGAATTCAAGCACGAGTGAAATGAGTCTCACATCGAATAATTATAATCATATTCCCCTTACTGTTTTCTCATTCGGGGGACCTAGGGTTGGTAACTTAGATTTTAAAACGCGGTGTGAGGAATTGGGTGTGAAGGTGTTAAGAATAGCGAATTGTAATGACCCCATTACTAAACTACCTGGGGTTTTGTTCAATGAGAATTTTAGGGTTTTGGGTGGGATATATGAGTTCCCATGGAGTTGTTCATGTTATGCTCATGTGGGTGTAGAACTAATGCTTGATTTCTTCAATGTTCAAAACCCTTCATGTGTTCATGACTTGGAGAGCTATATTGGATTACTTAGGAGGCCCAACAACAATGAAAAGATGAAACCTCAATGGAATGGAGATTATAATTTTATGGAGAAGGCAAGAGAGCTTCTTTTTAGCTCACAAAATATGAAATTTGTGCCAGGAGTATTAGCTGCTGGTGCTGATTACTTTAGTTTTTTGAATAGTTTCTCAACTGATATATTTTGCTCTGATGAACTTCTTTTTGGCTTAGTTCTTTTGTTGATGTAAGTAGTAAAATAGCAATAAATGAACTTGCTATATATGTATATTCTCTTAGTTTTAGAACACAAGTGATAAGAGAACCAGCTAGAACTTATAAACTGAAGAGTAAACAATGATCAAATTTGTATATATATCCTTATACACAAACGGAGCTTCCAAATTAGCTGATAAATTGATTCAGGTTAGAAGTTTATTTTAACATCATGTTTATAAATTGTAACATTATATATATATATAATGTCAACTTTTTACTTTGCTGATATATTTTTATATGATTTTTTTAATTAAAATGATTATTGGATTGAAAGTTCCTATATGAAAATTTACAAAATCTAAGATTGTTTATATATTGTGATTTTATGTAATATACATCTTTAAAATATATCAAAGTTGGAACTATTTGACTATACATGTTAATGTTCATTCTGTAAAAAAAACAAGTAAGGTAGATGGTATATAATTAATAATGAACTGATGAATTGATATAATTTATATTTTATATAAAATGTTATTAATAATATATGAATTAACATAATTTAACTTTGCGTAAACTAATGTAGTATTTAGTACGATATTCAACTTCCACATACTAGTTTTACTATAAATTTTCAACTATTTCTGTGCATATCAATCATCCTTGTGCGACACGTGTAGCGAGAGGAACATGATAGTGTGAACTTAGTATCTTTCGATTGTTCAATGCTTCTTATGAACATTTGTGGCCGGTAGTAGGACACCCCAAATTAATATAATGGGTCAATAATCTAAGTTTAATTAAAGTCTTTGTTCATGTCTCATGGTTGGTTACACAAAGGTATTTATGACCCCTTTTAATTATGAGTTACGATCCTATCCATTAAAACAAAGGTAATTATGATCTTATTCTCTAAATTGTTTCCTTAATTGCTGAAAGCAAGGTTTGACACGAAAGACCCTAATAACATATTTGACTCATTTCCAAAGTCATAATTTCACAACTCTACCTTTATGGTCTGTGATGTATTATTCGCTTATAGTCTTATTTGCACTTTGCTCTTATTCCATCTTACTCTTTTCTTCTTCTTTCCTTTCCATTTTACTACATCTGATATTGAAATTATTTAGAAAGAAATCTAGTGATTGTGTGCTTGGAACCATTATAAGAGATTATAGTTCTGTGTTGTTTACTTAAGGAAGATTTTTTTCATTAAAATCCCTAATAAGGCTAATTTAATAAGTCAATTATTAAAATTACTTATGGATTATATACGAGGGGAATGACTTTTTTTGTTGATTTTGTAACAAGGCATCAGAAACCTCAGAACACGTTTTCTCTTCTTGTGGGTTCACATACTTACTATATGGTAAATGATTTATTATTAGCTTTAGTTCAATCAAAATCGCCTTTCTTATTAATACACATGGGTTTACCAACCAATAAAAATGTAGAAAATTTTAGAGTTATTATTTGGCTACAAACCATTTGGTCTATCTAGTTTGGAAGGGATGTGAGTTAATTTAGCAAATATTAAATTCAATCAACAAGTTTTTAAAATGAAACTTAATTCAACATTTTTAAGACAAGGGTTGTTTGATAATCAATGAACTCAAACACATGTTGTATACTGAACAATTTTTGTTTCTTTCATTCTTTACCAAAAAAACAAATTGGTAAATCACTGTGGACCTATGATCCCACTCTAATACTATCTACAAAGTTGTTGTATACTATCAAAATTAGTACATTTCATCATTAGTTAAAAAAGACAAATTAAAATTACTTTATTCAATATCAAATAAAGTATGCACTCATAAGTGACCTTGGGAAATGGTCATAGGAGAAATGAAATTGATATCAAACTTGACATAGACATCCTTTTTCACTTAGGAACTTAAGTCATTAGTTACCTTTTGCAGGACATTCAAAATCACACTTTCCACTTATATACTTCAGACTTGTGGGCATTTATCCATGACAAAATCAATCTTTACTCTCTCAAATTAGCTTACAAACTCCTTGTCAAACAGATTCACAAAACGAAGCATGCTCACAACAACAACATCACCAACATCTCTTGGAAGTTAATGGCGCCTTTGAAAGTCATTGCTTTCGCATGGAGACTATTTCAGGATATGGTGCTAACTATGGATGCCTTACTTAGAAGGGGAATTATACCACCACATGGAGGAGGTCTCCTATGCAGGTTATGTAATGGACATCCAAAATCTTCTTATCATATTTTCTCTTCCTACATGTTTTCCTATTTAGTTTGGCAACTAATTTACAATTGGTTGGATATTTGTATTGTTCTTTCTAGTGATCCAATAAATAATTTTACCATTCACATGAGCGTGTCAATCAATAAAAAGTGTTGAAAATTATGGAGTATCATTTGGCTTGCAACAACTTGGTCTATTTCGCTTGCTAGGAACGGTATAATTTTCAACTCTAACTTCTGTGTAGTACGTAGGTGGTAGATGAGGTAAAAGTGAAGTTTTGGCTTTGGATCATCGAAAAAGGGGCAGATCAACAATGTCCTACTCAGACTCAATTTCCAATATTCACGACTGTCTTCTAAATATATCTTACCCCTCGTTCCCCTTTAATCTCTTTTCCTTGTATTTCTTTTTTGACTTTATGTCTTTTTTTAATATTTTGCATATTTAAATACATAATCTTTAATAAAATTGTATTTTGTGTTGGATATTACCGATTAATCCTAATCGTATCCCCGAAACCGAATGATTAGGACATTGTTCCGAAACCAAATGTTTATGCCCATACATAAACCCTAATGGAACAATCCTAATCCAGACCGAAGAAAACCCCAATTGGTTTCATAGTGAAGAAGAAGACGCATACATTGGTTTGCCATTCCGAATGCTCCGAGGTATGTGGGTTGTAGGATGTTCCGGTTGCTAGAGCCTGATGGTTTTCCGTTCGCTCCGCTAGAGGGGAATCCAGAGAGAACGTGAGTGCTCTGATGTTCCTGAATTTCTTAAGTGAAAAGTGAGAGTGCTTCTTGGCTTAACCTTATGCCTTTCTCTTTTCCTTTATATATCCTTATAACATCAGTTACTCAATAAAACCCGTTGCTCTGCAACTGGGGACCATAACCCATAAAGGTAACACTAACGGTTACCACTTAAGTTGCAATATTCTAATTCAGTCCCTTCATCAAATTAGAAATTGCCCGAAGGTATCTACACTCATAATATTTCCTGACACGTATGCCCTTAGCCACCAAATTAATTCATAAGACCATTTTATATATATTGGCTAAATACATAATGACTATAACACAATTATAGAATAATATTTGTGACCCATAAATTGTTAGAAATTCCAACATTTTGTCGATCAAAAAATTAGCTAATATATATTTTACTAACCAATCAAAATAATTAACACACATAGTACACTAATTTAGGGACCACATCTTCTATCCCACAAAATGTATCACTTCACGTGTCATCAGCTTTGGTTGGACAAAGATTACTTAATAATTAAACTTTTAACTTAAATACATTTTTTTCAATTAATCAAAACTAATACTACATGAAGTGACACATGAAATATCATACTTTATGGAATAGAAGATGTGCTCCCACAATTTAATGAGATATCTGGTTTTTCCCTTTTAGAAATGATAACTTTTGAAGAAAATTGAAACGATAACTCTTTCTTCCTTCAGATAAGAGGAGTGATGTGTTATAAACCTAAACCTTTCATTCTTTATATTTGTGTTTAAGATTAATGATAGATAATAAATTCTTAAAAGAGTATTGAATATTGACTAAAAACACTCTTCTTTATTTTCTAAGGGAGTGAAAAAAAATGTAGAACCAATTAGTAAAAAATTTGATTAGTTTAATTAATGAATATTGAGGATATAATTGGAATAAAGTTTGACCAAGTTTTGAAATTTTAAAAATAAAAAACCTAAAATAATAAAAAGTAAGAAATGAAGGGAATATATATTATGAGATTATATGGAGGAAAAATATACAGAACATTTGGATAATTAATATGGATGAGTTATAATTTTTCTTCACAATTTTGTATATATACGTGAAATAACTATATATATATAACTTTAAGGTGTTATATTTTTATGGGTCCAAGTTCTTTTGTTGACCGGCATTTAATTTTTTTAATCAAAACCAAACAAATAGTGTTAGAAATAAAGGGGAAAAATGAAATCCAGTGGTGCTCCATTTCATAAACTGTCTAATCTGTACCCGCTCATCGATATGGCCCGATCATGATTGGACTTGAATAGGGTCGAGTCTCATCGGGTTTAGGGTCGGGTTCGAATTCAAAAATTAGATCCAGTCAATATTTAGGGCTAAATAGAGACCAAACATGACATGTCTCGACCCGTCTCATGGTCATTAACTCATGATATTTGTATGTGTCTCTATTCAAATGTGTAGAGAGTAGTGGTACTTTTTTGGTCGAAAGTATCATTGATTCTATAATTTTTTCATCATATATACATGTTTAATAATATATATATACATATATTATTTTATACGTCAAATTACATATTCATAATAATAAATAATATTTAGAAGACTTTATCTACGAGTATACGTTATATTTAATTGGGTCTAAGGTCGGGTTCGAGTTTAGATGCTAACTCTATTAATATTTATGGTTGGATTAACTTTGGGTCTAGGATCGAGTTAAAAAAAATGATCAACCAACATTTAAGGCTGGGTAAGGACAAACCTTAACCCGACCCACGCTCACCCCTACTTCTATCAAAGCTTGATACATTCCAAATTAAATGGTTGAACCCCATTCAGCTTTACAGAAATTAGCTTAATTTTTTTTACCTTAACTAACTTACATAATTTAACGCCCAGTCTCTCTCCAATATTGGAAAGGGAAGTATTATGAAAAAATATCAAAAAAACAAAGATAAAATGAGTGTCATATCATATTATTTACAATTGTTGTTAGGAAACTATGCAAAAATTTCTCATAGTCACATTCTTGACTTTCTTGAATTTAGACACTCAGCGCATGATTAATGCTGAATGTGGTTTTTCTTCAGCTGAACGTGACCGAGTTTTGTCCAAAAACCGAGAATATTATGTTCTTCTGTATGGATTAAGCCTACAAAACCTCTTAGGGGTAACACTTAACCAATAAAATGAGTTTTTAATCATGTATAAGTAGCATAAAATAGGTTTCAAATATAGATCAATTTGACATTTAACAATGGATTAAACAACAACATTCAATTCTTAGTTTCTTAAAGACCAAACTCCCATGATTTTGTGTAATATTAATGCACTTCAGTGTAAAGTGAATAAACCTTTTGTTTGAGTTGACTTTCATAAACAATAATAAAGTGAAATGATCAGGATTTGGTTCATGATAACTTAGTGAGTTTTAACACTGTTCAAGTGGTGGCTGTATGTGGAACATTGGAGAATAACAGTATTAATTAGTTATGTCATTGTTAAGGACGTTTTACCATATATAGCTTTTTCTTTTTTATCACTCCACCTCAACGTGTATCCGAATATGTCACATTTTGTATCAATATTATATGCATAAATATATTATATGCATATTTAAATAGAAGTACGTGTCAATAATTGATCAAGCTAAACAAACATTTTCTTCTGTGCCATTATTTCGTTCTTCAAAAGGCATATTTTGATGTGATGCCAGTGATTTGGTGCTAGTATGTCTAGATATTTATTTTGTTTATAGTTCATCTAATATTAGTCCTAACATTTTCTACCTCTTCATAAATAAAAATAAATGTCCCAAATTTATAAAAACAACAAATAATAAGTGGGGTCGACTAAATAGATCAAATAATATTATATTATTATGTCGTAAATCATATTCAATAACTAAGTATCATCTCTAAGTCTTTCTTAATCATTCCGCCTATGGTTTTCTTGGTCTTTCTCCTCTTCTATGAATTGGACTAACTTTCATTTGATCTTTTCTCCTTATGATGCTTTTATCGGTTTTCTCCAAACATGTCCAAACCACCCAAGACTTGATTTTACAATCTTTCTACAATAGGAGCTACTCTAAATTTATCATAATGCGTTCACTTTTAATCATATCTTGTATAGTGTGACCACTCATCTAACGTAAACATTCTCATATGTGCTACATAAAGCTTATTCTCTTGTTGATATTTTATCGTTCAATTTTCAGTCACATATAACATTGCAGGTTTTATAGTCGTTTGATAAAACTTCTTCTTAATCTTGAGTGATACCTTTTTATTCATATGACACATGGAACACTACGTCATTTCATCCAACCCGCTTGAATCTCATGGTTCACATCTCTGCCAATTTTCCCATCAGCTTGTATGATTGACCCCTTAAATCTAGTGGCTTGTAGTATGATATGATCCTCAATCTTTACCTTTATAGTCGGGTTACACTCCATCTTGCTACGACTTATATGAAATCTATGTGTTTCTAAATATTGTTTCCGCATTTCTAATTTCTCATTTAATTGTTCTTTCGAGTCTCCCACTAAGATAATAATTATTTGCAAAAAGCATGCATTGTGTCAATGGTTTTTCTGATATGCTCAGTGAACACATCCAAGACTAATGTAAACAAGTAGAGGTTTAATGTTGACTCTTGATATAGTCCTGCAATAATAATGAAATCATCTTAGACCTCGTACGTCTTGTGTTTTCACGTTGATCTTGACCCATCATACATATCATCGATTGTTCAATTATAGGCAATTCAAATATCTTTTTTCTCTAGTGTTTTCCATAAAACCTCTCTTATCATACACTTTCTCCAAATTAAACCCTAAACCTGAAATTTAAAAAAGAAATAAATGTCTTATTATTTAAAAAGTAGTGATAATAAAAGGGACTAGCACTATGAATTCCTTTCATCTTAACGTGATCGCCCTTCTAAACTACTTTAATTCACTTTATCAAAACTTGCATTGATTAATTAAGTATTAAAATACACTATTAGTCTTATATAATTATTATCATATCATTCTTGTAAATTGAGGGGACGATATCATTAAGAAATTTATTTTGGTAGATATATAATTAAATAGTGGCCGGCTAGTACCCTATTTTAACCGTTTACTTTGTTAAAGTTTCATCTCAAAACTAATTGAGAATGAGAATAGTAGTTCAACAAATATTTAAACCATTACTGAAACAATGAGGTATATGATGTGAGACTTACTTCCCAATATATTTTTTGTTCGAAGCAAACATGATTTAAATAAGAAATCATTTGCACCACAAAAATGGGTAAGCCAAATATATCATTGTCTCTATGGAGTTTTATGCTTGGTGTAAGAAATTCATAGGTTGTTGATGATGATTTTGATGTAAAGGTGATACACAACACTAACCACTTTTTGGTAGGGGAAATTGTCTCTTTCAATAATAATAATCACTTTTTTTGGATGTATGAAGATTTAGAGAAAATGAGAATGAATCATAGCAAGAAACACGTTCCTCTCATATTTGTAACATATGTGGTGTGAATGTGACTTATCACTCTCCTTTTTTGTTGTTGTTAATACCATGATCCGTCCAAACATTTTATGTAGGAAATTATAAAAATATATAATTATGTAAAGTTTGTATGTCTAAGTTGAAACAAAGTGATGGTATCAAACAAATTGTGAATTTGTGATATCAATTTTAAGAATTATTATCTTGTTTTTGTGTAACACACGTTGTAGTGTGTTCATCATCTATAATACACACACTCTCACATTCAATTTTAATATCAAATACTATACAATTATCATGACCCCTTAGAACTCACGTGCACAGACCATTTCTAAAAATCTTGGTAGCAGCTATGTATGACTAACCTATCATTTAACAACAATTATTATCCTTATTTTTCTTCTTTGTTTTTAATAACAAAATTATTATATTTTATTGTATATAAAAAGGATAAAAGTACAATAACATATTATTTATTTTGTTTATTTTTGTAGTACTTACCTTTCTATTTGTATGGTGCAAAATTACCATTTTTTCTCATATTAATTGGTATCCTCTGCGGTGATTAAGTTAGCTGTCCTGAAATGTTTCATTAATTTTACAAATTAACAATTAAAAAATTTAAAATTAAATGATCATAAAAAATTGTAGGCTACTTGAAAGTAATGATTAGCATAATTATATAGAGAGAAGTACACTTATTTTTGACTTATATCTGCATGAATATGAATTAAATATAATCTCATGTAGATCACTATAAATAATTCAAATCATAACAAAAAAAGTAATATTTCAAATACGATGTAATAATCCTTCTAAGAAAAACACTTTAGAAAATTATTAAATGAAATTCACATTCCGTGTTGTCATTCTCTTTACACCTACATTTCACTTATTTCTTTTGGCTTTGCTCTCCGTCCTTTACAATTCAAATCTTTATTAAACACCATATTTTCAATTTCATTCTTATTTAAATTTTACATATTATTTTATAATTTATTACATATTTTCATAAATTAAGAATAACATTTACATATTAATAGTGATGGTGAAAAGAAATTCTTATAGATATTTGATAGTGGTTTGTTTTCACGTGTTTCAGTTTAAGGAGTAGGACCCCCTTGTAAGTCACATTCATATATCTTATTTGCTGACTCACTGTACCTACAAAATTGGAAGCTTTTGTCGCCGTCCAACATTAGGAAACGTAATTTTATCAATAGAAAATAATAAAGTTAATACATTTCAAACTCTCAGTTTTATTGAAATTATATAAATAATTCGTCCATTTTTTACATCTATAAAAATCTTCTAATTTATAAACATATATTACACTCACTACCCCACATGAAAAACAAATGTGATTTTTTAAACAAAAAATGATAATTGTAATTAAGTTAAACAAAATATGATATATTGTAGAAACAAATCCAACAATTTACGAATCAATACATTTGCATTATTTTTTGTTTGTTATAATATAGTATAAGAGTGATTTAAATAATATCTCATTAGAATTATTGATGCATTTTGTAATGAACAAAAAAAAATGAAATGCATTGATTCATAACTATTTGGATTTGTCTCATTATATATCATATTTTTTTTAAATTAATTACACTTATCATACTTTTTATTTGAAAAATCACACTTATTTCTCATGCAGAGATAATTAGTGTAATGTATATATAAATTTGAGGGGTTTTTGTAACTATAAAAAATGGATGGGTAATTTGTGTAATTTCACTAAGATCCAGATGTGTTAGTATAATTTACTCAAAATAATATGTCCACTAAAATTGTATGAGTGTTATACATTATCACTGGATCATCCATCATTTATATTTTATTATCATTGATTCTTCAAAAAGTGATACAAATGAATAATAGATTATATATTGATTATGTATAAACTCTTACTACACTCATAATCATCTCAATTTAAGCATCATTCTAATTATATTTCCAAGCATCATTCTAATTATATTTCCAACATTTTTGGAGATGTGAAGAATAATCAAACAATCATATATTTAAATATGAGAAAAAAGTATTTCACTCATATGTAATACAAGAATAAAATATATAATTGAAGAAATCTAGTCAAAGATTTTGATAATCTTAAAAGATTAAGGTTTCTTATATAATTTCATGTTTTTATTATTAATACATAGTTTTGTCCAACTCATACAATAGAAAGAAAAGGAAAAGGGAAGAGAAAGAGAAAATTGAGTAAATCATTCATGTTGACTATTAATATAGGGAGAAAATAAGAAAATATAAATAATTAGTGTTTTAAAGGTTATATTAATTATGTTAATTAGTAGTGATATCTCATTTTAAAACCAATCATTTAGTTTCTTATGATTATGCTAACTCAAATCAAAATAATGATGATGGATTGAAAAATATATATGACATGATACATACATAAATGTGTCATCCATAAACAGAAATTCAAAACAACACATTATTATTATTATTGTTGCACATTTTTTGAGCTTCCTTCATTTGCTTCATATTTTTCATTGTTGCGGAGGTACTAGAGGCTTCTCCTCTTCACATTTTTTAATATAGTAATTAATAATAGTATATTTATTCTTCTTTTTTATTCTCTTTATTTATTTGATAATTTACTCATAAAAATTACATAGTTAATTCCTTTTAATTATATTATTTTAAATTTGATTTATATTTTAATAGTATTTCTCCCTCTTTATAATAATAATAATTAAATAAGTATTAAAAATTAAATAAATATTAAATAACAAATTAATTCGTTTTTTATTATAGATATAATTTAATTAACCATTAATTAATTATTACATGATAAAAATACATAATAAGGATTAGAATGATGATAATAAGTTAATAACTAAAACCATTCTACCCCTTCATGTGCTTGTTTGGAGGGATTGTCATAAATGATTAAAGTGTGGCGTTCGCGGTACATAAAATATTCAGCTTCATGTTGAGACACGGTAGCGAATATAGGGCTGCCACTTCTAGTGGGAAAGATAAATAACCACAAAGGTTAAATTTTTATTTTACCCTTATAATTTTAATTAAAATCTTTAAAAGTTTGCTGAAGGCTTACATGATCAATATCATGCTTTCTCTCTTTTTGGTTTGAGATGTGATAATCATATATAGGGTTGCTACGTCCGTCTCTCGAGCTAGAGATGATGAATTATGATTGACTTTGTTTATTCTCTTAATTTTATATAATTAAAAATTACTTTAACGACAAAATATTTTTTACCCAAGAACCTCATAAGTCTTTATTTCCAATTCCATATGAAGAAACATAGGAGCAATACAAACTATTGTCATAAAAAAATGGAAATATAATTTTACTTCTTAGTAAATAATAATAAATATTTAAACAATTAAAATATGGTATTAATTAGTCCATACAATTAATAAATGTAGCATTTTAATATGAGCGGATGATGTGTTAATACAATCGGCATGTAATAATCAACTTCAAACCTGTAGAATATGGTTTAAAGATTAAAACTATCTAAATTGAGCATAACAAGTATTTCTATGCATTTTGTCCATACATTAACATTATGGAGATTATTAAACCTTACCTGATCTATTATCTTTTCCCAATCGCATAAGCAAAGAAGCATAACACAACATTCATTATATTTTAATTTAGTGAGTTAGTGTTCTATGTTTTTAATAAAAGATTATAAATGACGATAAGTTAGATATGTAAATAAGTGTGTCACGAATCATACACCCAAATTCTCATGTATGATATTTAAATGCTATTACACAAATGATAATAGAAATCATTGTAAAAACTAGAGTCCACCTGTGTGTTTTCTACACCCCTATTATTGTCTAATAGTATTAAGAAGCAACTATTATTAAAATATAATGAATATATTTTTTAAATACGTAACTAATTTTATCTACATGGGGCAAATTGATATTGTTTTTTATTCATTTTTAAATTCATTATCAATTATTATTACTCTAACATAAATTTATCCAGTATATAATTGAAATAAAGATATGTCTAGGAATATCAAAATATGAGATCATTAAAAAATTATGATATTAAAAATTATATTGTACTCAAGGTTCCAAAAAAGAAAATGCATCTTACATTTTCATGATTTGTTTTGAGGCATATTTTCTTTAAAACTTATTGTAAACATAATACATAATTAAATAATTATTATTTTCAATTTGGTATTTGTTCTGGACACGTGGGTCCATGAGTGTGATAGAGTTTGTAATCCTTATTCTTTGTTTATTCTATTGTATTTATTCTATGCATTTTATTTGATTGCTTGTGACCAACGCTGTGCAAAGATGCTTCCGCTGCCCCAACAATTTTCATGGTTAAATCCTTTTGGCTTGTAGTTCCTTGTCTAAGCCATTCCCTTGTTTCCACTTATTCTTTACTATAATATAACTTGATTTATCGACTCAGTCACTACCCATTACATATTGCTACTTCCATTGGGTAGATCAATCATAATAAGTGTTAAAGCCTCACAAGTACTATAATGAGCCAACTTAAGAGTATATAAGTTGTTGGAAGTTCCATAAGTTTATTACCTTACCCTTCCTTTGGTTTTGCTCAAAAGGAAGGGAAGAAAAAACAATAATCATCTCTAATATGCGGGTAGGATACGTAATACGTGGTACATTATCATGTTAAATACAAGTACGTTAGGGGTATACTAAGTAGGGTTTCTATCACTAGCTCATTGTATATCAATTTCTTATTTGTTGTAGCTCATTCATGTAGCTTAGTGCACATCACTAATTAACATTCATATTGTAACAATGGTTAGTGATATTGTGACACTTCTCTGCCAATAAACATTCAACTGTATGTTTTTAAGCATCATTGTAACTAAAAATAAAAATATGACATCATTAATGAAGGTAATGTAGAATTATAATAAAATGTAATATAACAAAGGTACTACATATTGTGTTCATATATAGCCAAAGCCAATTAGGCATTGACACTAACCAAAGTGTTATCCAATCCAATATAGTATAGTCTTTTCTATTTAGCTACACAATTGTTGTGGAGTGCTCACTTTGTTTTCCATATCAAATTTCTCCATCTCATAACCTTGATTTTGATGTGTCCTGTATTTGTATATATGTGCTGAATATATGAAGATGCAGAAATTGACAAGACTCAAAGCTGTGAGAAGCCAATAAAAGTGATCAAATCTGCCACTATTTATGTTCTGTGACAACCAAGATTCTTGACCCTTTTTCCCTGTGATTGATTTGATGATATTGTTTATTATTGTTGCAACAAAACAACCTAGTCCACCAGCTAGAGCAGCATATGCAGATCCTATACTTTTCATTGCATCAGGTGCTTCCTCATACAAGAATTCAAGTAACCCAACAATGCAAAAAACTTCAGCTATACCAATTAAGCAATATTGGATTAAAAGCCAATATGCACTTAGATTAGGCATTGCTGTGAGGAAACTTGCTCCATAACCATGTTCAATTGCATAGTTTCTTCTAAACCTCTCAAAGATTGCAGCCCAAGCTACTGATAGAATTGAGACTGCTAGTCCAATCCCTACTCTCTGAAGTTGTGATGCACCATTAGGGTGACCGGTGATTCGTCGAAAAATTGGGACGAAAATTGAGTAGTAGAGTGCTAATATAAGGAATATGCTTAGGCCAGGGAACACAGGCATGCATGTTACTGGAAGTTTTAAGTGACCTATGTGTGTGTTTAGAGTATATGCTTGTTGGACTGAGAGAGTTAGAAACTCAGTTAAGATCACATTAAGCATGATTGTGCAAGATGGTATTGGAATAAGTTTTAAAAGGATCTTCACTTCTTCTACTTGAGTCACTGTACAAAGCCTCCAAGGACTTGGATTAGTGCCATCTTCTTTCAACTTTAGGGCTGCCTTATCAAGAAACCTGTTATTATAGCAACCAAAAGAAGTGAGAATAGAGATTCAATGTTGAGACTCATAATAGTTTTAATGAATGAAAAGGGTTTAATAAAAATATACCTGAAATCATCAGTGTGATCTATTTTTCTACTACCCTTTATAGTAGAGTGTGTACCAGGAACCTCATACAAGCCTATGAAGTCACTGCTAAGAAATGGAACATTTCTCTTAAGAAAAGAAGCAACAAGGACTTGAGCAACCCTTGTAAGAGGACTACCACTAGGTAACCTATGTCTATATAAGGGAGTGCCAATGAAGAAAACCATGTTAGATATGCCCATTGCAATGGCTAATGACCCAAAAGCAGAACCCCATCCATATTTCATTTGGACATAGACAACAACAGTGAAGGCCACAATTGCACCAATAGTGACTGAAAGATAGAAGAAGTTGAAGAATCTATCAAGGTGTGACTTGTAGTTTTTGCTTCTTTCATCAAATTGGTCTGCTCCAAAAGAAGACACACATGGCCTTATACCTGCATTAATGTTTCATTTACATCACATACATAGTTTTCATGCAAAATCAACAAATAAGTTTTATTATTACTTATCTAAGTAACTTTCAATTCAAAAGGGTAGTATGAGAATTGTTATACCTGCTGCTCCAAATGCTGTAATGTAAAGGACAGTGTAGAGGTAAGTCATTTGCCAGGGTTTTGCTTGTTCACAGTTTCCCAAAAGAAGTGATAATTGGTCACACTCTTCTTGGTTAGGTACAAAAGTGCTTATTGTAGCTATTAAAGTTATTCCTGTTAAACCCTGTTTATTAAAATTAAAAATGTAATTTTTATTTAAGCTTAATTATCAAACCCAACAAAGAAACATTATTTATACAAATTTGTTCACATATACATACCAAAAGGTAGATAGTAGTGAAGATAGCTATAGTCCAGTAGCGTCCAAGAAAAGCATCAGCTAGAAAACCACCAAGTAGAGAAGAAGCTTGAGATATTCCTAAGAAATTGTTGACTGCATTGGATGAACTTGAAAATGGTCTATGCATCACATAAAACATAAAGGCTACCATGTTAACTGATAGTCCAAAATAAGCCATTCTTTCTGCCATTTCATTCCCTGTAACCATATTACAACAAATATATTATATATAGATAGTTTTCCTCATGTCGCTTATCTCATTGTCTCGGGAATGATTTAAATACATGTTAGGCTAATCCTTTTATTGTCATTTGGTTTTGAGATAAAACATTAACATGGTATCAGAGCTAGATCATTGTCTTTAAATCAGTGTTGTGAAACCCGAGCCGGACATCAAGCCGAAATAGGTTTGGTATTAGGTTTAAATGGTTTAAACAGTTAAACCGTCTGATCGGACCGGAATATATATAAATGTAAATTTTTATATAATTAATAAATTTATATAAATATATTGAAGTAATATTTCCATTTTTTTGGACCTAAGTAAAACAGAGTTGGGATCCTCTCCAGTACTGGATGGTCCAGTATTGGATGTGAGGCTCAGATTGTTTGAAATGTTAAAAAAAAATGTTTTAATTAAAAATAACTTCAAATCTACATCGTTAAAATTTTTTAAGTGTCACGTGTCGTCATCTCTGGCTGTACTGGACCCTCCAGTACAGCAGAGGATCCGTATTCAGTAAAACAAAACATTAGAGTAATGTTCCATTTTTTAAATTTAAAGTGAACCGTCCGGTTCACTTCCTGAGTTATTCTGGTTTAACCGAGTTTAGCACGGTCGAACTGAAATTTCTTCGGTTCAAAGCGGTTCAATCACTTATTCGGTTAAGACTATGAACTAGAGTCGTTTTCAAGTCCGGTCAGCAATCTGACCGGTCGGATCGTCCGGTCCGGTCCCGTCCGGTCCTGCTATCACAACACTGATTTAAATAGTTGTTGGATTATTTTTGTTATTGACAATTGAGTTTTGAAATAGAATATTAAGAAAGAAATGTTGTGAATATAGATAAAGATATACCAAATATAAAGAATGCAGCAAGCCAACCACCAGTTTTAGAAAGATCAAGAATGGAGTTGCCATGAATATTAACTGGTGTAGATCCTGCTTTGTACCCTCTTCCAAATGCCATTCTTCTATCTTCTGATTCTATAAAGTATATCCCAAGCTTCTTTCTCTTCATCATTGATTCTGGTGTTCCTCCTTCTACTGCTGACTTTATCTCACTGTTACTACTACCCATTATTTACTTCAACAGTTCAACACAACAAAATAACTCAACTTTCAGAACATAGAAGGTTTCCTGTATATGGAATACTCAATACCACAAAGTTATTATGATATCAAGATTTAAGCCACCAACTTCAACTTCTACTAAGTACTTCTTCCTTTACTATTCTCTCCTACTATACTTATTATGTATGTAATTCAGAGTCTCATTAATTAATTCTTCTTGGTATGAAAATATAAGTAAATTAATTCATTCATTGTTCTTACTATGGACCTACTCTACATCCCTACACTTCAAATATGTATGCTGCATTCAAATTTGGTGCAATAAATATGTTAGTTGAGATTATTGTCAATCTAAATTGTTTATTTATACAATTTATTAATCAACCAAAACTTCACTTTTCTATTAAAAAGTCATAGCTTTAAGATTTTCATGATATTAAATATATTACTTTTAATGCAAAAATTGTATCTTATAAATCCTTATCTATGTATTTTGGGAGTAAGTTAAAAAAACATATTACACATTTTAGTCATTTATTCTATGAAAATCTAATGATTCATATTTACTTACTAATTGAAATCACGTGAACTATTAAATTTTTATAGAATTGATCACTAAGATGTGAAGTAGACGTCAATTGAGTAAGTGAACCCCTCTCATATTCTTAAAACACATATTGTCATTCTCCATTTAGAATAGAAATAAGAACAAAATGGTGAATAATAGGAAGTGGGAAGTAAGTAGGTTTTTGACTGAAGTATGAAAGTAAGGTTGAGTAGTGAAGAAGAAAGGAATTAGTTAATATTTTGCAAAAAAAACAGTTGTAACATTAAAGAGTGATTGAACTAACACGTGAAGATGAATTAAAATGAGGTAGGCCATAATTAATGATAGTACCAACATAAATGGAAGCTATGTTACATCATGCATTTATGTTCACCAGCTGTGTACGCTTCCCACATTGCTTTCATTCATTTGTGTTTCTACTCTCAGCATGAAAATATGGGTACACATCAATTTCCTTATCAATTCTCACGGTCAGATTTCATACTTGGTACTCCAATTTATGTGCCTCTTTTCTTATTCTTGTACTTCCTTCATAGGCTCTTATTTATTATATGAGTCAACTACATCCAAAACGAACAAGAATGTGACATTTTTATCTTTTAAATATAAAGATATGGCCAGTTCTAACCTGCTACCTGCAGGTTAGTTCGCTTCTAAGCGAACTATAATAATAGTCATACGATTTTTTTTAAATCATTTCAGCCGTTGGATATGTTACTGGGTACCGGTAGATTTTTGGCTAAAGTCGGTTTGGGCCTTGGTAACATAGGTGAGAAGTCGGTTTGGGCCAGACCGACTTCTGTTGATAAGTTACTCTGGCCCAAACCGACTTTTGTAGATTATTGTAATCGATTACATTATACTAGTAATCGATTACACTATTCTAGTAATCGATTACAACATATTAAAGACATCAGATCTGTGCATTTTGTATTATGTAATCGATTACAACAAATTAAAAGCATCAAATATGTGCATTTTTCACATTTTGCACAATTTAATTATAAAAGAAATAAAATATAAAAATTTAAAATTAAGTAATTAAAAAAAATTGAAATATTTAATGATAAATTCTAATTACAAAATCTTAAAAAATCTAATGATTTCCTAAATGACCTCCCGTTCCACACCTACGTGGTTGCCTATTACGTCTTGTCCTTCGAACTTCAGCCGGTGTTAGGTCTGGAACTGTATTTGTCTGCCCCGTTGGAAAAATATTAGTGTCAACCATAAAAGAACTTGGACCAGCACCATCTTGATTGAGGTTGTAGCCTATATCACTAAAAAGTTGATTCGCCGAGTCAGGTGTACCGAGTAAGTTATTCATAAAGTCATTATGATCGGTAGAAAATGAGTGGCGGCTAGGCATCATGTCGTCACTGCGATGATGTTGTGACGGTTCGCGAAAAGACATTCTTCCTGGTTGAATGTTAAACGAGGCAGACATTGTTGGTTGATACAAAGAATTTTGTGACATAGTAGGCGGGTTCATAGTAGGTTGGAACATTGATGTTTGAGGTATGGGAGGTAGATTTGTATAGTATGGTTGTTGTTGATTTCTATTGTATATGGGTGGTTGATTTTGTTGGTATATGGGCCGTTGGTATGTTGGTTGTTGGTATGTGGGTTGTTGGTATGTGGGAGATTGATTTTGTTGATAATTTATTTGTCGGGGGTCTCTTAATTGTGCTTCTGAAGATAAGAATAATATACTATTTCTTCTATACCACATTATATATTGTTGTGTGTGAATTGGATATTGGATTTGAGGACCTTGTTGGACTTGATCCCTCTGATGACTCCAATAGTCAATCCACTCCGCATGTCTAGTTGCCCAGTTTGTATCTAGATTACCCCGTTTGTCAACTCTGTGTAGGGCATCTAGATTTTGCGGTGGTTGTGGCAAATCTTGCAGTAATTTAAACTGTAGTCTTACTCGATCTGTCTGATGCCATTCGACAATGGAGAAACAGATCAATGTTGTGCAAGCACTCCAAATATTCTTATCTTCTAGAACTTCACGTGGTAGATTGTCGACATAATTCTCATATGGAAGCCATTGAAACTAATAAGTGAAAAATAAATATCGTTAGGAAATTTACACATTGTGTTAATTTAATTAAGCAAGATTTGAATAATAAAATTATTACATCGTTGACATCCATACGATCCAAGCGTGACCTATATGCAGTCAAGTCTCCACGTGGAATTCCTCGGTAGCTTAGATTTCTTTGACCCCACCTAAAAAATAATAATTAATTTATTAATATTAGAAGTAAAAAAATAGATCAATAATATGTAATGTATAGTAAATAATTTATATTACCTTGAAGCAAATGGATATGTGGGTAGACGATCAACTATCGGTGCCAAAAAAGGGTAGGCGATACCATGCCCAGGACTGTAGAAGTGTTAAACACCCATCCATGGCTTTTGCATTAGGCTTTGTTGCCCGACACATTTCCCTATACAAGTTTGCTAAACAAGCCGAACCCCAACTATATCGGTGAACTCTTGTTAGATCTCTTAGTAAAGGTAAGTACATTAAATGTACCCTATTATTTGATTTGTCGGGTAACAACTCACCGCCTATCATGTATAAGATCCGTGCCCTACAAAATTGCTCTTTTTGCAATTGTGTAGGGCGAGGGGGTAGTGTTTCAAAGTTATCAAACAACCAAGTTAGTTTTAACTCGTATCCCCTCATGTCTTGTTCGTCACTCGGAACTTTTCCCAATAGTTCTTCACATATTTCATTCCAATCGAAATATGTAGGCCCAACTAATGGTAGGCCATTCACATTCACTCCTATTTGGAGTGACACATCTTCTAATGTTATGGTGCATTCACCATGTGCTAGATGGAAAGTGTGTGTCTCTGGTCTCCATCTTTCAACAAGAGCAGTAATTAAACATGGGTCAATGTTGAAAGATCGAAGACTAGATAATTTTGAAAAACCAGTGAGTTGTAATATATCATTTAGTAATGGTTCCTCATCAAACATATTCACATGTCTCATTCTTATAACATCTTTAGATGGTTCCTGTAAAATTATAAAATAAAATAAATAATTAGTAGTGAATTAGTAAATAAGATAAAATAACTATGTTGTTACTTTATTGAACTAATGCATCCATAATACATAATCATACATAATGAGATAAAATAAATATCTGGATAGGACATATATCACAAAAGAATTACCCCAGATGATCATATTGATGAAAGAATAATTGATGATAAGTAAGTTGATAGAATAACGATATATTTAAAGGTTGTATATACTATAAATTAACAGTTAAATATACTAAAATAAACAAAAATTATAACCAAATAATTCCCAAACCGACTTCATGAAAAGTGATGATAAGTAAGTTGATAGAATAACGACATATTTAAATGTTGGATATACTATAAATTAACAGTTAAATATACTAAAATAAACAAAAATTATAACCAAATAATTCCCAAACCGACTGCATGAAAAGTGATGATAAGTAAGTTGATAGAATAACGACATATTTAAATGTTGGATATACTATAAATTAACAGTTAAATATACTAAAATAAACAAAAATTATAACCAAATAATTGATGACAGATGATCTGTGTTGGTCTTGTAGTCTAAGTAGTGATTCAGCCATCGTTGAAATGAATAAATTGATGGATAGAAAATTATAACAGAGAGAAGTGATAGTTGTAGTGTAAGTGATTGTTTGTGTAAGTTTTGGTTGAACATGTTAGTATAAATAGATAGTTTGAATGGGTAGGGATAATATTTTTTGCAAAAACATCCAATCATAATACATGCAAAACATTGGAACCCTGCGTGTGCCAAGTGTCCCTGTACTATCTGCCACTGCCATGTGTCATGAAGTTTCAGTGGGCCAAACCGACTTCCCTTTGGAAGTTTGGTTGGCCCAAACCGACTTCCTGAGCCCCTGCTGCCATGTGTCATGATGTTTGGTTGGCCCAAACCGACTTCCCTTTGGAAGTCGGGTTGGCCCAAACCGACAGTCTGCCATGCTCTGCCATGTGTACTGCCATTTGTCATGATGTTTGGTTAGCCCAAACCGACTTCTCTTTGAAGTTTGGTTGAGCCGAACCGACTTCTACACCTTACCCAACCCGGCTTCTTAGCTATTTTTTGTAGGTATTGCGTTTCAAAATTGATAATGCATTTATTGCTGGGTAATAAAGTGTAGTAACAATTATATTTAATGAACAAGCATTCAATTTCATTGAGCTACTTGCATTTACAATTTTGGATTGCATTGAATATGGCTGGTGAAGAAGATATTAATAGTGTAAGTTTTTATTTCTAGTGTTATTTTTCATTATAAATTTTTGAAATATACATATTGAATTATTGAAATTTTCAGGAACATGACAAATTACGTAGTGATTCTTTCTTCTCCAACAACATTATAGCCGAAATTAATCAACCATCATTAATAGAGGTATTTTTATTTCTTAAAACTTTTGTATGTGATGAAAATAGTATAAATTAATTTACTGTGATATACTAATAGATTTTATATTTTATATGTATGTAATAGATATTTTATAGTAATACATTTTAAAAATATTTTATAGTAATACATTTTTAAAATATTTTATTGTATGAAAATCATATATTTTTTAGTAATAAATTTGAGAATGTGGGCTGAAATTGTGGTGGCCCAAACCGACTTCTCATAGGAAGTGTGGTTGGGCCAACCCGACTTCATATATATATTAATTTAAAAAATGAAGAAGTGGGATTCGAACCCACTCCACTATGCTTAGGGAGTGATAAGTGTTACCAACTGTGCTGGGCATTTTTTTTTGTTTACTTGTGATTAGTTTAATATTAATTGTAAAAAATGACATATTAATTTGCTCATTGCAGTTGCTGATCGAACGTGTAGAAATCTTAGAGGAAGATGTTGTAAAACTGAAGAAAGAAGTAAATGATCTTAAAACTGAAAAATTACATATGAAGAAATTTAATTTAACACCGGCAGATAAAATTGTCACTCTATCTGATGATGATGATGATATGGATAAAAGAATTACCACTTCATCAAGAAGTCCATATCAAAGGAGTGACAAGGTAATATTTATTTAAAAAAATTATAACAACTTACATGTTCATAATTATTTAATATAATCATTAATTATTTGTTCTTGTAGGGTAAATCTATCATGAACGAGGGTAATGAATTACCGAAACCAGGCAAAAGATTATTTAGTACACTACCGTCAACCCAAAAACCAATTAAAAAGGGTAGAGGCTCAACTTCTATTTCCCCTACCGTGAAAAGATATTGTAAGAAAATTATGAACCAAGCATCCAAACCCAAAGGTCATACTATCCCAAAGGTATTAATTGAATGTTTTTTAAAATTAATGAAAGTTTTTAAAAATTTATAATTTTATTACTTTTCGTGTAGGAGGTAAAATCATGTTTTAAACCTTCTCCTATTATGGATCTGACTTGGGAAGAATCCCGCATATCTGCCTATATTTTCAATGAACAACTTGATCTAGAGTAAGCAATTATATATTTTTATTTATTTTACGCTTATTTGTTATTAACTTACGTTTTATTTTACTTGAGTAGTGAGGATTTATTCATGATTGGTGATGAAACTGGGTCTCGGCGTGAATTCCTTTCCCTTGCTACCGGGAGAGACATCAATGATAAAGTAAATTTCAAACCATTTAAAAATAACTGTTGTACACATATACTTATAAACTTACAAAATTTATATTGTAATAGATTTTCATACTCCTAGCCAAATTACGAACACATATACAAAGACATGATGATTCTGCAATAACAACTTGGTACCTACCACCAACATTTTCAGTAAGTAATTTTGAGCAAACAAAATATTAATTAAATTAACTATATTGATTTAAATAATTATATTGATAAAAACAATTGTTTAGGTTGAAGTCCTTCTTGGAAAATGTGAAGAACATATCATTACATCTTACAGTAATTTCTGGATGCCTCCCTCTCATGAGTTAAAATATGTAATAATTTTATATTCTCATTTCACTAACTTAAATGTCATTTGTTAATGAATTTTTAATTTATTGTAAAAAATCTATAATGTTTACATTTTCTAATTTATTGTAAAAGATCTATGTGCCGATGGTTGAAGACAATGTACACTGGTATTTAATGGTAGTGGACATTGATGACTATGCCATTTACAAACTCGACACATGGGATATGAAATCATTCAGACAAAGACATCATTCAGATATGCTAAAAATGGTTTGCAAATTTTTTATTTGTGTTGTCATTTAATTTGAATATTTATTTAGTTATACGTAATTATTTATTACATATTTACCATTTTTTAGGCTAGCATCTTCGATAGAGTTCTAAATCAACCACATTACAAGATGAAAATGAAATATTTCCCTAAGAATTTGTCTTCTTGGGAAATAAAAAACGGAGAAGGAATTCCTAACTTATGGAATAGGTAATGACTTTTACAATTGAATAATTTTTATCCATAATTGTAATAAAATATAACATTTTCTAATTTAATGTAGTCGGAATTCTGCCACATGGGTTATTCAATGGCTCGAGTTGGAGGATTCGTTCATGTCCACAGTTATTTGGCAGGTATAAATAAATGAATAGTTATAATTTAATTATATTAGTTACAACCTTAAACTAATGATTTATTTAATTGAAGTTACACGATGAAACGGTAAGGATGAAGACAGCTATGAAATTGGTTATGCACGACATGAACAAGATGAAGAAAGAAGTAAAGACTCAATCTACGTTGATGTGGTCAAAACTACCCTTCATATGAAGACGACTATCATCCATTATTTTTGGTTTTTTGGAAAGTCATGTTATCATCATGTTATGTTATCTTTTTTGAAAATCATGGTTTGTTTTGTAAGTGTTAACTTGGAAGTCATGTTATTATCCATGTAATATGATTTATAATGTTTATATGGTTTATTATATATAAAATATGTTTTGTTTATTATTCATCAAATGATTGTTAACTTAATTGTCTATTATTCATCAAATGATTGTTACCTAAAATAGATAAATAATATTACATAAAATTACATAAATAGATAAATAATATTACATAAAATTATACGTTACAAAGTACTACAATCATTCTTCATTGAAATCATTATCAAAAGTACGACTACAACTACCAACAATATTTGGACAACTTGCCCTATTGTGCCCAATTTCTCGACATATACCACATTGATTACCTCGCTTGGACCTTGAGGTAATCCCCGGTACTCTCCCTTTAGCACGCACTCGAACTGGGTCTCTTAGTTGATCTACATTGGCATTGTCAACATTTTCCATCGAACTAGAGTGTTGTTTTGAACGGAGTCTACCACATTCGTTATAAACTTTTTCCAGCATCTCTGAAAAGTCTTCCTCCGTTTCGCAAGCAAGGTTACATAACACCCTACAAGCATCAATCAAAGCTCCATATCTACTGGTTTTAACCGATTCTCTGCTTAACTCGCATTGTTGAAAATTAACACCTTCAACATTTTTTGCTTTCTTTGTCCACCTTTCCAGAACCAAACAAGATGGCAATTGTGATATGTCCAAAATTAGTAACACAAAAATACTATGACTGCATGGCATCCCAAAAGATTCCATTCGTTTACACGAGCATTTGATGTCCACATTACTACCATTATCATAATGTGATACATGCCATCTCTTGTTCGGATTATAATGCTTCCCAATCTTGTATATGACATAACTTGAGGTTTGTTGGGAAGAAATTATCCTTAATTTTGCAGCTTCCAATAAAATTTCACGGAATTCTTTGAAAACAACTCTAGTATATATGGAAGCAGCATGACCCTCTAAACTATGATAAGGAGTTTGTAACAATTCATCACCATACGAAGATTTAAAATCTTCCATCACCTCATTGTTCCTCATGTAACTTAGACATCGTTGAAAGTGATGTAAAAATTCAGTAACATTATACCCAGATTCTACATATCTCCCCATTTGTGAATGTAATCCCTCGCAATGTGATGTCGTATGCAAACCAGAATAGAACTTTCCTCGAATGTATGACCTAGCCCACATACTTCTGCAATCAAATATCTGAGATGCCCAAGCATTATTATGAAGTGCATGCTTAGCAATAAGTTCCTCCCACATCATATTAAAATCATCAATCTCAACATCAGCATACATAACTTTCTGGAAGTCCTTATGAAAGTTATTCTTCTTTATATTTTTCCCAGCATTGTTACATATATGCCAAACACATAGTCTATGATGAGTTGCAGGGAAAATTCTTTTGATTGCATTTTTCATCGACAAGTCACCATCAGTGATAACACACTTTGGATGTTTCCCATTCATTGCCTCCAAGAAATTTCCCAAAAGCCAAACGTACGTTTCCTCTGTCTCGTTGGACACAATACCAGCAGCAAATACTTTTGTTTGCTTGTGATGGTTCACACCAGAAAAAATGACCACCGGAAACTTGTACTTGTTTCGACCATAGGTTGCATCAAAAGCTAGAACATCTCCAAAAATTGAGTAGTCAAAAATGCTGCATCCATCCGCCCAAAATAATTGTTGCAACTTACCTTCTTCATCTACAGTCTCCAGTACATTGCAGAATCTGATTTTGATTGTTCCTTCAAGTATTGTAATGCTGATTCTGCGTCACCATTTCCTATTATTCTTTGTCTCTGAATTTGATTATACATATCTTTCTTAGAGAATGCAATATACCGATATCCACCAGATTGACCGGCGAATGAACTAAAAATTTTGCCTGTTCCAATTCCGACTTCTCTCATTGTGTTCATCAAAGCGATGTCTGTTTCTGTCATACTTCGGTTTGACGCTATCATCCCACCATAATGTTCGCCAACCAATTCATGATTATGATCATCAACAAAAAAACTGACATACCAATCACCTTTCTCCTTGTCAATGTGAATTTTCATTCTTGCTAAACAACCACATCTCGATTCTTTTCTTGGAGCCCTTTTTCGAACTAATTCATTTTTCTTATCCCTAAATCTCTCTCTATTACAAAAAAATGATTGCCATAAAATTTCACCATCCTTGTCCCGACGGGTATGATATTTTCTAATGCCAAATCATTTCTTCATACCATACATCTTATAAAAATTATATGCAATATCATTGTTTGCAAACCTATATTTCTTTACTTCATCTTCGTTTAATGATCCAAAGTCAATTTCTTCAAAATCAAACTCCTCTACTTCATTAATATTTTCATCTTCACTAACATCAATTTCATCTACAGCCTAAAATTAATATAAAAAAACATACATTCAATATTAAAAACATCATTACCAAAAACTAAATAATATATCAAATTTCATACCTCTGGTATTTCATGATTCAAGTTCATTTCTTCTTCCATCCAAAGTCTCTGCAGTGTTGTTTTGTATATGTATCTAAAGTCTCTGCAATATTATTTTGTAAATGTATGTAAAGTGTGTCTGTAGTGTGTTGTATATGTATCTACGGAGTCTCTGTTTGTAGTTAGGAAATCGGTTATGCCTGAACCGACTTCAGTATAATGTTACTACACCACAAACCGACTTCTCTATGAAGTAGCCCCACCCAAAACCGACTTCTCAAGAGAAGTCACACACTGCCAAACCGACTTCTCTAGGTAGTCGCCCCTCCCCAAACCGACTTCTCTATAGAAGTCGTCCCTCCCCAAACCGACTTCTCTATAGAAGTCACACTCTCCGAAACCGACTTCTGTACAGAAGTCATCCCCCACCAAACCGACTTCTAAAAGGTCACTGGCAAGTAACAGGTCATCCAATAATTTCATCCAACGGCACATAATCAGTTCATTTCAATGCGAACTAATATATAGTTCGCATATTAGAACTGGCCTAAAGATATATATGATATTTTATCATTTAATTTAAGTATAAACGAGTAACTTCTTTATCATTTACAATTCTTTTTCACTCCAATGTTGAAACCAATACAAAGTTATTATTAATTTTTTTATCCACAGAATTCACTGAGCAAGGTTGCCTTGTATATTTTCATTAAAATCTTAAATTATCTGTTTTTAATATAATTTAATCTATGTTTTGAAGATAATCATACATACTATCTCCTCTCCTAAAGTGTTTCTAAAATAAATAACTTTAGCAAATGTGAACAGTTCCACTTTCACCATTAGTCTTTTAAAAAATGAGGAAAATGTTAAGTGTATGCCAAAAATAACTAATGAATCTATTATCCTTATTAAGTGGGAAAGCTCACATTTAACTCAGATTTGGGCTTAAGTTTATGTCGGGGTTTCCATCATCAATCATCATACATACATAGAGTATATCTTCAACACACACAAAAAATGTAATATTTAATGACACATATATATCACTTTAATTACAATGAAATTACACATTTATCATTCAAAACAAAGAGAAAACATATAGTTAACTAATGAAGATGATCCTAATTGAGTTCTTTCTTTATCAAAGTTATTTGTCTAATTTGTGATATATTCTCCAAAAATTCTAGCATAAGGATCATCCAAACTTTAAGTAAAGAAAAGATTGTATGTTTTTTATATTATGAAGATAATGAATGAATCTTCTCTTTAATCGAATACTTAATATTATGAGGGATTTTTAACTTCAAATTATGTCAAACATGTTTGGTGTAACTTTAATTTTAATTACGAGATTGATGTAGTTTTTTAGATGTCGTGGATGAGGCCTACGAGATTGGTGTAATTTACGAGATTCTCATTTGAATGTCGTGCATGGCAGACACGACTTCTATTTTTTATAATATTTTTTGAAATCGTGTACCATAAATATGACTTCAATGTTAAATTATTAATAAAAGTATCTTCTAGTTTAGTGGTAATTGTTTTATATTTTAAGGCGGAGGTTCAAGGTTCAACACCCACCCACTTTTTATTTTTATAATTTTGACACATATTATTTGTACAATAACTCTAATATAATATGATTATATTGCATTATATTCATTACCGAATTTTACACATTTCTATTTTATATTCTATATTCATTATGAGTTTTTTTAGTATCATTATAGACAATAAACTAGAAATGACAATTATATGAAATGATACTCATTTTAAATTGTCATATGACACTCAAAATAAATAATGAATATACAATCTATAAAATAGAAATGACACTCATATTCATTATTTATTTTGAGTGTCATATGAAAATTTAAAATGAGTACCATTTCATATGGGTATCATTTCTATTTTATTGTCTATAATAACACTAAAAAACTCAAAATAAATAATGAATATACAATATAAAATATGAATGTGTAAAATTTGGTAATGGATATAATGCAATATAACCATATTATATTAGAGTTCTTGTACAAAATATGTGTCAAAATTATAAAAATAAAAAATAAATCACTATATCTACACTAGTGTGTAGATTTATTCTTTTGGAGGTGGAGGAGGAGAGGACGATTAATAATCTGCATTAATTTGAAGGAGAGGAAGAAATAAGATATGAATTACTTATTCTAATTTAAAAGTGCAATATTTATATTCTTTATTTCAAATTGTAGACTACATCACGTGATACAGCCATAATATTATAGTTGTAGAAACCGTCTAACTACATTACGCTACAATTATTATGTAATACCAAATCACAATGACCGGTCGCATCGGGCCACAACAAAATCTGGTGGCTAATCATTCCCCACAAAGCTAAGCATTAACAAAATCTGGTGGGCCAAAAGCTCCCTCTAATTTGAAGGCTTTCCTTCAATTAACCAAAATGAATTGTTATAAAAACAGAGCAGATAAGGCCATTACTATGTTGGATCACGAATCTCCCATTTTAGTCACTAACATGAGAGGGTGATAGCCCATAGATATGTAGTATGTATAGTATATGAAAGGAAGACCCAAACACAAAATTGGTGGACCCATATAAAGGAGGATAGTGGATATGTCACATAATTGAAGGCTTTGTGAATAGAAAGGAAGGTTAAAAATTTCAATGGCATTTTCTGCAACTGAACCATTTTGTAGTATTTCTTTTCTTAATTACTTCCCATACTTCATAGATCCCACCAGCTATTAACATTAAGGTAAGGTAGAGTTTGGTAGGACAGATTAGAACGTATGAACAATGTAGGACATGAGATTAAAGAGTAGAACATTTTGATTCCAAATGGTGGTACCAGAAAGAATATAACAGAACATCATACTTCAACCGGGAATCAAATGCTACCTAAAGCATAACTACTCAAATATCTTTATTCAAACTCTTTTCTTGACGCTATACATATTCGGTATTGAGTACAGATAAAATGTGAAGGTTGTCTTAGGTAGTTAACATCTAATTTAAAACTTTATCGAATATATATGATATAGTTCAACAATATGATTATGCTAATGCTAGGTAGTTGCCCAAATGTAGTGAAAATAAACAAAAGTTCTCGTACTTGCGTGAACGAGTACGGGTAAAGAAGCTACTTCATTAATCTAGGATATGAACCAAAATATGGAATATAGGCACTCTTACATACAAATCAAAGAAAATAGTTGACACAATGATTAGGAGAGAATTAATTTTATGTGCATGGAAGAAACTAAGTGGGTTGGGGAAAAGTTAAGGAAATTAGATACTTTAGGTTTTAAGTTGTGGTACACCGATAAGATAGAATTAAGGAATGGGGTGGGTATAATTATAGATAAGGAATGAAATAAGGATGTGATAGATGCGAGGAGAGTAGAAGATAAGATCATATCCCTAAAGTTTGTAATGAATAAAAACACCTTATTGCTTATGCACCCATGTAGTCTAGATGATCATTAGAAGATAAAATTTTTGGTGGACTTAAAAGGTGTGGTCCAGACAATATATTTAAGAGAAAATATTTTCTTTGGAGGCGGTCTTAATGGGCATGTAGGAACTACAGGATTTGAAGGTGTTCATGGTGGATTATACAATAGTCAAATTAAGAAGTGGGAGAAGAACCTTATCACATATAAGAGTGGAGTAACACATTCTCAAATTGATTTCTTTATGGTAAGGAAATCATATTAAAAGTTTTTCTTGAAGTGTAAAGTCATACCTAGAGAGATAGATGAACCAACATAGAGTTTTGGTTATGAATGTAAGGGTTAAGAGTAGAATGGAAAGAAAATGACAACATAGGGTTCCAAGGATTAAATGATGGAAATTGAAGATAAGAGAATGAAGGAGCTACTATCAAAGAATTTTAGAAGAATGATTTTGGGGAGTTCAAGGAAGTGTTAGTGATATGTTGGAGGAAATGGCCAAATGAATTAGGGAGATAGCAAAGGAGATACTAAGCGAATCTAGAGGCTCTGGACCAAAAGTTAAAGAATCATGTGGTGGAACAAAAGTGTCCAAGACAAAATTAAGGTAAAAAGGGAATGTGATAAATCATGGTTTTTGTGTAAAATCTGACAGTTGAGAAATATACAAGTTAGCTAAGAATGAGAACAAGAAAATGATAAATGAAGCTAAAGATAAAGTGTATGATGATTTATACAAATCTCTAGGTACAAAAGGAGAGGAAAGAAGTGTCTACAAATTTGCAAAGGGGTAAGAAAGACAAGAAACTTAGACCAAGTGAAATGCATTAAAGATGGAGATGAAAAAGTCTTGGTAAATGACAAAGATATGAAGAAAATAGAAGAACTATTTTTACAAGCTTTTGATTGATGGATGTGATTCCTTACCTTCTAATAGACTACACACAAAAGGTGGGAATTAAATTATATATTTTGCGTCGAAATTGGGAGTTGGAAGTGAAAGAAGCTCTGATAAGGATAGAGAATGACAAAGCGGTTGGACCAGATAATATACATATTGTGGTCTTCAAGATTCTAGGAAAACAAAGCATTGGATGACTCACAAAGTTGTTTAATAAGATCATGAGGTCTAAAAAGATGTTAAATGAGTGCAAGAGAAGCATCTTAATGTTAAGTGTCAATTTGATCTATATTTTACACCTATTTCATGACACTTTTACAACTTAATCAATCTAAATATTTTAAAATGTACTCATATATGATTTAAAACTCATTTAATTGGCTAAGTGTTACCCCTAAGTGATTTTTTAAGCTTAATCCGCAAAAAGGAGCTAATAATTCTAAGATTTTGGGCAAGATTCGGTCAAGCTTAGTGTCAGTATCATGCTGAGTAAAAATGACTGATAATTGTGTTCAGTGTCGAATACGTGCTGAAGAAAATTCATTCTCAACGCACATCATCCGCTCAGCGTCTAAATTCAAAGAATTCGACCAAAACTTGCTGCCTTGGATACGCTCAATGCACTGGGTGGTGCGCTCATCGTAACTAGTCATGTTCAACACAACCTGGTGAATCCAAGAGTCACGCCCAACCAGTTGGACCCCGCATTCAATGCATAGGCAGTGCACTAAGCCATATGCCAACATCAGAACCTTATTTAAAGGCATCGAGACCACTTCATTCAATATACTACTTACTTCTTCAAATTGTAATATAATTTTAGCTAGATTTTAGGGAGTTTAGCTCACTTTGTTCATTGAAACTAAGTGTAAACATCATAGATGATAATTGATACTCGATTGTGTATGGTTCTATCACCTCATGAGTGAATTATCCCTATTGTACCTACACAATGTAGATATGAGTAGCTAAGCACTTCATAGTTGGGGTTGAATGTAACACAATCTTATGTATACTTCTTGATTCAATATTAATCCATGAAGTTTGATACCATTTGAGTTTTGTCTTTACTTATTGCATGCCTTTAGTTTGACCAACTCTTTGCATGATTCTTGAATATTTGCTTAAGTTACTTTCTACATTATTCTAAACTTACTTAACTCCACAAATAGTGCATTTGCTAGACATAAACTTGTATTATTTGTCACTGCATGCACTTCACTTTTTGGTATCTAGACATAAAATTAATATTATGATTTTATATCTCTCAAAATGAATAGCATATGTTACTAGACATAGAGATATGTTTGAAGGTTCATAAAACCGAATTTTATCATGATAGTTACTACACATATAACTATTTTTTATAAAGTGCTAGTATGGACCAAGACATTGACGACTAGCACATTTGATGTGTTACATTTTTACTTAGCTTGCATGCATGAATCACTAGACATAGGGGCATGATTTTGCAAGTCATGTTTCATATTCTTATTTATCAATGTTACTAGACATAGAGTTTTCGTGCATAAGTGACTAATTGACTAAAACATTAGCAATTCGTCATATTGAGGTGATTATATGGATTAAATCGTTCTAAGTGGTATGAAATAAAGAATCACGTGTATACAAAAATGGAGTATGGAGTTCAACCTCAACTACCTTTCTCATTATAAATTACATTCAAAGTGTTTGTGTCAAAAAGACTTGCAAATGTTCTAGAGACAAAAATCACTAAAAATCAATTTGGTTTTATGTTGTGGAGGTCGACCATGGAGGCTACTACATTGATTGATGGAGATATATTGAAAGAACCAAAAGGACTTGCATATCGTCTTCATTTATATGGAGAAAGCGTATGATAAGGTGCCTATAGAGGTTTTGTGCAATGCTCTAGAGAAGAAAGGGGTTCACATTGCCTATATTTGAACAATCAATAATATGTATGATGAGGTTAAGACCGGCGTGAGAACATAAGACAAAGTCTCAGAAGATTTTGCTATTGTCATAGGACAATATCAATGGTCAACATTGAGCCCCTACTTATTTACATTGGTCTTGGATGTGTTCCTTGAGAATATCCAAGAAACAACGCCATAATGCATGCTCTTTGTGTAAGATATTGTCTTAGTGATAGACTAGAGAGATAAATTAAATGGGAAGAGAGAATTGTGGAGAGAAACTTTAGAAGTACACGAATTTCGCAAAAATCGAAGTAAGACAGAGTATATGGAGTGCAAGTTTAGCAAGGGACGAATAAAATCTAATGTAGAAGGAAATATTGGGGATGATATCATACAAAAAGTCACTAGCTTTAGGTATATTGGGTCAATCATACAAGACGATGAGAAATCAACGGATATGTTGAAAATATGATTCAAGTACGTTTGGTGAAACAAAGAAGTGTTTCGGGTGTTATTTGTGATAAAAATGTACCCTCAAGCTTAAGGGGGAGTTTTATTGTACGACTATAAAACCTACAATATTATATGAGACTGAATGTTGAATAATAAAATGACAATAAGAGAATAAAATATATGGAGCAAAGATGATGATGTTGTTTTGATGAGTAAACACATTTGATAAGACAAGTTAGAGTCACACCTTAGGTGGGGAAATCATTAGAAGCCTAGGAGAATAGATCAAATAGAAGCTAATCCAAATCCTAGAAGAAGAAGGAGATTAGTAGAATCCCCGTAAAAAAGACTTAGAGTTCAATCAATATATATATATATATATATATATGACACACTAAATTAAATTTATACAACAGTTTAAGGGGCTTTGGCTTGGAGGTTTAATAAAAACCATATTCCTTAATAAATATATTTCCATGGATTATTGTGTTGTTTCAAATAGGAGTAGTTTCTCATTTCTTTATAATTATCGTCCATTGTTTTTATAAATTAAGGGATTATAGATTTTTTGTTGTTCTAATAATAATATTATTTTATTATTTTCTTCTTAATTTATCTCTATATTGTATTTAGTTATTATTTTACTTTTTATAATGATGAAGGTAAATATATAATAATTAAGAACTAATTTATATAATTTAAAACTTTAAAGGTAATTATTAAATAAGAAAACATTTTTTTTATAGAAAAACATTTGCAAAAGGTATATTTAGTCCTTAATATTCATAATGAAGGACTAAAGTAAGATTGATATAGGCTAAAAAATGTATGCACTTATCATTTGTTAGGTGGGAAGGGATCTACTTACTCCACATCTTAGGTATTAATTGTAGGGAAATCCAATGGTTTAGATCTATTCACTAATTTAAACAATTGGATTTCCTTAAAATTAATATCTAAGATATACTTACTATTGGTGTCAATGAATCTCTCCTCTAGTTTGATAGGGGAATTTAGGAAAGAGAGAAAGGAGGGAGATAGAAGTTAAAGAGAAACATATAAGCTTCATTTGGATGGAATGAGAAAATAAGAAGAGAGAAATATGTGAGAAAAAGAATGAAAAGAGAGAAAGAGATGAAAAATAGATGAGAAATAGAGTGAATTTTAGTGTTGTTTGGTTGTATAGAAAAAGAATAGAAAAAAGTGAATGTTTCTTCCTCACTCTTCCTTGAACAATGATTTATCATCCAAAATTATGTTTCAAATTATATCCCGGATCGATGAAAACATTCATGTCAATTACAAAAAATATAATATTCATTACTTTTTATTTTTTTATTTCAATATCATTGCTATGGGACATGATTTGGAACACAGTTTGAGATAACATATCTTGGTCCCTCTTCTCCTCTCATTTTCTCTTCATTTTGGGGGAGAAATAAATTTGGTGGGTCCCACCATACTTTTCCTTCTTTCTTCTCATTTCTCCTCCTTAGCCAAAGGGGGAAAATTCATACTTTCTCTCTAACTTCTCTCCACTCTTTTTCTTTCTCCTCATCCAAAGGCACCCATAGTTTCTCCTCTTTGGTTAAGAGGAGAGAAATGAGAGAGTAAAAAAGTTGTGGGTCACATACAAATTATTTATCTCCACTTCTGAGAAGAAAGTGAGAGGAGAAAAAAGTAAGAAAATAAAATATATATTTCTCTTATATCAAACAATACAAAAATCCTCTCTATTTCTCACGTTTTTCTTTCTTTTAAAGTATTTTTCTCACCTTTTTCTATCTACCAATTTTATTCTTTTAAACCAAACATAGCCTAAGAGTATATAAATTTTATATATTATTATTATATTATATAATATTTATTTTTAATCATAATTTATCTTCAAAATAATAAATGATCTATGAATTATTTATAAATATTTATGACAATAACATATAGATATTAATTAAAAAATAAATTAATATTTGGTAAAGAGTGATTTGGGGGTTGCTATGGACTCATGTGAGAGAGTGTGTTATAATGTATGAGGAAGGAAAGATGGAAAATTTACTGGCATGGTGTAGTTTGACTACACTATGCCAGCTTTGGTGTAGTGAAAAATTTATTTACCGTCTTAGTGTAACTTTTTGAATGTCGTGGATGGGGATCACGACATATGCGTTTGTCGCATTCCTAGTACGCGACAAACTGACAGGAGTTGCATTCAATGAATGCGAGAATCATGGGGGTAAGTCGCATCTAAGGTATGCGAGATTGGTCTCGCATTGTAGGAATGCGACATCTGTTCTTCTATATAAGACAGGGACGAGCCGAGACTATATTCACAGAGAGACGAGGTATGTTTGCCGATTTTCTAGTTTTCTTCAACATTTTTTGTATTAATGTTTTTATCTTATATTTTGTTTATGCTCATATGTAGATGGTGATTATTAGAGATATTGTCAACGAATTTAGTGATGATGAAGACATTGAGCTATGTTGTGATGATGAAGAAGATTTGGAGCTTGATAGTAGTGAACTAGCTAACATAACATACGGTACTCCTTCGTCATTTTTCGTTACCATTGATTCAGATGCTGGACAAGATATCCAAAATAGAAAAAATAATTTAAGTAATGACTTTGATAATGAACTGTTTATTGGCATGCAATTTGAATCAAAGGATGCAACAATAAATGCTATAAAACAGTTTCATATTAAGAATTTTGTTGACTACATTGTTGTAGAGTCAAGACCGGATAGATATGTCGGACAGTGTAAATATTTTGGTAGTGGATGTCAATGGAGAATTAGGGCATCACTTAATGGAAAGCGAGATTTATGGGAGATTAGAAAAATTAATGGAACACACACATGTGTATCCACTAATATTTCTCAAGATCATACGAAATTAAATTCATCATTCATTGCAAATTGTATTATTCACTTAGTATCAGAAGATCCTGGTATACCAGTTAAAGCATTAGTAAAAGAAATTGTCACTCGTTTTGGTTATACGACAACGTATAGAAAAGCCTGGACAGCTAAACAAATAGCAATGTCACAAATTTATGGTGATTGGGAGGGATCTAACAAGGAGTTACCTCGTTGGTTTAACACTGTCCAGTGTTATGCACCTGATACAATTGTAAGATATGCATCATCTCGTCATGATCAGAGTAGTAGTTTAATTCTTGATAGAGTTTTTTGGGCTTTCAAGCCTTGTATTGAAGGATTTGGATTTTGCAAACCGATCCTTCAAGTGGATGGGACATTCTTGACCGGAAAATATAATGGAACTTTGTTAATTGCAAGTTCGCAAGATGGTAATAGACGAATATTTCCTGTTGCATTTGCCATTGTCGAAGGAGAAACTAAATAAGCATGGGAGTGGTTTTTCTACAATGTTCGTACTTATGTTACCCCACAACCGAATATATGTATAATATCAGATAGAGGTACAGGTTTGTTGGGTGCACTTCGCACTGAGCTTTCTCAATGGTGTAATGCATATTCAGTATATTGTATTCGTCATGTTGCAAGCAATTTCAATAAAGAATTCAAAGATGGTGACCTTAAAGAAAAAGTTATTCAAATGGGTATGTAGTTAATGTTAATTATGACCTTAATGTTAAATTTGAGTTATTCAAAAGTTATTCATATTATGTAGTTAATGTTAATTTTGATGTATATGTTGTAGGATATGAGTTGATGCGGCCCCGTTTTGAGCGTATGCTTGATGATTTGCGTCAAAAAAATCCCAGAGCAGCAGCTTGGCTAGACAACATCCCTAAAGAAAAATGGACACAATCATATGATGAAGGGAGACGTTATGGGCATATGACGACTAACTTAGCAGAGTGTGTTAATGGTGTTTTGAAAGGATCAAGAGCTTTGCCTATCACTTCCCTTGTACAAGCAACATATCATAGACTCAATTATTGGTTTCTTCACCATAGAAATGAAGCAACAAGTATGATAATGGCAGGTCATATATATTGTGAGAAATTGACTAAGGTGTTAAATGAAAATAACCGTAAAGCCACATGTCAAACAATTCGAACTTTTTCAAGGGAGTCAGGAGTATTTGTGGTTGAGGTTCCTGGTAGAGAAGGTAGTCGACATTCGAAGGTATACACAGTAAGACTAAACCAGTACTGGTGTGAATGTGGAGAATTTCAGTCACTTAGATTGCCATGCTCTCATGTCATTGCCACATGTTCATCAATGAATTTAGACTATCGTCAATTCATTTCACCAATATATCGGTTGGATAACTTATTAAAGGCCTACGGACGTGGGTTTGAACCGATTGGTAATGAAGAATATTGGCCTCATTATTCTGGTCCAATGTTCATTCCTAATCCACTTATGCGAAGAAATCGAACTGGAAGACCCAAAACATTACGCATTCACAACGAGATGGACGATTGTGCAACGGAAAAAAATAAAGTCGTGGACCCCGTCCACGACATTCGTCCTATAAATAACCCCCAACCCTTCACCTTGTATCTCACTACAGTATTAAATTCAAAAAAATCAAATTCAAAAAATTCAAATCTCTTTGTGACACTATGAATCACATTGGTCCCGGCCCTATCATTCCATCCCTACTTACTCTTCAAGATGATCATGTTTCCACAACAATATGGAATGGTGGTGAAGTTACTTTTAGGGCAAGGTATAACCTATGGCCACAACTACCTGAAGAACCGGTGTTACAAGTCATTCGTAACACTGCATTTGGAAGAATATTAGACATTGGAAGAGCTGAGATCAACAACCATCTGATTACTGCTTTGGTTGAGCGCTGGAGGCCGGAGACGCACACTTTCCACTTACCCATCAGAGAGTGCACGGTTACTTTGGAGGATGTGGCTTATCAACTTGGATTGCCCATTGATGGAAACATTGTCACCGGACCAACAAACATGGATTGGAATGTTGTCTGTCATAACTTGTTGGGTGTGGTTCCTAATGAAAGACAAATTGTTGGACAACGCATTCAAATGAGTTGGTTGGACTCCACATTTCAGCAACTCCCAGATGATGCTACTGACATTGTAATCGATCAACATGCTCGTGCATTCATTCTGAGGATGATTGGGGGATTTCTGATGCCGGATACATCAGGTTCAAGAGTCCATTTGATGTATCTCCTTCTGTTGGAGGATTTATCTGAAACCTACCAATATAGTTGGGGGTCTGCGGTTTTGGCGTGCCTTTATCGAGGTCTTTGTCGTGCAGCCTTGATTAGCCGTCAAATTGAAATTGGTGGATGTTTGTTATTACTACAATCGTGGGCGTACGACCGCATCCCAATGCTTGGACCAAGATTAAACGTCCCCACTACAAACTTATTTCCACTAGTTAGAAGGTATATTTATTTTACTATTACAAATATTTAAATACATTTCTTCAATTATTAAATTTAATTTATAATTAATTTTTTTTATTATTACATGAATAGGTGGTCCCAACATTTAATCACGACAAATATTCCTGGTCATGCAACCAACATAATACGATCAATGTTGGATCGCTTGCGTATAGATCAGGTAGTCAAATAATAATTTACTTATATGTTATTTAAATATATTTTTTGTAATATTACTTATTCATTTATATATTTTCTAACATATCTTTATATGTTGATTAGTTTGTATGGACCCCATATCAAAATATCGATTTTATGTGTCAGATACCAGATATGGCTCGATCACGCGTGCCACTTATATGTTTTGCAATAGTTGAGTGGCATGCTGCTGATCGAGTTATGAGACAATTTGGTTTACAACAACCAATCCCTCAAGATCCAATTAACCTGCAAAAACAACACAAAATGGATCTTCGAGGGAAGAATGACTACAACTGGCAACAAAAGCATGATGAGTGGATCCAAATATGGAATCATCGGGAAGACTATGTTATGAATGGTTTGCCCAATGTACAACCTTTGTATCACTACTCAGAGTACATGTAGTGGTACCTACAAAGGACAAGAAAGTACATATCTCCCGACGGAGCATATTCATCTGGATCGGTAATATTTTTTTCTTCTTTTTTTTCTTCATATTTATATTCATGTTCTTACATTATTATTTTTTTGCATTATAATTTCATTAGATCAATTAGAGATCAATGTGCTCCATCAACCGTTCATGACAACCCGATGCAATTTATACATGGCGTTTAATTGCAGTGCAATGACATGATTGATGCATTCGCTAAACTACTTCCAACGGCCTTCTCCGATAGTAACTATCAGACACCTCCGACTATGCCAGTTGCACCTGAGTTTCAGCAACAGTTTGAGAGTCAAACTCAAACTGATACTCATCCGCAGGCATTTACTCAGCAAACACCCGTTTCTCAACAACCATTTCAATTTCAAAGTTTTGGAGCGTTGAGTGATTATTCAATCTCTCATCAATTCGGATCTTCATCACATTATGAAGAGTCATTACCAACTATGTTTGGAACGACTTCTACAACACCATTGTCGGCATTCAACTCTGAACAATACTATCAACCTACAATGCCGACACAAGTGGATGATGAAGATGATGAAGATGATGAAGATGATGAAGAGGAGGAGGAAGAGGTGCCTCAGTTAGTTAGAGGTGGAACAAGACAACCAACACAACCAAGCTTAAGAGTGCAACCACCTCGAAGGAAAAGACCACCTCCATGCGGCACATCATCTCATAGACGTCATTAGGAAATAGATTTTGTTATGTTTTTTATTTCTTTTTCCAAATATGTACTAAATTTGAATTTTAATTAAAATTGTGATTTTGATTATCAATTATTATTATTTGGTTTTCTATTACAAATATTCAATACTAATAAAATAAAATATAAAATACAAAAATAAAAGAAAAACTACAATACATAAAAAGGGGTATTAGGATACATGTAAGGGTAGAAAACACCAAAAACACGCTACTGTTTCAGGTTTGAGGGATGTCGCATTCTAACAATGCGATACCAAAGTCGCATTCCATAAATGCGACACTAATCTCGCATTTCCTGAATGCGACTTAGCTCACCATGAATCTCGCATGTTAGGAATGCGACACACATGTCGTGGTCCCCATCCACGACATTCAAAAAGTTACACTACTACGGTAAATAATTTTTTTACTACACCAAAGCTGGCATAGTGTAGTCAAACTACACCATGCTAGTAAATTTTCCAAGGAAAGATAGTCATTAATCACACTCACTTTCATCAATCAAATCATCAACATCAATCTACTGTTTTAAAATGCAACTATGCAAGGTAAGAACTATGAATCAAGATCCAAAATAAAAGAACTCCTAAAATAAAGACAAAATAGTCAAAAAAATAATAATTTTTCAAAAGGTTTTTATATATATAATAAATTGATTTTTTTTAAAATAACATAATAATGCACGGATCTTTTAAATTCATACAAAGGTAACATTAGTATTTATCTCTGCAGAAAATAATTAATTAAAATTCAGGATAATAATTTTTTAATAAAAGATGAGGATAATCCTGTTTTTAAAAAAGATGAGGAGATTAACATTTGTTATTAAATTTTTGACATATAAGCTAATAGTTTTATTAATTCACATTTCAAAATCGATATATTCTTTATCACTTAGTCTATTGAATTCAACAATAAACAAATAAGTTTTTCATATATAAACAAATAATAAAACAACTGCGAGGTAAAAAAATAGTCTATGCAATTAGTTAGAATATAATACATTTCTTTCATTTCTTGATTCTAAAATTGAATATGAAAAGAAATTTCTATTTTTTGATTGAAATCATAAAGAAAATATATAATCGGATATTAAACAAAACCAACCACAAGACCCTTGGTCAATTTTTCTTTTAAAAAGTGATAACTTTATTATCTTATCTTATTTTATTACAAATTAGTTTAATATATTATTTTAGGAAGATAATCTACTAATTGAAAGAGTAAATTTAAAAAAACTTATTTAATATTTTAACAACTACTTCTAAAAATTAGTAAATAGATTTAAGTATTAGTTGGGTGGGTGATGATGAGTTATAAAAAGAGAGAAGTGGAAGCATAAGAGTAAAAGGAAGGGAAGGGAAGATATTAAGATTGAAGCAAAAGCATTATGAGTGAGATATATTGTATCTAATGCTCTAACATAATATGGAGAGTTATGAAGCTATCAAGAACATTGATGAAGATGAAGATGTGGAAATGGGACATCAACATAAGCAGCAGATCTATGAATCAAGATCTGTTATCAACAATGTTGAGTCACCAACATCTTTTACTTCAATTTCAACAAAACAACAACCTCAAACCCAACAACGTCTTCTTTCCCTTGATGTCTTCCGTGGTTTCACTGTACTGGTAACTCACATTCTTTATTTCTATTCCTTCTTCATCATGCCCACACCTTTTTTTATTACTGTTATTATATTTTTTGTTAGCTGTTAAAATGTTATTTAATCATTGCTCTGTTGAAAATAATAAATTCTAATTTGGGAAGAGATATTATAGAGGGATATTGTTAGCCAAAAAAGTATGATAAAAAGGTTAGGAAGCAAAGTGCTTATGATGTTGCTCACTCATCACACATTCAATCATCAAAAAGTGATAATGACTCTAGGGAAAGGTAGCTTACATTAGATTTTAGAGAATTTCATTCTTGAAATATTTTAGCCTATAAAAATTTATACACAATGATAATTTTTCTCTTTAATTTATGATCCCTATTTTATGTAGTAACAGAATCCAAGTATTATTTGCTTTACTTTGAAGAAAAGAATTGCTCTTGGTGGTGTTGAGTGTTAACCAACTATTGTTCCTTTTTCAAAGATGCCTCTTTATGAATTGGAAAACCGTTCAATTTAAAGCACATTATTCATGTCCACTTCACCTTTCCATTCTCTCATAAAATATCTCAACTTTTTATTTCAAATTATTTCACCCAAAATATTCTATTTTTCTCCTATTTCATATTGTTTTAGATATGAGAATAAATAATATATTTTAGTTATTTAATAATATTCTCTAATTTTGTCTGGATGTTATTCAAAATCTAAAATTAGTTATGTTTGACAATATCCCTTAACAATAAGAATACAAAATGATGTCGGTAACTCTCTTGATAAGAGCTAGGGACATATAATTGGAGGGTGGGACAGACCCAACTTGTGGTTATTTTGAACAATTGCCCCCACTAGGTTTTAATTTCTCTTTAATATTATAATACAATTTTGGGTATAATTTTTTTTGTATTACGAAGGGTATCCCTCATCTTATGGATTGTTTGGTTATTCCGCCCAACAAGTGTTGTTATCAGGAATCGAACATTGACCTTTGAGTATAAATTGCTCCCACAATATAATATAAATATGTTACGTTTGTAATGTTAGATAGATTTATCATTTAAGTGTAGGTTGTCCCACAACTTGATTTCTTTTTTGGGTCAATCCATAAAAGATGTAAGGTTCTATCCTGCTAAGTGTTCTCTTTCCCAATATATATACCTTCCACTATAAAAAGTAAACAATTATAAACCATTGTTTACAACCTCAATAGATTTACCTCACAACCTAACTTCATTTTTCTTTCATAATTAACTAAAAACATCACAATCATCCTAAACAATATATTATTATATTTTTACTTAAAGTTATAATAAACTAATATACAGATATGAATAAGCCATAAATGGTTATAAAATGGTCAAAATGTATTGTACAAGTCAAACATGAATTTGTTTTTCATATTTTCATAATAATTTGATCCCTGAACTAGATAGTCAACTATTAAACTATTTCAATAATTCACTTATATGTTGCAAATAATAATATTTATATTAATAAATTTATTCTAGACCAATATGTATGTTGTGGTACTAATAACACTATAAAAACTAGATTAATAAGAAAGTTGGTAATGCATGATAGTTGGTTTTTCAGGATCATCACAACAGAATAGTATGCAAAAATAATCTTTGTATTTAGTTTGAGGAAGAGGGATAGAAAAATGCTACTTTCAATCATTGGCCTGTTATAATCTGCGTAAATGAAGTAGAAATTGCTTTGGACCAAAGATTAATACAATGCTTCAATAATATTCCTATATCAAACAAATGAGACATCCACTTGTACCTTCATTTTTAAGCAAATATAATGTACGAAATGTTTGTATTGTTATACAGACTCAGGATATGAGTTTGTAGGTTCTTTACATCTCAGATAGATGAAATTTTCGTGTTACATTTTTATACCGAACTTACCAATTTTGATGCAGCTGATGATACTGGTGGATGAAGCTGGTGGACTCGTTCCCGCGCTAAATCATTCTCCATGGAATGGTTTAACACTAGCAGATTTTGTCATGCCATTTTTCCTTTTTATTGTTGGTGTTTCACTTGCACTCGCATATAAGGTATCCATATGAAACTGTTACATAAATTAACAAACTACTTTTAAAAAAGGAGTATGTTATGATGTTTAGTAATGGAATTGTTCTCAATTATGCAATCTACATTGTTTGATATCATTTGACTAGAGCCAGAATTCATTGTGAACTTTCATGATAGATTTTAGTCTCCTTTTCTTCAACAGAAGCTATCTTCCAGAGTTGTTGCATCTAGAAATGCATTTTTACGGGCTCTTAAACTCCTCGCATTAGGCCTTTTTCTTCAAGGTGGGCAACTGAACTTTTGGATTTGTTTGTGGCTAAATTATAAGTTTTTGTTAGCATTTGTTCTTTTCAATGAATGTCAAGTTGAAAAGACATAGGGTAGTGTTTTGAATGTCGTAAATTTGCCGTCGGCAGGAGGTTATTTTCATCGTCTCGGTGATCTGACATTTGGAGTGGATCTTAAGCAGTTAAGATGGATGGGAATACTGCAGGTATGCTTTTCAGGCTGTTTTCAATTTATCATTGTTATAGTTTGTAAAAGAAAGGCTGAAACATCAAATAATATCCTCACTAGAAGTTTGAATATGAGATAAAACAAAAATGTACTGTTTAAGTTCATGATAATTTTTTTTCTTTGGACCGTGGTAACATCGTTGTTTGTACAACTGACCAATTAGTCAAGTTCATCACAAAAACTTATGTTATCTGTAATTTTTTTTCTTATATGATAATCATTATTGTTAATTTTCTTCATTGGTTGTCAGAGAATCGCAATAGCATATTTGCTTACAGCATTGTGTGAAATTTGGCTCAAGGCCGATGAGACTGTTAATTCAGGATCGTCTCTAGTAAGGAAGTATCGATACCAGTGGTAAGCTTATTTTCCCTATGTCTTAGAAAAGATGATGCCATGCTATATCACTCTTCTCACTTTGTAGCAATGAAAGACTTTAAAGAAGTAAATGGCAAGAAGCTTGTGCAAAAATACTTCATTCATTGATTAATCACTTTGAAAGAGTCATTGCTATTTATAGCAACGATCAAATAACAAACTTAACTAATTCATAGCAACCCAACTAACCCATAACAACCCATATACAAGTAATTCAGCACATGTTCCTAAACTAGGCCTAATGTGTCTTAGTTTGCCAAGCCAACACGTGGAATGCCCAATAGTGCCAACTTGACTCATGTCTTGACCGAAGGGTGTGCCTCTGATGCATCTCTGACCGAGATGCCTAGGTCTGCGCCAAGCTTGACCGAGATGCTTAAGCCTGCGCCTAGCCAATGTAGATTTCTGACCGAGGATTCTGCGCCTGTGCCAAGTCTGCCGCATCATGTCTTTTATTCTGACCTAGTCTGCCAAGTCAGCCTGCTCCATGCCTGGGTCATTCTGCACCATCTCCAAGTCAGGCTGCACCATGCCTAAGTCACAATGCACCATTCCTGAGTCAGACTGCACCATGCCTAAGTCACGATGCACCATTCCTGAGTCAGGCTGCATCACGCCTAAGTCACGATGCACCATTCCTGAGTCAGGCTGCATCTGTGTTGGCCAGTTCCTGCAACAAATTAAAGCAGAGTTAGAATATACCAAATTTGACACTATGGACTTTTAGTTTCTTAATTGAGGTCTAATATTCTTAATGATGAGAGTTTATTCGCATAGCATCATTGCCATTTGTTCATATTTTTCCCTCAGCATGATCCCAAATCATAGTTTTTATGTGAATCATAGCCATGACAAGTTAAGTGCCAATGTATCTAAAAAAATAAAATTTCTGTGGAGTTTTCTTCTTTTCGTTTTTCTTTTAATCGCATCCATGCCTTGTTAATCTGTTTTATTTGTAACAGGGATGTGGCTTTGTTTCTTTCTGGACTTTATCTTTGCTTGCTATATGGATTGTATGTTCCTGATTGGGAGTATCAAATTCCAACGGAACCTTCTTCAGCACCAATGACATTTTCGGTTAGTGTTGTTGTCTTTTTATAATTTCTAATTTGTTTGGAGGTTTGAGGTTTTCTTTTCAAGGAAAATTTTAATTCCTGATATCAGTTGCACTTGGGACTTATGCATCTCTTTCACATTTTATAGGTAAAATGTGGCATAAGAGGTGATACTAGACCGGCATGTAACGCTGTTGGGATGATTGATCGTACGATATTAGGCATAAAACATTTGTACAGGAGACCAATATATGCGCGTATGCAGGTATGATCCCTCTCTATTCTGAGATGTTCCGACTCCATTTACTAGTTCATGTTTTTCTTTCTTTTACATGTGTTTAACATTTTTTTCCTTTGATCATTATCAATAGGAGTGTAGTATTAACTCCCCTGACTATGGCCCATTACCTCCTGATGCTCCTTCTTGGTGTCAAGCCGCTTTTGATCCGGAAGGACTCTTAAGGTGAGTTCACTAGGACATTCTGTTCTTGTAGAATGTTAGTTTCAATATAAAATGAAATATTGAAAGGGACTCGACCGTGTGTCTTACGATCTGAGTCATGGAAGGATCATTTCATAACTTAATTTATTAGGTGTAAGACTAGAATTTTTCCTTTTAAGAAAAATGACAAGGCCATAATCAAAGAGAGTACACACCAATTCTTGTGCAAGGATTCCTAAAATATCATGCACATGAATTTGTATCTTTCTCTCTGAAAATTGCTTCGTTAATTTGTTATGTTCCAAAGGAACAACGGAGGATCAAAATTATGAAATTCTATATTGAGATATGGGTTGGCAAGAAGGGTCATTTTATAACTTAATATTGTATCTTTTTTGTGGAATTACAGTACAGTGATGGCTATTGTTACTTGCTTGGTTGGCTTGCACTATGGACATATTATTGTACACTTTAAGGTAATTCTCAAATTCTTCTTTATATTATATTTTCTCTCTTTATGTTATCAGTATCATCATAATTGTTTCTTCATTGATACATGCAGGACCACAAAGTTAGAATGCTATACTGGATGATCCCATCTTCTTGTCTTGTAGTTTGTGGCCTTACTTTGGACATGTTTGGTAAGATCATTCAATTCTCATTACCCGTTTTTTGTGCTTGCATTTGACTACTTTGTAAATAAATATATAAAGTCTTCATCTAAACATGTCTAACACATATACAACACATTCAGATCAATAGCCGAAACGAAAAGATCATGTTGCATACCTCCAACCACCAACTCAGTTACACAGAGCACACAATTTTATTTATAGAGTTTTGTCCATCTTAGAACAAAACACCGAAATGTGATTATGATAATGAGGAAATGGCTTCCTTAATTTCGTCGCGTTCATATAATGGGATAAGGATTGATCTTATCGAAAAAAATGAATCATATCCGGAAATGGTTTTTTCCCCTTAGAATATGCAGATAATGAAAAAACCTAAGACACTTTGCCACTAAGATTTGTATTGTTTGAAGATATTAACTTTGATATTCTTGTATTGTAGGAATGCATATAAATAAGGTTCTCTACTCCTTGAGTTACACATGTGTCACTGCTGCTGCTGCAGGCTTTCTCTTTGTTGGAACATACTTGTTGGTTAGATATTTAATTCTCTCTAAGTTTTCTTATCTATCTACCTTTGAAACATATAGAAATGAAGCTATTGAGCTTGAGTAGGAAGCATAAACACAAGACACTGACACAGACATGAGGATATGACAATTTTTAAGAATTATAGGACACCAAACAGCAAATAATATAAGAATGAAGTTAATGTTAGTTTGCCATAAAAGAACAAATGTTAAATTAAAAGATATGAAATATATTTAATATAAATAACATGACATAGAATATCATTTTTATAAAATCCTTTTTGAGTAGTTTCACGCAGACTAATAAAGGTGAAAATATTATTAACTTTGTCAACTTAATTTACAAGACATGTCATTAACTACTTCCAATCATATTTATTTGAATAAATATACGTGGTTTCCATATTTTCATTGTTATTCAATTTTTTTTGTATTGTCAATGGTATCCTTTCCCTATGGGTAATGAACTAATATCTATTTCGGAGTACGTGGATTCTCCTCTCAACAAGTGTCGCTTCCAGGAATCGAACACTTGAGGATCTAGCGGGGCCTTACACTACTAGGCCAATGCCTATTGTTATTCAATTTCAATTCTTGTTGAATTTGCTCAAGGTAGCATCATTGTTTAATAATCTTGTGGTTGAACCCAACTTTTTTTTTCTGATGCAGGTTGATGTATGTGGATATAGTAGCTTGACTAGGATTTTGCAATGGATGGGCAAGCATGCATTAATGATTTATATCCTTGTGGCTTGCAATGTTTTCCCTGTTCTCATCCAAGGATTTTATTGGGGAAAGCCTCAAAATAACATAGTAATTTCTGTGCCACTCTCCATTGTGAATATGTTAATCATGTTTTCTACTATAGCAATTAAAGCTGAATAATGATGATCTCATATCACACCCCATTTTCACACCTACTTTATGACCATTCACTGTTGTTTCAAATTAAAAAGTCTCTTGATCAATGGTTATAAAGTATGTGTAAAAAGTAAGTGCTATGAAGATATCATTGTTTTTTGAAAGTTTAGGAACTTGCTTATAATTTTAGGATTATTAGGCACATGCCAGAGTAGTGCCGATGGCACATGCCAGAGTAGTGCCGATGGCACATGCCAGAGTAGTGCCAATGGCATGGTCAGTGGCATGAGCATTGGCATGTGTCAGGATACAAGCACCAAGATCGGATTCCGAGGCCAAGGCACAAGCACATGCACCATTTCTTACAAGTCACATTAGTTTTATGTTTTGTGATCATCAATAATTACAAGTCACATTAGTTTCATGACCCACTTTGAAAGCTAGAGGCACAATGAAAACAAGATGATATACTTATAGTAGCTAGTAATGAAAATAGAAAATATATTGGTAAACCATGTAGGCCCCAACATTCTTAATTGACATGCTGATAATGTTATCTGATTGAAATTTCATGTGACAGCTGAAGTTAATTGGAGTTGGTACTTGAAGTAAGCTAGCGATGGCATGCATGAGCATTAGACTATATATACATTTAAGATGGTGAGAAATTTTGTGTTTCACCTTCTCTTTGGAAGTAGCAGCTAGCATGTGATGTTTTTGTTGAACAACCTCAATCATGTTCCTCTAATGTCTTGATGATGTGGCCTACCTGCATGGATGATGGATATAAGAGTAGCTGCATTTCTTCATCTCATATCCAATTTATATTTATATATATAGAGCAACTTATGTTCATAGCAGGACTATGATATATGTAGTATTTAATCCTGAAATGGTATATATATTTCAGGATGAGTAAAGCACATTTGATACTATATCAATACATTCATTATATTAGTATTATTAGCTTATACAATGTCAATTTCTTTCTATTTTTCCCTAACATGGCAAATTTCTTTAATCATAAGTCAACATAGGGTAATTTCAAGTTTGTCAACCTCATGTACAAACTCAACATCAACCTCAACATCATGGCATGACATTTGATAATACATCCTCATTTGTATGGATCCTTCATTGAAAATAGATGTTATAATAAGAATGACTATTACAATGAGGTCATAGTGTAAAAAATTAATTAGACTAAAAAAACTAGGATCAAGTGTGCATTTAACTTAATTGCACATTCGTGAGTTAATTTATACATTTAATTCATGAAGGTGCAATTTAACATCCTAATGTCTAGTGAAAGAAACTTAACTTATTAATCACACGGTAGTTATTCTTCACCTTGCTGATGGGGATATATCCATTTATTCGAATAGTAAGTGGAAAAAACTTACTTCACATCTTAGTCATCCAATATTGAGAAATTCAATAGTTTGGATGACTAAGATATGAAGTAAGTTTTTTTCATTTACTCTTTGAGTAAATTTTTTCCACTTACTTTTGGAGTAAGCGAATCTCTTCCCTTATATTATCATCTAATCATAATCATTCAAAAAAGAAAAGTGGGTTATGGATAATAAATGATGGTAATTGGGTAAGGTTCCTAAGAGTAAGGTTCCTAAGACATGGTTGAAGGGTTCTTGTGAGCTTAAAAAATAGGTATGACATAAGACAATTAATAAATGTAGGGGCATGAGCTTCAGGTTTTAAAGTATACATACTTTTATTAATATTCAAAATATGAATTGTAAATGATGTTGTGATAGTAAATAAAACCTTTAATGTATATATTATTTCTCTTTAAAAATATTATAAAGAACAATGTATAAACATAAATATTTAATAAGATGTAAATTAATTGTATTTAATAAGAAAATATTATAAGGGAAAACTTATGAATACAATTGCAATGAAATACAAGTAATAATAATTTCAAATTAAATCAATAAACTTTGTACTAATATAAAAATAAGTTATTTAAAATTCTCTTATACCCTCATGCTTCACTTCTCATACCTACCTACCTTCCTCTTATTTATTTCAACACAAAACGACCGCGTTTTCATTTTCTCCATAAAAACCCTAATCAAAATCTCCAACACTGAAAAGAATGAAGCGAGTGTGGAGATTCTCCTCAGAACTTCAATTCAATGGAATCTCTCTTTCTTCAAACCCCAAACCAATTCCAATTCCCCCATTCTCCGCATTGTTCAAAGCATCAACAACCTCTTATGGTTTCGCGCGTGAAATCAATACCTTACCACCTAACAAGGTCACAGATATAATTCCCCTTTTCACTGAAAAGCCTCGTCCTAATCCAACCGAGGATCTCATGAAAAGGGTTGCGATTTTGAGGAATGAGTTAGTTCGAGAAGATTCGGATTCTAGTAGGGTTTGGAAGATTTTGGATGACAATTTTATTGATTTGATTCAATCTCATCATTCGGATGGATCCGCGATGCTTGAGCTTTTGAAACAGTTGGATTCATGGCCTGCTCTGGCTCTCCAGGTATATTTGAGATTTTATTAAGAGCTTTTCACAAAATAAGTGATTATTCCATAAGATTTAGGGCCAACTTGTTTATGTTCTTTTTGTAGGAAAAAAGTAGTTTTTTTTTTGTTTGCTGGGCTTTTACTATAATGAAGAAACTTAAAAAAAAATTAGCTTTCGTTATAAAATCACTTTTTTTGTTGTAAAATCACGGTTTTAAAGTATGTTCTTATAACTAGTGCAAGTTAATTAAGACTGTAAATTTGACAAGTTTTTTTTTTATATTTATGGATTGTGTTCAACTTTTAGGTATTTAATTGGAGAAGAAGGAGCTCTGGCAATGATAACCCTATGAATGACTATGAGTATTCTAAGGGTATAAAAGCTGCAGGTAGATCTAAGAATGTTGATCTCGCGGTTCAACTCTTTAGAGAGGCTACGAACAAGGGTATCAAAACAACTAGCACGTACAATGCACTGATGGGTGCTTTTATGTTTAACGGTCTTGCTGAGAGATGCCAGTCCCTGTTTTGTGATATGAAGACGGATGCAAATTGCACTCCTTCGATTGCCACATACAATATTCTTATATCTGTTTTTGGTCGCTTGATGTTGGTTGATCACATGGAAGCAACATTGAAGGAGATTAATGCATTACGCCTTCCCCTTAATATAAACACTTATAACCATTTAATTGCTGGGTACATCTCGGCTTGGATGTGGTCCGATATGGAAAATGTTTTTCAAATGTTGAAGTCCAGCCTTGTCACACCTGACATGCAAACCTACTTGCTAATGCTTCGTGGATATGCACTTTCTGGTAATCTAAAGAAGATGGAAGAGACATATTCTTTGGTTAGGGATCATGTAAACGAAAATGATATTCCGTTGATCAGGTCCATGATATGTGCGTATTGTAAAAGTTCTGTAACCGATAGAATTAAGAAGATCGAGGCATTGTTGAAGCTTATTCCAGAAGAAGAGTACAGGCCATGGTTAAATGTGTTGTTGATCAGGCTCTATTCCGAGGAGGACTGGTTAGAGAAAATGGAAAATGCAATAAATGAGGCATTTGAGCACAGAACCCCTGTAACAACAACGAAGATTATGAGATGCATAATTGATACTTATTATCGGTGCAATTCAATAGAAAAGTTAGAAATTTTTCTCAGACGTGCTGAATGTGCTGGGTGGAGAATCTGCCGCTCTTTATATCATTGTAAGTTGGTCATGTATGCGTCACAAAAGCGCTTTGAGGAAATGGAAAATGTCCTCGTTGAGATGGAAGGTGTGAACCTTGCTTGCACAAAGAAAACATTATGGATAATGTACAAGGCTTACTTGAGCAGTGGTCAGAGATCTGTGGTTTTGAAAATATTGGGACAAATGTTCAAGCATGGTTATGACGTTCCCTTGGAAGCATTTCCATCATAAAATATATTGTCTAAGGTGCATATCACCTGTGTTAGTTATTTTAAACACACTCAAGATTAATGATAAGATGTTCATTACAGTTGCCAGAAATTAACATCACCTTATCCTTTTATCCATTTTCAATCTAGTGTCTAGGCATAACATTACATGGTGTACAGTTAGCCATTCAAGAATTCTCAGAATTATTTGTCATTACAGGCATATGGCGTGTTACATGATTCAAATTTTGTCCTATGAAATTAGGGCGTTTGGACTGGTAATTTTTTTGTTTGTACAACTGATCAATTAGTCAAGTTCATGATTAAAAAATTCTGATGTCTGTATCTTTTTCTGTGTGACATCATTGTTTATTTTCTTCATTGGATATCAGAGAATCTCAATAGCAAATTTCCTTAGGGTATTGTAAAATGTTGCTCAAGGTTGATGGCGCGCGCTGTTAGTTCAGGACTATCCCTATTAAGGAAGTATCGGTACTATTGGTAAGCTTATTTTATGTCTCCACTTTTAGTTTTTTAATATGAATCTCATGATGTGTTGTGATGTTACCCCCACACGGTCTCTTTCTCTGTGCATGATATAACAGTTTATTTGCATTCTGTTTCTTTTAGCAGCATGCTGCTAGTAATTCTGGCATTCATGGCACATGTACTGTTTTGCTTCCTCTTTTCCCTGAAACCATAGTTTTACTCTATAGGCATACATGTTTTGTGCACCATAACTTGCAATGCTAAGCTGTGTCTCTTGGATATTTTTTCTGCCAATGTAATTTTGGTGTTTGTGATAAGTGTTGTGGTATTACTTAACTTTTCCCTCGAGCCTGCATCTCAAATCAAGATTTTTCTGTATGGGATGTTTCTTTTGATCATGGCCATCAGGCCTTTCCACTTGACATTAACTGGGTTGTCACCTTGTTTCTTTCTAGCCTTTATCTTAGCTTGATATATGGATTGGACGTTCTTGGTTGGTACTAACAAAGCCGATGATATTTTCATTGAGTGTTGATGTCTTCTGTATTTTCTAATTTGTTAGGAAGTTTGAGTTTATTCTGGACGAAATTAACTGTTGATAGGGAATGAAAATGGGGTTTATGTACACTATTGCAAGTTAGATGTGGAGTTGGTGACAGTGGACCAGCCTGTGATTGGTCTTCAATACAATAGACCAATATATCCACTTTGGAGAAAGCAGCATATTGAAGAAATGCCTCACTTCCAAATCATGAGAAGATGATGATACAGCAGAGAGGAATTGCTGTGATGAGAGAATCCCACAACTAATTGTGTTCCCCTTTCTTTTCAGCCACTTTGCTTTTCTTATTGCTACCTCTACTTGAGAATCTCTTATGAGCTGAGAAATTAAGAGAAATTTATGATTAGCAATATCAACAAAAGTATCAATGGCAAATTATCAAAGTCATCAATAGATTGATTGAAGCATTTCTGAAAAGTGGAAATTTGTTTTGGTTATCCTTCATTCCCATTTGGGTATTCACCAATCTTGTTTTAGTTATTTTAATCAGAAGCTCATATTGCCTTTGATGGGTGCAAAGGATCCTTAATTTTCATGATTTGAAGACTCATAAATAATGTGTCACACCTTAAATAAATTAAGCTTGAGTATATAGGAAACAAACTCGTGTATTAATTATAAGATCATTCATTTAGGAAGTGAGATAGTTATATATTAAGAAGCAATACTATCCTTATAGTGAAATATTAGAGGGGTGGGATTATTGATATTTAACTTTGCTATTCACACTCGTTATTAGCTAATTATGATTTGATTTTTATTTTAAAGTTTTGTAAGTTTATGCTCACACTAATTAGTTTCATCCATCTAATATAGAAATCATTCTCACACCTTTGAATTTTAGTAAAATTGTATAATCATTTCTCCCTCTTTCATCCCTAATTTATATAGATAAATTACACTTACTACCCGTGCAAGAAATATAGATAATCTTTTAAACAAAAAAATGTGATAAACGTAATTAAGTTAAACAAAATACATTATTTTGTAGAGATAAAGTCCAAGTAATAAAAAAATACATTTGTTAAAAAATAAAAACATAACTTGCATAAAAAATGAATAAATTTAAGGCATTACAAATTTTAAAGTGATGATTTTGGATGCAAATTTTCTTTATTTTGATTCTTTAGGATAGTTAATGGATCCATAGAGTAAAAGCAAAGATGGTAGTTGTTGGGCATATGCAAAATATATAATTGTATGAATCTGACATAACATAGTATAGTACCTTTGCTGAAATATAAAAGTCTTTCTGTTTTGATAACTTTATATTATCATATTACTTGCTAGTAACAAAATGAAAGGTCAAAAAGACTAGAAAGGATAAAACCCCTTTTACAGCAATCATGAGACATGTACTCATCAACCAGATGCTGACACTTGAGACTCACCTCATTCCTTCATCTAACTAACTTGTTTTGCTATTTTACCTTCTTACCCTTTTTATTTAATTTCTTGTATAATTAACAAAGTCCCTATAATTTCTTCTAAGTAGGTATTTAGGCAATAAGTATGAAAATGCAAAAGACAATGCATCTAAGTTTTGTGCTCTTCTTTTCTTAAACATGGAAACATATTATGTTATCATGTTACAAGTGTTGTGGTTGAAAATGATATTAAGTGGTTGACAAACATTACTCTCACTTTGATCCAAACAAAAGGATTAGAAGGGTAAGGATATATATGGACTGAAAATACCATCATCTATCTTAGTCATAGCCTAAAGAATATTCCATTTCACACATTAATAATACTATTTTGGGATATCATTGTCAATGAAGAGGAAGTATTCTTCAAAAGGATTGTTTAAGATAATGTTAGGATTGATATCAAGCATCACTTCATCCCTTTAAGGAAAGAAAAAGGAAAAGAAATGATAGGATTCAATTTTTTTACCTTTAACCCCTAGACTTTTACCTGGTTTCTATATAGATCCCTACAGTCTAATCTTCTTAATTAGATCCCTCTACTTCAAAAATGTTGTGAATAGATCTTACTATAACTTTTAGGGACTTAAATAACTAAAATTAGTAGGGAATTAAATTCTTCAAAGCATAAAAAGAAATTAAAAAATAGTAATCAGAATTGTTGAGTCTCATTGACATGAGCTAAGAAAAATAAAGCCCAAGAAATCAACTTGCAAAGTTTTAACATTGTCAAAATAAAATTTTCTCTATTGGCGAGTCATTAAGCTCTTAGTGTTACAGAAACATGAATTTCAAAACCAAAAGAAATGGTATCTAGTTGATAATTACTAATATCCATGTAGTCTCACTGCTAAATTAAAATCACAATATTATTATTTGTGTTCAAACTCAGAATAATGAAATGATAAAATTTCACTCATCTGTGGTTGTGGAGGATTGATGGGGAAAAGTTGACCAAACATGTGTCCATGTTGTCTGTCCTTCTGTGATCTCCCTAACAACAGAGGCAGCATTTTCAACATCAACTCTAACTTGATCCTTGCTGTCCCTCTCTCTAAGGGTCACTGATGTTGTTGAATCTACAGTAATAGCAAATGGCACACCAAGTTCATCTGTTCTTGCATACCTTTTTCCTATTGATGTACCTATTTACATTTTCAAATGTCACAAACAAAACATTTATACTAGTCAAAAACTTCAAAACAGAGTTTCAGCTTTTGAATCAATTTCATCAAGGAAAAAAAACATTTGACTATTGAGATAGTATTGATTAAATAACATGGTATGAAAAATTCTGAATCATCCTAGAACTCCCAATACTAAATAGAGATGGTAGTGACTATTGAATTCTTTTTATATTCTAAAGACAGATATAATAACTTTTTTCATTTAATACCTTCCGAGGAATTGTAGCCTTGTAGGAGAATATAACAAGGATAAGGTGAGTATTCCCATATACTTATGGTGTTAAGTACCAATAAATACCATAGACAATCATTCAATTAAACTATTAATGTCTATGTTCAGTGAGTACATGTTTGTGCCACAACCATCTCTAGTGTTTTAAAAATTATTCACTTTATAGAAGCATAGCTGTAACAGTTTTAGAAACTAAAAGATGTTGGTAGCTGACAATTACAAAATGAACAGTGTTGTCTTCAAGAACAGGATCTTCAGAGCCCAGAGGTAGCATTTTATATCAGAAAGGACTATTATATTAATCTATAAAGCACAAACATACCATTTTGGAGGTATCAATATAAAGCACACCAAAACAGTGTTTGAGCTTTAAAGGTATATAAGCCTTGTGATTGAGAGGTCATGTGATCAAATCCAGGAAAAAGCCTCTCTGGTATCAGTAGCCTCATTCATTACACCACCCTTTTTGTTAATATCAAAAACATGCTAGGCATCAACAGTTGGACAACACATTACAACATGGATCCAATGTAAAAAATTATTTTTGGCTTTCACACGACTACAATATTATGAATTATAAATGATTTTTTCTTAAATTTTCAATTATATATAAGATATGAAATATATTTCGTGACAATGTATTACAATTTTTAGAATTTGGTTTGTCTGTGTCATGATGGGTGGGTGTTTGTGTTTGTGCATGCGCTTATAGTTTTATCAACTAACCTGTAATGTCAATCCTATGCGAAATGCCAGCAGCAGTCAATGACTTGGAAATGAACTTAGCAACCTCTTCAAACTTCTGATTCTGAACCAGAGGGAAAACAGTGCACTTAATAGGAGCCACAAGTGGAGGGAAGCGAAATACATTTAACTGTTCATCTCCACCTTTACTTGGCCTCGTGTAGAAAGAGTGCTCAAAGAGGCAATATATTATCCTCCCTATTCCAAAGGATGGTTCAATAACAGATGGTGTAAAAACTCGTTGGTGCTCTTTCTTTTTCTCTTTCTGAATGCTCACCATATTCTTCGTAATAGTAACAGTTTTCCCAAGTGTACACACTTCAAACTCCACCTCACCCTTTGATTCCAAAGTAGCCTTCATATCCAAAGCTTCTTTCTCCTTCATTGCCTGACAGAAAGGATTTCATATGTCAAGTGTGTTTGGGATCAGCAAACAAAATTAAATCATTTCAATATTGATAGTCTAATCAATTATTGTATAATAATTATAAAATGATTAGTTTTTGTTTGGGTATGTTTTCTAAATTTAAGATAATCTATTTCCTTTGGATTGTAATATTTTTTTATAAAGAAAATTACCAGAAAGGGGTATAAAGTTTTTTGTCAGGATAATAATATTGGGAATAACTGGAAACAAAAGGATTCAAATTGCAGAAAAAATAGCACTTTTGTAAAATTTAGTAGAACATGCTTCCGTGTGAAGTTACAGCTCCATCATGAGGCTTTTTACAGAGCTATTGTATTAAAAACCAAAATAATTACACTATCGATTACCTCAAGTGCTTCAACCACATTCTTCTGACTCCCCTTGAATGCTTGCCCCAACAATTTCTTTACTGGGGCTATAACTAATTTCTGAAACCAATTACAAACCAAGTCAATTAATGACCACAGACTATTTAACATTTTCACAAATATCAATTATCAACCAACATATCAACACTACAAACATCAAATGGTACCTCTACTTCCTTAGGTTCTGAAAACTTCTCCTGAGCCACCAGCTGAACACCACTTTTCTCCTGAGGTATAAAAAACTAGAAAGTGAGAATGTGGTCTCACAATGATAATAAAAGAATAAAATATTACAATTTCTTTATTTGTCTTGATATTATATAGTACTATAGGGTAAAATACATCTTATCCTCTTGAAATATAACCATTTCTCAGCTTACTCCCTGGAAGTTTTTTTGGTTATGACATAACCCCACATAAATTGGTTTTAAGTGGAAACTATTTTTTCAGTTTAATTAATTGCAAGTTAACCTCTAGACACTTGAAACCAAACTTCAAAGGGCTAAGTGGTAAATACACAAATTACAGGGGATTGAGTAATAAATAAAGTTTGTTTTTATAACAGAAACATCAGAGAGTGTGAAAATGCCTCACATTCTGTTTGCTTGTAATGGAAAGGTATGTTTTCACTCGAAGTCAGCGTCAAGGAGGTGAAGTGATAAAAAGATAAGTTAAGTGGGGTAAGTTGAGCAAAGACCATACTGCAAGGAGTTAAAAAGTATTTTACCCAATAATATATTTGCACATAATCTAATGAATTCAAGTATTAAAGCTACAGTATTCACATCAAGGTTCCTGAGTACTGATGTGAGAAACCAATTCATACAAACAATGTAACACTTCACTCAATAGAATCATGCAATCTTGGATTATTAAAGTAATCACTAAGAATACAGTTAATTAGATTTATTACCGAATGTGCACGTAAATCATATGCAGATCTATCTGCAATGCCAACACATTCAATCCAACCATAAGAACTCTCGATCTCAGCATCCCAACAGTCAGCAGCATAATGAGCCATCTCATTGGCAAGGTGTTGCCTAAATCGTAAGCGCTCTTTGTCTATACCAAGGCGTGTCAAGAAAAGATATACTCTACCAATGAAATAACCAAGAGTCTCATTGTTGACAATACCCTGAATACAAATCAGGATGAAAAAAAATCATAAAATGCCATAAAAGATGCATAATGATTATGCAAGAAAGTTGCCAAGAATGGTTGACAACTTGACACTATTATAGATTTAGCCCTGTTTGTTTAAGATTAAAAATAAGTGATTTTAGATTGTGTTATTTAAGTGATTTGTTTTTTTTGTAGATTTTGATGTGAAATCAAAAGCAAATTACATTTGGTTAAAATCAAAATAATCATTTTTTATTGTTTCAGATTTGGTGTTATTTTCTCTCTTTTCTATAACACCCTTTATAATCTAAAGCTATTCAAAGTAGACTGGGATTTTGATTATTTTCTGATTTTGATTATAGAAATAATCTTATCCAAACATGTTTCATTCTGTTATAAGTGATTTTTTTCAGAAGAAGTGATTTTGTTGAAAACTAATCTCAAATAAACACACTCTTTTAGTTCAAACCTATGAAGCACCAACACTTCAATAACTTTCACTTATTTGTGTCCAACATGTATCCGATACCGATACTTCATCGATACGTATCCATAGTATATCGAAATTATATTTTTGAAAAATAAATAATTTATAAATCCGATAGTTTCTGGATACTCTCCGATACTCTGAAAATGTTTTCCGGATATCTCATAGACACCCAAAATTCAACACAGTATCATTTTAAAAGAAAGAAAGGCGTAACACAATTAATTAAGTAGAAGAGAGAAACATAATATGCAATCTACCAAGTGGACTCGTAGAAAGAGAAATAAAACAAAACATGTGTATTGCATAGAGAATGAATAGGAAATGCATATGTATAATGTTGATCATCGACTAAACGAGATTGAACATCTTATGACAATATTAATTTCACTTTGTATTTAGTGATGTCTACAAAATATGTTCCTTATTTGGAATTAATAAAAAGAATTTTAAGTTTATTATGTTTTATGGATTTTATGTACATATTTTATATACGTATCCGATACTCGTATCGGTGTCAGTGCTTCATAGGTTCAAACTGACCTTTGAAACAGCTTCACCAAGACGAATTCTCTTTGCAGATTGGCCAGACACTTGTTCCTGCCTTGGGAACATAAAAAATTCTAAGTCAGCAACTTCTGAGTATTTTGGATGAGATTTATCTTCTGGATCTACAAAGTGCTCAATTTCTGCCAGTGTAAATTCACGGACTCTAAGAAGGCCTTGGCGGGGAGATATCTGCACAAGAAAAAGCCAGATTAACCATCAGAAACGGGCAATGGCACATCATAAGCCAATTCAACAGAAATCAATACTGAGTCCAGGTTAAAACAAAAACATGTAGGTATTGATGAAGCAATGTAAGATTTACCAACCTCGTTTCTGAATGCCTGCCCGATTTGAGCAGCAGCAAATGGAAGTTTGCTTCCATTGTAATAGTACAAGTCTCTGAAATTCACAAATATGCCTTGTGCAGTTTCAGGACGCATATACCTGCCATAGAAGTTGGAACAAATGATAAATATCTTCACCAAATATCTATGCAGCACAGCATAGATACAAACACAAGAATATATATAAACATATACATATGTGCATACATATGCATATACATAAGAATACATATAAACAGTAGATGGATGCACATCCAGTGAGAGGAGTGCAGTGAATCATTAAGAAGTTATAGGAACAAATCTGGGCCATTAATCCATACACGATGACAAGATTAAGTGTTAGTTAGTGGTCATGCACTCACTTACAGAAGTCACATGACTTTAAATTTTAATCTTGACCAATCATGCATGATCTAATGGTTAAAATTTATTACTCTCACACTAACACAGATGAAAACAATTTTTAGCCTCTGATATAAAAATTACTAACCCAGTACTCGAGCCAGATGGGCCAATTGATGTTTGGAACATCAAATTGAATGGATAGGGATCAGATAGTGGATTCTTGGTGTCTGGAGCAACAATTCCAAACTCCTTGATCTTTGCACCAAGTTCTTCAGCAGAGAGATCATCCAAGGTCGCTAACAGATGCTTAAGCTCGGCAGCCTTGTCTAATGAAATGGTCAGGTCTTTCTGGAGCTTTTCATTGCAAAAGTCCTTGAGCAAGTGATCAGCCCGGTAACACGTCCCTGTCTTATCATCCTTAACCATGAGATCAGTGAACTTATCCACATGACCTGATGCCTTGAGAACAACTTCTGGCGTCACACATGGGCAATCAACCTCCAACATGTTCTCCTCGAGAACAAAATGCTGCACAACATAAAACACATACCGGTATCCCCATCAATCAAGAATCTTAGTGCATGTTTATATTTGCTTAATTTTTAGCGAAAATCACTGTTGTGGTTGTAAGCTATTTCAAATACAAAATCAACTTATTCAAACAAATCCAAAACTTTCATCAAAACATTCAATAATTCCATCTATCTATGTTTAGACTAGCTTCTTTAATATTTTGGGAGAAACATTAATTTTCCCAATAAAATTTGCTTTTAAGTTTTAAAAAACAATTATACAGAAGTCATTTTTTTGAGATAATGAAAAAAATAGCTTAACAGATTAGTTGAATTTCTGAATTTTTTCTAAAACTCATCCAAAGAAATGTACAAGTGTTAGAAGTGATTATTATCTCTTTGTTTTAAGCTCAGAGAAAGTAATTCTATAAAAAAAAATTAACAAACCAAAAAGGGCCAACCAAAGTCACATGCAAGATAAGAGATGATTTTTTATTAATCAAAACAATAGCATTTCTAAGTGGAAAAATAAAAGCTTAAACAAAGATACCCCGATCAAAACCATTGTCCTAAGCTGAGATAATAATTTAGAAACTACAAAAAAAAAAAAAACTAAATTTAAAAACCCATGGTATCCTCACCTAAGACTTAATCTCTATTAGAATGTGACTCACTTTCCCAACAAGTATCAATCTCAGGAATCAAACATTTAACATTATGATCTTTTTGGATCTAGTGGAGCCTTAAACTACTATGCCAACACTTTGCGAGTAAAAATTAAATTAATCTGAATAGAAAATAAAAATAAATAGAATCGAAATTAAAAGAAAGAGAAAATAAAAACCTGACGCCAAAACGCAAGAACATTGGATTTAACAGAACAACCAGGAGGACCATAATCATAGAGTCCAGCAACACCTCTATATATCTTAAACGACGGTATATAAAACAAACGCCGTTCCAACGTGTTCACCACCGCTTGACGGAACGCTTCCTTGTTCACATTTCCCTCTCCGTTACCCTCGCTGTTTATTTGCGCGTGTATTTCACGCTCTATTGTTGACTTCTCCAGCTTCAATGCGTTCAGTGCTTCTACCGCTGCGTCGATTTCTGACTTCGCTGCGGCGGAGGACTTCAGTTGACGGACGGCGTTGGCTTGCGATTCCAAGGCGGATTGGTTATCGGAGAGGGCTTTGCGAAGGTCAATGGAAGCCATGGAGCGCGTAAAGATGACGCGCGAAGAAGAAGATAATAGGAATGAGGGTCTCAGCGAGTGGAGAAGATGCAGCATACAATTTTCAGCAACTAGGGTACTATTGTTACAATTCTTTATTTATTTATTCACAAAAATTGCATTTTTTTTATTCACACTTTATCCATCATCAAATAAAATGAATGATATTTATATTATTAATAAAGTCAAAAGCTAAAATAAATATATATTCAGCTGCAATTATAATATATAATTCATTTATTATATATTACAAACGATAGGAAAGCGCGTTGACGAATATGACAGTGTCAGTCAACAACATTATGTATAAATATATAAAGGGTGAGATCCAATTACTCCAAGACATCAATTCTAGGGAAATCTAATGGTTTAAACTTACTCTTGTAGTCAATAGATCTCTCCTCATTTTTAAAATAAATATTACATACAAAATAAATTAGTGCAATCATATTAGAGATGTTGTACTAGTTAGGTAAAAAGTTCTACAGAAAAATATGAATGTTTTAATGGGTAATAGATTTTTATATTATTATTATTCTATTATCTGAAATTCATATTTAATTATGATTGACTAGTAAATATAAGGAAAAAATATATAATCACTAATGATGTATGAGTTTTATACATTATTACTGCATTATCTACTATTTATCATGACTGACTCTTCGAAAAAATATTCAAATAAAGGGTGGATGGTGTAGTAATTACATACAAATCTTTACACTAACAGAGTGATGAATCATATATATTACACTCGGTAAATATATTTAGTACAAATGAATGATAATGAATAAATATATGTATACTGATAGTGCATGAATATTGTAGTCTTTATATATGGATATTGCAAAAGTTTATTACATTATGATAAATTAACTCCTCTATTTTTGTTGAAGTGGAAGTGACATAGGAGAATGATTGTGGCTCAATTTCCCTCTCCCTTAGGGTCATTGATATTGTTGAATCTAAATTGCAAATAGCATACCAACTTCTTCTATTCTTCCATACTTCTTTCCTATTGAGGCATCACTGGCTTTGATACTAAGTAAAAAGGATAAAATATGACAACATTTATTTGGACCATAACACACATTTTAATGGTTACTTTGGCACTGAAGTTGATTTGAGATAAGGCAATTTGTTTCTATTTGGTGGGGACATTTGGGAAGATTCTGAAGGAATGGCCCATGAAATAAAGGAAAAGAAAAATCATATGAGAGGATCTTAATGAGAGATAATAGAGGATTTCAAGATTTTCATGAGGTTATAGGAACCAATGAGTCTATTCTAGATTCATCATCTCCTTTTGATTATACTATAACCAGTACATATTTTAAAAGTGAAAGGAGCGTCTAGGTTGCATGTTTTAAAATAAATTTATTTTTCATAAGGAAATCAGACAAAAAGTTTTGCTTGGACTGCAAAGTAAACTTGACGACCCAAGATAATGATTTGTTTATGTATGTGAGAGTTAAGAGTAGAATTAAGAGAAAAAAAACTAAGATAGAGTCCCAAGAATCAAACATGGAAATCGAAGGAAGGGAAATGAAGATTCAATCAAAGGAAGGATTTTGAGAGACATAAGTGCTAAGAAAATGCTAACTCTATATAGAGGGTTCAGCCTATCATCACCACAATTCTTTTGCCTTACTTGGGTTATCAATTTTTGACTGTTAACTGAATAAGATTAATAGCATGAAATGCAAAGTTTGACCAATCAGTAAACCATAAACTTGCTCATTTGATCAGAAATAATCTCTTTTGTCTTACACACTTTGCAGTGCTATGCAAGTGAGTGGGGATCACATACTGCACTATTTGCAAAACAATATCTCACAATACCAACACCAGGCACTCATATTATAACAATCCAAATTTAATAAAATCACTACACAAAGCACATTCTAGTCATCAACAAACCACATAAACGATCCATTGAAACAATATAAATCACTTGCAATCATCAAATCCATTAATACAATCCTACTATGGCAACACACATGGAATCTAATTTAAGGGTCTCCCAACGTAAAGTACAGAATACATAAGCGACGAACTACCACGTCACTGCTTTCCATCACCTGATTGTTGCTCAGAAGAATCCTTGATCTCATCTCCAGCATCATCCTGGAATATTATAAGGCAATTCAAACTTAAGAAAAATTCAGAAAAAAACTAATACAAATTGGAATCATTGAAGTGCGACAATAAGAAAAATATAGGAAAACAGTTGATGCTAAATACATACTATTATATATGTAAACGCGTCAGTGTATGATACTCCAAACAAAAGGGTACTTTAGACATACAAAATTACACATTCAAACAAAGTTTAGATTTGTTTTAAATCTTCTTTCATGGAGCAAGCTTGGTTCTAACATCTTATGCCTTGCGTTCAGTGTGTAAAAGACCCATTAAAATTGGTTTGTTCCTTGAATTTGATTTTATGCATACATCAAGAATCAAAAAGAAAAATAAAGGATTAGACAATGTGCAACAAATAGTCTACTCTCAAAGACCACAGTTTAACACAAATCAAGAAATATTTAGTGTATATATAAACAAAACAAGGGAGAAAGGAAGAGACCGTGATGTCAGACGTCCACAAAGTCAGATTGTCCCGGAGAAGTTGCATGATCAATGTACTGTCCTTGTATGACTCTTCACCCAATGTGTCAAGCTCAGAAATTGCCTCATCAAATGCCTGCCAAATTTCAGCATTTTTTACAAATCATTTAAGGAAGAAATGGGAGAGTAGGCAAATGAAACAAATCAAATAACAGTGCAAAGTTCAGGTCCAGTGTTAACATGACATGGGAAGTACTAAGTAGTAAACAACATCATACATCAACCTTCCCAAATAAGAACAGTGTATTAACTAATGAATGAACAGTAACAAAATCACTATCACAATGATTGGTTCAACCTCTTAGAATAGAATTACAAAAGTTGGTACAACAAAAAATAATAGAATTACTCGACTTCAGACTTTGCAAGCAATTTTTACTAGTTCTGTTCAAAAATAAACTTTTCAATGCAAAAATCCCTGAACACAGTATATTCCCATGAAGCCAAGATACCGGAGATCTTTAGCACCACCATCTGATAAAAATACAATTCAGACTAACAAATTGCCATCAAAGACTGAACTATATAGACTATACTTTATAACACATACAATTTCTTCATCAATAATACATTTAAATATACTAGCAATGCATTTAAAGATACCTGCTTGGCAAGATTACAAGCACGATCTGGTGAGTTGAGGATTTCATAATAGAAGACAGAAAAGTTGAGTGCAAGACCCAGCCTTATTGGGTGAGTTGGGGCCAGGTCAGCAAGAGCAATATCCTGGACCAAAGAAGCACACAAATGTTGAGGTCAGAAACTACTACTGATCTAAAAGCGTTCAAAAACTAGAAATGTCATATCTTGATATATGTAGGGCGCATAAACAACCACACTCACTGGTCACTACCACAGTAATGTACCTGAGCTGACTTGTATGCCAACAAAGTACTCTCAGCAGCTTCTTTTCTCTCTGCCCCAGTCTTAAATTCAGCAAGGTACCTATGGTAATCACCTTTCATTTTAAGGTAAAACACTTTAGACTCAGCGGATGTAGCTGATGGGACGAGATTAGACTCAAGGAGATTCAAGATCCCATCACAGATCTTGCTTAGCTCAGCCTCAATCTTTCCCCTATAGTCTTTAATGATAGTGACATGATCCTCATTGCCCCTACTCTCTTCCTTCTGCTCAATGGATGAGATGATCCTCCATGAAGCTCTCCTTGCACCAATCACATTCTTGTAAGCCACGGAGAGAAGATTCCTCTCCTCCACAGTTAATTCCTCACCGTTTCCGGTCTTTGCAACCTTCTCCATGAACTCCACCATCTCCTCATAACGCTCTGCTTGCTCTGCCAACTTTGCCAAGTAAACATTTTCCTCCCGAGAAGAACTGACAGCTGCCATCTTTTGTTGATTTCACCACTTATTCTGCAAACTGAAATTCATTGAAGGAAAGTGAGATTCATCACATAGAGGCCCATTTATTTAAACTAAATTCACAAACAACAACCACGTCTTAATCCCACTAAGTGGGTCGGTTACATAGATTGAATAATGTCACACAAAAAATGTTATTATTTTGATAAAAAGGAAAAATCAGTTCTGAAACTTGCATAGTTGTTAGGTTAGACTTTTGGGAAAAGCGGAAGCTGGAAAAGGAAGCTAAAATTCAGCTTTTTTGAGATGCTGTTATTCAGGCCAAAATTTATTTTTGGCAAAAACACTGGAATCACTTTTTTAAGCCTAAATGTTGTCATTTTCATCAACCGAGCGAACTTTAATTCATCCAAAAAAGGAAAACATGAATTTTGTTACACAAGGATCAATTTGTTCACACTTTTCTTAAACAAAAGTTACTTTGATTCAAAAATCACTTCTGACAAACAATATCTTTCAGCTTTTAAAAAAAGCACATTTTTAAGCCTAAACAAAATAGCTCTAAATACTGCAATATTCCACAATCATGAGCTTTTCCGATCCGTTCCTATAATTTTCCTAGTAACCACACAAACATATCCACAGAATTTGACAGGCAATAAAAATACAATCAAATTAGCCAAATCAAGATGCGCAAAGAAAAAATCAAAATCAATCATAAGAATAATCAGAACAAATTAAATTAAATTTAAGAAAATAGCAATAAACAGTACAGAAAAAACAAAAAAAAACTAGAAGTAGATGATGCAGATCTGGAGAAAATGAAACGAAGGAAAAATAAATAAAAAATGAAACTTTAGAAAAAATGGAAACCCTAAAAAAGAGATGAGACTTCTTCCATTGAAAATTGAAAGAAAGAGAAAAGAGGAGAAAAAACCTGAAGCTAAGGGTAGAGATTGGAAGGAGAGAAGAAGACACACTCAGAGGAAATTATTTAATACTATCATTTATTAATTTCTCAATTAAAAAACTTTCTAGATATCCACCTTCAATTTTAGCCAATTTAGTTAATGATTTAAATCTATTCATTAATTCTACCCATTTAATTTTTGTATGATTAATAGTTAGATTGACTTAGAATAGTTTTTAAAAAAAAATCTCATCTATTTTTTTAATATTTAATTAGTACTTAAAATCTAAAATTAAAATGAAGTTTTCCTCCAAAAATAATAAATAAATAGGACCACAAGAAAAATAGCATATAGAATGACCCATTCAAAATGAAATGTATGAAAGTGGTGTGTAGGACAGCCATTTTAGCATCAATAGACACAATTTTCATTCTTGTCTGTCCAATAAATGAGGGCCCATGGATTTGACTTAAATTGGTAACGATATTTAAGTATATCAAATTACTGAAAAATTATATCTAAAAAAATATATACATTATATTTAATTAGGTTAATGGTCGGGTTCAAATTCAAAAGATGTCTGATCGACATTTGAGATTGGGTAGAATTCGGATCTAAGATCAGTTTAAAAAATAATTCAACCGACTTTTAGAATCGGCTAAGGGATAAGTTTTACCTGCCCAACCCGACCCATGTACTAATGCACAGTACAAGGATAGTAAAATCATACACAATATAAGGAGTGAAGATTTTACATGCCACTATTTCTCTATCCTTTGTACCAAAGATTACCCACTTGAAATAATTCAAAAACATTTGTATAGGTGAAAGCTAATGTTCCTTAATGCATTGATTGTGCTATGTCTACTCCAATGGTAGACATGCTTTAGACATCTCACATGTTTCTTGAGATTGACAATGTTGCTGATATGTTTTATCTATAGTGTAACAAATTTGTAAATCTTGAGCAGGACCTGATTGATAGATATTGAAGGTAGTGTTTGGAGGCAAGAACAGAACCAACATTAAATGCATGCTCACATAGCCACCATAAACCACATTTTTATGTACACCAGATTACAAGCAACACCTAGTGAAATATGGCCAATTTGTACCACATTTTGTCTTCACCATTGTAATTAACTTGCTCCTGTAATATTATTTGGGATATTGTCTTAATTATGTGGTTTTCAGTTTCCTCCAATTCCATTAGTTAACAATTATGAGATATATTTACGACTCTCAGTCTCGGCACAACGGTAAGACTCCTCATACAACACTAGGTAGGAGCCTTGTGTATTGTAGCACCCTTTCTTGTCAGCTATATTTCATTTTCTATAGATCAGATTCCGAGAAATCGTAGTTTACCAACATGTCTTAAGCAGCATGTCAGAAACATTACAAGTAGGCCATTAGCTAAGCAATTGCATGATTATTGGTTGTTAAGTCTCTTTCTAAAGTGTCAACTGAGTTAGCATGAATTCTCAAATATCAAGTAATCCTTGATAAATACCTTGAAGACAATGCCATGTGATATCTCATATGCTCTTGTCTCACACTAGACCCCATCAATTAGCCCCTCAACCATTCATTTCAGTAGAGAATACACAATATATCTATATATACATTCAACTCATCATGCTTTTCTCAACCAAAACAAGTCACTTGCAATAAGAATTCAAGTATTTCTTTCTAACACAATCCCTTAAATTCATTGTATTGTTCTTGGTGTGTTGCAACATATAACAATGGGATTTCGCTTACCCGGTATTAGAAGGGCTTCATTACAAGCAACTTCCAAGGCTGCAGAAGTCCCAAGAGGGTGTCTTGCAGTGTATGTTGGAGAGAAAATGAAGCGATTTGTGATTCCTATTTCATACTTGTCCCAACATTCATTTCAAGAGTTACTAAGCCAAATCGAAGAAGTATTCGGATACGATCATCCAATGGGCGGTCTCACAATTCCTTGCGAGGAAGATGCATTCCTAGACCTCATTTCTGGCTTGAATGGGCTATAAAAGTTACACAGTAGAAATTGACAGATTAGTTGAGATTACTTTGTACTGAAGGCACTTAAGATGTTTGGAACTTTGGATGTGACTAACATAGATTAGTATAGACATATTTTACAATTGGAATCTTCTAAACTTGTATATAAATGATTATTTTAAATGACAAATTCACAAACTTCTAGCAATGACAAAGTATTCAGTTACTCAAGTGCCTTATGTTTTGTTTTCAGTTTTATTGGGATGAAGTTAAAATAATGAAAACACATAGCACATGTAAATAAAATTTTGGTGTGACATGGCCCTAATCATGCATGAGGTGCCTTCCCTTCCTAAGGTATGTCCTCAATAACAGAGGACTCATCAAGGCTTAATCTTCAACTTCCATATTTTACATTCTAACTAGCTCAGCAGCCAAAGTTGAAAATTGAAAAACATTATATCTAATTATTTAAGGGTGACTATTACAAGTTTTGCTTGAGAACCATGAAATAATGACATAACTCTAAAGCCTTTCCTTTTCTTATCCTCTAAAAGTCAACTCGTATCGGATTCATCATAAAAAGATGTCACAAAATGAATATAAAAATTGGCGAACTACGTAAACAAGTGAATCATGTACCCATACATATATATATATATATATATATATATATAATGAATGCAATGCTTTGAGCAAAATAGGATTTAGTAATCTACTACTTGCCCTATTTTTTTATGAGGAGGATGAGGAAAATCTATATAACTATTGTATAGTTGTACACAACTTTGTACTGTTTCAATAGTGAAGTAGTTGCCTCAATTGTGTGACAATGCTTCATGTTTTCAAAGTATTACTAGTAATATTAGTTAGGATATTATTGTGACATTAATGTGGTCTTCTCTTGCCTCACAAGTCCATTATTTAATATATCTATCAGCTTACATTACATTTTCCATGTATCAGAATTGGCAGCTTATGAATATGAGAACCTATGTGATATGTTTTGAGCATGTCTGAAATATTACAAATAAGCCATTCAATGCAATTATTATCTTATTGGATGCCAAGTCACTTTCTGAAGGTGGTAACTAAGACTTGACATGAATTTTCAAATTTTAATTGATAACTATATTGAAGACAATACCATGTGATATCACATTAGCTCTTATCTCTAACTAGACCCCATCAAATAGTCCCTCATCCATTCATTTCATTAGAGACTTGTATCCACAAAAAGTAGGACATGGTATATCTCTATATACTCATGATGGTATTCACAAATCACAAGCAATACAAGTCACTTGCAATAAAAATTCAAGTTTCTTCAATATATAACATATTCACTGTCTTGCATATTTTTTCAAAGTTATTTTCCTTGCAGTGTTTTAGTTACTTCTCAAAAATTAACCTCTAATTGAAAGTAAGATTGTATCTAACCAACTCTATTCTGTTGTAAAATGATGTTGTGTCTAATGGATTAAGGATTAGTAACTTCAAAATGATGTTGTTTATGAAGTTAGATATCTAGTAACATATATTGGTCATATTAATTTCCCTGAATGGATCAAATCCACTTACTCAAATAGTAAGTTTTTTTAAACTTACTTCACGTCTTAGTCATCAATTATAGGAAATCTAATGATTTAAATCTACTCACTAATTTAAACAATTAGATTTTACAAGAATTGATGAATATGATATGAAGTAAATGTTTTAAACTTACTCGCTTCGAATAAGTGGATCCCCTTCCGTTTTATTAATATAATTTTGACAACACCCATCAACAACCTAGTCAATGTGAAGAAACATGTGACATGTCTAAAGCTTGTTTACCATTATATTGCAGTAACTATAGTACAACCAATATAATGCATGAACAAAAGTTAGGTTTCAATAGTGAACATGTCTTTGAATTATTTCAACTGTTGGCCATTCTTTTCAGAAGGTGGGGTATGCATTATTATGAGAATTTGTCTACTTTTACTATTCAACTCTCCTAAAATAATTATGTCCTTAGTTGATCACTATTATCAAAGTAATATAAAAATGTAATTTTATATATTTAGAATTTTTATTTTTAATTAAGTAATATTTTTGTTGGACCAGACTGTGATTGATGAGCCTCTGAACACCGGAGAGTTCCATTGTTACGGGGTATGAGATGAGTAGAAAGTCACAAGTGAGACACCAAATCTTATATTGTTTTCCTTATTACATTAGGTTTACGTAACATAAATATATATCCATTTACCTCAACCTTTTATATGAGCCTAAACCCGTAACTGTTATGAGTGGAGTAGGTGGTGTATTGAATATGACAACAATTTTTAATTAAATATGTTGAATACCACTTACTCTTGATCATCACTATTGACAACTGTGAGTTATTGTTGAAATCATGGCAGGTGCAATTGTGGGTGGAGCTTTTCTCTCTGGTTTCATCAATGTTGTTTTTGATAGGCTTCTTTCACCTGAAGCTCTCAACTTCATTCAAGGTAAAAAGCTTCATCAAAACTTGTTACAAAGGTTGAACACTGCTTTATCAGCTTCTGAAGCTCTTGTTACTGATGCTGAGATGAAACAATTCCATGATGCAAATGTTAAGGATTGGCTTGATTCTCTCAAAGATGCTGTCTATGTTGCTGATGACTTACTTGATCTTATTTTTACAGAAGCTGCTACTCAAAACATGAATGAGGTAACTAAGACTAACTTCCTCCTTAGCTTTCTCAAAGATAGGAAGATTGTTACTGACTTGGAAGATATTGTTACAAGAATAGAGAATATTGAAAAGCGTGCATATATCCTTCATCTCAATGAGATTCCTAAGGATAATTTCTCATGGAGAATTGCAACAACATCTCTTATAAAACCATATATGGGGATACATGGTAGGGAAGATGCTAAAAAGGGCTTGATCAATTTGTTAAAACTTGAAACCACTCAAGCTAATACATTTGTGAATGTGATTCCTATTGTTGGCATGGGTGGGGTTGGAAAAACAACTTTAGCCCAATGGGTGTACAATAATGATGAATTGATGAAGGAATTTGATTTTAAAGTATGGGTTTGTGTTTCTGAAGAATTTGATGTTGTTAAGATTACACAGACTGTAATAGAGGCTGTGACTCGTGGACCTTGCGATTCGAAGGATCTAAGTTTACTTCAAGAAGATTTGAAGGACAAGCTGTCGGGAAAGAAGTTCTTTATCGTTCTGGACGATGTATGGAGTGATGATCGTCATAGATGGAATAATTTTCTAACACCATTTCAATATGGGGTTAAGGGAAGTAAAATTCTGGTAACAACTCGTATTATGGATGTTGCTTCAGTAGTCCAATCTTGTCCCCCTTACGTTCTCAATGAGTTGTCTGATGAATATTGTTGGTCTGTGTTTAAGGATAATGCATGTTATGATGAATCGAGTGGTAATTCGACTCTAGAAGAAATTGGTAGGAAGATTGTTAAAAAGTGTAAGGGATTACCTTTAGCGGCAGAAACACTGGGAGGCCTGCTGCGAACAAGACATGATGCCAAGAATTGGAATGCCATATTGGAGAGTGAAGTTTGGGAGTTCTCTGTAAAAGATAGTAAGATAGTTCCAGCATTGTTGATAAGTTATTACCATCTCCCTCCATATTTAAAACGTTGCTTTGTCTATTGTTCATTATTTCCCAAGGATTATAGATTTCATAAAGATGAGTTGATCTTATTATGGATGGCAGAAGATCTTTTAGAGCAACCAAAGCGAGGAAAAACTTTAGAAGAAGTTGGCTGTGAGTATTTTGATGCTTTAGTTTCTAGATTGTTCTTCAAACAGTTTAGTACTGGAGAAAATTTGTTTGTGATGCATGATCTTATGCATGACTTAGCAATGTTCGTTGGTGGTTACTTCTATTTTCAGTTTGAAGATCTTGGGAATGTAGTCGAGATGAGTACGATGACTCGTCATTCGTCATATAAAAGCTTAACTCATCCTATCTCAAAAGAGTTTGATGCCATTAGTAGAATAAAATCTCTGAGGACATTGTTGCAAATTGATTCCTCAACTCCATTCAAGGATGAAAACTTACTGAATGTCATACTATCCAACAATAAGTGTTTAAGAGTTTTGTCCATTGTTTCCGATTATAAATTCAATGTATTAACCGATTCAATATGTGAGTTGATTCATTTGCGTTACTTGAAATTATCTATAAATATCAAGACATTGCCGGATTCACTGGGTGACCTGTACAATCTACAAACACTGAACTTGAGACTCTGTGTTAGTTTGACTATGCTGCCCAACAGCATGCAAAAACTTGTGAACTTGCGGCATCTTGATATTGAAGGAACTAGAATAAAAGAGATGCCTCCAGGAATGAGCAAATTAAAAAAATTGCAGATTTTAAGTTGCTTTGTTGTGGGCAAGCACGAAGAGAATGGGATCATGGAATTGGGTGAACTTTCAAATTTGCATGGATCATTATGCATTACAAAATTAGAGAATGTTGCTAATAGTAGTGACGCATTGAAGGCAAGAATAATGGATAAGACACACATTGATGAGTTGGAGTTGGAATGGTCTCTAGGAGATGACATGGTTACTTTCACAGAATCAGAAAGAGATATACTTGACAATTTAAAACCTCACAAAGGCTTGCAAGTGTTATCAATTGAAAATTATAAAGGTACAATATTTTCGGATTGGGTAGGGCATCCTTCCTATCGCAACATGGCTCATTTAGACTTGTTTGGTTGTAGAAATTGTTGCATGCTTCCTTCACTTGGACAACTACCATCTCTCAAGTCCCTACGGATTGTTAGTTTTGATGGACTGGTGATTATCGATGACGAGTTTTACAAGAATTACAATGACCATTCTTCATTGGAAGCGTCCTTTCCATCCTTGGAGGAACTAATATTTGATGATTTGCCATGTTGGGAGGAGTGGCAGTGTTCTGATCCCAATGCTTTTCCTAAACTTAAGAACCTTATGATAGATAGGTGTCCCACTTTAAAGGGGAATCTGCCTAGTCACCTTCCTGCCCTTGAAACACTTCATATTTACAATTGTGCTCAGCTTGTTTCTTCTCTCCCAAAGGCTCATGCGATTCAAGAATTGATTATCAGAAGAAGCGACAACGTATTGTTGCAAGAGATACCACTTTCACTTCAGTCTATTAGAATTACAGGATGTCAGGTGGTTAAGTATCTGGAATCTCTTTCGGTGTCCCAATCACAGGTTGTTGCTCTTCGCACTCTCGCTATAGGGGATTGCCACAATTTGGTGTCCTTCCCTATAGAAGGATTGGCTGTGCCTAGCATGACCAAGTTAGTGCTCCGCAAGTGTTACGAGTTGAAGTCATTGTCTTGTCACATGAATACTCATCTCCCAAATTTAAAGAATCTTTCTATACATGACTGCCCAGAAATTGAATTGTTTCCTGATGGGGGTTTGCCTCCTAACTTGAAAACACTTTATATCAGAAAATCGGATAAACTACTAAGCAATCTATCATCAATTGGTGTGCATGAGGGTCTCATCATTCTTCGGATCCGCGGACCAAGTGAAAGTGTCAAGTCCTTCCCGAAGGGGCTTTTGCTGCCTCAACTTCCTGCCCTTACAACTTTGGAACTGTATGATTTTCCGAATATTACGACATTGGACTGCGAAGAGCTTATCCACCTAACCTCCCTCCAAGTACTCACAATTTCAGAATGTCCGGAACTGAGGAATATGACAGGAGAGAGGTTGCCAGCCTCTCTAATTAAACTTAATATCGAAGGTAGTTTGTGGTTTGACCAACCGTGCAAGATGAAGGACCCTACTATTTGGTCCAAAATTTCCCACATCCCAGACATTCATATTAATTGTAGAAGGCTCACATGATTATCAACAGGTAATTGTCATTCACATGTATTATGCATCATGTTCTGATATGACCATGCTTGATTTTCATTTTCACTATTTTCTGCCTTGTTGTTCTCATACATATCAAAGTGAGACAACTTAGTTTATTTTTGCTCGGAATATAAAGCTTGCTACCCTAGCTTTCACTGCTATGAACCATAGATAGGGATACGTGTGTCGGATACGATACATATCTGATACGCCGATACACATTTTTTCTAAAATATAGGATACGATACGTTCAAGGATACGTGTATAAAATAGTAAAAAATATATAAAATATGATAAAAGTATAAGTGTAAATCAAAATATCCTAAGTAAAAGTATAATGAAAATTGCAAATCATTGTTCTCCATTAGTGTTTGTCTTTAAATAAGATGATATTTACCTTGATTATTGGGATGCTTTGATTAAGGTCTCATATCTATACTAGTTTTTTTTTGTTGAAAATGCTTCAGATACGTATCCTATTATCTTAGTTTTTTGCTCAAAACGTTTCAGATAAGTATCTTAATATTTTTATTTTATTTTTGGATACTCTACAGATATTTATTCATGACGAATCGAAGCGTATCTATGACGCATATGTGTCCGACACCAACACATGAAGGAGTTTCACGTGTGTTGGTGCTTCACAGGTCATTTGAGTTCTTAAACCAGAAAAGATATGAAGATGCAACCAGGCAAAATTTGATTGGTATAAACTTTTCTTCATGGTCATTAAATATCAGTTATTGACTGAATTTTCGGGGTGCATGACTGACATTCCCAACAAATGTCACTCATAGGAATCGAACTTTTGACCTTTTAGTCATTACGTAAAATCTAGTAGGGCTTTACACCACTTAGACTAATGACTTGTTATTGTGCTTAAGATGTATTGATAATATGTTGGAATCATAAATCACACCAAACTCATTTGTTCGAACATTTATTTATAGTGTACATTTTTGTATAATTTAAGAAAGAAAAAGATGAACATAGTTAATGGTTTTTCCCTTTTGTATGCAGGTTTATGCAAAGTTTTATTGCAATTTTGAGAAGAAAAGCACAAGAGTTGTTGAACTGCTATTCTGTTTAGTCTGTGTCTTCTCTATTCATTGTGTTACATATAACATTGAGCAAGTTTATTATGTTGAACCTAGTGGTATTGGGAAGACTTTGTTATTCATTATTTTGATTATGAAATATTTTTTGGACTAAGTCTCGTGGTTTTTATTATCTCATTGAGATAGGTTTTCCACCTTAAAAGTTGTGAGCTTTGTTACCAACACCTTGACTTGCCACACAAAAAATTCAAGTTGCATTCCAATATGCAGTTGCTTGAACTAACATAGAATATTAGTCAATATGTACAAAATTTACAACTCATAATAAATTCCACAAGCTTGTGCAATATTGCTAACCATAAAATTGGTTGTTATTTTAATCAAATGATTATAAAAAAAAGTATAAAGAGTATTGTATCCATGAGGACTTAATTGGTATTAAATTATTTAACAAACCTAGTTAAATTGGGTGCAATTAGCATCATGAATATAGAAATATAGAAAGTACAATGAAGATAATGAATTTGATTGTTGTGCTGCAATTCTATTATGAATTTCTGAACATATTTTACATAAAACTCTTTTCCAAACACATTATGCCTCAATGACCTAATACCTCTCATGCAAATGTAACTTAATAAACACAAGTACTAGGATAAGATGACTACAGGAGACTGATAAAACAGTTTAAGGACTAATGATACATAAATGTTTACATTATCAATATAACTAATACACATAAATAATTAAGGGTCCATGTAAAATAATGATCCCATATACTCAAATCTCTCTCTCACCAAGAAGGTGTTGATATAGTGCTATAAGAAACCACTAAATCTCTAGAAAGACCAAAATATTAATAATTTAATTACCGTAAGCGAAATTTATTAAGAGAAACAATTATTCTCGAATAAAAAAATCCAATGACTTAACATGTCATTAAGATACGAGGATAATGTATCTCCTCATGCCAGAAGATAACTTACATCTTTCCGCCAATAAAAAAATGACATGTGTATTGTTTTGTTTAGTTCTAGAAATGTTTTTGTAGAAAATGATTAAATGGTACATATATCATAATTTTAGAGTTTGAATGAAATAATTTTTCTTTTTATACTAAGAGATACATTATTCTCATAAGATATTAACTATAAAGACCTAATTGATAATTTTATAAAATAAAATATAAAACAAAAATAAAAATCAGAAACGAAACACGAAACACACACACTCTCTCTCTTATCTTGTTTATATGTTGTTGTGTTGTGTTTTATGATTGTAAAGTATTGAGAATACAATGGTGATGATGTTATCTTGTTCTTCTACTTTCCCACTTCTTCACCCAAACCCACTTCTTCCTTTTCACAATTCTCTCTCTTTTTCATCTAAAAATCTCACCTTTTCACCCTTCAAACCCTCTTCTCTTACCCTCTCAGTTTCTTCTACTGAGTCACCACTTGTTCCACAACAAGAACAAGTTGAACCCCTTCTCAATGATTCTTCTTCACAACAATCACAATCTCCTCAGGTTTACTCTTTCTTTCTTTTCCTTTTTCTACATTTACATTTACTACCACAATTTATTATCTATGTATCTATGTATTTATGTTCTTGTAATTCCAATTACAACACTCAAAAAGGGTGCAATATTTCAAGATAATATGTTACATTTAATAAATAAATAATTTCCTAGATATTTTTTATGTGAACCTTCATTTTAGCCCTGAAATTTGAAGTACTGGTCATGTTGGTTGTTGAATTTAGGAAATTATAATGTTAATCGTTGAGTTATATTAGTTTAGTTGTTCATGTCAATACCCATTCAGTCAAATTTATTAGGACTCATTTGACTGACATATTACAAATTCAGTGACTAATTTATAGTGTTACTTAAGTTAGAGACTAATATCTCCCAACACTTCAATTTCAGGGACTAATATGTTGATTTACTTAAGTTAGAGAATGATTTGGCATGCATATTGACTCTATGGATGAGTCGTTTCCGATTCCATCACTTTATTAAATCCTATACTTCTTGAATGTTGCTGAGTTTTGTGTACCTAATTTTTCATGGCTGTGCATAGAATTACTCCATATTTTATTTTGAAATGCCTTTTTTTGTCTCTAATTTAAGCTAAAAATATATTATGCTCATGTATCTTTTTGTTGTTTTTATTGTGTTAGAAGCTTGGAGTGGTTGTGAAGCCAAATGACAAGCCAAGACTTGTGTTGAAGTTCATTTGGATGGAGAAGAACATTGGTATTGCACTTGACCAAATGATACCGGGTCATGGCACCATTCCCTTGAGCCCTTACTACTTTTGGCCGAGGAAAGATGCTTGGGAGGAGCTCAGGGAGTTACTCGAAAGCAAGCCTTGGATATCTCAGAAGCAGATGATTATTCTCCTCAATCAAGCTACCGATATCATCAACTTGTGGCAGCAGAGTGGTGGCAACTTGGTGTAACCTTGAATGTAGTATATTCCGAACCTTTTTTCTATTTAATGTTTTGTGTCGATAGGATGTTACCATTTTAATGTTATGGATGTTCTGGTACATTGCGTTGTGTTGCAGTCGAGCTGTTTTTATTACAATGTACGCAAGCCAAGTGCCCAATTCTTTTATGAATCATTACCGTGTTAGTTTATCGCAGTTTTATCTCTGACTTGCTGAGTAATAAAGCTTCATTGCGAACCATGAGTGCTTAATATCTATTAATTAATTAACCTTCATTCTAAAATGTAACTTAAAATAGTGAGAGACCACTGATTGAGAAACATACGATGCAATTGTATATGGTAATCAGTAGCATTTCGAGAAGACAATATCGCAAATTTTGAAGCATCTAGAACCAGCCGATCTTGAGTTAGATAACAAGGACTCAACAGTATGATGTTCTTCAGTTTAATTTATTTTTTACTGGGCATGTTGTGAATGGAAATTTGGAATTGTATATACTACTGTTCTCTCTGCAGAAGTCTCCATTCTTCAATGTACTTATGTGTTGATGATGCATATGTATCTGCTTTGAAAAATATGTTCCACTCACACTATAGGATTATGTCTTCTAGGTTTGTAAGAAGGGTGATATTTCTCTGTATTCTGTGATGCTTGAATATTATATCTTGGATTTTGACTTGAATGGATAAAAGTTATTATTCTTACTGTTTCTATCAAATATTTGATTTTAGTTATTATGTTTTTCTTATAGCAATATAGGCACTGACAGAAGATATGTACTATTTCTGACTTCTACCTAATCACTCACTTTTGTAAAAGGTTTATAATGATGCAGAAATTTATTAAGTATAAACATCACTTTTCAATTTTTTGGAAGGACAAAGCAGCACTATATGTAATGAATGGATTAAACCATTGTTCTATTTAATGAAAGCATAACATAACAAACCACCTAGTGAGAGCCAAATAATCACTAAACATGTTTCAATGCAAAGATTAAAATGACAACCACTTCATAAGGATTTCAAAGTTCTAAAATCTCTACCTTCAAAAAGCAATCTGTTTTGTAACCAATGGTTTGAAACAATCTACATATGCTATTATTGGGTCTGACCTACTTTTGGTTGGACCGTGACCAAGAGATTTAATGTAAAGTTGAGATATATAAAAGAATGATATTCAAATGGCTATCATGAAATATCTTTACTTCAAACTACACTTTGGATTCATGATTAGAGTATTCAGTTTCTTAAGTCATCCACTTTCATTGCTTCCCAAATTACTTTTCCACCTATATTTACCTTTTCTTTTTCCTTCCTGCACTCTCTTATTCTCAATTTTCAATCGATCACAAGTCAAGTTTTTGAATATATAATCTAAGAAAACATTCACTGATGAAAGATAGGGTTCATTTTTATTAGGGTATAGTTCAAACCCTTCTTGGCTCAAATTTCAGATTTATTTGCTCAAATCAAGGACAAGAGTGAAAACACAAGATATATATTGTTGTCATTGTTAACCGAATTCTCATTTCTTAATAATATCAAGTTTCTTTCTTAAGTTGTAATATACCCTTTATTTACAATTTAGGTTATATTTTAGGGAGGCAAATTTATTTTGTGTATCTTGTATTATTCTTACCCATAAGTCCAAATATTTTGGACCAACCATTCGTGGCATAAGAGGCCAACGAGCCATATGAGACTTAAAGATCTAAAGTCAAAAGACTGAAGGTAGACCTAAGATATGATTGGACCAAAAAAGGTATAGGATTCGATCTATATGCTAACTTAAATACCCTCTTAAGCTAACATAGGCTCACACAAAGGCCTATAACAATGACTTGTTGATGGGACATGAGCATGATCTCAACCAAGACATTATCAAATCTTTCTTTAACACAAGGTAAGCACATCATATTCAATAGAAATGAATGAGACAACTTACTAAGACAATGTCATTATTTCTCCGACTTTTCTCTACCTCATTCTCTCTTGCATATATAGGCCATCTATAAATACTAACTAGAGCATTAGAGTCATTTTTCAAGTAACAATCCAAGGTTGCCCAATATTGGTATTCAACCCCATTCACTAAAATTTAGAAGCTTCAAGGTCAATCCTAACTCGTTTCAGCTCGTAGGAAAACTATCTTTAAATTCAACATTCTATCAATGTCAACTCTTCTTTTTACTCAACAATCACATTTGAGGCACAAAAATAGTATTTACCCAATTAAAAAAAAAAGATTCATATTAAAATCATACATTTATTATAATTAACAGAAGATGGAGAAGTGAATTAATATTTTCACTAAGAATGATTACGGGATGTATAGAATATTTGTAGATAGAAGTAGGAAACATGATATAGGATATATAATGAATAAAAGATAGAAAGAACAAACTCTTATGTGATATGTAATTTTCTTCGTAAAGCTGAAACCTTCCATCTAAAATTATATTATATATAAATACAATTTTTATTCCAATTTGTCACTTAATAGAGATTATTAGCTCAACTTTAATTCCTTTTTAATAGATGTTGATGCAATTTTATCCCTTTAGAAAAGCCATCGGAATTTTTCTTAAATTTAACATAGTCAAATATAATGTTTTGCATAATAAACTCTTTTCAACATGTAATTGCTTAGTATATGAATTTGTTTTTATGGGCATGCTAAATCAAATTGATCTAATCATTATTTAGTATGACACAAAATTCAGCCAAAAAATAAAATGTGTTGATAATATTATTTTTATTATATATGAAAACATTCTATTTTTTGTTTTATTGGGCTCGGCCCACCCAACATATAATATTTCGATTTTTCTAAATAAGAGACCCAAAACATACAAATTTTTTTTTTCAACAACTAGCAGTGTAAGCAGATATGTAATTTTAAACGGTCCATCCAAGATTATACTATATATAAACACAATTTTTATTCCAACTTGTTACTTAATAGAGATTATTAGCTCATGATTAATTCTTCCTTAATAGACTTGAGGCAATTTTATCCTTATAGAAACACCTTCAAATCTTTCCTTAAATTTGACGAGTCCAATATAATTTTTGAACAATAAGAATTTAAGAGGAAAAAAAGTCCAATCAACTCAATGAACAACCACGTTCAAACTAACATTTATACCATAATGAGGGTTAATATCATTGATCCGTGCAATACCACAAGTCTACGATTGTGTCAGCAAGTAATAAAATGGTCAATCCCACATCTACTGATTATTCAATAAATACCATTAGTTAATTATTGTAGTCTTTTTTTTCTTCGAGAATAATAAAAATGTAAAGAGTAAAATTGTTAATATTATATATAATAAAGCGAATTAAATATATTTCAGCAAAGAGTTTGAAGTAAATAATTTACAAACAACGTTAGCTAATTAATGCTTACAACTTTATTCCATGAAATTGATAATATTCTCATAAAACTTGTATTTACTTGAAACCTACACTTACTCTCCGTGGTAAAGGATTCAAGTGAACCTTTTTCTTGGCATCTTACCAATTTCTCTATGGTTGCTCAAATGATTCCCCCGAAAATCCTAAAACTACTCTCACAGTTTTGGATTCAGACTTGATATTATATGTTAGTTATACAGATTCACCTCTCGGTCGACCCAAATATACCTAAAAGGTGTAATTATATGATGAGTACAGTCACACAAGTTCGCTCACTAATATCTAAACCACAATACTTAGATGAAAGAATAGTGGGAAAACTAAGCCATCATGGTCAAAGGGAAGAGCTATTACCGTAGAAACTATGAAATTACTTCCTAATGATTATAAAGGATATATAATGAATGAAAAGATAGAAATAACAAAGTCTCATGTGACATTATATTTCTAACTAAGATCTAATCTTAATCATCCATTATAATCTGAAGGTTATTAATAGATATTTTATTTTTATTTTTGAAGATAGATATTAATAATATATATAAATATATATAATGAGGAGTGATACTTTATAAATATATATAATTAGCGGGTGTCAGTATAATTTACTCTATATATAATGAAGAGTAATACTTTATTCTCTTGGAATAAATGTCTATTATGAATTATCTTCCCTTGAAACTATACTTTGGACTCATGATTAGAGCAGTGAGTTTCTTTAAATGATTCACTTTCATTGCTTCCCAAATTATTTGTCCACCTTTATTTACCGTTATTTAATTTTTTATTCCCCTTTTTCTTTCTTGCCCTCTCTGAACTTTTTTATTTTATTTTTAGGGAAATAAAACAACAATTTTCACATTTTACAACTTGCTTAAATAACATTTTACAACTTGGATCATTATATTTCGTGGGGCACCAAATAAAATTTCTAATTTATGCTGAATGTGGACAACTAATTGGAAAACTGTACCTTAATCACTTTCAAGACGAGGTGTAAAGATCTAAATTCAAAAGACTAAAGATAGGCCTAAGATATAAATTGAACCAAAAAGGTCTAGGATTCGATCTATAAGCTAACTTACGAGGAAGAAAAATATTCATCGAGGGTATTTTAAGCCGACATAGGCTCACGCAATGGCCTGCAACAGTGACTTGTTTATAGGACATGAGCATGATCTCAACTATGATACTATTTAATCTTTCTTTAAAACGGTAAGCACATCATGTTCAATATAAACAAATGAGACTAATATCGATATAGGTCTTCTATAAATACTAACTTAAGCATCATTGTCATTTTTCAAGTACCAATCTAAGGTTGTCCAATATCGATATTAAACCCGATTCAACAAACCTTAGAAGCTACAAGGCCAACCCCAACCCGGTTCAGCTCAAAAACATATCTACCATATCATCATTCCACCAGAATCAAAATCTTATACTATAATCGTCGGAAAACCCATCTTAAAATTCAAAACTTGACCATTGTCAAATATTCCTTTTACTCGTCAATTACATTTGAGACACAAAAAGAGGAACTACCCAATTCAAATAAAAAAAATTCAGATTCATCTGAAATCTCACATTTATTTTAATTAATGGAAGATGCGAAAGTGAATTGGTATTCTTACTATGAATGGTTACAGGAGATATGAAATATCTGTAGATAGAAGTAGACAATATTATAGAAGATATATAATGAATGAAAAGATATGAAGAACAAAGTCTCATTATATTTCTAACTAAGATCTAATATTATTCATCCATTATAATATGACGTTTATTAGTATATGTTCTTTTTTTAAGACAGATATTAATAACATATATATATATAATATGAATAGTAATACTTTATTCTCCTGGAAAACTAAATATGGTTATGCATTGCTTTCTTCCATTCCATTTGAAAATAAAGTAGGGTGTCTCAAGCGTTTTCCACCCTTGTTACCAACTAAGAGAGGTGGAGTTTTATATCACTATAAATTCATGGATTTTGAAGAACTTTCATCATCTCAAATATTTAACAATAAATGGCAACATTCAAAGTTTTCTGGGTTGTTTTATTAATGAGCCAACAAGCATTCTTTGCCAAGGCTAATAGTACAAAGAGCCTTGTGGAAGCATTGTATGTGTTTGGGGATTCAAGTGTAGATGCCGGAAATAACAACAATCTTAATACATTTGCTAAGGCAAATATATACCCCTACGGCATAGACTTTAATAATAAATCCACGGGCAGGTTTACCAATGGCAAAAACTTTGCGGACGTTATTGGTAAGTTTGGCAACAGCTGTCCTCATCTTCCATCTTCCCAATAATTAGTATTGCTGTGAACATTAAATTATCATAGAATAAATCATTATCTACAATTTAATAACTACTGATGTGGAAAAAATTATATAATTGTCACTACCAAATCTCCTACAACTTAAAAGCAACATTAAGGTTGATTAGAATTATGTATTGAAATATCTGTATTTGGACAATGCAGCTATTAATTTGGGTTTACCACTCCCACCTCCATACTTGGGCGTCTCTGAATCGGAAAGATATAAAGTAGCCACGGGGATCAATTATGCATCTAGAGCATGTGGAATCTTGAACGACACCAGAGATGTAAGTAGAAAAAAGAAAATGCTTTCAGAACATTGTTGTTTAACTGTAAAACTTATAGTATCTTGCTCATTTTGTTATTATTTTGTCCCAAAGGGAGACTGCTTATCCTTGGACAAACAAGTCGAATATTTCAACTCTACCGTGACGAATGACCTTCAGAAACATTTTCAAAGTAAAGATGAAGTTCAACATCATTTATCTGAATCACTATATTTACTCTCCATTGGGTCATGTGATTATGCTCTCAATTACTTTAGGCGTGCAACATACCAAAACAAAACCCCTGTAGAATTTGCAGATTACCTCCTAGAGAAACTGGGTTCTAAATTAAAGGTAATTTTCATTCAAATATATGTGAACTTTTAGACATAATTGTAGCTTATTGTTTATTTTATTTAAATTTCAATTTACAGGAACTATATAATATGGGAGCACGAAAATTTGTGGTTGCTGTGGCTGGCCAACTTGGTTGTAGCCCTTCTGAATTTTGTGATGAAATTAAAAATGAAAAAGTTAAGCCTTTGTCAGACAAACTTCCTAGGAAGCTTCAAGAGTTGCAAACGCAGCTCTCAGGTTCATTATTCATTTCTTCCAACCCTTTCAACTTCTTCAATGAAATAAGAAAAGCCCCAGAAAAATTTGGTGAGTCACTATTAAATTCACAAAATAAAAAAATGTGACATGAGGTTTGTCTCTTACCGTTAGACCATACATTTATTAATTTAACGTTGTGTTTTGTTGATGTTCATTAATGTCCAGGGTTCAAAACTCTAACCAAGTCATGTTATGTTGTTGGACAACCAATATGTGAGAATCCGAAGGACTACTATTATTTTGATTTTGCACATGGCACTGAAGCTAATAATGAACTATTTGCAAATGAGTGTTTCAGTGGGTCAAGATTGTGCTCTCCTACAAATATTGAGCAATTAATTCATGCAATTTGAGGGATTCTAGTTTTGAATAAAATGCAAAAACTAAACTAACATGTACCTCAATTTGGAATGTCATATTCTTTAATTTATTATTCGCCTGCACTCAGAGATTTAATATGTATTAACTTAGTGTAAGTGTTTTATTTTATAAATGTGGACTCTCTTTTGGAAGTATGGTGATTAATTACAACCCACGTTCCCCTTTTGCGGTTTATATGTTTTTTGTTCATCTTTCTTTATATGTTACTTGAGGTAAATGTTGATCTCTAACTTGAAATTATGTATTTTCTTAAGTGCTTTATTAATATTCAACCTGATCCCCAACTTATAATATTGTTGTCACACATTTCTATCATGAGCTTCATTGCCTATTTGCTTTGTAACTTGAATTGCTCATAAAGTTTTATTGACTCTTGGATGTCTAATTTTCATTTATCCTTTCATATTAATGATTATGTAAAGTAAATGAGACTATGCTTGTAAACAGTTACTTAATGGTTTTGTACTTGTGAACAATAATTAGTGCTTGAGAAATTAAAAATGACATTCTCACAATAACCCAAATACTAATATCATAAACCTTTTTACTCTTGGTAAAGGATTCAAGTGGACCCCTTTCTGCGTCTCTTACCAATTTCTTTGTGGTTGCTCAAATGGTTCCCCCCGAAAATCCTAAAACTACTCTTATGGATTTGGATTCAAGCTTGGTATTATATGTCAATTATTTAGATTCACCTATTGGTCGACCCAAATATACCTAAAAGGTGTAATTATATGACGAGTATACTCACATGAGTTCGCTCTCTAATATCTAAACCGGAATGCTCAGAGGAAGGAATAGTGGGAAAACTAACCCATCATGGTCCAAGGGAAGAACCATTACCCTAGAAACATAATGAATGAAAAGATAGAAAGAACAAAGTCTCATGTGACATTATACTTCTAACTAAGATCTAATCTTAATCATTCATTATAATTTGAAGGTTATTAAGGTAGAAAGATTGTTTTAGATAGTAAATTATATAAAATGATAAGGTTATTTGTTTAAGTTAAGATTATTTTGGGTGATTTTACACTATTTTTTAAATATACATTTTTTTAATATTTACCATCACATATATTTTTACTATAAATTTTTAATATTGCATAGAAAAAGCTAAGAAAAATATATTTAAATAAAATATAATATAAAAATCAATATCAATATTAAAAAACAATATAACACACAAATAAATAGAAGTTGTTAAACTTAAATTACATAATTCACAAAATAAATAATACTAGAATATTAAGCTTTGTACAAAAGTTTTAGGATGTAGGGGATTTATACTAATATCTGGTTCAATATCAATATTAAACCCGATTCAGCAAACCTTAGAAGCTACAAGGTCAACCCCAACCCAGTTCAGCTCAAAAACATATCTACCATATCATCATTCCACTAGAATCAAAATCTTATACTATAATCGTTGGAAAACCCATCTTAAAATTCGACACTTGACCAATATCAAATAGAGCGACACACTTTTGTAGTACAACATTGTGCTTGTAGCTATCTATCCTTCCTAACGTTTTATTATTTTTATCCATTCATTTTGCAAAGTATCATGGGGGGATTGGGGGACCTCCTCTCTCTATAAGCATTGTCACCATATACTTTCACATTTAATACGAAACAAATGAGATTGGTAAGAAAATGTTCAATTTATGTCAATTTTGAATAAGGTGTTTATTTCAAATATTTATTATATGTAAGAACCTTACACTTGATATAAAAAAAATGAAATGTTAGTTGTCCTTGTGCGTATCAACAAGCTAGTAAAAATATATATTATACGAGTCAAGATGTACCAAATTAAATTTGAAACTAACTGATATAAAACTAGTGGTGAGTTTTTTTAGTAATGCCATGAAAGAAAAAGAATGAAAACTCATAATCCTACTAAAAAAAAGTAGTCCATAAAAAAAGTTAAAACCCATTAGGAAAGATCAATTGACTCTAAGGTAAGTTTTTTAAATTTACTTCACATCTTAGCTTTCAATTCTAGGGAAATTCAATAGTTTGAATTAGTGAGTAGATCTAAACCATTTAAATTATCTAGAATTGATGGCTAAAATATAGAATAACTGAAAAACTAGACTTGACTCTGAATATCAAACCCTTTCATCTAAACCCTAAAGATTCAAACATTTTACTTAAATTACCCATCGAGTTTCTACCCACCCTAAAACATTTGGTGGGATAAGAGGATAAGAGATGGGAGATATTATTATATATTCCATTGATCAACCATATTTTTTGTATCTAGTATTCAGTACAAAATAATAATAACCAAACCAAATAAAAAGATCAATAGTCAATTTCATTATATAGGACAATAACCTCCTCTTGGAAGGCACAAAATGCATAGTTTGGGTCGCACATTAAATTTAGAATATTTTAGTTATATATTGTCTGTAAATATTTATACATGATTAATTTATATCATATATTATTCATTTATATTACTTTTTTTGAAGAGTTAATAATAATTAAAAATATACAATAAATAATATAATAACAATATCAAACTCATACACTATTTATAATAGATCTTTTATGTGTTAAATTTAAGTGAAGAGCAATTAGGGGGTACTTCATGTCTCATGAATATTACCACAAAGCAATAAATCTCAAACGGTATATATGATCTACTTTCACATTTATCATAAACCAGCGTGTTGCATGCCTCAATTATATATAATGTCTAGTTTACATGAAATAAATGTATAATGTCATAATTATGTTATATATTCAATTTAGACATTATATTCAATTTATTTAGTCAAATGTCAAATATTCAATTTATGTGAGCAATATTTGTTAGAGGTAAGTCACATAGTCCAAAAAATATTAATTCCATAACCATAAGAAGATGAGAGAATACTTCTGATTATACCAAATATATAGCACCAATTTCAAATGTGTATAAATTTCAAAATGGAAATTAAAAAAAAGAATTATGTGAGTGTTGTTATTATTTATAATTGTTACAGACATAAAATAATTAGAAAGGGGGACAAAGAACAAAATTACCCCAAGGTTAAAAGAAGAGAATATATAATAAAAATGGAGAGGAAAATACAGAAATGATAATAGATAGTAATAGTGAGAACATAAATTATTGATGAATTTATTTATAGACTCATTAACTTTTAACAACATTAAGAAACCATAACTTGCATCTTTTATTCAAAATGGGAAAACTTATTTATAAAAAAACTGCCATAGTAAATAGGTAACAATGAAAGTTGAGTTAGAGGTTAAGAGTTGCTGGTAATTTAAAAAAGAGTTAATTACACTGACATTTTCTGAGTTTTAGTGAAATTACACAAATTGTCTCACTTTTTTGTCCTTACACGAACCACCCCTAATTTTGTACATATATTACACTAACCACCTCTAATGAGATATAAGTGTAATATTTTAAATAAAAAACATGTGATATGTGTAATTAAGTTAAACAAAATATTGTACATTGGGTAGACAAATCTAAATAATATAAGAGTCAATATATCTTTATTAATGACCACAATATATAATATTTTGACCAAATAATGAAGATATATTGACTCTTATATTATTTGGAATTGTCTACACAATATATAATATTTTATTTAACTTAATTACACTCATAAGTTTTTCATAAAAAATTAATAGCCACATGAATCTCCTCACCTTCATAAGTTTTTCAAAGTAGTTGGGAATCCCGAGATTTTGTTGAGGGATCAAAGAAAAAACAAGGGTCACTATTGGAAAAAGAAAAGAAAAACAAAAGCAGTGTAGAAAGTGTGAATAGGTTGTTGTTGTTGTGTTTCTCTTATGTTTCTGCAGCTACACTATTATCCTTAACCATATACATTTGTAATTGTATATTTGTATTGCATTGTTCCTCTTCAAAGATCAAAACTTTGAATAAAGAATAATAATAAGAAGAAAAACAATGTCTATTTCTGTTTCTTCTTGTTCTTTCCATTTCATGAATCATTCCAAACCTTGTTTGAAGCCGCATGTTTTATCTGCTGTTCTGAGTGGTAGAACCAATAAGATGGGGGTCCCATTTGATCTAAAGGAAGGGCAATCTCGTATTTTCCATGAGTTACCATCTGGTCTTAGCATGGAGGTAATAGTGCAGAAGAAGAAGAATAAGAATAAGAATGTTGAAAAGAAACAATCTTTGGTGTTTGTTCATGGAAGTTATCATGCTGCTTGGTGTTGGGCTCAACATTGGTTGCCTTTCTTTTCAGATTCTGGATATGACTGCTATGCTCTTAGCTTGTTAGGACAGGTGCCTCCCACTCTCTCTCTCTCTCTATATATATATATATATATGAACTAACTATTAGGTAGTCTTTGTTTAAATACCTCGAGAATGTTTGAAGTACCTGTTGGACTACTCCTCTCATTGTCAATTGGTTTTTTCCGGTTGTCATGAACCAAAAGATAACTTTAGTTATGGGTCGAAGTAACTTTTCGCCTGATACGACAAACTTATGTATAGGGGGCATGTTCGGAATTAAGTCCCACATTGCCTACCTCATTCTCGGAAATGATTTAAGTACATGTTAGATCATTCTCTCATTGTCAATTGGTTGTGAGATGAGAGTCAAATTGACAAAGCCAAATTGTTGGGAAGAAGCGAGGATATGTGAATAACAGAAGGAATTTGGTAACGAGGTTTGACCAATTTATATGTATGTCCCTGATAGTGTTGACCATTACAACACTATTCTTAGGAGGAGATACATTTAGATGGCTTAGACATCAAATTGGTGTTGCAATATCTTCACTTTTATCTGCACTTTTAAGTATGTGTGGTTATTTTATTCTAGTTTTGGTGATTTCATATTGTTGGCATCATTCATATATGATACTTTTATGGCATGTGTTTTGCACGGGAAGGGTGAAAGTGATGGACCTTCTGATTCAGTTGCAGGCACGCTTCAGGTATATCCCTTTACTAGCTAAGTTATTTTCATCTATGAACTTTCGATATTTGTTTGATAAGTTAAGACATACTTCATGTGGATTATTTTCTTTATAATTCCTTCTTTGTACTTAACTGTGTGCAGTAGACACACGCAAGAGATGTTGCAGATTTCATCAATCGAAATATTGCATCGTCGCCTGTTTTGCTCGGACACTCATTTGGTGGACTTATTATTCAGTATTATATTTCCAATTTAGGGAGTGACAAACTGAAAGGTACTTTCTCATTGTCACTTACTCATCACATGCGTTTTTGAACTTCAAATGCTTAAATTACCGGATCCTCGATTATTATTTCGGGTTACTTTGATCTTGGCATGAAAACACTATAGTGATGGGCCAAAAACAACATTTATTAATTTTAATTACAGTACAAATATATTGCATTTTAAGATTTTATTAGATGGAGTGGATGACTGTGACTTCACATTACAGTATTTTAATTCTGATTCGTTATGCTAATTCTGTTTGAACTTATTCTATAAATAGAAAATTTATATCCAAAGCTTCGAGGAGCTGTCCTTGTCTGCTCTGTGCCTCCTTCTGGTAATAGGTAACTAAATAAACTCTCTAGTGTTATCATTGGTTTTTATTGGTGAAAATCATTTATTTTGTCAAAGATAGAAAAATATGTATAAAAAGATGTTTATATTTGTTTGCACTGATTGAGAATTCTTAAATTTTTTATTAGTGGGCTAGTCTGGCGATATCTGTTTTCCAAGCCGATTGCAGCCTTCAAGGTATATTTGTACTAACCTTTTCTGAAGAAAGCGATTTTTCTGTATGTATCTTCTTATATGTATATATTTTGACCACCATTCAGGTGACACGCAGTTTGGCAGCAAAAGCTTTTCAAACCTCTCTTTCTCTTTGTAAGGAGACATTTTTCTCGGCCACAATGGAGGATTATATTGTTAAAAGGTTTGTTTTCGGGGATCAAACGCAAGAGCTCCATTGATTTTTTTAATCTCTCTTTTTTAAAAGGTTTCGTTTCATGAGCTGTTACTTGTATGAAATAAGTGAAACTATCGATTGTGTGAATGGGCTAAGGCCGTGCATAGGTAAACAACTTAATTCAGTGCTTATTCAGTAATCTCTTTTGAAATACACTAAAAACCTTTTTTTTTATAAGCTTCTTCAATATGTTTGTTGAAATAATCTAAAAAGAGTCATAATCATAAGCTATTTTCGCAAGTTTGTTTTCATGTAGCCGACTCTACCTAGTGGGACTAACCGACTAAGGCTTGATTGTTGTTGTTGCTGTTTTCATAAGTTGTTCCGATAAGTCCAAATAAGCTCTTCCCAACACCCTCTAAGTCATGTACCAAAACATTTGAAGTTGTAGCGGAGTTTAATAATGGGGTTGGGGTAAAGTATGAAAATCCTTTTAACAAATATGCCTAACATGAAGCCATGGCAAAGTAACACACGAATCTTCAAAACTACAGGATATGTGTGATTTTAGTAGTAAAAGACATTGATACATTGTGACTAATTTTATTTGGAGTAAATTCAAATAAAGAAGTCAATAGGGAAATAATGTTTATCTCTGAAAAATAGTAAGAAATTAGATTTGTAAACCCCCTTAAGTGAAAATGCTGAACTCATGTTGAACTTCAAGTTGACTTTTCTGGTAGATGTTCTACGGGTTTTCTGTAATATATCATTACCCGGCTGCTTCAGCTGTTTTGATGTAGCTCTGCTTGATGGAATATTTAGTGCTTTGTGTTGCATCCAAAGAAAACTTTACTGTGGTATAATGGATTCTTAGTGATTGCATTGTTTGTTGTCAAGAGATAAATAAGAACTAACAATTGTGTTTAACTGACCTTTAGCTTGATTAAGCTTGTCCTTCAACTCACCTCAAGTGTCAGTCAAGGGTTAGTTGACAGAGTTAATATGTTGTTGGTTTAAATTTATTTTTTATGTGTATTTCCCCATCATTGCCAAAGCTTCTTGATGATTTATGATAGACCATTATGGCGTCGTTCGGTCCATATAGCCGACCACACCTAGTGGGGTAAAGGTTTGGTTGTTGTTGTTTCAAAGCTTCTTAAGTTTGGTATGTGCTTGCGGGTATTAAGATCTAGTCAGCCCTACTTCTCTACAAGTTGAAATATGAATTCAACACTTTCAACCACAAACTCAGTTCTGCTGTTAATCTAGTTCCTCATAATATTTTCATCATTAACATGTTAAATTTATTTCCCTTATTTTAATAAAAGTTTTATGTATGTGAAAGAGTTGGAGTCATGGAATGTTGGTTGAGGGTTGTCTTCATATTTCAGATATCAAGAGCTCATGAAAGAAAGTTCAAGGATGCCATTGTTTGACTTAAGAAAGCTGAATGCATCACTTCCAGTTCCTTCAGTACCACACTACCCTCTTGAAGTTCTTGTTTTGGGTGCAAAGAATGACTTCATCGTTGTATGTGTTTTTATGTCCACGCATAATTTCGATATGAGAATGACAGTCTCCCCATGTCTCTCAACCTGTACACGCAAATGTATATAGACAAAATCGTAATCCTTAAGGCTGCTGCCTTGTGACATGGAGGTCACGATTCAAATCTTAGAAATAGCTTCTTTTGTAGTGTAGCTAAGCTGCGTATATCTACCATTTTCTGGTAAAACAAAGTCGGATCCTTTTACACTAATGAGTCAGTACAAGCAGTTAACAACTACTCGACACTTTGCTTTTCACTTTTCCAAAAACAGTGTTGGCACCAAAGTTCAGAATTGGGAATGACTACCTTGTTGGTCTCTCTCTCTCTCATACATATATATATAGTTTCTGTGTTTATATATAATATTGAGAAATAGATATTAGTGAGTGCAAGAAAAATAGGTGTAGCCCAATAATACATTGTTGGACTAGACTGCGATCGGGGAGCCTCCAACCACTGGGGAGTTCCATTGTTACCGCAGTATGTGAAGAGTAGAGAGCTAGAAGTGAGATACTATGTCTTGAATCAAAACCTTAAGGTATTAGTTCCATGAGCCTTTTCTATTTATAAACTCTTTTACTCTCCCCCACATATCCAATGTGGGACTTCACATTTGACTAAACCGAACACACATAATATCCAAAAGGGCTATTTTCTAATAACACTGTCCAGTCTATTGAATTATTATTACTGCCAAGTTATGTTCATGAGTAAAATTTCCACCTTTTTGTTGGTTATAGGATGCACAAGGACTTAAAGAAACAGCAGATTTTTATGGTGTGTCACCAATATGTGTTGACTCAGTTGCTCATGACATGATGTTGGATACTTCATGGGAGAAAGGTGCTCAAGTTATTCTTTCATGGCTAAATGGTTTAGATGAGTAAGAACCATGAAATAGCAGAGGAAATCTTCATTTTTTCCACTTTGTTAAGAGCACTTGCCTCAAATCAATACAAATGATGTAGAAGGTTAGAAGAAGGTCTAAGTAGGAATGTGGTTGATTTGCAATATCATGTTCTAAGCTGCACTATTATAAAGATATTTGCACTTTTATGGCCATTTTCAAATGTATTTGTGTTTCTAAGCATGCGCTCTCGAAAAAATATATTTTTGGATACGGAATGAAATGTGAATGAGGAGGGTGTGATTAACACAAGGATAAGATTGTTGCTTAGTAACCATGAGGTCACGAGTTCAATGTAGATCTATCTTGCTAATACCTCAAGTGGAATCTTAATGAAATGTGAATGAAGCACATTATAGAGAATGGTCAACTAAAATAACCTAGTTACCATCTTAAAACCAAAAACAAGTTAGAGATGTCATAGTAAATGGTTTTTGTATTATTTTTCTTTGTTGTGTTTTTTTTGCACATTAAGGATGCATACATGTCCACCAAACTCATTATAATTTCTTCTCCTACTCTTAGAATTTATAAACCAAACCTGATCGTGGTTGGGCCTGAAAAGGGTCGGGTCTCATCGGGTCTAAGGTTGGGTTTGAGTTCAAAAATTAGACACAGTCAATATTTAGGGTTGGGTAGGGACCAAACAGGACCTGTCCGGACCCGTCCCATTTTCACTTTCTCATGATGTTTGTATGTGTCTTTGTTCAAATATATAGAATAATTATATTTTTTTGGTCGAAAATATTATTGATTCTCTAATTTTTTATCATATATATATGTTTAATAATATATACACATATATTATTTTATGTCAAATTATATATTCAAAATAATAAATAATATTTAGAAGACTTTATGTAAAATAGGTATATGTTATATTTAATCGAGTCTAGGGTCGGGTATGAGTTTAAAGGCTGACCTTGTAAATATTTAGGGTCGGGTTAACTTTGGGTCCAGGGTCGGGTTCGAGTTCAAAAAAAATGGCCTGAACAACATTCAGGGTTTGGTAAGGACAAGTTTTAATCCGTCCCAACTCGGCCCACACTCACCCTTACGTGTGGACATACACAAATTACAAGGAAGCACCAATAGATAAGAAGGAAAATAAATTACTTCAATTTCACCTCTAGAATTATTTTGTTAATGTTCTTTGGTTTACTTCTTTTGGTATGCTTTAAGAGAGTTTTGGTATAATAATTTTTCATAATCAAATCCTGAATTCTTGAAAGCGATATTTGTTTTCTCTTTGATGGAAAGAATGGAAAACTAGTTGTGATTTGATGTGTCAGTCATCATAACCGTTCTGGATGTGTTCTGGATGTGTTAACGAATAAGGATTTCATTGTTTCCTATAGGCCAACCATTTGAGTATCTATTTTTAAGCCCATATTAATTATATTTTTAGAAGTCATACAAGTTGTCAAAATTAAATCATTTGTTTTGTAACCCTCAAATAAATAACTAATATAATTGTTTTAAATATATGATGTACATGTTAATTAGAAATTATAAATTTATAACAATCTCCCATTTGAGCTTCATATTTTCCTAAAAATATTATATCACATATTCTTTATGTGCACATCTCTACGATAATTATATGGTTGGAATAAAGAACCACAAACCTGTTCTTACAATAAATTCTTAATGATCTTTCAATATTATCAACCATAATAAGTGAGTGACAAAATCTAGCAACCATATGCCATGGTCTTTTAACTTTGCATCTCATATTTTTGAAAATCATTTTTGGGCAATTCCCGAGACTTAGCTTATCTCCTTTAACTATAGGGGTATATCCTTATTTACTATCTTTCATGTAGAATCTATTTAGGACTTTATCTATATAGCTCTATTATGACAATCTTAGGATACATTGAGAACAATCACTTAGTGTCTGAATACCTAACAAAAAGGAAACTTCCCCAATATCTTTCACTTCAAAATTTTCATTGAAAATATATTGATCTCATGTAATAGTCTCATATCACAACTGTCAAACAGTATATCATCAACATATAATATTTGGAATATAAATTTATTCACATTCACACAAATTTATCTAGCCTTCAAGACTTTGATAAATACACATTTCCAATTAGTCGTATACTTTGAGCATAAATTACAAATTTTATTTGTTACCCCACAAAATATTTGAATAAGTAATTGGAGCAAGGAGGAAATTACATGTTAGAAATTTGAATTTGAGTAAGCTGCCAAAGGTGAAAACTGTTATTGCTCTTCCAAAAAAAACAAAATAAAAAAGTTCTGAAAGTGCAAGAAAGAAAAAGAATAGGAGGAAACAATTTAAACAATGCAAAGAAATGTGGAAAAGTAATTTGCCAAGCAATGAAAGAGAGACCCTGTAGCACCTCAATCCTAACATGCGACCCCTCTCTCCCAGGTCCATGAATCCAACGAGCGTGTTAACCCACCAACTTAAATACCCCTGCAGTATTTTATTCACCCAAATGGGAGAATCATACGACTCGAACCCATGACCTCAGGGATAAATAGTCACTGTACTAATGAGTCGCTACCATTAAGCCATTATAACTCATTCCATATTATAAATATTTATAACGCACAAGGACAACTAACATTTCATTTTTTTGATATTAAGTGTAAGGTTCTTACATATAATAAATATTTGAAATAAACACCTTATTCAAAATTGACATAAATTGAACATTTTCTTACCAGTCTCATTTGTTTCGTATTAAATGTGAAACTATATGGTGGCAATGCTTATAAAGAGAGGAGGTCCCCCAATCCCCCCATGATACTTACCAAAATGAATGGATAAAAGAAATTAAAATTTAGGAAGGATAGGTGTGAACACCCAATTTTGTCCGGCCCAAAAAACATTTTAAATAAATAAAGATAAAAAAGTATTTTTGAGTATTTTCTACAAAAAATAACATTTTTATGTGCCCAAAATAGAAATGATTTGAATTTGAATTTTTAATTTATGATTTTCATTAAATTTGAATTTTAAACATTAAATATCATAATAACACAGATTAAAGTTTTGAATTTGAATTAAAAGCAAAAAAAATTAGAATCTCCTTAATTTTCTCTTGGAAGTTAATAAAGTATTTGATTTGATTTTCAAACATGTATCAAAATTCAGCTTTAAATAGGCATGTGACACATGAGATGATGGATTCACAACTCCAAAAATTCACCCATCATCTATTCTAAAAATCCTCAAAAATCCTCTAAATCAAATTTTTGATTACAAATGTATAACACATTTAATTTTCTTCCTTGATATCCTCTAAAGAATTAATTAGGAGATTATATTTGATTTAGACATGTGCTAAAATACCTAGCCTATAAATAGAATGATTCACTCACCTAAATTAAAAAATCAGGTTTCCCTTTATTTTCTCCCTCCAATTAATTAGGAGATTGAATTGGATTTAAACATGTGCTAAAATATCTAACCTATAAATAATATGCTTCATCTCCAAAAGAAGGAAGGATCTTCTTTTCATTTTCAACTCAATCCCTCCATCTAAAAAAACCATCTCAACCTATCAACATCACTCCATCTCCCATGATTCAAACAAGACATTCATCTTCTTCCTCCTAACACCATACACAAAAATATATTAGAAAACAACTCAAAAAATTAATCCATCATCTATTCCCAAAAATCCTCAACAATCCTCTAAACCAAAATTCATTCATCAATCATTTTCTTCTCTAGACATTACCTTCCACACACAAACATCTAAAAAGTATAACCTTCTACACAATCATCCAAAAAGTATAATTTTCCACATTACACAACAATCCTCTCAATCAATATTCATTCATCAATCATTTTCTTTGGTGTTGCTATAACACTTAGATCCACTGCATATAATCATTCGAAGCCATATATGTTTTCTTTTACTCTTGTTATGTAAATTATTATCCATAATGAGTGATTAATGAATGATGTATCGCCACTTCACTTTCTTAAAATTTAGGAATATTTGCTATCATATTCGATTATTAAATCTAAAAATATTTTTTATAAATAACGAAAAGTTACTAACATTTTCTAATAAATTTAAATATCTTTTAAAACACAAAAGTGATGAATATTTTAACTAATATTTAAATATGAGATGCGGTATTGGACACAATGGTTGTACTTCACTCATTTTAATATAAAATTAGTTAAGATTAAACATCACATTTTCTAAAAATAATAATAATAAAATCAACCCAACCAACAAACTTTTTCTACCTAAAGAACTACGTAGTCTTGATTCATTATCTTTATAAGGATACGTAGGAGCAAGATCATATCTTGTCAGACACAACAAAAATAAAATAAAATTTTGTTCTTTTTAATAATTAATTAAATAACCAAATAACTTTAGAGTATAAACTAAGCCATGCAATTTAGTGAGGGTACCATTTAAAATGGGCGGATAGGGTGCTAATACATTCCCTAGTCCGTAACCGACTCCCAAACCTGGATATCAAAGTCCAAGTCCTAATGTAATCGGGCCAACAAATTTTTCTACATTTTTACTATAAAATGTAGTGGCGACTCTAACAAAGTCGTGCGGCCGAAAATCGGGGCGCGAGAGCTGGCGACTCCACTGGGGACACCTTATCAGACAATATACAAACCGAGGTTTGAGTACTGACATGATAAGTAGCTAGTAAAGAAAATGAACGCTATATAATTAGCTATGGGTTTCCAAAACACCCATAGCTACATATATCCCGAGTTACTAGTTCCCATGATTAATGCCATGTACGACAATCAAGTTTATAATTACAAAATAATTAGTTCAAGTACAACCAATAAGGTTACAAAAGAATGGATAAGAGACATCAAAATAAAAGTCTCTAAGCTCCTAATAAAAAACACTCATACTCTTTCCACCTACCTGCAATGGGATTAACATTGACAGTACACCAAGAAAACACAAATGAATAAGTCGTTAACTCATTAAATATCAATGTAAGTTAATCCACATTTAATAAGGTTAAATAAGCGGTTTAAAATCAAGTTTACTTAAAAGCCAATTTCAACGTTCATAATTTTGAAAACCATGCTATATAACTTGAGCCAAAGTTTGCTACATTGCTTGAGCCAAAGCTTGCTACATTACTTGAGCCAAAGTTTGCTACATTGCTTGAGTCAAAGCTTGCTACATTACTTGAGCCAAAGTTTGCTACATGGCTTGAGCCAAAGCTTGCTACATTGCTTGAGCCAAAGCTTGCTACATTACTTGAGCCAAAGTCGCTAACCAATCATGGTCGGCTAAAAACGAGTTTTATTTCCATTGGCACTCCACCATTACATTTTTACAAGTTTTATTTTCATTGGCACTCCACCAATACAAAAACAGTAAATGCACCCGACATCATTACAAACATATACATATATGCTTATAATTACAAAGTGATTTACGAATCATTTTATTATTTCGAGTTTTATTTCCATTGGCACTCCACCAATACATATACGGTAAATCCACTCCTCGTTGTTACAAACATACCCATATATGTTTATAACAACTAAGTGATTTACGCTTCATTGCATTATTCCGAGTATTATTTCCATTGGTACTCCACCAATACATATACGGTAAATCCACTCCTCGTTGTTACAAACATACCCATATATGTTTATAACAACTAAGTGATTTACGCTTCATTTCGTCATCCACATCAGAAAATCTACACATTTTCTATCACAGTGCATAAGTTAAAGACTTATCCTTACCTCAGTGAGTGTTGGGTTTGGGTTCTTGGCAACTCCTCAAGTTCCACCGACACCGCCTCCAACCTTAGGATCTCTTCTCAAGCTCTTGAACGAGAATCAAAGCTCCTAGACCTTGGGAATGCTCTCTTCTCTCATCTCTCTTCAATTCTTAACCTAAAAATGTATTTGGGGTTTCTCTCATTTAATGCTCTCGTTGGGTTCTCGCTTAAGCGAGCTTATTCTCGCTCAAGCGAGAAAATCCCGCCCATTTTAAAAGCTCAGATCTGACCCTCTCGCTCAAGTGAGGGATTCTCGCTCAAGCGAGAATCTCATAGTCTCAACAGTCCCAAAATGCCATTTCTCGCCCAAGCGAGACAACTCTCGCTCAGGCGAGAATCCTCCAATATAGCCCAGGATTTCATCCTCCCAGGTGAACCTCTCTCGCCTAAGCGAGAATCTCTCGCTCAAGCGAGGATTCCAGGACTGATACTATAAATTTAAAAACTTATAATTTTGAGTTCGTCAAGCACGGGACCTTCAAAATTATGGTTTTAATAAAAAGTCAGCACTGGGCCTGGAAAGAATGACTTCGAGGTCGTCAAGCACGGGGTCCTTGAAGGTAAGGATTGAGGTCGTCAAGCACGGGGTCCTCAATCCTATAATTTTGTGGTCGTCAAGCACGCCCCCCTCAAAATTATGGTTTTAATAAAACAGTCAGGCACTGGGCCTTGAAAGAATGATTTCGAGGTCGTCAAGCACGGGCCGCTCGAAGGCACAGATTGAGGTCGTCAAGCACGGTGCCCTCAATCCTATAATTTTTGAGGTCGTCAAGCACGGGACCCTCAAAATTATGGTTTTAATAAAAAGTCAGGCATGGAGCCTGGAAAGAATGACTTCGAAGTCGTCAAACACGGGGTCCTCGAAGGCAAGGATTGAGGTCGTCAAGCACAGGGTCCTCAATCCTATAATTTTGAGGTCGTCAAGCACGACCCCCTCAAAATTATGGTTTTTAAAAAACAGTCAGGCACAGAGCTTGGAAAGTTTAGTTTCACGTCGAAGTATAGTGTAACACCCCAAATTTTAAGTATTTAAAATTATAGTAACAGTCCCGGAAGCCTAGCTTGAGCGAGAGATTCTCGCCTAAGCGAGAAAGGATCACCTGGGAGGGTGAAATCCTGGGTTATACTAGAGGATTCTCGCCTGAGAGAGAGTTGTCTGGGCGAGAAATGACAATTTTGGACTGTTGACACAATGTAATCGATTACATGGTCCTGGTAATCGATTACATGCTGATATCTGATCAGACATATGTAATTTTTCATGATGTAATCGATTACATGGTCCTGGTAATCGATTACATGCTGATATCTGATCAGACATGTGTAATTTTTCATGATGTAATCGATTACATGGTCCTGGTAATCGATTACATGGTCCTGGTAATCGATTACATGCTGATATCTGATCAGACATGTGTAATTTTTCATGATGTAATCGATTACACTACACTCGTAATCGATTACATCATATTAAAAGCATCAGATATGTGCATTTTTCATATTGTAATCGATTACAACACGTTGGTAATCGATTACACTCATCGCTGTGACTATAAAAGTGAAAAAAGGGGACCTAGAAACCCAAATATTCATTTTCTTTTTACCCCTTTCTCTCCCCACGGTGGCTCCACCCAAATGGACCATTTTTCCCTCCACTAAGCCTCAAAAATCATCAAAACCTTCCTTTGCTTCATGGTGACACATTTGGAAAAGCTTGGAGTTGAAAAAGCAACAATGGAGGTTGGAGGAGATGAAGGGAGATGTGGCTTTTTTGCGGAGCAACGAAGCTTACGCAACCTAAGGTGAGGGATAAGACCATTGTGGTCTTAGAGTATTTCATTAGAGTCATCATCTCCGATTTCCCTCAAGAATCGGAGCATATTAACGGATAGAAACTCTCTTGGGAGTTTGTGGTCCATGTGAGAGTCTATATTTTACATGAGGATGTACTAGCCATAAAAGTGGAGATATATGTGTGGGGAAAACCGTTTGTTTGAGTAAAACGCTATATGCTCATTTATGGTAATACACCGTCGTTAAAGATGGTTCTAACGTTAATGTGTATATGATGAAGAATATGTTATGCGTGGTTTGTTTATGATAATGGTTATGTTGTGTGATAATGATGGTGTGTGAGATATTTATGGTCATAAGCATAAATGAGTATGTTGTAAGTGGTTGATTGTTATAAACATGTATGGGTGGATTGTACCAATGAATGTGTGATGAGTTGTGAATGTGTCAAAATGGATATGAGTATGTTTATCAAAATGAGTATGTTGTGAGTGGTTGATTGTTATAAACATGTATAAGTGTGTTGTAACAATGAATGTGTGATGAGCTGTGAATGTGTTAAAATGGATAAAGGTATGTTTGTGACAATGAAGGTGTTGTATGTTATTTATGATGATAAAATAATGAGATGCCTTGTGTTGACTGTATATGACATGGATGTGAGTGTAATGTGGAAACTCGACCTGCCCGAGGTGGTAGGGGGATTACTCGACCTGCCCGATGGGGTATGGTGATTATTTTTACGGTGCAGAATTGTTGAATGAGATCAAGGGTAAATTATTATGGAATGTGAAGGATGTGAAAAGTGTATACTCGGAATGAAAATCATATGCATGCCATAGGATATATATTATGGGATGTATATCCTATAGGATGAATATGGATAATACGCGATAAATAAATATGCACACTATAGAACACATATAGTATGAGATGTATGTGTACTATAAGGTGAATATGGATAAAATGCGATGAATAAGTATGCATACTATAGAACGCATATAGTATGGGATATACGTGTACTATAGGGTGAATATGGATAATATGTGTTGATTGATATACATATCATGATGATGTTAGATGTGTGTGGTTTTAATACTTTAATGTCATTACTCCATGTAAATCCACGCTACGGTCGCCGTAGTTGGTTCTTACTCCCTCTGTCTTTCCTTGTATGTGTTGTATATTTGGGTTCAGGTTGTGGAGGTAGCGCATTGGACGCTTGCGGAGAAGAGTACATGATAGAGTAGTGGATAATATGTAATTGATATGTTATATGATAAATATTTGTAATATGAAGAACATGTTAAAGTGAATCCATGTATAAACAACTTTCTTGTAAGTGTATAATGAAGTGAATCTAATACTTGTATTCAAGGTAATTTTGAGAAAGTGTAATTGTATAAAGGATGTGTTTGGACGGAAGTGTAATGACATGCTTTTGAAATGAAAGGGGTTTGGAATATTTCCGCCTTGCAAATTTATAAACGTATTCTCTCAAGTTTCCAAACTGTTCGAGTAATGTCTTTCAAAAGTAATCACTTCACTTTCATGAATAAGAATTTTAAAAGAGAATTTTCGAGTTATGAAAATTGGGTCCTTACATATAGGACCCGGAAAGTTAAGTTTTACGTCGAGGGACAGGACCCGGAAAGTTTTAAATTTTGATTAATTTAAAGTAATAAGTGAGTGCTCGAGAGTATGTTATGTGGAATGTTTGTAATGATGCCATGAATGTGACTATGCTTTGATTTATATGGTGATTCAAAGTGCTATTTTATGATGCATTTAACTCATATGAATGATGTTATGATTAATGTGAATATGCATTGATTTGAATATAGATATCATTTGATGTATGTATGATATGAGAATTATATGTTTGTTTGAGTGAAATGCAAATGTTCTAATATATTACTCATGATTTATTTCCTAGACAAAATTTATCAACTTTTATGGATTCGACTGAAGCGACATTTGTTGTTTGTTGTTCACTGGTACTATAGCTTTTCACCCATCAAACTGTGGCCCAGTTTACTTGAAGAAGCTTTTCTCTTAAGGTGGTCCATAAACTGCCCCAATGTAATCTTAAAGATAATGAATAAATCCATCTATTTTGCTCTAGTGTAGGATCTGTCAAGAATTATTTCCAAAGTGTTGATGCTTTTGTGACAACAAAATTGACCCAATATACCTATTATGAACTCTTGTCTGCATCCAGATGGTTATTTGTTCATATGGTTGTCCCACTTTGAGTGATTGAGGATGTGGAGTAGTAACTTCACTTTGAGGGTGTTCATTTAATTTTCCCTAATTTTTGCCCAGAATACCTTATGGAGACATATGTCGGGAATTCTCTAATTTTATTATAATCCCAAGTCGCATTTGCAGGTTTTCGACTTAGAACCTCTCTCATTTTCCTAGGTTGCCCAAGTGAGTTTTCAACCTAACTTTTTTTTTTTGCTATTTTTTTTTGTTTTTTTTTTCATTTTGCTTTTTTTGTGAACACCCCTAATGTGGTGACTTGAATTGATAGAAAGCATAAGACTTGTAGGAGTTCTTGTTGAAAGTGTTCTTGAAGATGATAACTTAGGATCCTACCTCTTCTTGTAACGACCCGATTTTCTACCCTTGAAATTTTTTCATTTATTTTAATCCCTTCTTACATACAGTCATCACCTTCATTAAAAACTCTCAAGTATCACTCTTTGAAAATACTCTTACCCTATTATATCATCATACAAATTTATGTTGCAGGAAAAACATAATTCATTCAAATAGCATTTACCACATACAACCAGTTATAGGTCTCCCCGAGTTGTAAAGCCTATAACTACACATATCCATATTACTCTAAACGGATTTACAGTCATCTCATAATGTTATCAAATCAACTACAATATCAAATAGCAATAAAGATAATCGAGTAAATAAACACAAAAGCTTCCTAATTGAGCTTCATCCTCAAAATCCTTCATTTACCTACAATGGGGTTATCATAAACAACACACAAAACAAAAAGGGAGTAAGTCATTAGTTCAAAACTAACATCACATGATAACCCTCATTCAAAATACAATTAAGCTTTAATATAATTCGTAAACACACATACGGAATTGTAAACATTCAAACCATCTTCCTTTAATTTCCACTTTATTCATATTCATCCTATAGAATATATATCCCATACTATATATCCTATAGCATGCATACGACATTTATTACTCCGAGTTTTATTTTCATTGGCACTCCACCAATACATAAGCCATAAATACACCCATCATCACTACAAACATACCCATATATATTTGTAGTGACTAAGTGATTTATCATTTATGTCATTATAGTTCATTTGAGTCATATTTCCATTGGTACTCCCCCAATAATGTTTATTTCATTTGAGTCATATTTCCATTGGTACTCCCCCAATAATGTTTAATACATATGAGTCATCTTTCCATTGGTACTCCCCCAATAATGTTACTTTTATTGAGTCATCTTTCCATTGGTTCTCCCCCAATAATGTTACTTTTATTGAGTCATCTTTCCATTGGTTCTCCCCCAATAAGATTGAATTCATTTTGAGTCATATTTTCTTTGGTACTCCCCCAAATAGATTGAATTCGTTTTTTAGTCATATTTCCTTTGGTACTCCCCCAAATAGATTGAATTCGTTTTGAGTCATATTTCCTTTGGTACTCCCCCAAATAGATTGAATTCGTTATGAGTCATATTTCCTTTGGTACTCCCCCAAATAGATTGAATTCGTTATGAGTCATATTTCCTTTGGTACTCCCCCAAATAGATTGAATTCGTTTTGAGTCATATTTCCTTTGGTACTCCCCCAAATAGATTGAATTCGTTATGAGTCATGTAACGACCCGATTTTCTACCCTTGAAAATTTTTCATTTATTTTAATCCTTTCTTACATACAGTCGTCACCTTCATTGAAAACTCTCAAGTATCACTCTTTGAAAATACCCTTTACCCTATTATATTATCATACAAATTTATGTTGCGGAAAAACATAATTCATTTAGATAACATTTACCACATACATCCAGTTACGGGTTTTCCAAGGTTATAACGTCCATAACTACATGTCACCATATTATCCTAATCAGATTACATTTATCCCAAAATGCTACCGAATCAACTACAACGTCGAATAGCAATAAAGACACTCAAGTAAATAGACACAAAGACTTCCTATTTGAGCTTCATCCTCAAAATCCTTCATTTACCTACAATGAGATTATCATAAACGACACACAAAACAAAAGGGAGTAAGTCATTAGTTTAAAAACTAACATCACATGATAATCCACATTTCAAATACGATTAAACTTTAATATAAATTATAAACGCAATTACGTAAATGCAAACATTCATCTTTTCTTTCGTTCATTTCTACGTTATCCATATTCATCCTATAGAATACATATCCCATAATATATATTCTATAGCATGCATATTATGTTCATTCGAAGCATCGTTTTTCTCATTATTCATATCCACACTATAGTATATATATATCTCATACTATATATCTTATAGCATGTATATTACTTTTATCCTTAACGTCTTCATTTCCAACATTCATATTCACCCTATAGTATATATATCCCATAATATATATCCTATAGCATGCATATGACTTTCGCTCTTAACGTCCTTGTTTCTCATATGTCGTATTCATCATTAATCGTATTCACCGAGTTCTTTCACACTATAATCTCCTACCACCTCGGGTAGATCCAATTACATCTCCATACCACATCGGGTAGGTCTAGTTCACCATCCATACCACATCGGGCAGGTCTAGTTCATCATCCATACCACATCGGGCAGGTCTAGTTCATCATCCATACCACATCGGGCAGGTCTAGTTCATCATCCATACCACATCGGGCAGGTCTAGTTCATCATCCATACCACATCGGGCAGGTCTACTGTTATATTCCATACCACATCGGGTAGGTCTAGTTATACTCCATACCACATCGGGCAGGTCTAGTTATACTCCATACCACATCGGGCAGGTCTAGTTATACTCCATACCACATCGGGTAGGTCTAGTATTATATTCCATACCACATCGGGTAGGTCTAGTATTATATTCCATACCACATCGGGTAGGTCTAGTGTTATGCTCCATACCACATCGGGTAGGTCTAGTGTTATACTCCATACCACATCGGGTAGGTCTAGTTATACTCCATACCACATCGGGTAGGTCTAGTATTATATTCCATACCACATCGGGTAGGTCTAGTGTTATGCTCCATACCACATCGGGTAGGTCTAGTGTTATACTGCATACCACATCGGGTAGGTCTAGTTATAATCCATACCACATCGGGTAGGTCTAGTATTATATTCCATACCACATCGGGTAGGTCTAGTGTTATGCTCCATACCACATCGGGTAGGTCTAGTGTTATACTCCATACCACATCGGGTTGGTCTAGTTATAATCCATACCACATCGGGTAGGTCTAGTTCACAATTCTTCACTACCATTCCCGGTAGGATAACAATAACAGTCCACTACCACTCCGGGTAGGACACAACAACAGTCCGCTACCACTCCGGGTAGGACACGATAACAGTCCGCTACCATTTAAGGTAGGACACAATAACAGTCTACTACCACTCCGGGTAGGACACAACAAACAGTTCACTACCACTCCGGGTAGGACACAATAACAGTCAACCACTACCTCTTCGAGTAGGGTAACAACAATAAATCACTCCCTATTCGGGTAGGGTAACAATAATCAAACTTACAACACATTACCTCTTTCACATACCTCGTTCACATAAGTGAGTATGAATTAGAGCCACTTATCCCTTACCTCGGTGAGCGTTGGAGATCAGTTCCGAGTAACTTTAAAAGTCTACTCCGCGATTTCCTCCAACCTTAGGATCTTTCCTCATTTCCACCAATAACAACAATGTTAGTTATTTATTCCAAATATCACATAAACAACTTATTTTGCATCATTTAATCATACAAAATATTCATCATCAATATTCAACCATCTAAAACATGCATAACATCTCATATTTCAATATTTCCAAAACTACTTCAATACAAGTTTTTAAATATCAAAGCATACATGTTCATCTCATATAACAACATTAAAGCACTACTCATTATCCACATCTAACATTTCATCTCTTTCTCTTTATACTCATATTCTCATTTTGGGGGTTTTTGGGGATTTTTCATGAATAACCCATAAAACTTTCCATTCATCAAATACCAACTCTAAACCAAGAGTTTACAAGATAAAAACAACATAAAACGAACCATAACTCTAAAGAATGAGTTTCCATGGTTTCTCATGTTTTGAAAATAAATCCAACATACCCAAAACAAGTTAGAGAGGAAGAAGAAGAGTTAGTAACAAGAGGTTTACCTCTTCTCAAGCTCCAAGATGAGTCCTAAGGCTCCTTGCTCTTGAAAAGCTCTCCTATCTCTCTTCTCTTCGAAGTTCTAACCCAAAAATGTGTTTGGGTTTCTATTTTAAAGAGGTGTCGTCGGGTTGTAATCGATTACCAACATTATGTAATCGATTACAACGTGAAAAATGCGCATATCTGATGCTTTTAATACGATGTAATCGATTACCAGGAGTGTGTAATCGATTACACTGTGTCAGATGCACATATATGATGCTTTTAATACGATGTAATCGATTACCAGCAATGTGTAATCGATTACCAGCAATGTGTAATCGATTACCAGAAATGTGTAATCGATTACCAGCAATGTGTAATCGATTACCAGAAATGTGTAATCGATTACACTGTGTCAGATGCACATATCTGATGCTTTTAATACGATGTAATCGATTACCAGAAGAGTGTAATCGATTATCAGCAGTTTGTAATCGATTACCAACAGATTGTAATCGATTACCAGCAGAGCGTAATCGATTACCAGTAGTGTGTAATCGATTACCAGCAGAGCGTAATCGATTACACTGTGTCAACAGCCTAAAATTGCCATTTCTCGCCCGGGCGAGAATCCTCCAGTATAGTCCAGGATTTCACCCTCCCAGCTGATCCTTTTTCGCTCAGGCGAGAATCGCTCGATCAAGCAAGGCTTCCAGGACTGATACTATATTTTTAAAGATTAAAATTTGGGGTGTTACAAGTCATATTTCCTTTGGTACTCCCCCAAATAGATTGAATTCGTTATGAGTCATATTTCCTTTGGTACTCCCCCAAATAGATTGAATTCGTTATGAGTCATATTTCCTTTGGTTCTCCCCCAAATAGATTGAATTCGTTATGAGTCATATTTCCTTTGGTACTCCCCCAAATAGTTTGAATTCGTTTTGAGTCATATTTCCTTTTGTACTCCCCCAATAATATTAATTTCACTTGAGTCATATTTTCATTGGTACTCCCCAATAATATTAATTTCATTTGAGTCATATTTCCATTGGTACTCCCCCAATAATATTAATTTCATTTCTATAACAGAAAAGTCACGCATTTTCCAACAAAATGCATAAATTACAGACGTATCATATTAAACCATTACCTCTTTCACATACCTCATTCATATCAGCAAGTATGATTTAGAGACACTTATCCCTTACCTCGGTGAACGTTGGGGATCAGTTCCGAGTAACTTTAAAAGTCTCCTCCGCGATTTCCTCCAACCTTAGGATCTTTCCTCATTTCCACCAATAACAACAATGTCAGTCATTTATTCAAAATAATACACAAATAACTTGTATTTCATCATCAAACATATAAGAGATTCACATATATTCAAGATTTCCAAAACTACTTCAATACAAGTTTCCGAACACCTAAACGTACATGTTTATCTCATATACCAACATCAAAGCACAAACTCATCATCCACATCTAACATTTCATCTCTTTCTCTTTACACTCGTATTCTCATTTTAGGGGTATTTGGGGTTTTCATGTGTAACCCACAAAACCTTTCCATTCATACAATATCAACTCTAAATCAAGAGTTTACAAGAGAAAAACAACATAAAATGAACCATAACTCTAATGGATGAGTTTCCATGGTTTCTTATGTTTTGAAAATAGATCCAACATACCCAAAACAAGTTAGAGAGGAAGAAGACGAGTTAGAAGCAAGAGGTTTACCTCTTCTCAAGCTCTAAGATGAGTCCTAAGGCTCCTTGCTCTTGAAAAGTTCTCTTCTCTCTCTTCTCTTCAAAGTTCTAACCCTAAAATGTGTTTGGGGTTTCTATTTTTAAAGAGCAGTCGTCGGGTTCTCGCTCAAGCGAGCCCATTCTCGCTCAAGCGAGAATCTCACAGTGAGCAATTCTCGCTCAGCGAATAGATGTAATCGATTACCATATGGTGTAATCGATTACATCAATTAAAAATGCACATATCTGATGCTTTTAACATGTTGTAATCGATTACGAGTGTAGTGTAATCGATTACATCATGTAAAATACACATATCTGATGCTTTTAATATGTTGTAATCGATTACGAGTATAGTGTAATCGATTACATCATGTAAAATACACATATCTGATTAGTTTATCAGCATGTAATCGATTACTAGGATTGTGTAATCGATTACACTGCCCAAAATTGCCATTTCTCGCCCAGGCGAGACAATTCTCGCTCAGGCGAGAATCCTCCAGTATAGCCCAGGATTTCACCCTCCTAGGTGATCCTTTCTCGCTCAGGCGAGAATCTCTCGCTCAAGCGAGGCTTCCAGGAATGTTACTATAATTTTAAAGACTAAAATTCGGGGTGTTACACTTCTTACTTGAAGTATTTTGGCTTGTTGTGATCGAATCAACTTGGAGTCATGATAAGTCATTTCATTATTGCCCCAATTTTGGGCTTTATTATAATTTTTCACAACAAAATGAGGTCAACCCAAAAACTGCTCCAGTTTGGCTTCTTGAGACTTTCCACTATAAAGTGTGATCAACTCAAAAACTGCTCCAGTGTGAGATAACAACCATCCTTCTATTCACATTGATATGATAAAGTTGGACTAGAAAGCCTTAGACCAAGAATCAACCCAAAAAGTGACTCAGTTTGGGAGACTTCCACTTATCTCTTTTTAATAGAGCTCATTATTTCATGCATAACTCTTTAAAAAGATATACTAAAACAATATCACTCAAACTTCCGAAAGTGCTTGGACTATGATTGGTGATGTGGTAATGATAATAAGATTTAGTTTGGTTTTGACTTGTGTAGATGTGGTGTTGGTGATGATAGAATTTAGTTTGTCTTTGGCTTGTGAGTGGTGGTGAGGTTGAATTTAATTTGAGTTTGGCTAATGAAGAATAGATTGTTAAGCTTGTGTTTGAGCTTTGAGTGTGGTTAATGATATCTAATTTAGGTGTTGGGATTGAAGTGGTGATGATAATGAATTTAATCACATGCCCCACAGATGAGATATTTTATCAAAAAATTATTACTTTAGTGGAGTCAACATTTTTGTTATGATGCACATCTTAGGCAAATAAGTCCTCGACAAGGTCTTTTTATGCTTGTATCGTGGTTTGGATAATGGTTTTCCAAAAATGGATATAAGGCTCAAAACATGTGTTTCCCATACCCACCTTTCGCCTTTCTTCTTTAATCTAATTTCAACAGTTTTCTAGCATGACATTCAACTATTAAGTACTTTTCCAAGTTGCCACAAGAATATTTGAAAGAGTGATTCCTTTTGTCATTGGTTTTGTATTTTTCTTTTACCCTAACTTTTGCTTGAGTTATGAAATATGAATTCTCAATGGGTTTTTTGTATAATTTTTTTTCTTTTTCTTCAAGCTAGGAACACTCCTTATATTCTTTTGTTATTCAATCAACTAAGTGGTGTGAAAGAGTGTATTTTACTTTAATAATTGAATGTCAAGGAAAACGGTTGAAGAACCACCATCCCCGGGTGGTTGAGATATTGAGGGTTATTTAAAATTAATCTCCTTTCATGATGTCTAGGCTCAAATGGGGTGACTAGGGATATCTTCATTGTGTTTGGAAATTACAAAAAATGCCTTGTGTCATCAGAAAAACCTACCTGAAGATGTACTTCATTTTGAGTTTTATATTTGCAACATCCTCCATTTTAATTTTCATCGAATATCTCATAGTAATGCATGTATTATTTTATTGTGTTTTTGGGTAAGTATGGTCTGTGGTGTTAATATGGTTGGTAGGGTTAGATATAAGATGATGAAGTTTGTGTGATCAATGCATTAGTATGTACTTGTTAAAAAGATATGCATAAATAAATATTTATTAAGAAGTATGGATGGATATAGGAGTGATTGACTTTGTCTGACGTCCTCAAGTGAGAAATTTTTCCAAGTTGGTTTCCAATTTAGTTGGGGTTGGAGACAATTCATTATCTTGTGTGACAAGTGTAGCTCATGCGGTCTTAATCACGAACTGGGATCTCTTCATATTTATTGGGTTGCTTCATCTTCAATCAAGATTTCTTCCAGTCGAGTCCAACCATAATGTTTTTAAAATTAGTCTTTAATTAATGAGTTCCCTTAGAAATGGGATCATAAAATGCACGTAAAAATGGTTTTTATTGATGCTTGATATGTATTAAGTGAACATTTTTCTTTTTTATTTTGATTGAAATGTAAGCTATAATTCAAAATGATGCATGAAATGGAAGTAGTGCCGACCTTGAGCTATATTACTTTAAAATGTATGAGGTGCATATGAGGATGCATTTAACTTATTCAGGATGTATGAATGACACGAGAATTCAATTTTTAATGCATGAGGACGCATGTGATGTTGCCAAGGAATACATGTGATTTTATTTTTTTAGTGCATGAGACTCTTAGAAAATGCAATTTATGATGTATATGCCTTTGAATACACGAAGTCTATGAATAGATGTATGAAATGATTTTTTTTTACTTTTTTATGATGAGATAACAATGAATGCAATGATAAAATGTTTGAATGATTTATTTATTTTTTATGAATGTATGTATGTATATGTGTTTATGTATGTATGTATATGCCTTTGAATGCATATTTCTTCATTACTGAATTAGTGAATAAATGTTTAAGTTATATGTTTTTTTTACATCAATGAATTAATGCTTCACTTATATTTTTCATGCATGAGTGAATGAATGAATATATAAATAAGTGGAAGAATGATATGTATATTGTATTTTATCTTTTTTAAATGCATGTGTGCATAAATGAATTTTTTTGAATGCAATGAATGAATGCATAAGTCAATCGAGGAGATTTTTATTTTGAGTGCAATGAGTGAATGCATAAGTCAATCAATAAAGATTTTATTCTTGAATATATAAATGAATGTGTAGTTGAATGAGTGGGTGAATGAATGCATTAGTCAATCGATGAAATTTTTTATTTTTGAATGCAATCAATGAAGATTGTATTCTTGAATGCATAAATGAATGTATAATTGAATGAGTGAGTAAATGAATGCATAAGTCAATCAAAGAAGATTTTTATTTTTGAATGTAATAGATGAATGAATGTTTTAATATGTATTTTTTGTTTTTGAGTTAATGCATGCATAAATGTAATGTGTGTATGATATTTTTCATGATATTTTTTTTTATGAATGTATGCATGAATGAATTGTCAGAAATGCAAAATGCATGCCCCTTAGTGTAATGAACCCTATCTTGGGGTGGTTTAGTCGTCATCACCGTAGATGAAGTGTCATATTGAACTGATATTTGTCATATAGTTCAGGCTAACCTTAGGTAAAGTGAGTTACCCAAGTTTTTTATTGATGATCCATAAGATGACAAATCCTATTATGGGTACTTTATTTTGCATGTAGATGATAAGCCTATGGTGTAAGGATACCTATGTGCAATGATATCACACACCATTTGGGCTTGAGGTGACACTTGGGTCACAAGGGATATGAGTCCCAACTTATGGCATGATAAATTATACAACATGCATCCTACAATGTTTTTTGGAATGTCTAATAACGAATATCCTAGGATAGAGTTCTAGGGTGTATTGAACACCTTAAAAGTTATAGACTCCCTATAGGTGCCCAGATTGCATCCAATCATAAATAAAGGAAACCCAAATATCCTAGGGATCACAAGTGGGACCCGTAGTCCACACCGGTAAGGCCCATGATATATGGTGACAATCTGAGTGGTTTATCAAGCTAATACAAGTGAGACCCATAGTCCACACCGGCAAAGCAGATGTCCCTTCTAATATAATGTCCGTGTATAGGACATAAGTATGTGTACTATGCTAGTGAAATGTATTTGTTGGGAAGCATATGAATTAAATTTGAAACATTACCAAAAAGCTATAACAATAAAATAAGCAATTATTTAATAACAATAATAACAATTACTATATGAATTTGTTTGTAAAAAATAAAAATAAATAACCAAACATTAAAAAGGTATAATTAGACAAGTAATTAGTGATTGTGGGCCTGACTCTCTTAAAAAATGTCCCAAGTGGAAACACCTTAGCATATTAGAGAACACCGAACACAAAGCAGCCAACCAGAAGAGATAACAAGGATATATCCCACATCTGTTCTTGTCTCATATTACCTTCAAGACTAACAGTATCCTCACATAACCTTTTTCTTTTCTTCTTCTTCATTAACACATCACACAAAAATCCCCTATTCCCTTCAAGATTCATAGTGTTCTAGCATAAACTTTTTTCCATCAACACCCGCCACACAAAACCAAGTAAGTAGACTGAGGATATTAATAACCAGGAGGACTAAGGAAGGAGATTGGCAAGGGACCAGCGAAAGGACAAGGTAACAATAAAGAATCACATAAGTTCCACCAGGTAACAACACCCTTCTTTACCTAGATACCAATATGTGTCCTTTTGCTAGTAAAATAATTATGATCTAATTTAAATGCTCACTATATTTCAATTATTTCAACAACAACGAAAAAAAACATTTTAAGGTATGATGCGGTGACGGACACCTGTGCTGCACTTCACTTCCTTAAGTTTAAAGATAATTGCTACACTATTTACTTATTAAATCTAAAATATTTTTTTTATAAGAAATGAAAAGGTAAATTAACATTCTTTTTAATAAATTTAAATATATTTTAAACATAAAGATGATGAATATCTTAACTAATCTTAAAAATGAGATGCGGTATCGGACACAAGGGCTGTACATCACTCATTTGAATATAAAATAAGTTAAGATTAAACATCACATTTTATAAACAATAATAAAATTAACCTAACCAACAAAACTTTTTATATCTAAAGAACTACGTAGTCTTGATTCCCTATCTTTATAGGGATACGTAGGATCAAGATTGCATCTTGTCAGGCATAACAAAAAATAAAAAAAATATTTCTTTATAGTAAAATATTTTAACAGGTTCTTTTGGTATAAATAAAAAGTCTATGTAATTAATAAGGGTACCATTTAAATGGGCGGATAGGATGCTAATATCTTCCCTAGACCGTAACCGACTCCCGAACTCGGATATCAAAACCCAAAGCCCCAACGTAATTGGGCTAACAAATTTTTCTACATTTTTTGACCATAAAATGTAGTGGCGACTCTAACAAAGTTGTGCGGCCGAAAATCGGGGCGCGACAATAGGTACAAGCAGATTGTTGAACTACAAAAGTGTGTCGTTCTATGTGTCATTTCTTATGATTGATTTAAAAATATATATTTAAGTTAAAAATAATAATTAAATATTTTTCTGACCAATCACAAGTAGTAACACATAAAGTTGTATACTTTTTTGAATGTCCACCCATAGAAACTTGAGAACATCTTTGACATAGATTGTTTTTTTTTTAAATTATGTTTATTTTACTGAAAAAATAAATTATATATGTTTAGCAACCAAATAAAATTATAAACTATGTTTTTTATTTAAAATAAGCCAAAAGTAGAAGCTCCAAAATCATGGGTTGCTTTATTTTTTATTAGCTTATTTTTTTTCCAATTTTTGCATTTCCCGTTTTACCTCATCATAATTTTATCTCTCTTATCCTTTTTACTCTTCCATCATATACCATAACTCTTCACATCATCACCACCAAACTCCACAACTCTCATTTTCTTCTCTCTCTATCACAACCAAACCCCATAACTCTTCATAACATTTTCATATATCTATACACGTATATGAACAAAGAATTATATATAAAACTTTAGTATGCATTATTAATTTTTTTTGTGAATTAGTATAAATCCCCTAAACTCTAAAACTTTTGTATAAAACTTAATATTCTAGTATTATTTATTTTGTGAATTATGTAATTCAAGTTTAACAACTTCTATTTATTTAAAAAAAACTTAGAAACTAGTTAAGGATTTAAAACAAAACTAGTTAGTGTAAAAAGGTTTATGATATTAGTATTTGGGTTATTGTGAGAATGTCATTTTTAATTTCTCAAGCACTAATTATTGTTCACAAGTACAAAACCATTAAGTAACTGTTTACAAGCATAGTCTCATTTACTTTACATAATCATTAATATGAAAGGATAAATGAAAATTAGACATCCAAGAGTCAATAAAACTTTATGAGCAATTCAAGTTACAAAGCAAATAGGCAATGAAGCTCATGATAGAAATGTGTGACAACAATATTATAAGTTGGGGATCAGGTTGAATATTAATAAAGCACTTAAGAAAATACATAATTTCAAGTTAGAGATCAACATTTACCTCAAGTAACATATAAAGAAAGATGAACAAAAAACATATAAACCGCAAAAGGGGAACGTGGGTTGTAATTAATCACCATACTTCCAAAAGAGAGTCCACATTTATAAAATAAAACACTTACACTAAGTTAATACATATTAAATCTCTGAGTGCAGGCGAATAATAAATTAAAGAATATGACATTCCAAATTGAGGTACATGTTAGTTTAGTTTTTGCATTATATTCAAAACTAGAATCCCTCAAATTGCATGAATTAATTGCTCAATATTTGTAGGAGAGCACAATCTTGACCCACTGAAACACTCATTTGCAAATAGTTCATTATTAGCTTCAGTGCCATGTGCAAAATCAAAATAATAGTAGTCCTTCGGATTCTCACATATTGGTTGTCCAACAACATAACATGACTTGGTTAGAGTTTTGAACCCTGGACATTAAGGAACATCAACAAAAAACAACGTTAAATTAATAAATGTATGGTCTAACGGTAAGAGACAAACCTCATGTCACATTTTTTTATTTTGTGAATTTAATAGTGACTCACCAAATTTTTCTGGGGCTTTTCTTATTTCATTGAAGAAGTTGAAAGGGTTGGAAGAAATGAATAATGAACCTGAGAGCTGCGTTTGCAACTCTTGAAGCTTCCTAGGAAGTTTGTCTGACAAAGGCTTAACTTTTTCATTTTTAATTTCATCACAAAATTCAGAAGGGCTACAACCAAGTTGGCCAGCCACAGCAACCACAAATTTTCGTGCTCCCATATTATATAGTTCCTGTAAATTGAAATTTAAATAAAATAAACAATAAGCTACAATTATGTCTAAAAGTTCACATATATTTGAATGAAAATTACCTTTAATTTAGAACCCAGTTTCTCTAGGAGGTAATCTGCAAATTCTACAGGGGTTTTGTTTTGGTATGTTGCACGCCTAAAGTAATTGAGAGCATAATCACATGACCCAATGGAGAGTAAATATAGTGATTCAGATAAATGATGTTGAACTTCATCTTTACTTTGAAAATGTTTCTGAAGGTCATTCGTCACGGTAGAGTTGAAATATTCGACTTGTTTGTCCAAGGATAAGCAGTCTCCCTTTGGGACAAATTAATAACAAAATGAGCAAGATACTATAAGTTTTACAGTTAAACAACAATGTTCTGAAAGCATTTTCTTTTTTCTTCTTACATCTCTGGTGTCGTTCAAGATTCCACATGCTCCAGATGCATAATTGATCCCCGTGGCTACTTTATATCTTTCCGATTCAGAGACGCCCAAGTATGGAGGTGGGAGTGGTAAACCCAAATTAATAGCTGCATTGTCCAAATACAGATATTTCAATTGATAATTCTAATCAACCTTAATGTTGCTTTTAAGTTGTAGGAGATTTGGTAGTGACAATTGTATAATTTTTTCCACATCAGTAGTTATTAAATTGTAGAGAATGATTTATTCTATGATAATTTAATGTTAACAGCAATACTAATTATTGGGAAGAGGGAAGATGAGGACAGCTGTTGCCAAACTTACCAATAACGTCCGCAAAGTTTTTGCCATTGGTAAACCTGCCCGTGGATTTATTATTAAAGTCTATGCCGTAGGGATATATATTTGCCTTAGCAAATGTATTAAGATTGTTGTTATTTCCGGCATCTACACTTGAATCCCCAAACACATACAATGCTTCCACAAGGCTCTTTGTACTATTAGCCTTGGCAAAGAATGCTTGTTGGCTCATTAATAAAACAACCCAGAAAACTTTGAATGTTGCCATTTATTGTTAAATATTTGAGATGATGAAAGTTCTTCAAAATCCATGAATTTATAGTGATATAAAACTCCACCTCTCTTAGTTGGTAACAAGGGTGGAAAACGCTTGAGACACCCTACTTTATTTTCAAATGGAATGGAAGAAAGCAATGCATAACCATATTTAGTTTTCCCTTTTTTTCTTTGTAAAATAGTAGAATTACTTTTTCTTAACATAAACTTATATTTCTTTGTTTTCTCATTGTTCTAAAATAATAATAAAAACAAAAAGTTGTGAAAACTCTTTGAATATACTTTAAACCAAATTTGTTATTTTATAATGAACAATAGTATAGAATAAAACAATTTATTCCAAGAGAATAAAGTATTACTCCTCATTATATATTTATATATATATTATTAATATCTATCTTAAAAAAATAAAAATAAAATATCTAGTAATAACCTTCATATTACAATGGACGAATAAGATTAGATCTTAGTTAGAAATGTAATGTCACATGAGACTTTGTTCTTTCTATCTTTTCATTCATTATATATCCTCTGTAATGTTGTCTACTTCTATCTGCAGACATTATATATCTCCTGCAACCATTCTTAGCGAGAGTACGAATTCACTTCCACATATTCTATTAATTAAAATAAATGTGAGATTTCAGATGAATCTAAATTATTTTATTTGAATTGGGTTGATTCTATTTTTGTGTCTCAAATGTGATTGATGAGTAAAAGGAAGATTTGACATTGGTAAAGTGTCGAATTTGAGGATCGGTTTTCCTACGATTATAGTATAAGATTTTCATTCTGGTGGAATGATGACATGGTAGATATGTTTTTGAGCTGAATCGAGTTGGGGTTGGCCATGAAGCTTCTAAGGTTTACTGAATCGGGTTGAATACCTATATTGGGAAACCTTGGAATGGTACTAGAAAAATGACTATGATGCTCAAGTTAGTATTTATAGAAGACCTATATATGCTAGAGGGAATGAGGTAGAGAGAACTCACATAGTAGTCTCATTCAATCCGTTTATATTGAACGTGATGTGCTTACCATGTGTTAAAGAAAGATTAAATAGTATCATGGTTGAGATCATGCTCATGTCCTATAAACAAGTCACTGTTGCAGGCCATTGTGTGAGCCTATGTCGGCTTAAAAGAACCTCGGTGAGTGTTTTTCTTCCTCGTAAGTTAGCATATAGATTGAATCTTAGACCTTTTTGGCCCAATTCATATCTTATGTCTATCTTCAGTCTTTTGACTTTAGATCTTTACACCTCGTCTGGAAAGTGATTAAGGCACAGCTTTCCAATTAGATGTCCATAGTCAGCATAAATTAGAAATTTTATTTGGTGCCCCACGAAATATAATGATCCAAGTTGTAAAATTTTATTTGAGCAAGTTGTAAAATGTGAAAATTGCTATTTTCTCTCCCTAAAAATAAATTAAAAATGTTCGGAGAGTGTAAGAAAGAAAAAGGAAAGGAATAAAAAATTAAAGACAAGTTAAATAAAGGTGGACAAGTAATTTGGGAAGCATAAATTAGAAGTTTTATTTGGTGCCCCACGAAATATAATGATCCAAGTTGTAAAATTTTATTTGAGCAAGTTGTAAAATGTGAAAATTGCTATTTTCTCTCCCTAAAAATAAAATAAAAATGTTCAGAGAATGCAAGAAATAAAAAGGAAAGGAATGAAAAATTAAAGAAAAGGTAAATAAAGGTGGACAAGTAATTTGGGAAGCAATGAAAGTGAATGATTTAAAGAAACCCAATGCTCTAATCACGAGTCCAAAGTATAGTTTCAAGGGAAGATAATTCAGCCATTTATTCCAAGAGAATAAATTATTACTCATCATTATATATATATATATATATATATATATCTATTAATAAACCTTTATTCTAGATATTATTAAAAAATTTACTCTTTAGATTTTTATTATTCTCAGAAAAAAGACTAGAATAACGAACTACTGCCATCTTTTGGAATAATTAGTAGTTGTGGGATTGGATATTTTATTACTTGTTGACACAATCATAGACTTATGGTATTGCACGAATCAATGATATTAACCCTCATTATGGTAAAAAGATTAGTTTGAATGCGATTGTTCATTGAGTAGAGTGGAATTTTATTTTTTCTCTAACACCCTTATTTTTGAAAAATTATATTGGACTCCGTCAAATTCAAGGAAAGATTTGAAGGCGTTTCTAAAGGGATAAAATTGCCTCAACGACTATTCAGGAGGAATTAAACTTGAGCTAATAATCTCTTAAGTGACAAGTTGGAATAAAAATTGTGTTTAAATATATTATAATTTTGGTTGGAAGGTTTCAACTTTATGAAAAAAATTACATGTCTAGTTACACTACTACTTGTTGAAATCTTTTTTTGTTTGTTTTTGGGTCTCTCATTCAGAAATATCGAAATACAACATGTTGGGTGGGCCAGGCCCAATAAAGCAAACAAAATATAATGTTTTCATATATAATAAAAATAATATTATCGTGTTATGCTCTTCATTACATTATATATTTTTTGCCGGAATTTTGTGTAAGACTAAATAGTGATTAGATGAATTTGATTTAACATGCCCATAAAAAGAAATTCATCTATTAAACAATTACATGTTGAAAAGAGTATATTAAATAGTTAGAGAAAGATTTTGTCAATTTAATTTGAGTGTGAAGGAAGAAGGTTAATATGTAACCATACTTGATTAGTTAAAGTACATAAAGATATTAAATCAGTATAAGAATCCATAGTTTGTCAATTTACAATCAAACTTGTTTTAGAGAAATTATATGCCTAATTGTGTTTCTATAATTTTTTTAGTTAGCAAAACAATCATTCATGGAGAACTCACATAAAAAACAATACTACTGAAATGTTTACTTTCAATTTTAAAACAATGGAACCATTTTCCAGTACACATGTAACCAAACATGAAGCTCTTTTATTTTATTATTTTTTATTTAAAAAACTTAGAAACTAGTTAAGGATTTAAAACAAAACTAGTTAGTGTAAAAAGGTTTATGATATTAGTATTTGGGTTATTGTGAGAATGTCATTTTTAATTTCTCAAGCACTAATTATTGTTCACAAGTACAAAACCATTAAGTAACTGTTTACAAGCATAGTCTCATTTACTTTACATAATCATTAATATGAAAGGATAAATGAAAATTAGACATCCAAGAGTCAATAAAACTTTATGAGCAATTCAAGTTACAAAGCAAATAGGCAATGAAGCTCATGATAGAAATGTGTGACAACAATATTATAAGTTGGGGATCAGGTTGAATATTAATAAAGCACTTAAGAAAATACATAATTTCAAGTTAGAGATCAACATTTACCTCAAGTAACATATAAAGAAAGATGAACAAAAAACATATAAACCGCAAAAGGGGAACGTGGGTTGTAATTAATCACCATACTTCCAAAAGAGAGTCCACATTTATAAAATAAAACACTTACACTAAGTTAATACATATTAAATCTCTGAGTGCAGGCGAATAATAAATTAAAGAATATGACATTCCAAATTGAGGTACATGTTAGTTTAGTTTTTGCATTTTATTCAAAACTAGAATCCCTCAAATTGCATGAATTAATTGCTCAATATTTGTAGGAGAGCACAATCTTGACCCACTGAAACACTCATTTGCAAATAGTTCATTATTAGCTTCAGTGCCATGTGCAAAATCAAAATAATAGTAGTCCTTCGGATTCTCACATATTGGTTGTCCAACAACATAACATGACTTGGTTAGAGTTTTGAACCCTGGACATTAATGAACATCAACAAAAAACAACGTTAAATTAATAAATGTATGGTCTAACGGTAAGAGACAAACCTCATGTCACATTTTTTTATTTTGTGAATTTAATAGTGACTCACCAAATTTTTCTGGGGCTTTTCTTATTTCATTGAAGAAGTTGAAAGGGTTGGAAGAAATGAATAATGAACCTGAGAGCTGCGTTTGCAACTCTTGAAGCTTCCTAGGAAGTTTGTCTGACAAAGGCTTAACTTTTTCATTTTTAATTTCATCACAAAATTCAGAAGGGCTACAACCAAGTTGGCCAGCCACAGCAACCACAAATTTTCGTGCTCCCATATTATATAGTTCCTGTAAATTGAAATTTAAATAAAATAAACAATAAGCTACAATTATGTCTAAAAGTTCACATATATTTGAATGAAAATTACCTTTAATTTAGAACCCAGTTTCTCTAGGAGGTAATCTGCAAATTCTACAGGGGTTTTGTTTTGGTATGTTGCACGCCTAAAGTAATTGAGAGCATAATCACATGACCCAATGGAGAGTAAATATAGTGATTCAGATAAATGATGTTGAACTTCATCTTTACTTTGAAAATGTTTCTGAAGGTCATTCGTCACGGTAGAGTTGAAATATTCGACTTGTTTGTCCAAGGATAAGCAGTCTCCCTTTGGGACAAAATAATAACAAAATGAGCAAGATACTATAAGTTTTACAGTTAAACAACAATGTTCTGAAAGCATTTTCTTTTTTCTTCTTACATCTCTGGTGTCGTTCAAGATTCCACATGCTCCAGATGCATAATTGATCCCCGTGGCTACTTTATATCTTTCCGATTCAGAGACGCCCAAGTATGGAGGTGGGAGTGGTAAACCCAAATTAATAGCTGCATTGTCCAAATACAGATATTTCAATTGATAATTCTAATCAACCTTAATGTTGCTTTTAAGTTGTAGGAGATTTGGTAGTGACAATTGTATAATTTTTTCCACATCAGTAGTTATTAAATTGTAGAGAATGATTTATTCTATGATAATTTAATGTTCACAGCAATACTAATTATTGGGAAGAGGGAAGATGAGGACAGCTGTTGCCAAACTTACCAATAACGTCCGCAAAGTTTTTGCCATTGGTAAACCTGCCCGTGGATTTATTATTAAAGTCTATGCCGTAGGGATATATATTTGCCTTAGCAAATGTATTAAGATTGTTGTTATTTCCGGCATCTACACTTGAATCCCCAAACACATACAATGCTTCCACAAGGCTCTTTGTACTATTAGCCTTGGCAAAGAATGCTTGTTGGCTCATTAATAAAACAACCCAGAAAACTTTGAATGTTGCCATTTATTGTTAAATATTTGAGATGATGAAAGTTCTTCAAAATCCATGAATTTATAGTGATATAAAACTCCACCTCTCTTAGTTGGTAACAAGGGTGGAAAACGCTTGAGACACCCTACTTTATTTTCAAATGGAATGGAAGAAAGCAATGCATAACCATATTTAGTTTTCCCTTTTTTTCTTTGTAAAATAGTAGAATTACTTTTTCTTAACATAAACTTATATTTCTTTGTTTTCTCATTGTTCTAAAATAATAATAAAAACAAAAAGTTGTGAAAACTCTTTGAATATACTTTAAACCAAATTTGTTATTTTATAATGAACAATAGTATAGAATAAAACAATTTATTCCAAGAGAATAAAGTATTACTCCTCATTATATATTTATATATATATTATTAATATCTATCTTAAAAAAATAAAAATAAAATATCTAGTAATAACCTTCATATTACAATGGACGAATAAGATTAGATCTTAGTTAGAAATGTAATGTCACATGAGACTTTGTTCTTTCTATCTTTTCATTCATTATATATCCTCTGTAATGTTGTCTACTTCTATCTGCAGACATTATATATCTCCTGCAACCATTCTTAGCGAGAGTACGAATTCACTTCCACATATTCTATTAATTAAAATAAATGTGAGATTTCAGATGAATCTAAATTATTTTATTTGAATTGGGTTGATTCTATTTTTGTGTCTCAAATGTGATTGATGAGTAAAAGGAAGATTTGACATTGGTAAAGTGTCGAATTTGAGGATCGGTTTTCCTACGATTATAGTATAAGATTTTCATTCTGGTGGAATGATGACATGGTAGATATGTTTTTGAGCTGAATCGAGTTGGGGTTGGCCATGAAGCTTCTAAGGTTTACTGAATCGGGTTGAATACCTATATTGGGAAACCTTGGAATGGTACTAGAAAAATGACTATGATGCTCAAGTTAGTATTTATAGAAGACCTATATATGCTAGAGGGAATGAGGTAGAGAGAACTCACATAGTAGTCTCATTCAATCCGTTTATATTGAACGTGATGTGCTTACCATGTGTTAAAGAAAGATTAAATAGTATCATGGTTGAGATCATGCTCATGTCCTATAAACAAGTCACTGTTGCAGGCCATTGTGTGAGCCTATGTCGGCTTAAAAGAACCTCGGTGAGTGTTTTTCTTCCTCGTAAGTTAGCATATAGATTGAATCTTAGACCTTTTTGGCCCAATTCATATCTTATGTCTATCTTCAGTCTTTTGACTTTAGATCTTTACACCTCGTCTGGAAAGTGATTAAGGCACAGCTTTCCAATTAGATGTCCATAGTCAGCATAAATTAGAAATTTTATTTGGTGCCCCACGAAATATAATGATCCAAGTTGTAAAATTTTATTTGAGCAAGTTGTAAAATGTGAAAATTGCTATTTTCTCTCCCTAAAAATAAATTAAAAATGTTCGGAGAGTGTAAGAAAGAAAAAGGAAAGGAATAAAAAATTAAAGACAAGTTAAATAAAGGTGGACAAGTAATTTGGGAAGCATAAATTAGAAGTTTTATTTGGTGCCCCACGAAATATAATGATCCAAGTTGTAAAATTTTATTTGAGCAAGTTGTAAAATGTGAAAATTGCTATTTTCTCTCCCTAAAAATAAAATAAAAATGTTCAGAGAATGCAAGAAATAAAAAGGAAAGGAATGAAAAATTAAAGAAAAGGTAAATAAAGGTGGACAAGTAATTTGGGAAGCAATGAAAGTGAATGATTTAAAGAAACCCAATGCTCTAATCACGAGTCCAAAGTATAGTTTCAAGGGAAGATAATTCAGCCATTTATTCCAAGAGAATAAATTATTACTCATCATTATATATATATATATATATATATATCTATTAATAAACCTTTATTCTAGATATTATTAAAAAATTTACTCTTTAGATTTTTATTATTCTCAGAAAAAAGACTAGAATAACGAACTACTGCCATCTTTTGGAATAATTAGTAGTTGTGGGATTGGATATTTTATTACTTGTTGACACAATCATAGACTTATGGTATTGCACGAATCAATGATATTAACCCTCATTATGGTAAAAAGATTAGTTTGAATGCGATTGTTCATTGAGTAGAGTGGAATTTTATTTTTTCTCTAACACCCTTATTTTTGAAAAATTATATTGGACTCCGTCAAATTCAAGGAAAGATTTGAAGGCGTTTCTAAAGGGATAAAATTGCCTCAACGACTATTCAGGAGGAATTAAACTTGAGCTAATAATCTCTTAAGTGACAAGTTGGAATAAAAATTGTGTTTAAATATATTATAATTTTGGTTGGAAGGTTTCAACTTTATGAAAAAAATTACATGTCTAGTTACACTACTACTTGTTGAAATCTTTTTTTGTTTGTTTTTGGGTCTCTCATTCAGAAATATCGAAATACAACATGTTGGGTGGGCCAGGCCCAATAAAGCAAACAAAATATAATGTTTTCATATATAATAAAAATAATATTATCGTGTTATGCTCTTCATTACATTATATATTTTTTGCCGGAATTTTGTGTAAGACTAAATAGTGATTAGATGAATTTGATTTAACATGCCCATAAAAAGAAATTCATCTATTAAACAATTACATGTTGAAAAGAGTATATTAAATAGTTAGAGAAAGATTTTGTCAATTTAATTTGAGTGTGAAGGAAGAAGGTTAATATGTAACCATACTTGATTAGTTAAAGTACATAAAGATATTAAATCAGTATAAGAATCCATAGTTTGTCAATTTACAATCAAACTTGTTTTAGAGAAATTATATGCCTAATTGTGTTTCTATAATTTTTTTAGTTAGCAAAACAATCATTCATGGAGAACTCACATAAAAAACAATACTACTGAAATGTTTACTTTCAATTTTAAAACAATGGAACCATTTTCCAGTACACATGTAACCAAACATGAAGCTCTTTTATTTTATTATTTTTTATTTAAAAAAACTTAGAAACTAGTTAAGGATTTAAAACAAAACTAGTTAGTGTAAAAAGGTTTATGATATTAGTATTTGGGTTATTGTGAGAATGTCATTTTTAATTTCTCAAGCACTAATTATTGTTCACAAGTACAAAACCATTAAGTAACTGTTTACAAGCATAGTCTCATTTACTTTACATAATCATTAATATGAAAGGATAAATGAAAATTAGACATCCAAGAGTCAATAAAACTTTATGAGCAATTCAAGTTACAAAGCAAATAGGCAATGAAGCTCATGATAGAAATGTGTGACAACAATATTATAAGTTGGGGATCAGGTTGAATATTAATAAAGCACTTAAGAAAATACATAATTTCAAGTTAGAGATCAACATTTACCTCAAGTAACATATAAAGAAAGATGAACAAAAAACATATAAACCGCAAAAGGGGAACGTGGGTTGTAATTAATCACCATACTTCCAAAAGAGAGTCCACATTTATAAAATAAAACACTTACACTAAGTTAATACATATTAAATCTCTGAGTGCAGGCGAATAATAAATTAAAGAATATGACATTCCAAATTGAGGTACATGTTAGTTTAGTTTTTGCATTTTATTCAAAACTAGAATCCCTCAAATTGCATGAATTAATTGCTCAATATTTGTAGGAGAGCACAATCTTGACCCACTGAAACACTCATTTGCAAATAGTTCATTATTAGCTTCAGTGCCATGTGCAAAATCAAAATAATAGTAGTCCTTCGGATTCTCACATATTGGTTGTCCAACAACATAACATGACTTGGTTAGAGTTTTGAACCCTGGACATTAAGGAACATCAACAAAAAACAACGTTAAATTAATAAATGTATGGTCTAACGGTAAGAGACAAACCTCATGTCACATTTTTTTATTTTGTGAATTTAATAGTGACTCACCAAATTTTTCTGGGGCTTTTCTTATTTCATTGAAGAAGTTGAAAGGGTTGGAAGAAATGAATAATGAACCTGAGAGCTGCGTTTGCAACTCTTGAAGCTTCCTAGGAAGTTTGTCTGACAAAGGCTTAACTTTTTCATTTTTAATTTCATCACAAAATTCAGAAGGGCTACAACCAAGTTGGCCAGCCACAGCAACCACAAATTTTCGTGCTCCCATATTATATAGTTCCTGTAAATTGAAATTTAAATAAAATAAACAATAAGCTACAATTATGTCTAAAAGTTCACATATATTTGAATGAAAATTACCTTTAATTTAGAACCCAGTTTCTCTAGGAGGTAATCTGCAAATTCTACAGGGGTTTTGTTTTGGTATGTTGCACGCCTAAAGTAATTGAGAGCATAATCACATGACCCAATGGAGAGTAAATATAGTGATTCAGATAAATGATGTTGAACTTCATCTTTACTTTGAAAATGTTTCTGAAGGTCATTCGTCACGGTAGAGTTGAAATATTCGACTTGTTTGTCCAAGGATAAGCAGTCTCCCTTTGGGACAAAATAATAACAAAATGAGCAAGATACTATAAGTTTTACAGTTAAACAACAATGTTCTGAAAGCATTTTCTTTTTTCTTCTTACATCTCTGGTGTCGTTCAAGATTCCACATGCTCCAGATGCATAATTGATCCCCGTGGCTACTTTATATCTTTCCGATTCAGAGACGCCCAAGTATGGAGGTGGGAGTGGTAAACCCAAATTAATAGCTGCATTGTCCAAATACAGATATTTCAATTGATAATTCTAATCAACCTTAATGTTGCTTTTAAGTTGTAGGAGATTTGGTAGTGACAATTGTATAATTTTTTCCACATCAGTAGTTATTAAATTGTAGAGAATGATTTATTCTATGATAATTTAATGTTCACAGCAATACTAATTATTGGGAAGAGGGAAGATGAGGACAGCTGTTGCCAAACTTACCAATAACGTCCGCAAAGTTTTTGCCATTGGTAAACCTGCCCGTGGATTTATTATTAAAGTCTATGCCGTAGGGATATATATTTGCCTTAGCAAATGTATTAAGATTGTTGTTATTTCCGGCATCTACACTTGAATCCCCAAACACATACAATGCTTCCACAAGGCTCTTTGTACTATTAGCCTTGGCAAAGAATGCTTGTTGGCTCATTAATAAAACAACCCAGAAAACTTTGAATGTTGCCATTTATTGTTAAATATTTGAGATGATGAAAGTTCTTCAAAATCCATGAATTTATAGTGATATAAAACTCCACCTCTCTTAGTTGGTAACAAGGGTGGAAAACGCTTGAGACACCCTACTTTATTTTCAAATGGAATGGAAGAAAGCAATGCATAACCATATTTAGTTTTCCCTTTTTTTCTTTGTAAAATAGTAGAATTACTTTTTCTTAACATAAACTTATATTTCTTTGTTTTCTCATTGTTCTAAAATAATAATAAAAACAAAAAGTTGTGAAAACTCTTTGAATATACTTTAAACCAAATTTGTTATTTTATAATGAACAATAGTATAGAATAAAACAATTTATTCCAAGAGAATAAAGTATTACTCCTCATTATATATTTATATATATATTATTAATATCTATCTTAAAAAAATAAAAATAAAATATCTAGTAATAACCTTCATATTACAATGGACGAATAAGATTAGATCTTAGTTAGAAATGTAATGTCACATGAGACTTTGTTCTTTCTATCTTTTCATTCATTATATATCCTCTGTAATGTTGTCTACTTCTATCTGCAGACATTATATATCTCCTGCAACCATTCTTAGCGAGAGTACGAATTCACTTCCACATATTCTATTAATTAAAATAAATGTGAGATTTCAGATGAATCTAAATTATTTTATTTGAATTGGGTTGATTCTATTTTTGTGTCTCAAATGTGATTGATGAGTAAAAGGAAGATTTGACATTGGTAAAGTGTCGAATTTGAGGATCGGTTTTCCTACGATTATAGTATAAGATTTTCATTCTGGTGGAATGATGACATGGTAGATATGTTTTTGAGCTGAATCGAGTTGGGGTTGGCCATGAAGCTTCTAAGGTTTACTGAATCGGGTTGAATACCTATATTGGGAAACCTTGGAATGGTACTAGAAAAATGACTATGATGCTCAAGTTAGTATTTATAGAAGACCTATATATGCTAGAGGGAATGAGGTAGAGAGAACTCACATAGTAGTCTCATTCAATCCGTTTATATTGAACGTGATGTGCTTACCATGTGTTAAAGAAAGATTAAATAGTATCATGGTTGAGATCATGCTCATGTCCTATAAACAAGTCACTGTTGCAGGCCATTGTGTGAGCCTATGTCGGCTTAAAAGAACCTCGGTGAGTGTTTTTCTTCCTCGTAAGTTAGCATATAGATTGAATCTTAGACCTTTTTGGCCCAATTCATATCTTATGTCTATCTTCAGTCTTTTGACTTTAGATCTTTACACCTCGTCTGGAAAGTGATTAAGGCACAGCTTTCCAATTAGATGTCCATAGTCAGCATAAATTAGAAATTTTATTTGGTGCCCCACGAAATATAATGATCCAAGTTGTAAAATTTTATTTGAGCAAGTTGTAAAATGTGAAAATTGCTATTTTCTCTCCCTAAAAATAAATTAAAAATGTTCGGAGAGTGTAAGAAAGAAAAAGGAAAGGAATAAAAAATTAAAGACAAGTTAAATAAAGGTGGACAAGTAATTTGGGAAGCATAAATTAGAAGTTTTATTTGGTGCCCCACGAAATATAATGATCCAAGTTGTAAAATTTTATTTGAGCAAGTTGTAAAATGTGAAAATTGCTATTTTCTCTCCCTAAAAATAAAATAAAAATGTTCAGAGAATGCAAGAAATAAAAAGGAAAGGAATGAAAAATTAAAGAAAAGGTAAATAAAGGTGGACAAGTAATTTGGGAAGCAATGAAAGTGAATGATTTAAAGAAACCCAATGCTCTAATCATGAGTCCAAAGTATAGTTTCAAGGGAAGATAATTCAGCCATTTATTCCAAGAGAATAAATTATTACTCATCATTATATATATATATATATATATATATCTATTAATAAACCTTTATTCTAGATATTATTAAAAAATTTACTCTTTAGATTTTTATTATTCTCAGAAAAAAGACTAGAATAACGAACTACTGCCATCTTTTGGAATAATTAGTAGTTGTGGGATTGGATATTTTATTACTTGTTGACACAATCATAGACTTATGGTATTGCACGAATCAATGATATTAACCCTCATTATGGTAAAAAGATTAGTTTGAATGCGATTGTTCATTGAGTAGAGTGGAATTTTATTTTTTCTCTAACACCCTTATTTTTGAAAAATTATATTGGACTCCGTCAAATTCAAGGAAAGATTTGAAGGCGTTTCTAAAGGGATAAAATTGCCTCAACGACTATTCAGGAGGAATTAAACTTGAGCTAATAATCTCTTAAGTGACAAGTTGGAATAAAAATTGTGTTTAAATATATTATAATTTTGGTTGGAAGGTTTCAACTTTATGAAAAAAATTACATGTCTAGTTACACTACTACTTGTTGAAATCTTTTTTTGTTTGTTTTTGGGTCTCTCATTCAGAAATATCGAAATACAACATGTTGGGTGGGCCAGGCCCAATAAAGCAAACAAAATATAATGTTTTCATATATAATAAAAATAATATTATCGTGTTATGCTCTTCATTACATTATATATTTTTTGCCGGAATTTTGTGTAAGACTAAATAGTGATTAGATGAATTTGATTTAACATGCCCATAAAAAGAAATTCATCTATTAAACAATTACATGTTGAAAAGAGTATATTAAATAGTTAGAGAAAGATTTTGTCAATTTAATTTGAGTGTGAAGGAAGAAGGTTAATATGTAACCATACTTGATTAGTTAAAGTACATAAAGATATTAAATCAGTATAAGAATCCATAGTTTGTCAATTTACAATCAAACTTGTTTTAGAGAAATTATATGCCTAATTGTGTTTCTATAATTTTTTTAGTTAGCAAAACAATCATTCATGGAGAACTCACATAAAAAACAATACTACTGAAATGTTTACTTTCAATTTTAAAACAATGGAACCATTTTCCAGTACACATGTAACCAAACATGAAGCTCTTTTATTTTATTATTTTTTATTTAAAAAACTTAGAAACTAGTTAAGGATTTAAAACAAAACTAGTTAGTGTAAAAAGGTTTATGATATTAGTATTTGGGTTATTGTGAGAATGTCATTTTTAATTTCTCAAGCACTAATTATTGTTCACAAGTACAAAACCATTAAGTAACTGTTTACAAGCATAGTCTCATTTACTTTACATAATCATTAATATGAAAGGATAAATGAAAATTAGACATCCAAGAGTCAATAAAACTTTATGAGCAATTCAAGTTACAAAGCAAATAGGCAATGAAGCTCATGATAGAAATGTGTGACAACAATATTATAAGTTGGGGATCAGGTTGAATATTAATAAAGCACTTAAGAAAATACATAATTTCAAGTTAGAGATCAACATTTACCTCAAGTAACATATAAAGAAAGATGAACAAAAAACATATAAACCGCAAAAGGGGAACGTGGGTTGTAATTAATCACCATACTTCCAAAAGAGAGTCCACATTTATAAAATAAAACACTTACACTAAGTTAATACATATTAAATCTCTGAGTGCAGGCGAATAATAAATTAAAGAATATGACATTCCAAATTGAGGTACATGTTAGTTTAGTTTTTGCATTTTATTCAAAACTAGAATCCCTCAAATTGCATGAATTAATTGCTCAATATTTGTAGGAGAGCACAATCTTGACCCACTGAAACACTCATTTGCAAATAGTTCATTATTAGCTTCAGTGCCATGTGCAAAATCAAAATAATAGTAGTCCTTCGGATTCTCACATATTGGTTGTCCAACAACATAACATGACTTGGTTAGAGTTTTGAACCCTGGACATTAAGGAACATCAACAAAAAACAACGTTAAATTAATAAATGTATGGTCTAACGGTAAGAGACAAACCTCATGTCACATTTTTTTATTTTGTGAATTTAATAGTGACTCACCAAATTTTTCTGGGGCTTTTCTTATTTCATTGAAGAAGTTGAAAGGGTTGGAAGAAATGAATAATGAACCTGAGAGCTGCGTTTGCAACTCTTGAAGCTTCCTAGGAAGTTTGTCTGACAAAGGCTTAACTTTTTCATTTTTAATTTCATCACAAAATTCAGAAGGGCTACAACCAAGTTGGCCAGCCACAGCAACCACAAATTTTCGTGCTCCCATATTATATAGTTCCTGTAAATTGAAATTTAAATAAAATAAACAATAAGCTACAATTATGTCTAAAAGTTCACATATATTTGAATGAAAATTACCTTTAATTTAGAACCCAGTTTCTCTAGGAGGTAATCTGCAAATTCTACAGGGGTTTTGTTTTGGTATGTTGCACGCCTAAAGTAATTGAGAGCATAATCACATGACCCAATGGAGAGTAAATATAGTGATTCAGATAAATGATGTTGAACTTCATCTTTACTTTGAAAATGTTTCTGAAGGTCATTCGTCACGGTAGAGTTGAAATATTCGACTTGTTTGTCCAAGGATAAGCAGTCTCCCTTTGGGACAAAATAATAACAAAATGAGCAAGATACTATAAGTTTTACAGTTAAACAACAATGTTCTGAAAGCATTTTCTTTTTTCTTCTTACATCTCTGGTGTCGTTCAAGATTCCACATGCTCCAGATGCATAATTGATCCCCGTGGCTACTTTATATCTTTCCGATTCAGAGACGCCCAAGTATGGAGGTGGGAGTGGTAAACCCAAATTAATAGCTGCATTGTCCAAATACAGATATTTCAATTGATAATTCTAATCAACCTTAATGTTGCTTTTAAGTTGTAGGAGATTTGGTAGTGACAATTGTATAATTTTTTCCACATCAGTAGTTATTAAATTGTAGAGAATGATTTATTCTATGATAATTTAATGTTCACAGCAATACTAATTATTGGGAAGAGGGAAGATGAGGACAGCTGTTGCCAAACTTACCAATAACGTCCGCAAAGTTTTTGCCATTGGTAAACCTGCCCGTGGATTTATTATTAAAGTCTATGCCGTAGGGATATATATTTGCCTTAGCAAATGTATTAAGATTGTTGTTATTTCCGGCATCTACACTTGAATCCCCAAACACATACAATGCTTCCACAAGGCTCTTTGTACTATTAGCCTTGGCAAAGAATGCTTGTTGGCTCATTAATAAAACAACCCAGAAAACTTTGAATGTTGCCATTTATTGTTAAATATTTGAGATGATGAAAGTTCTTCAAAATCCATGAATTTATAGTGATATAAAACTCCACCTCTCTTAGTTGGTAACAAGGGTGGAAAACGCTTGAGACACCCTACTTTATTTTCAAATGGAATGGAAGAAAGCAATGCATAACCATATTTAGTTTTCCCTTTTTTTCTTTGTAAAATAGTAGAATTACTTTTTCTTAACATAAACTTATATTTCTTTGTTTTCTCATTGTTCTAAAATAATAATAAAAACAAAAAGTTGTGAAAACTCTTTGAATATACTTTAAACCAAATTTGTTATTTTATAATGAACAATAGTATAGAATAAAACAATTTATTCCAAGAGAATAAAGTATTACTCCTCATTATATATTTATATATATATTATTAATATCTATCTTAAAAAAATAAAAATAAAATATCTAGTAATAACCTTCATATTACAATGGACGAATAAGATTAGATCTTAGTTAGAAATGTAATGTCACATGAGACTTTGTTCTTTCTATCTTTTCATTCATTATATATCCTCTGTAATGTTGTCTACTTCTATCTGCAGACATTATATATCTCCTGCAACCATTCTTAGCGAGAGTACGAATTCACTTCCACATATTCTATTAATTAAAATAAATGTGAGATTTCAGATGAATCTAAATTATTTTATTTGAATTGGGTTGATTCTATTTTTGTGTCTCAAATGTGATTGATGAGTAAAAGGAAGATTTGACATTGGTAAAGTGTCGAATTTGAGGATCGGTTTTCCTACGATTATAGTATAAGATTTTCATTCTGGTGGAATGATGACATGGTAGATATGTTTTTGAGCTGAATCGAGTTGGGGTTGGCCATGAAGCTTCTAAGGTTTACTGAATCGGGTTGAATACCTATATTGGGAAACCTTGGAATGGTACTAGAAAAATGACTATGATGCTCAAGTTAGTATTTATAGAAGACCTATATATGCTAGAGGGAATGAGGTAGAGAGAACTCACATAGTAGTCTCATTCAATCCGTTTATATTGAACGTGATGTGCTTACCATGTGTTAAAGAAAGATTAAATAGTATCATGGTTGAGATCATGCTCATGTCCTATAAACAAGTCACTGTTGCAGGCCATTGTGTGAGCCTATGTCGGCTTAAAAGAACCTCGGTGAGTGTTTTTCTTCCTCGTAAGTTAGCATATAGATTGAATCTTAGACCTTTTTGGCCCAATTCATATCTTATGTCTATCTTCAGTCTTTTGACTTTAGATCTTTACACCTCGTCTGGAAAGTGATTAAGGCACAGCTTTCCAATTAGATGTCCATAGTCAGCATAAATTAGAAATTTTATTTGGTGCCCCACGAAATATAATGATCCAAGTTGTAAAATTTTATTTGAGCAAGTTGTAAAATGTGAAAATTGCTATTTTCTCTCCCTAAAAATAAATTAAAAATGTTCGGAGAGTGTAAGAAAGAAAAAGGAAAGGAATAAAAAATTAAAGACAAGTTAAATAAAGGTGGACAAGTAATTTGGGAAGCATAAATTAGAAGTTTTATTTGGTGCCCCACGAAATATAATGATCCAAGTTGTAAAATTTTATTTGAGCAAGTTGTAAAATGTGAAAATTGCTATTTTCTCTCCCTAAAAATAAAATAAAAATGTTCAGAGAATGCAAGAAATAAAAAGGAAAGGAATGAAAAATTAAAGAAAAGGTAAATAAAGGTGGACAAGTAATTTGGGAAGCAATGAAAGTGAATGATTTAAAGAAACCCAATGCTCTAATCATGAGTCCAAAGTATAGTTTCAAGGGAAGATAATTCAGCCATTTATTCCAAGAGAATAAATTATTACTCATCATTATATATATATATATATATATATATCTATTAATAAACCTTTATTCTAGATATTATTAAAAAATTTACTCTTTAGATTTTTATTATTCTCAGAAAAAAGACTAGAATAACGAACTACTGCCATCTTTTGGAATAATTAGTAGTTGTGGGATTGGATATTTTATTACTTGTTGACACAATCATAGACTTATGGTATTGCACGAATCAATGATATTAACCCTCATTATGGTAAAAAGATTAGTTTGAATGCGATTGTTCATTGAGTAGAGTGGAATTTTATTTTTTCTCTAACACCCTTATTTTTGAAAAATTATATTGGACTCCGTCAAATTCAAGGAAAGATTTGAAGGCGTTTCTAAAGGGATAAAATTGCCTCAACGACTATTCAGGAGGAATTAAACTTGAGCTAATAATCTCTTAAGTGACAAGTTGGAATAAAAATTGTGTTTAAATATATTATAATTTTGGTTGGAAGGTTTCAACTTTATGAAAAAAATTACATGTCTAGTTACACTACTACTTGTTGAAATCTTTTTTTGTTTGTTTTTGGGTCTCTCATTCAGAAATATCGAAATACAACATGTTGGGTGGGCCAGGCCCAATAAAGCAAACAAAATATAATGTTTTCATATATAATAAAAATAATATTATCGTGTTATGCTCTTCATTACATTATATATTTTTTGCCGGAATTTTGTGTAAGACTAAATAGTGATTAGATGAATTTGATTTAACATGCCCATAAAAAGAAATTCATCTATTAAACAATTACATGTTGAAAAGAGTATATTAAATAGTTAGAGAAAGATTTTGTCAATTTAATTTGAGTGTGAAGGAAGAAGGTTAATATGTAACCATACTTGATTAGTTAAAGTACATAAAGATATTAAATCAGTATAAGAATCCATAGTTTGTCAATTTACAATCAAACTTGTTTTAGAGAAATTATATGCCTAATTGTGTTTCTATAATTTTTTTAGTTAGCAAAACAATCATTCATGGAGAACTCACATAAAAAACAATACTACTGAAATGTTTACTTTCAATTTTAAAACAATGGAACCATTTTCCAGTACACATGTAACCAAACATGAAGCTCTTTTATTTTATTATTTTTTATTTAAAAAAACTTAGAAACTAGTTAAGGATTTAAAACAAAACTAGTTAGTGTAAAAAGGTTTATGATATTAGTATTTGGGTTATTGTGAGAATGTCATTTTTAATTTCTCAAGCACTAATTATTGTTCACAAGTACAAAACCATTAAGTAACTGTTTACAAGCATAGTCTCATTTACTTTACATAATCATTAATATGAAAGGATAAATGAAAATTAGACATCCAAGAGTCAATAAAACTTTATGAGCAATTCAAGTTACAAAGCAAATAGGCAATGAAGCTCATGATAGAAATGTGTGACAACAATATTATAAGTTGGGGATCAGGTTGAATATTAATAAAGCACTTAAGAAAATACATAATTTCAAGTTAGAGATCAACATTTACCTCAAGTAACATATAAAGAAAGATGAACAAAAAACATATAAACCGCAAAAGGGGAACGTGGGTTGTAATTAATCACCATACTTCCAAAAGAGAGTCCACATTTATAAAATAAAACACTTACACTAAGTTAATACATATTAAATCTCTGAGTGCAGGCGAATAATAAATTAAAGAATATGACATTCCAAATTGAGGTACATGTTAGTTTAGTTTTTGCATTTTATTCAAAACTAGAATCCCTCAAATTGCATGAATTAATTGCTCAATATTTGTAGGAGAGCACAATCTTGACCCACTGAAACACTCATTTGCAAATAGTTCATTATTAGCTTCAGTGCCATGTGCAAAATCAAAATAATAGTAGTCCTTCGGATTCTCACATATTGGTTGTCCAACAACATAACATGACTTGGTTAGAGTTTTGAACCCTGGACATTAAGGAACATCAACAAAAAACAACGTTAAATTAATAAATGTATGGTCTAACGGTAAGAGACAAACCTCATGTCACATTTTTTTATTTTGTGAATTTAATAGTGACTCACCAAATTTTTCTGGGGCTTTTCTTATTTCATTGAAGAAGTTGAAAGGGTTGGAAGAAATGAATAATGAACCTGAGAGCTGCGTTTGCAACTCTTGAAGCTTCCTAGGAAGTTTGTCTGACAAAGGCTTAACTTTTTCATTTTTAATTTCATCACAAAATTCAGAAGGGCTACAACCAAGTTGGCCAGCCACAGCAACCACAAATTTTCGTGCTCCCATATTATATAGTTCCTGTAAATTGAAATTTAAATAAAATAAACAATAAGCTACAATTATGTCTAAAAGTTCACATATATTTGAATGAAAATTACCTTTAATTTAGAACCCAGTTTCTCTAGGAGGTAATCTGCAAATTCTACAGGGGTTTTGTTTTGGTATGTTGCACGCCTAAAGTAATTGAGAGCATAATCACATGACCCAATGGAGAGTAAATATAGTGATTCAGATAAATGATGTTGAACTTCATCTTTACTTTGAAAATGTTTCTGAAGGTCATTCGTCACGGTAGAGTTGAAATATTCGACTTGTTTGTCCAAGGATAAGCAGTCTCCCTTTGGGACAAAATAATAACAAAATGAGCAAGATACTATAAGTTTTACAGTTAAACAACAATGTTCTGAAAGCATTTTCTTTTTTCTTCTTACATCTCTGGTGTCGTTCAAGATTCCACATGCTCCAGATGCATAATTGATCCCCGTGGCTACTTTATATCTTTCCGATTCAGAGACGCCCAAGTATGGAGGTGGGAGTGGTAAACCCAAATTAATAGCTGCATTGTCCAAATACAGATATTTCAATTGATAATTCTAATCAACCTTAATGTTGCTTTTAAGTTGTAGGAGATTTGGTAGTGACAATTGTATAATTTTTTCCACATCAGTAGTTATTAAATTGTAGAGAATGATTTATTCTATGATAATTTAATGTTCACAGCAATACTAATTATTGGGAAGAGGGAAGATGAGGACAGCTGTTGCCAAACTTACCAATAACGTCCGCAAAGTTTTTGCCATTGGTAAACCTGCCCGTGGATTTATTATTAAAGTCTATGCCGTAGGGATATATATTTGCCTTAGCAAATGTATTAAGATTGTTGTTATTTCCGGCATCTACACTTGAATCCCCAAACACATACAATGCTTCCACAAGGCTCTTTGTACTATTAGCCTTGGCAAAGAATGCTTGTTGGCTCATTAATAAAACAACCCAGAAAACTTTGAATGTTGCCATTTATTGTTAAATATTTGAGATGATGAAAGTTCTTCAAAATCCATGAATTTATAGTGATATAAAACTCCACCTCTCTTAGTTGGTAACAAGGGTGGAAAACGCTTGAGACACCCTACTTTATTTTCAAATGGAATGGAAGAAAGCAATGCATAACCATATTTAGTTTTCCCTTTTTTTCTTTGTAAAATAGTAGAATTACTTTTTCTTAACATAAACTTATATTTCTTTGTTTTCTCATTGTTCTAAAATAATAATAAAAACAAAAAGTTGTGAAAACTCTTTGAATATACTTTAAACCAAATTTGTTATTTTATAATGAACAATAGTATAGAATAAAACAATTTATTCCTAGAGAATAAAGTATTACTCCTCATTATATATTTATATATATATTATTAATATCTATCTTAAAAAAATAAAAATAAAATATCTAGTAATAACCTTCATATTACAATGGACGAATAAGATTAGATCTTAGTTAGAAATGTAATGTCACATGAGACTTTGTTCTTTCTATCTTTTCATTCATTATATATCCTCTGTAATGTTGTCTACTTCTATCTGCAGACATTATATATCTCCTGCAACCATTCTTAGCGAGAGTACGAATTCACTTCCACATATTCTATTAATTAAAATAAATGTGAGATTTCAGATGAATCTAAATTATTTTATTTGAATTGGGTTGATTCTATTTTTGTGTCTCAAATGTGATTGATGAGTAAAAGGAAGATTTGACATTGGTAAAGTGTCGAATTTGAGGATCGGTTTTCCTACGATTATAGTATAAGATTTTCATTCTGGTGGAATGATGACATGGTAGATATGTTTTTGAGCTGAATCGAGTTGGGGTTGGCCATGAAGCTTCTAAGGTTTACTGAATCGGGTTGAATACCTATATTGGGAAACCTTGGAATGGTACTAGAAAAATGACTATGATGCTCAAGTTAGTATTTATAGAAGACCTATATATGCTAGAGGGAATGAGGTAGAGAGAACTCACATAGTAGTCTCATTCAATCCGTTTATATTGAACGTGATGTGCTTACCATGTGTTAAAGAAAGATTAAATAGTATCATGGTTGAGATCATGCTCATGTCCTATAAACAAGTCACTGTTGCAGGCCATTGTGTGAGCCTATGTCGGCTTAAAAGAACCTCGGTGAGTGTTTTTCTTCCTCGTAAGTTAGCATATAGATTGAATCTTAGACCTTTTTGGCCCAATTCATATCTTATGTCTATCTTCAGTCTTTTGACTTTAGATCTTTACACCTCGTCTGGAAAGTGATTAAGGCACAGCTTTCCAATTAGATGTCCATAGTCAGCATAAATTAGAAATTTTATTTGGTGCCCCACGAAATATAATGATCCAAGTTGTAAAATTTTATTTGAGCAAGTTGTAAAATGTGAAAATTGCTATTTTCTCTCCCTAAAAATAAATTAAAAATGTTCGGAGAGTGTAAGAAAGAAAAAGGAAAGGAATAAAAAATTAAAGACAAGTTAAATAAAGGTGGACAAGTAATTTGGGAAGCATAAATTAGAAGTTTTATTTGGTGCCCCACGAAATATAATGATCCAAGTTGTAAAATTTTATTTGAGCAAGTTGTAAAATGTGAAAATTGCTATTTTCTCTCCCTAAAAATAAAATAAAAATGTTCAGAGAATGCAAGAAATAAAAAGGAAAGGAATGAAAAATTAAAGAAAAGGTAAATAAAGGTGGACAAGTAATTTGGGAAGCAATGAAAGTGAATGATTTAAAGAAACCCAATGCTCTAATCATGAGTCCAAAGTATAGTTTCAAGGGAAGATAATTCAGCCATTTATTCCAAGAGAATAAATTATTACTCATCATTATATATATATATATATATATATATATCTATTAATAAACCTTTATTCTAGATATTATTAAAAAATTTACTCTTTAGATTTTTATTATTCTCAGAAAAAAGACTAGAATAACGAACTACTGCCATCTTTTGGAATAATTAGTAGTTGTGGGATTGGATATTTTATTACTTGTTGACACAATCATAGACTTATGGTATTGCACGAATCAATGATATTAACCCTCATTATGGTAAAAAGATTAGTTTGAATGCGATTGTTCATTGAGTAGAGTGGAATTTTATTTTTTCTCTAACACCCTTATTTTTGAAAAATTATATTGGACTCCGTCAAATTCAAGGAAAGATTTGAAGGCGTTTCTAAAGGGATAAAATTGCCTCAACGACTATTCAGGAGGAATTAAACTTGAGCTAATAATCTCTTAAGTGACAAGTTGGAATAAAAATTGTGTTTAAATATATTATAATTTTGGTTGGAAGGTTTCAACTTTATGAAAAAAATTACATGTCTAGTTACACTACTACTTGTTGAAATCTTTTTTTGTTTGTTTTTGGGTCTCTCATTCAGAAATATCGAAATACAACATGTTGGGTGGGCCAGGCCCAATAAAGCAAACAAAATATAATGTTTTCATATATAATAAAAATAATATTATCGTGTTATGCTCTTCATTACATTATATATTTTTTGCCGGAATTTTGTGTAAGACTAAATAGTGATTAGATGAATTTGATTTAACATGCCCATAAAAAGAAATTCATCTATTAAACAATTACATGTTGAAAAGAGTATATTAAATAGTTAGAGAAAGATTTTGTCAATTTAATTTGAGTGTGAAGGAAGAAGGTTAATATGTAACCATACTTGATTAGTTAAAGTACATAAAGATATTAAATCAGTATAAGAATCCATAGTTTGTCAATTTACAATCAAACTTGTTTTAGAGAAATTATATGCCTAATTGTGTTTCTATAATTTTTTTAGTTAGCAAAACAATCATTCATGGAGAACTCACATAAAAAACAATACTACTGAAATGTTTACTTTCAATTTTAAAACAATGGAACCATTTTCCAGTACACATGTAACCAAACATGAAGCTCTTTTATTTTATTATTTTTTATTTAAAAAAACTTAGAAACTAGTTAAGGATTTAAAACAAAACTAGTTAGTGTAAAAAGGTTTATGATATTAGTATTTGGGTTATTGTGAGAATGTCATTTTTAATTTCTCAAGCACTAATTATTGTTCACAAGTACAAAACCATTAAGTAACTGTTTACAAGCATAGTCTCATTTACTTTACATAATCATTAATATGAAAGGATAAATGAAAATTAGACATCCAAGAGTCAATAAAACTTTATGAGCAATTCAAGTTACAAAGCAAATAGGCAATGAAGCTCATGATAGAAATGTGTGACAACAATATTATAAGTTGGGGATCAGGTTGAATATTAATAAAGCACTTAAGAAAATACATAATTTCAAGTTAGAGATCAACATTTACCTCAAGTAACATATAAAGAAAGATGAACAAAAAACATATAAACCGCAAAAGGGGAACGTGGGTTGTAATTAATCACCATACTTCCAAAAGAGAGTCCACATTTATAAAATAAAACACTTACACTAAGTTAATACATATTAAATCTCTGAGTGCAGGCGAATAATAAATTAAAGAATATGACATTCCAAATTGAGGTACATGTTAGTTTAGTTTTTGCATTTTATTCAAAACTAGAATCCCTCAAATTGCATGAATTAATTGCTCAATATTTGTAGGAGAGCACAATCTTGACCCACTGAAACACTCATTTGCAAATAGTTCATTATTAGCTTCAGTGCCATGTGCAAAATCAAAATAATAGTAGTCCTTCGGATTCTCACATATTGGTTGTCCAACAACATAACATGACTTGGTTAGAGTTTTGAACCCTGGACATTAATGAACATCAACAAAAAACAACGTTAAATTAATAAATGTATGGTCTAACGGTAAGAGACAAACCTCATGTCACATTTTTTTATTTTGTGAATTTAATAGTGACTCACCAAATTTTTCTGGGGCTTTTCTTATTTCATTGAAGAAGTTGAAAGGGTTGGAAGAAATGAATAATGAACCTGAGAGCTGCGTTTGCAACTCTTGAAGCTTCCTAGGAAGTTTGTCTGACAAAGGCTTAACTTTTTCATTTTTAATTTCATCACAAAATTCAGAAGGGCTACAACCAAGTTGGCCAGCCACAGCAACCACAAATTTTCGTGCTCCCATATTATATAGTTCCTGTAAATTGAAATTTAAATAAAATAAACAATAAGCTACAATTATGTCTAAAAGTTCACATATATTTGAATGAAAATTACCTTTAATTTAGAACCCAGTTTCTCTAGGAGGTAATCTGCAAATTCTACAGGGGTTTTGTTTTGGTATGTTGCACGCCTAAAGTAATTGAGAGCATAATCACATGACCCAATGGAGAGTAAATATAGTGATTCAGATAAATGATGTTGAACTTCATCTTTACTTTGAAAATGTTTCTGAAGGTCATTCGTCACGGTAGAGTTGAAATATTCGACTTGTTTGTCCAAGGATAAGCAGTCTCCCTTTGGGACAAAATAATAACAAAATGAGCAAGATACTATAAGTTTTACAGTTAAACAACAATGTTCTGAAAGCATTTTCTTTTTTCTTCTTACATCTCTGGTGTCGTTCAAGATTCCACATGCTCCAGATGCATAATTGATCCCCGTGGCTACTTTATATCTTTCCGATTCAGAGACGCCCAAGTATGGAGGTGGGAGTGGTAAACCCAAATTAATAGCTGCATTGTCCAAATACAGATATTTCAATTGATAATTCTAATCAACCTTAATGTTGCTTTTAAGTTGTAGGAGATTTGGTAGTGACAATTGTATAATTTTTTCCACATCAGTAGTTATTAAATTGTAGAGAATGATTTATTCTATGATAATTTAATGTTCACAGCAATACTAATTATTGGGAAGAGGGAAGATGAGGACAGCTGTTGCCAAACTTACCAATAACGTCCGCAAAGTTTTTGCCATTGGTAAACCTGCCCGTGGATTTATTATTAAAGTCTATGCCGTAGGGATATATATTTGCCTTAGCAAATGTATTAAGATTGTTGTTATTTCCGGCATCTACACTTGAATCCCCAAACACATACAATGCTTCCACAAGGCTCTTTGTACTATTAGCCTTGGCAAAGAATGCTTGTTGGCTCATTAATAAAACAACCCAGAAAACTTTGAATGTTGCCATTTATTGTTAAATATTTGAGATGATGAAAGTTCTTCAAAATCCATGAATTTATAGTGATATAAAACTCCACCTCTCTTAGTTGGTAACAAGGGTGGAAAACGCTTGAGACACCCTACTTTATTTTCAAATGGAATGGAAGAAAGCAATGCATAACCATATTTAGTTTTCCCTTTTTTTCTTTGTAAAATAGTAGAATTACTTTTTCTTAACATAAACTTATATTTCTTTGTTTTCTCATTGTTCTAAAATAATAATAAAAACAAAAAGTTGTGAAAACTCTTTGAATATACTTTAAACCAAATTTGTTATTTTATAATGAACAATAGTATAGAATAAAACAATTTATTCCTAGAGAATAAAGTATTACTCCTCATTATATATTTATATATATATTATTAATATCTATCTTAAAAAAATAAAAATAAAATATCTAGTAATAACCTTCATATTACAATGGACGAATAAGATTAGATCTTAGTTAGAAATGTAATGTCACATGAGACTTTGTTCTTTCTATCTTTTCATTCATTATATATCCTCTGTAATGTTGTCTACTTCTATCTGCAGACATTATATATCTCCTGCAACCATTCTTAGCGAGAGTACGAATTCACTTCCACATATTCTATTAATTAAAATAAATGTGAGATTTCAGATGAATCTAAATTATTTTATTTGAATTGGGTTGATTCTATTTTTGTGTCTCAAATGTGATTGATGAGTAAAAGGAAGATTTGACATTGGTAAAGTGTCGAATTTGAGGATCGGTTTTCCTACGATTATAGTATAAGATTTTCATTCTGGTGGAATGATGACATGGTAGATATGTTTTTGAGCTGAATCGAGTTGGGGTTGGCCATGAAGCTTCTAAGGTTTACTGAATCGGGTTGAATACCTATATTGGGAAACCTTGGAATGGTACTAGAAAAATGACTATGATGCTCAAGTTAGTATTTATAGAAGACCTATATATGCTAGAGGGAATGAGGTAGAGAGAACTCACATAGTAGTCTCATTCAATCCGTTTATATTGAACGTGATGTGCTTACCATGTGTTAAAGAAAGATTAAATAGTATCATGGTTGAGATCATGCTCATGTCCTATAAACAAGTCACTGTTGCAGGCCATTGTGTGAGCCTATGTCGGCTTAAAAGAACCTCGGTGAGTGTTTTTCTTCCTCGTAAGTTAGCATATAGATTGAATCTTAGACCTTTTTGGCCCAATTCATATCTTATGTCTATCTTCAGTCTTTTGACTTTAGATCTTTACACCTCGTCTGGAAAGTGATTAAGGCACAGCTTTCCAATTAGATGTCCATAGTCAGCATAAATTAGAAATTTTATTTGGTGCCCCACGAAATATAATGATCCAAGTTGTAAAATTTTATTTGAGCAAGTTGTAAAATGTGAAAATTGCTATTTTCTCTCCCTAAAAATAAATTAAAAATGTTCGGAGAGTGTAAGAAAGAAAAAGGAAAGGAATAAAAAATTAAAGACAAGTTAAATAAAGGTGGACAAGTAATTTGGGAAGCATAAATTAGAAGTTTTATTTGGTGCCCCACGAAATATAATGATCCAAGTTGTAAAATTTTATTTGAGCAAGTTGTAAAATGTGAAAATTGCTATTTTCTCTCCCTAAAAATAAAATAAAAATGTTCAGAGAATGCAAGAAATAAAAAGGAAAGGAATGAAAAATTAAAGAAAAGGTAAATAAAGGTGGACAAGTAATTTGGGAAGCAATGAAAGTGAATGATTTAAAGAAACCCAATGCTCTAATCATGAGTCCAAAGTATAGTTTCAAGGGAAGATAATTCAGCCATTTATTCCAAGAGAATAAATTATTACTCATCATTATATATATATATATATATATATCTATTAATAAACCTTTATTCTAGATATTATTAAAAAATTTACTCTTTAGATTTTTATTATTCTCAGAAAAAAGACTAGAATAACGAACTACTGCCATCTTTTGGAATAATTAGTAGTTGTGGGATTGGATATTTTATTACTTGTTGACACAATCATAGACTTATGGTATTGCACGAATCAATGATATTAACCCTCATTATGGTAAAAAGATTAGTTTGAATGCGATTGTTCATTGAGTAGAGTGGAATTTTATTTTTTCTCTAACACCCTTATTTTTGAAAAATTATATTGGACTCCGTCAAATTCAAGGAAAGATTTGAAGGCGTTTCTAAAGGGATAAAATTGCCTCAACGACTATTCAGGAGGAATTAAACTTGAGCTAATAATCTCTTAAGTGACAAGTTGGAATAAAAATTGTGTTTAAATATATTATAATTTTGGTTGGAAGGTTTCAACTTTATGAAAAAAATTACATGTCTAGTTACACTACTACTTGTTGAAATCTTTTTTTGTTTGTTTTTGGGTCTCTCATTCAGAAATATCGAAATACAACATGTTGGGTGGGCCAGGCCCAATAAAGCAAACAAAATATAATGTTTTCATATATAATAAAAATAATATTATCGTGTTATGCTCTTCATTACATTATATATTTTTTGCCGGAATTTTGTGTAAGACTAAATAGTGATTAGATGAATTTGATTTAACATGCCCATAAAAAGAAATTCATCTATTAAACAATTACATGTTGAAAAGAGTATATTAAATAGTTAGAGAAAGATTTTGTCAATTTAATTTGAGTGTGAAGGAAGAAGGTTAATATGTAACCATACTTGATTAGTTAAAGTACATAAAGATATTAAATCAGTATAAGAATCCATAGTTTGTCAATTTACAATCAAACTTGTTTTAGAGAAATTATATGCCTAATTGTGTTTCTATAATTTTTTTAGTTAGCAAAACAATCATTCATGGAGAACTCACATAAAAAACAATACTACTGAAATGTTTACTTTCAATTTTAAAACAATGGAACCATTTTCCAGTACACATGTAACCAAACATGAAGCTCTTTTATTTTATTATTTTTTATTTAAAAAAACTTAGAAACTAGTTAAGGATTTAAAACAAAACTAGTTAGTGTAAAAAGGTTTATGATATTAGTATTTGGGTTATTGTGAGAATGTCATTTTTAATTTCTCAAGCACTAATTATTGTTCACAAGTACAAAACCATTAAGTAACTGTTTACAAGCATAGTCTCATTTACTTTACATAATCATTAATATGAAAGGATAAATGAAAATTAGACATCCAAGAGTCAATAAAACTTTATGAGCAATTCAAGTTACAAAGCAAATAGGCAATGAAGCTCATGATAGAAATGTGTGACAACAATATTATAAGTTGGGGATCAGGTTGAATATTAATAAAGCACTTAAGAAAATACATAATTTCAAGTTAGAGATCAACATTTACCTCAAGTAACATATAAAGAAAGATGAACAAAAAACATATAAACCGCAAAAGGGGAACGTGGGTTGTAATTAATCACCATACTTCCAAAAGAGAGTCCACATTTATAAAATAAAACACTTACACTAAGTTAATACATATTAAATCTCTGAGTGCAGGCGAATAATAAATTAAAGAATATGACATTCCAAATTGAGGTACATGTTAGTTTAGTTTTTGCATTTTATTCAAAACTAGAATCCCTCAAATTGCATGAATTAATTGCTCAATATTTGTAGGAGAGCACAATCTTGACCCACTGAAACACTCATTTGCAAATAGTTCATTATTAGCTTCAGTGCCATGTGCAAAATCAAAATAATAGTAGTCCTTCGGATTCTCACATATTGGTTGTCCAACAACATAACATGACTTGGTTAGAGTTTTGAACCCTGGACATTAATGAACATCAACAAAAAACAACGTTAAATTAATAAATGTATGGTCTAACGGTAAGAGACAAACCTCATGTCACATTTTTTTATTTTGTGAATTTAATAGTGACTCACCAAATTTTTCTGGGGCTTTTCTTATTTCATTGAAGAAGTTGAAAGGGTTGGAAGAAATGAATAATGAACCTGAGAGCTGCGTTTGCAACTCTTGAAGCTTCCTAGGAAGTTTGTCTGACAAAGGCTTAACTTTTTCATTTTTAATTTCATCACAAAATTCAGAAGGGCTACAACCAAGTTGGCCAGCCACAGCAACCACAAATTTTCGTGCTCCCATATTATATAGTTCCTGTAAATTGAAATTTAAATAAAATAAACAATAAGCTACAATTATGTCTAAAAGTTCACATATATTTGAATGAAAATTACCTTTAATTTAGAACCCAGTTTCTCTAGGAGGTAATCTGCAAATTCTACAGGGGTTTTGTTTTGGTATGTTGCACGCCTAAAGTAATTGAGAGCATAATCACATGACCCAATGGAGAGTAAATATAGTGATTCAGATAAATGATGTTGAACTTCATCTTTACTTTGAAAATGTTTCTGAAGGTCATTCGTCACGGTAGAGTTGAAATATTCGACTTGTTTGTCCAAGGATAAGCAGTCTCCCTTTGGGACAAAATAATAACAAAATGAGCAAGATACTATAAGTTTTACAGTTAAACAACAATGTTCTGAAAGCATTTTCTTTTTTCTTCTTACATCTCTGGTGTCGTTCAAGATTCCACATGCTCCAGATGCATAATTGATCCCCGTGGCTACTTTATATCTTTCCGATTCAGAGACGCCCAAGTATGGAGGTGGGAGTGGTAAACCCAAATTAATAGCTGCATTGTCCAAATACAGATATTTCAATTGATAATTCTAATCAACCTTAATGTTGCTTTTAAGTTGTAGGAGATTTGGTAGTGACAATTGTATAATTTTTTCCACATCAGTAGTTATTAAATTGTAGAGAATGATTTATTCTATGATAATTTAATGTTCACAGCAATACTAATTATTGGGAAGAGGGAAGATGAGGACAGCTGTTGCCAAACTTACCAATAACGTCCGCAAAGTTTTTGCCATTGGTAAACCTGCCCGTGGATTTATTATTAAAGTCTATGCCGTAGGGATATATATTTGCCTTAGCAAATGTATTAAGATTGTTGTTATTTCCGGCATCTACACTTGAATCCCCAAACACATACAATGCTTCCACAAGGCTCTTTGTCCTATTAGCCTTGGCAAAGAATGCTTGTTGGCTCATTAATAAAACAACCCAGAAAACTTTGAATGTTGCCATTTATTGTTAAATATTTGAGATGATGAAAGTTCTTCAAAATCCATGAATTTATAGTGATATAAAACTCCACCTCTCTTAGTTGGTAACAAGGGTGGAAAACGCTTGAGACACCCTACTTTATTTTCAAATGGAATGGAAGAAAGCAATGCATAACCATATTTAGTTTTCCCTTTTTTTCTTTGTAAAATAGTAGAATTACTTTTTCTTAACATAAACTTATATTTCTTTGTTTTCTCATTGTTCTAAAATAATAATAAAAACAAAAAGTTGTGAAAACTCTTTGAATATACTTTAAACCAAATTTGTTATTTTATAATGAACAATAGTATAGAATAAAACAATTTATTCCTAGAGAATAAAGTATTACTCCTCATTATATATTTATATATATATTATTAATATCTATCTTAAAAAAATAAAAATAAAATATCAAGTAATAACCTTCATATTACAATGGACGAATAAGATTAGATCTTAGTTAGAAATGTAATGTCACATGAGACTTTGTTCTTTCTATCTTTTCATTCATTATATATCCTCTGTAATGTTGTCTACTTCTATCTGCAGACATTATATATCTCCTGCAACCATTCTTAGCGAGAGTACGAATTCACTTCCACATATTCTATTAATTAAAATAAATGTGAGATTTCAGATGAATCTAAATTATTTTATTTGAATTGGGTTGATTCTATTTTTGTGTCTCAAATGTGATTGATGAGTAAAAGGAAGATTTGACATTGGTAAAGTGTCGAATTTGAGGATCGGTTTTCCTACGATTATAGTATAAGATTTTCATTCTGGTGGAATGATGACATGGTAGATATGTTTTTGAGCTGAATCGAGTTGGGGTTGGCCATGAAGCTTCTAAGGTTTACTGAATCGGGTTGAATACCTATATTGGGAAACCTTGGAATGGTACTAGAAAAATGACTATGATGCTCAAGTTAGTATTTATAGAAGACCTATATATGCTAGAGGGAATGAGGTAGAGAGAACTCACATAGTAGTCTCATTCAATCCGTTTATATTGAACGTGATGTGCTTACCATGTGTTAAAGAAAGATTAAATAGTATCATGGTTGAGATCATGCTCATGTCCTATAAACAAGTCACTGTTGCAGGCCATTGTGTGAGCCTATGTCGGCTTAAAAGAACCTCGGTGAGTGTTTTTCTTCCTCGTAAGTTAGCATATAGATTGAATCTTAGACCTTTTTGGCCCAATTCATATCTTATGTCTATCTTCAGTCTTTTGACTTTAGATCTTTACACCTCGTCTCGAAAGTGATTAAGGCACAGCTTTCCAATTAGATGTCCATAGTCAGCATAAATTAGAAATTTTATTTGGCGCCCCACGAAATATAATGATCCAAGTTGTAAAATTTTATTTGAGCAAGTTGTAAAATGTGAAAATTGCTATTTTCTCTCCCTAAAAATAAAATAAAAATGTTCAGAGAATGCAAGAAATAAAAAGGAAAGGAATGAAAAATTAAAGAAAAGGTAAATAAAGGTGGACAAGTAATTTGGGAAGCAATGAAAGTGAATGATTTAAAGAAACCCAATGCTCTAATCATGAGTCCAAAGTATAGTTTCAAGGGAAGATAATTCAGCCATTTATTCCAAGAGAATAAATTATTACTCATCATTATAAACTAAGTTTTGCCTTAAAATACATTAACAAGATGCTAAAGCAAGAAAATAAAAATACAAGAGATGGTGAGAATTTTATGTAAATAGACCTTAATGCATTACTAAGATGAAACTATTAACATTTTCAATTGTCAAAACAATAAGTAAATAACATAGAGATACCTTAAAAGTTGATATAAATATATTTACATGACCATTGACAAAATCACCATTTGTATACATAACATTGTTCTGGTGATCACATAATAAGCTTAGATGATGCTCAGATACAACTGAACCAACCATCTTATATTTACAAAAGAACATGTTCTTCTAAATATCCAACCTTTTCAACAACACCAGATTTTGCTTATATGCATTTCCCTTCAACTACTCTTAAAGATAATTACCATACCAAAAACATTGCATACTCTATATACACCACTTTTACAAGCTCCTTCTATATACACTTTCTCAATGGAGTTTAAGCAACAGAGGGGATGCTGGAATTCTTGCCATCCCTACTGAGGCAATCAAATCCTTCTACTCTAACTGCAGCCGGTTTCGGTCCATACTTTGTTCTAGCACATCCTGATTTATGAGATGCTGAATTTGGAGATAATGGCGAAAAAATACCTGACATAGGAGTGTGCTCTTCATCTCTAAATCGAGCATCGTTGATCAAGGGATTACTAGCCCGAACTGGAGGAGACCCGAAAAAATATGGGGGAGATGAAACCAACTGATTTGCATATTCTTCCTCATAACTCTCCTGTTGAAACCAAGATTAAAATTAATCAACCGAAGATAAAGACAAATAACGATCATTACCGCGGAAAAAGCACACACGATGCCAATTGTATGCAGATCCCTTGACAGGTACTAATATCAGTAGAAAAGTGGACATTTGAAGGTACTAATATCGTACCACGGTAAATACCACAAACACGCCTCATAAAAATCAATATCTTAAAGAATTAAGAGCTTGTTTGGTTTGTGGAAACGTTTTCAATTTTCATAATTATAAAAGTGACCCCGTGTTTTCATTCTAATTCTGGTTGTAATTGTGACTCCACATTTTCACTATGTTTCTCGTTTTCAATGTGAAATTGTGAAATACATACACCACTTACCTTCTTGAGAAGAATGTCTAGTAGCTCGGCCCCAGCTTTTGAATCAGTCTCTTCAACTTGTTGACTTGTAAACAAAACCAAAACACAACAGCTCAGACTCTCATTGCATTCTAAAAGTCAACAATGCCATCAAAAGGAGATCAGTTTATCGGAAGAGTTACCTTAAATGCCATCTTAAGGGTCGTAAAGACACGTTTGTTAAAACTCCAACTCTGCATGGCTTAGGGCAAATGACAGGACCATTCTGATTAGTAATGGGAAGAGAGCCTCTCATTCCTTCACAGGCTCCGTAGGCATTCTTCTGAAGATCATAATAGTTCATCTTGAAAACCAATTTAGTTCCACTCTATAACACCTAAACAAGGAAAAATTAACACAAAATATATTCAGGAAATGTAAATAACATATAACAAAAGACGAAACTTGATTTTAATCACTGGAATCGCAATTATTTACAAAGGGGATGGGAACATATTCTCCGAAATCATAAAACCACAGCTTCAATTCTCCAACAGATCCATTTACCCTGCTCAATCAATATGGGACAGACACGACAAAGAGACAGCAGATACAATCAATTTTCAAAATTATAAGGCCGGGCGTGGCGCTGCGCTGCGACAAGGTAAGAAATTAATGCAAACTTAATGCAAAAGTACAAATCATTAATTAAAAGAGAGAAATAATGTTTTCAAAATTAGTATGACTTTTGTAAATATTATAAAATGACAACTTTATGTAATTATTATTGTGAGGTCAACTACATGGATCGAACGACGACGCCATAATGCTCTATCATAAATCAATTCATTGTCAAAGTCATAGAACACAATTTTGAGTGGTGACATGCACACCACAACAATTATGAAGTTTCCCATGATTCATAGGTGAATGCATCAAAATGGGGAATCATAAACTTGAGAAAGAAATTCAAAAACCCAATTCACTATTTTCCAACTAATTATGACATACATAAAAAATGGTAGAATCATTTTCAGAAATCAACAGCATATCTAAGTTCAACCCTTGAAAAAGTTTCAATCTTTCTATTCACTTTCTTCTGGGTGTGTCATGAAAAGACCAGAATAAGATACCATGAAAAAAACCAAACATAACCCAAAATCACAATCTACATTTTAGAATTAACTAAGGCACCAGTGAAAGAATTATTATTGAACAGATCTCAAATAAGGATTAAATATAAAAATAAAATAACAAAATTAAAAGAAATTGAGTAAAGTAAAGAAGAACACAGCAAAGTAAAACATTTCAGTACTATGAAACAACAGAACAAGAGAGAGAGAGAGAGAGAGAGAGAGAGAGAGAGAGAGAAACCTTTGGGATATCTTCCAAACGAAGAAGAGGAAAAAAGACAGCGCCTTGAAAGTGGAACCTATTTATAGTACAGAGAAACTTTGTCTAGGGTGTTAGAAGAAAAAGGGGTTACACGGCATCGTTTTATCAGAATAAATTATTAAATAATGATTTAATTATACCGTTGAGTCTTAGTGAAATTACACAAATAACTTCTTCTTTTTTTTGTTCTTACACAAATCATATCCCTCTCAAATGAATCATCTTTAATTTTATATATATATTAAACTGATCAGGGTCGTCTGCATGAGATACAAGTGTAATATTTTAAATAAAGAAAAAGAAAATGTGATGTGTAATTAAGTTAAACAAAATAATATATATTTCGTAGAGAAATCCAAAGTCAATGTGTCTTCATTATTTGGTTCGTTACAATAAGAATTATATAAACATATATTTAGAATTGTTAATATATTTTGTAATGAAACAAAAATGATAAAGAGACTCACTCTTGTATTACTTGGAATTGTCTACCTAATGTATAATTTTTTTGTTTAAATTAATTATATTCACCATTTTTTTATTTAAAATATTATACTTATATTTAAGGGTAATCAATATAATATATGTATAAAATTATATGTAGTTCGTATAAGATGGAGATGTGATTTATGTAATGACAAAAGCGAATAATGATTTGTTTGACTAAAACTCAAAAATATTAGTGTAATTAAATCTTAAATAATTATATTAGATATTATAAGATTTTTCATCTTTGTATAACACTACAAAATCTTAACTGACCAATGAGTAGATTAGGTAAAATTATATATGTCTAAGAGATAACAAGTTTTAATATTTTGATCAATCACAATATTATGGATCTGATTTCATTCTATCCAAATCACATTTCGCATCCACTCAAATCTTAAAATTGTTTTATTTTTGTCAAAATGTTTGTATATCTTCTATTATTGGATAATTCATTATATGATATATGTTTTATTCTTCTTCAACAACAAACCAATCTCAAGTCTCACGGTGTTGAATAAAAAAAACTAAATTATATTATTGGTATCTCATTTTATCATCTCTTTTTCCGTAACAATTCATCCATAATTTATATATGTTATATTCATCATCTTACAAAATGAGTATAATTTTTTAAACAAAAAATGATAAATATAATTAATAAGTTAAATAAAATATGATATATTATACAGGCAAATTTAAATAATATAAGTTAAATTACTTTTATACTATTTTGTAACAAGTATGGAAAAAGCCTTGACTTGGCTCTTCTCATGTAATGGAGAGGTTAGTGAGCCCTCAGATTGCGACACGTGTAATAAAAAAATGGACGGCTGAGATTTAAAATTGTATTACGTGTAATCGATTACCATATGGTGTAATCGATTACACCAGCTAAACAGTGTAATCGATTACACAACTCTGGTAATCGATTACATATTTTTTTAAAAAGTAGAAAGACATGGTTCTGAATCGATTATCACATGGTATAATCGATTACACCAGTTAAAAATTTAAAATACAAACTCAACGGCTTTATGTAATCGATTACAATGTGAAAAATGCACATATCTGATGCTTTTAATATGTTGTAATCGATTACGAGTATAGTGTAATTGATTACATCATGTAAAATGTACAGGTCTGATTAGTTTATCATCATGTAATCGATTACCATTGTTGTGTAATCGATTACACTGTTTAACTGATGTAATCGATTACATCATATGGTAATCGATTACACGTAATGCAATTTTAAATCTCAGCCGTCCATTTTTTTTATTACACGTGTCGCAATCTGAGGGCTCACTGACCTTTCCATTACAGGAGAGGAGCCAGACCCTTGACTAGGGTGTGAAAAGTTAATTAAAGCAAAATATAAAAATCCACCCTTTGATAATATTTTTTTACAACCATAGATCAATTTGCACCGAAGCCAAGGTTCAAGGTTGTTTTTGCACGTGTTTTAGTATAGGAATTAAATTGCATATCAAATTAGATTTATGAGTTGTTTTTAGACTTTTTTGTAAGTTAAAATAGGTAGCATACACGTTAGACAAACCTAATTTTTATTTCTGAAGAAAATTCATGCAAGAAGTAAAGTAGATAATGCAAAAAATGGTTTATTAAGTATACAAATAAAATGATTCACTTACTCCATAACTAAAAAATACTAACTTTATAATTTAACTATCAATTCTAAAAAAAATTAATGATTTAACTAATTCAAACCATTTAATTTTATTAGAATGAATGATTAATCTCTTCCCTAAAAATAATGCGAATATGATAAATATTTATATCAGGTTAAAATAAATATTTGTATACATATAACTATATTATTCATTGTTACTTTGGGTGGAGAGTGGACGCTCATAAATATAAATGGTAAATAATGAACAAATATCAATTTTATTATTAGAGACAAATTTTTGTTCTCTATCATATTTTTAATAATAAAAATATTATTACATGTTGTCTTGTTTGGAAAAGATTCTTCTATGAAAAGGTAAGTTCTTGATTTTGCACTTACCATCAATGGTATGATTATAATGTCATTGTTTTTAAGGATAAAAGTGTTCTATTATTTCATATTTTCATATTATTTTCTAAGTATTTATCTCTCCATTAATTAAGAGGATCCTAACTTGTTATAATGTGATATTTTGAAGTTACTTGTAAATAATGGAGTGACTTTACTTTACTTGTATGTCTTCCTATTGCATTTAACTCGAACTCTTGGACTTAGTGCCCATTTACACTATTTTCTGTTCTCTCTTTCATTTCACTTTATTGGACCAATTGTGTCACTCTTTTTGGTTTATATGAAGCAGTCTTCACTTTTGTTCAATCTGGTTTTGCTTCAGCTATGTCTTTCTCTTCTTCCTTTTACCTTTCTCCATTATCCATTAAGGTACTCTTTCTTTCTTATCCACCACCTAAGCTTTTTTGTATTCTTGTTCATTCTTTTCCTCAATGGGCTTTCCCTTTTAACTTTAAAGTTGAAAACTTTGTTTTAAAATGTCCTTCTTCCATTGATTTCTATCACAGTATCAATAACACACTTACTGATAAAATGGGCAATGTCTAACATTTTCTTCTAAGTTTGTTAGATTTCGCATTTTAGTAAAGACACTGTTAAAAAATGACAAATTCTATTTTGATTTTAAAATTTACAAACAATAGTTAAAACAGTCTTTCGTAGGACATAAATATCCTTAAATTTGTCCCCTAAATGATCAATTTGGCCAACGTTTTGAGCTTTTTATAGACCAAATTGTCATTTTTCCCTTTTTAGGGACTAAATTGTAAGGCACACCATTTTTCAGGGACGAACTAATGTCTTCACTCTTATGATTTTGTTTGTTTTACTGGCTTCATAGGTGCATGTTGTTATGGTGATATTAAAAGTGTGTTTATATTTCAAAAGGTTGTAGTATGTCTGTCACCAAACCTCTAAATTCACACGCTTTGTTGGGAATTAAGTCCCACATCGCTTATTGTCTCGGGAATGGTTTAAATACCCGTTGGGCTACTCCTCTCATTGGCCAATTGGTTTTGAGATGGTCTTAACACAACACACTTAACCCCTCATGTAGCAAGTAGCATGTATTTCTTGAGGTAGTCCTTGCACATTGAATTGAATTGATTAGTCATTTCAGAAATCATTTCCACAACCTGTTTATTTCGTACCGAGGACGAAGTTTAATCATAACAAAAGAGAAAGATCAATCAAGTAGTTCATTTATTCATATGTATAGATAATATGGTGTATATTTCTGGTCTGAAGATTCAAGAAGTTTGCTTACAATTGAGATTCTATATTTCTTATAGATTGATCACTCGGGACAGGCTATAAAACCTTGTGGCGCAGTTCGGAAAGGACAAAATTTCCCTTTCTCTATCAGAGGTATTGGTGCTCAGACTTGTAACCAACAACACATTTTGAGAAGTAGAGTCAGATTAAGCAGAGATTCGAGTTTCATAGGAGGAGCCAGAGTTTTTAACCCAAAAGTTACAAGATCGGTTCGTTATGCTAATGGCGGCCGAATACATGCTTCATGTAATAATTTCTTTTGCCACATATACTAAATTTTGAACTCAGTATTATGATACAAGGTTCCTTTGTCTTGTTGAAGTCCAAATTAATTTAAGCATTCTACTAAAGTTATTGATTTTATGGTTTTGCACTTAGATAACATTTTATATCACCGCGCTTCTCACAGTGGAAACTGGTGGTTCTTTTATAACTTATATGAGGTTTCTTTAACTTAAAATTACTTTCAGTCATGTACTGTAAACATGACCGTGGAATTTGTTCCTTTGTTCTGATTGATTTAGTATCATTGATGCCTGATTTTTCCTCATTGATTCATTCATATAATTTCTTATTCAATAGAACTTTTGGATCTGTCAAGTAAATTATATTGGTTAACTTGAGGAAGATAACAAATTAAGGAATTGACATGGCCTAAATTACTATAGGTACTTAAAATACTTTTGTCCCGTTATATTTATGTTGAATTTGAGGATTTAGACAGGGAAAAGAGAAATGAGGATGAATATGATTGATATGAAAATGTTACAGACAAATACAATAACTTAATACATCTATTTATACGACTAATTAGAACAAGTACTAGTATTACTAGGACAAAAACACAAACATATATCTCATAGAAATTTATATTTACACTGAAAGCAGTGATGCATGTTCGAGAATTGCTCTTTTTACATTAAATGTTATGATATATGAAGTAAAGAATGTTATATGCGATATAACTTAGCCTATTGCTAAATGCATGTTTCATTAAGTTTGTAATCTTGCTACTTTAAGGTTTTAGAGACTACTCATTGGTATTACCATCAACTATTTAGTTTTTTATTTCCTTTCGTCAATTTTCTCGTGTATCCTGATTTCAGCTACCTTTCTGTTATGGATTCCTACTTTGTGCTAAACTATAGCACAATCTTACTTTTAAAACGTTGACGTAATTCATTTTGGTTTGAGATATAAAAGAATCTTTAATATCAAATTAGACTGCATGTTATGAAACATACTTTAAACTTTCATTAATCTGTTACTAAACCAATTTCTATCAAATCTGCATATTAATTTTAAGCAGCTGCTAGATTTCATACGACACCATGTTTCACTGCACTTACTGAACAATCCTCGTATACTTCTTCCGAGTTTCTAAAATGTGATTTGTGTCTTAATTCGACAAGAATGGAAACCTTTGGGAGAGGGAGGATGTTATTGACTTGGTATTACTGCACTTACTGTCTAGATTTCCTTCATTATTCTGGGTGTGTATAAAGTTTCAGTTTTAAATGTTGAAATTCAAAATTTTCTGATGTAATGAAAGATGTCATAGTAACGAGTTAATCTATCATCATTAGTAATTCTATAAAGCAACACAGTGTCGTACAATTAACAATATCGCTTTGGCCTCTTAATGTTTCAGTGTTCTCAGGATCTCAACTTGCGAGCAGAGTATTTACGTTCGGAACAGCAGCAGTGCTCCCATTTTACACACTCATGGTTCTAGCTCCAAAGTCTGAGCTAGTATGTTTCTTTCTTATTGTATTTCGATAAATTTACGACCACAGTTCATTAAAACTTTAGTTCATCATAATGTCTTTTTCATTATTATGTTTATGTTTGGTAAATTCTTTATTCTTCCTTCGCATACTGTTTATTGAGTTTATTCTGTTATCGGTGTGCCTAATTCAATTTTCTTAAATGCAAGAATGCAGACTAAAAAGTCTATGGAAAGTGGTATACCATATTTAGTGCTTGGCGTTCTATATGCATATTTATTGTACATTTCTTGGACGCCGGAGACTTTCCGACTAATTTTTGCAAGTAAATACTTGCTACCAGAGGTGTGTTTTCGTTAACAATGTTAAGTTTCCATTTCCAAAGGTTTCTATCCAAATTGGTAACTGTGATATCTTGTATATTTGGTGCAGCTGAGTAGTATAGGAAAAATGTTCTCTAGTGAGTTGACTTTGGCTTCTGCATGGATTCACCTATTGGTTGTTGATCTTTTTTCTGCAAGGTCCTGCATTTCTTATTACTGCTTTCTTATTGTTTCATTACTCTTATAATAGCAATGTTGACAACAAACTCTCTAAGACACTTTTCAACAAACTCGCTTTATCGGCAGATCCCGTGTGAGGTCTACTAAATAGAGGGCCGTTGACTCATGTAATTTAGTCGGTTCCACATCAAATCCGCCGAGTAATAGTTCAGAAGTTTGTTGCTAGAACTTGTCATTCTTCTAATGATATTTGTGGTTATTGATTTCAGGCATGTTTTCCAAGATGGACTTGAGAACCATATTGAGACTCGGCATTCAATTTTCTTTTGCTTGTTCTTTTGTCCCATTGGGATTCTTATTCATGTCATTACCAAAGCAATGACCAAAACTACAAGAAAAGAGGGTCATAGTTTATAGAGAAACATGCTTATACAGAAGCAAACAAGGATTACATTTGAAGTTTCAGAATTTGACAGAGATATGTTTGAGTTGGAAGTAACCTATGAATATCATATCATGGCCACTTTTTATTTGTTGTTTGTTCAATTTGATAGTTTATGTGTTATTTGTAAACTGATATCATCAAAGTTTAGATTATTATTTGGATAAATTAACAAATGATGTATAGATTCTCAAACTGATATTTGATTAGATGATGAGTTGAAGTAACAAATGATGTATAGATTCTTAAAGTTAGAAAGAGGGGTTGTTGGAATTTGAGCTGTCTTGCTTGATCTGGGTTATTGTCGATCTTTTGGAGTTGTCGGAGCTTGGACTCTAGGTAGAACTAGGAAGTTACTGGCTTTGGATAACCTTGGGGTGAGTACCTCAGAGTACAGATAGTACATTGTCGTTATCTTATGGGTAGCTTCAACTATTTATATTATAGGGTGGAATGGATTGTACTTCAAGGTAAGATATTAATCATTGTAAATGACATGACTTTTTCTTTTAGGTATATCCTCTGCTTAAGTGGTGTGTCATTTGCCTTTTGCGTGAAAGAAAATTTTTGGGCGAAGCAGGCATTGACCTTGTCTTATTGCTCTCATCCTTCCCCTTATCTATGCTAACATTCTAGACATGATCGACAGTCTTATAGATCATATATTGTCAACCTAGGCATGATCAACAATCATGTAGACCACATCTTGTATGCTTGATAGTTGGCCTCTAACTGGTCATGTCACTCGAATAGATCAGTTGCTTCTAATCCCAGGCATGCATGTTGTCCAGCGTGTCAGAAGCCATTAAACTATTTTGTTCGGGCATGATCGAGAGTTGTTAGACCAGATCTCATATGTCTAGTAATATACCCCAACCCAAATGGTGATATTAGGACGAAACAATTTCTATTGATTTTAATAATTCTGTTTAGAGTTACACCCATGCAACGTTTAGATACAAATAACCAATGAATATAATATACCACTCAATCTCATTTCAAATTAGGTTTGCAAGAAACACCTTATTTTATGAGCTAGAGTATGAAGTTAACAGATTATTGCTTAGTGATTTACATGCTCAAGGCCATAGAAGTTTTCTAGCAAGATAAATCAAAAGAAAAATAAATCAATTATTGTGAAAGAACTTTCTACAACGATTCAATATTTTCTAATGACTTAACTAATTGCATATTTCAATCAGTGTGTGGGAACCAAATCTCTCTAGATATGATCAATGATCTATTTTCCTTAAATAGATGTTTAAATCAAATCAATAAATCACGAGAAAATATAAATAGATATACATTTCAAAATTATAATATATCAAGTAAATACATATTTTAGTCATCAAATTTTTTATGTGCATCAATTTGGTTACTCAAAAATTGAAAAACTCAAAATAGTTCCCAAAATATCAAATGTGGAACATTTTATGGCACCTAATCGGGACTATTTTGACTCGCATTCGTGATCATTGAGTATTAATTTAAAAAAAAATTGGGATCAAAGGAATAAAATGTGTACTTAGAAGCATGAGTTTTATTCAAGACAACTTATTTTACTTGATATCAATGTATTAACTATTGAGTTTAAACTTTAAAGAACTACATTCAATTCTTGGAGTTGAAAGTTTCAATTTTTTTCCAAATTTCTTTGAAACATTTAGCAAAAAATTAGGAAAGAAATATACAAATCTATTTTTTTATACTCAATTAGTTTCATGAGTTTAACTCAATCTTTTTTGGTACAAAGTTTATATAATTATTAACAAGCAACACAAAAAATATCCACAACATTAAATGCAACATATATTTCCCAAGTTAAGTTTCCAACCGTTAAGGTAAGAAACTAAGAACAACGAGGTTGTATATTTAGTATTTATAGACCTTTTTCCCTATCAACTCTAACCCATTATTTCTTCTTCATATTACCATAATTCAATTCTTTTTTTCTCTCTTCAATCATGATCATGAAGATGCTTTGTTTTCACATCCACTCTAGTGATACAATGAAATATTCATCACTCATTGATGAAGGTGAATATGATTATGAACTCCATGCATTCTACCATCTTGATGAATGCTACAACATTGTAAAAGGGTACAAGAATATTGATTCTAACATGTGGAGAAACATGATACATTGGTTGATTGAAACACATTGGAGACTTCAAACTTTGTCACAACAAACTCTCTTTCTTTGTGTCAACATTCTTCAAAGGTTTCTTTCCATAACTAATCACATTCTTGATTTTAACAAAGACAAAAAGAAGTTTCAACTTGTTGTTCTAACCTCATTGATGTTGGCTTCAAAGTATGAAGAAGAAGAAAGTCCTCTTTGTGTTTATGACTTAGAATACATGACAGAGTTTTCATGTTCAATACAAGAGATATGTGAAATGGAGTTAGTTATATTGCAAAATCTTGATTGGGTTTTAACACTTCCTACTCCTTATGTCTTTATTCATATGAACATGAGGGTCTCTCTTGAATCTCATGATGAAGACAAGATCATGGAAAAGATGGTATTTTTCATATCAGAACTTGGCCTCACACACTATTCCATTGTGGGTTTTCACAAGCCTTCACTAATTGCAGCTTCTGCTGTTTATGCTGCAAGAATTGTTCTTGGAAAAACCCCTTATTGGAACAAGATATTGAAGAACTATACTGGGTATTCTAAGAACAAGTTAGATTGTTGCACCAAGCTTATGCTGCAACTTTGCATTTCTTATCATAGAGAAGGCCACAATCATGTGTTAAAGGAATTCTCAAGTGTAATATGTGTGGTGCTGCAACATTTCTCAAACCGTTCTGATCTTAGGACTTTGATGAATAAGTCTTTAGGCCAACAGAACCTAATAATGAATTCAAATGTTGGTCATAGAAATAGAGGATTGTTTGGGTGTTAAGGTAGAAAGTTTAAGACAGATTATGTAAGTTTCTGTTCATTTTTTAGGGAATGGTTTTATAGAAAGAATTTCATATTCATAGCCATAGAGTGCTTGTTATGTATACATTCTTAAATGTTGAATATCATGCAATAATAATAGATTATGAGCATTTTTTCATAGCTTTTATGTCATATTTCTTCTATTATGTTAAGTTGCATTTTAAATTAAGTTCTTAACTACACAATAATTTTTAATTAAGTTCTTGAATTTCCAATTTGGAGAGATGAAGAAAAAAGGCAGAAAGAAATGTTGGTGAAAAGCAATAATGACCAATGTAGAAAATTCAGGAATTCAAGAAAGTGATATTTACTAATGTAAGTATGTAACAAGTATAGTTCAAGGTTCAACACAAATTAAAAGCTTAAAAGCATTAATCACCAAACACACACAGGCATTTCATCAAACACTATATCTACAACAAAATAATCAAAAAGTTCTGATCTTATGCCTAGTAAAATTGGTCACTCTAAGAAGTCACTTCTTTATTTATGGGTTCAAATCCTAAAAACAGTCTCTCCACTTGTCGGGGTAACATGCATACATCTATTTCCCGGACCGAACAACAATATCGGAGTCTCATGCACTGATTCGCCCTTAATACTTTAGTGGAGTTGTCCAAGTCTGATTGTATGAAACTGGTCCAGTAAAGGTGATTTTCCTTTATCAAGTTGCTTAGAAACTTCCTCCATGGTTGGGCGAGAATGTGGATTTGTACTCAAGCAAGTAAGTGCCAATTTTGCAATCAAGATAAGTTCCCCAACAATTGGATTTTTTGTTGGTTGAGGAATTCTTTGGTCTAAAGTATCAATCAATAGAAGATTATTAGCAATTGGAACTGTTGATGATGACATGAACAATGAAATCAAATCTCCTGGATGCTTTCCCATAATGATTTCCATTGCAAGTACTCCAAAACTGTATGCATCACATTTCTCATTCACTTCCATTGTTTGTGCAAGCTCTGCAAAATTAAAATGTTTTATAGGTTTCAATAGTAGCAACTTGTGTTTTCTATAATGATAATTTTGCATCGTGAACGGTAAGGTTGTTGCTCAGTGATCACAATGTCATAAGTTCAAATCCTAGAAACAGCCTCTCCCCTTGTAGGGTTAAGGTTGGGTACATATACCTTCCCTAGACCCTGCTAAGTGGGAGCCTCGTGTATTGGGCCGCCCTTTTTTACTTGTTTACATTGCTTTTGCGTTACTCGTATTCTTTCATTGGGATTGGTCCAATTTTTGCACAGGTGAACCAATCCCAATGTAGAATATCGATATAATGAAAGTGATGTAAGTGAATGATAATGTGATCATTTACATGTCTAAATAGAAGGGGAAAGGGTCTAACCTGGAGCAGCGTACCCGAAGGTGCCTGCAAATGCAGTCCAAGTTTGTGAACCATGAGTTAGAAACTTTGCTGTACCAAAGTCAGAAACATGAGCTTCATATTCGAGATCTAAAAGAACATTTTTGCTCGAAATATCGCGGTGAATTATAGGGGGTGAGCAGTCATGATGCATATAGGATAAAGCATTGGCAACACCCTTAATAACATTAACCCTCTTCTCCCAATCAAATGCAGTTGCTTGTGTGTCCTCTTTTAGTATTTGATCCAAGCTACCACCTTCCAAGAACTCATAGACCAAAAATGAAAACTGTGAATGCATACAAAATCCAAACAGCTTTATAATGTTCCTGTGCTTGACTCCTGTCAAGGTTTGAATCTCACTTGTAAAAGCTTTTACACCGGACATTTCCTCACCTGTTGCCGAATGAAGTTTCTTCACCGCGACAACCTGACCTGCAGGCAAATCAGCCTTGTAAACACGCCCTTGCCCTCCAACTCCAATGAGATACTTGTCATCAAAATTCTCTGTAGCTTCAATGATAGTTTCAAACATCATTTTTCCATCATAACTCCATACGGAAAAGTGTGCTTCAGTCTGTGCTTCTTGAGCCTGGATTTCACTCTTTCCTTTACGTCGACAAAAAATGTACATTGAAACTACCACCCCACAAAATACTAGTGCTAGAGGGCCCAAGATAAAAAATAAAACAAACTTTAGGACATTGCGGCTCTTCTTATGACTGCTATCGGTTGAGCAAAGCAATAAGCCAGTAACATTACCACATAAGCCTTTGTTAGTTTTTAATGAATCGATTGAAGCATTAACAAAGGCTTTAGTATTTGGAATTGGCCCTTCTAACTGATTGTAAGATATGTTGACAGTATTCAAGCTTAATGTATCATCAAAACTGGATGGAATGGTCCCGGAAAGATCATTATGTGAGATATTCAACATTTCCAAGTGCTTCAAATCTCCAAGCATTGTCGGTATTGTTCCAGACAATGAATTGTGACTAAGATCAAGAAATGAAAGAGATTGGCCAATATTAGAGGGAATGCTTCCCTCTATTTTATTGTTGCTCAGATTCAGTTCCAGCAAATTTGGTAAGGCCATCACCTCTTTTGGTATCGTGCCACTGAACTCGTTTCCTGCTAGATCCAAGTGTTGAAGATTCTGAGGCAATCCTATTTCTGTTGGAATGTTTCCTGAAATATGATTGTTGCTGATCCTGAGTTCAACTAGTGAATTCAAATTCCCTAGTTCCTTCGGAAGCTTTCCTGTCAACTGATTCGATGAAAGGTGAAGTGCGCCTAGCTTGGTTGCCTTAACAAGTTCTAGTGGTATACCACCAGAAAGATTATTGTTTCGGATGATAAGCCTAGTAAGTTTAGGGCATTTGCCCCAATTTGGAGAAACTTGACCATAAAATCTATTTCCACTGAGATCAATGTAGTCCAAATTTGGATAGACACCGAAATCTTCTGTTATATTTCCTTCAATTTGATTTTCATCGAGCCTGATTCTAGTGACACTAGAGCAGTTCTTCAGGCTTGTTGGTACTGGACCAGAAAATTTGTTGTTATTAGCACTAAAGGTTTCTAAATACCCACCTAAGCAGATTTGTGGTGGCAAAGGACCAATGAAATTATTGTCAGACAACTGCAAGTTATTCAAGTTGGTAAGGTTATTCATTTCACGCGGAAGGCTACCACTTAGTTTGTTTCCGAATAATTGCAGGTCGTTGAGCTGTATCAAGTTTCCAATGGTCGAAGGAACCGGCCCTGAGAGATTGTTTTCTCCAAGGCTGAGCAAATATAAATTGACCAGATTTCCTATAGAGGTAGGAATTGATCCAGAGAAGTTATTTGTGACCAAGTACAGTACATTGAGCTGTGTCAGGTTTCCAATAGTGGGAGGAATTGTTCCAGAAAGATGGTTTTCGGCAAGTGCAAGGATAGTCAAATTGACTAAGTTTCCTACAGAGGATGGGATTGATCCAGAAAGCTTATTGGTGTAAAAATTGAGCTCAAACAAATTAGTTAAGTTCCATATGGAAGATGGGATTGACCCAGAGAGAGAATTTCCGAAAAGGTAAAGACGATTTAGCTCGGTTAAGTTTCCAATTTCAGAAGGAATAGTACCAGAGAGACCACTATCTGACAAATCAAGAAACTGAAGCTTTGTCAACATTCCAATTTCTTTGGGTATGGAACCCTTAAGGGTAGGATTATGTGCAATGCCTAGATAAACAAGGTTGCTCAATTTCCCAATTTCTATAGGAATGTAGCCTTCTAGATAGTTATTTCCAAAATCTAGATGTGATAAGTTAGCCAAGTTTACTATGGAAATAGGAATTGGTCCACTGAGATTGCATCTAGCTAGATCCAAAGCATATAAACTCCTCAATGTCCACATTTCTTGAGGAATGGAACCATTTAAGAAATTGTAAGACATATTCAAATGACTAAGTCTTGTTAAGTTACCAATTTGTGGAGGAATGGTTCCATAAAAAGAGTTGTTGCTAAGATCTAAGCTTAAGAGGTTGGGTAATGAAGAGAAACTGAGTGTGTGAAGTGTACCTTTAAGTCCATAATTTGTAAGACTTAAGCTATAAACTGACTTGGTTTTATCACATAGAATTCCTTCCCATTTGCATACACTAGAAGTAGTAGTGCTTGTCCATGATGACAATAGAACTTGGCTTTTGTTTTCAAGACTAGATTTCCACTTCAATAGAGCATTTGCTTCACTCTCTATAGAATAAGTTGTTTCATTTGTAGTAGCAGTGGCTAAAGATGCAATCTTTGAAAAACTGGTAACTTGGTATGAAGAGAGTGTTAGAAGAACACATAACAATATGAAGAGACTTTGATATGATGATGCTATAAGCAAGGTTGCCATGAATTTGGTATATTTGGATTTTCTGTATTATTAACTGAATATCAATGTCTGGTATATATGGTGTTTGATGATAGAAGTTGAAGTTGTAAGATGCTTATATATATATAAATAATTAAGCATGTGGTTTGAGTCAAAAAATATGAACACATTTTTTTGGTTGTTGAAGTCTCTGTCTTATTTATATTTTGCAAACAAGTTTCATGCTTTTCATGCTTCGCATTACTTTTTTATGAAAAGCTTGAATTATTATTTTTTATCTAAAATAAAAAATGTACGTACTAATTGTATAAGAGTTAAAGGGATATTGTTATCGTATCATATATAATTATTATTTAATCATCATTGATTGACTTTTAAAAATATGTAATATACAAATAAATGATAAATAATGTTTCGACTCTGAATAAATCTTTACACTTACGATAAATAAATATGAATAAATATTACACTTTTTTATTTGGTTATTTGATAGAATGTAATATTTATACACAATCACTCTAATGATATATTACCATATGAATAAAAAAGAAAAATTTTAAAAATAAAAAGACATTTTCATTTGCTCGAGACAAAGAATGAGATATTATTCAATATGGTACTACAAGTGAATAGTGATAGAGATGCTTTTGATATAGTTTATTCTGTATTAATGGGACCATGTTTCAATATTTCAACTACTTTGTTTTGTCCTTTACTTGGTGGTAATGAAATAATATAAGATATGATTATAAAGTAATTTATAATCACATGGTATGGCATTAGTGGTTTGATGTGATGATTATAAAATATAATTTTTCTTAATATATTAGATCCGATTTGATTTTCAACGTTCACATGCTTAAAGAAACATTTTAATATTGACTACTATACTAAGAGAAGTTGCACAAAAAATATTTCACTGTGTTGGAGAGTGATAGAATTTCCTGAGATCAGGTGCACGGGGTTATTATCTCATTCAACTACTAAAATCATGATATGTATTTTTTTTTAATATTTAAAATTATTTTTATTGAAAATGGTTAAATAAAATATATATCATAATTATAGTGGAGGAAAGAAATAATTTATCTTCTCATGGATACTTTATTCTCAAATTTTATAGACCTTGAAATTTAATTATAGGTAAGATTTTAATTAATGATTTAACCACCCAAAAAATTACTTCAAGATTTATGGGACTTTTGATAAGCTTTCAAATGTCAACATATAATTATCAAGATCTTTTAAATATTCCTATACTAATATTCACCATATTATATAGTGTTTTTAAATATGATTTTCTTCTTAGGCTGATTTTTCCTTACTATTCTTTATTATTGTTAAACTTGTAACTTTATAATATTGTTAATTGTTATACTTTTTTTATTAGATAGATTTCATTATATTTTTTATTAACTTAATTTAGATGAGTAAGTCATCTACAACCAAAAAACTTTAGAAGGAAGAATATTGAAATACAAACTTATAATAAATCCTTAAAAATATATAAATAGATTACATTAGATAGAATTGATATAAAACCTATTAGATTAGATTACATAAGAATATTTATTTTTGGATAAAGATATGCATAAAATTAATCTCTATAAATAGATTAGATTTAGATAATATATCTTATAGAATTAATTAAAGATACATTCCTGATTATCCCAATCACACAACACTATAAATTCCTCTTGAATCATCCTAACCCTAATGAAAAAAACTCATAAAATCACAATGACAGAGACAGGAACCAATGATATTAACAATTTCACTGATGATGTTCTTTGTCACATTCTATCTTTTCTGGCAACAAAAGATGCTGTTGCAACCAGTGTTCTTTCTAAGAGATTTAGATCACTATGGCTCTATACTCCTTCTATTAACTTCACTCAATCCAATGAAGACATTGGAAGTTGGGTAGTTTATTCAGTTATGCGTATGAAAGGTTTGAAACTACCTTTGAAAAGGTTTTGTCTTAAACTCAATGGTCCTATTTATGATGCTGATTCTTTTGATATTAGCACATGGGTTAATGGTGCAATACAACGTAGACTTGAGTATCTTGATCTTAGTCTAAGTTTATCACTTGATATTAATTTCCCACTTGGAAATATTATTCATGGTAGTAAAACCCTAGTTGTTCTTAAACTGAACAAGTTAAAAGTTGATAATGTTTTCATTGATGGGTTTCCATGTCTCAAAACCATGCATTTGGATAATGTTGTTTTCAAACAACATAAACATCTTATGCACCTTCTTTCTGGGTGTCCAAATCTTGAGGAATTGCATGCAATCAAACCAGTAACTGAAGATGGTTATACTTTCAATGCTGATAATGAAGATTTTGAATTTCAAAGTTTGCACAATTTGGCTCTAGTAACTCTTTCCATGGCTGATTGTATTCCAATGGAATGCATTCCTCAAGTAAAGTTTCTTAGTTTCAAAGAGGTATATATATCATCACCATTGAATTTTCATTAGTTTTCTTATTCATTATCATGTTTTGCTAATGAATATGATCTATGATAGAACATTATGGCATTGTTCGGTTCATGCAGCTGACCTAATCTAATGACAGAAAGGCTTTGTGGTTATGTTGTTATTATTCATTCTCGTTTTTATGTTTTCTTTGATTCAGGATTTTTCATTTTTTCAAGCTTCACCAGACTACAAGTTCACTTGCATGTTTAGAAATTTATCATTCCTCAAATTTATTGTTAAGGTCTATAACATGAATTGGTTTCTACAAGTACTCCAACATTGCCCAAATCTTCAATCTCTTGTCATTCTTAAGGTTTGTTTTTTTATCTTACATTTATTTGATATTTCTATTTATTTATGGTTTCAATTCGTGGAAATAGTTTTTTGGCTTACGGGATAAGACTTCATACACATATCCTCTCATGGACAAGGATCTTCTGTCCCAAATGGACCATGTCCTCCTGTCCCCATCCAATAAAAATCCACTAAATAATATAAAATATTATTTTATATTTTTATAATTTTTTATTTTAATTAAATAAGACAATGTGATTGGCTCGGGACACCATTTGGGACACCAAATGGGACAGCTTATCCCGGTTCATCCTCTCATACCCTACTAAGGTACTAACTGGAGGCCTCGTGTACTGAGTAGTCTTTTCTTTTATCTTAATAATGATTTTTTGTTATATAATTTGATAACAAATTATTTGATGTGTATTGTTACAAGGATGCTAATGTTAGTGATCATTATATGGATGAAAACATTGATGTGAAAAAGTGGCAGCCAGAGTTGACTCCTGAATGTCTTTCAACACAGCTCAATCTATGCTCTTTTCAAAACTTTAGAGGTTGGAAATGTGAGTTAGAGTTTGCAAAATATATTATGAAAAATGCAAAAGTTTTGCAGAACATGAGAATCTCAAGTCATAGATCCTCAAAACCACAAACAAAGCTTGAAATGGTTAAGAAATTATCTCTGTGTCCAAAGAGTTCTCCAACATGTGAACTTTCATTTGAGTGACAAATTGTGGAAGTGATTTCTAAGACCCAGATTTGATTTTAATTAGTGTCTATGTGTAATTTCTTAATTGGTTTGTTGATTTTGAAGGTTATGGACTTTTATTGTACACAAATCAAATAGAATACTTGTCCTTATTCCCTTATGTGATACAAATTAAAAAAAAAAAGTTAGATTGGTTTTATGTAATTAGATATTGATGCTCCTTTCATACTTATTGAGATACTCAATCTAAAGTTGCATTGAAATCATTAACATATAATAAGAAATTGTTTTAATATGTATTTGAATTGTTTCATTAAGCTATAAGTTAGGGTGGTTGAAGAAGAATGTTAGACACCCTAAAATTGGAGAAATTACACATTATAATGGAGTTAGTGAGAATAATAAGATTCCTCATTCTAAATGATTTATAAGGTTACACGTACCTTTTCATAAATAGAATGTTTTTTAAGTATCATCTTACTTACAATACTCTTTTTCCAAATGAAGATTATTCAATTGTTCAACAGAAATGTCATATTTCCACTTTCTTAAAGTCTTTCTATGAAATAGGAATTTTGCCAATTATTAATGAGATAAGTATTGTTTCACCCATGTCCATGTTGTGTTGTTTATAGTAATTGAAAATACGTTCAATTCCAGGCATTTACTTCATGATTGACGGAAAAAGATTATCTCCGGAGAGAGAAGTTTTTTTTTCTTTTGCTTTTAAGGGTAGAATTGTAATATCATTAAAAATAAAAAGGACAAAAATAGTATTGTATCTTTCACTTTCATTAGTTTTTGAGGGTACGTTCCTCTCCATTAATGGAGAAGAGTCTTACTCATGATGAACATATTATGGACCATTTTATAATTATTATATAAAATGATTAACAACAAATGTCTTACTTGTTGTATCCTCTATCATGTATCATCATGTATCATCATGTATCATGTATCATGTATCATGTATCGTACCTCATGTTTCTCCATAGCACTTATGAGAATTCACAATCATTCATATATGACATTCACAATAAGCCCCATGCAGATGTAGACATCTTTAACCCAAAACTAGTTTCATTTATATTCTCACCTTCTTTTAATTTTGGGTTTGGTGTGTTAAAGCGGTCGGGTTCGGTTTCAAAAATTAGACTCAGTCAATATTTAGGGCCGATTAGGGACCAAACATGATCTGTCCCGACCCATTCCATGATCACTCACTCATGATGTTTGTATGTGTATCTGTTCAGATATATACAGAGTAATAATAAACAGGTTTAATAATATATATATATACACATATATTATTTTATATGTCAAATTACATATTTACAATAATAGATAATATTTAGAACACTTTATGTAAAATGAGTATACGTTATATTTAATCGAATCTAGGGTCGGGTCCGGATTTAAAGGCTGACCCTGTGAATATTTAGAGTCGGGTTCGCTCCGGGTCTAGGGCCGGATCCAGGTTCAAAAAAATTGTCCGAACAACATTCAAAGCCGGTTAAGGACAAGCTTTAACCCGTCCCAACCCGACCCACGCTCACCCCTATTCAACACATACACCACTATCAATGTTGTAAGAAGGAAATGCATCTTTTTTACCAATAACGAACACAAACTGACAAAACACCACAAGTGTGTCCCTTGCATATCTCAAGTTCTAATCCCTTCAACCTCACTTTTTATTTTAATTTTTCAAGAATATTTTTGAATCTGAAGCGGCCTGATGTCGTCTACATACGGTCCGATGCGGTTGCGTTGCATTGTGATTTGGAGTCACACCGCAATTGCGATGTAATGCAGTTGCAACAGTCGCCGCAACTGCAATATTGCAAGCGCATCATATGATGTTGTCTGCAATTTAAATTACTGGCGAGATGAGTTCATGTACCCCTTCTTGCATAGGGTGGAGACTACACAAAGACTTGACATTAGGGAAACTCTTTCTACAAAGGTAACAACAATTGGTCTTGTTGTTATTGTTGTTGCTAATGCTTCAAACATGTTCACTCTCTTGTTTGGCCTTAACATCTAGCATGGTTGAGAAAGACTGCATTCTCATGTGTCCAACCAAAGCTTCACTTCTTGTAACATAAAATTGTTGGAATTTCTAACAATTTATGGGTCACAAATATAATTCTATAATTGTGTTATAGCCATTGTGTATTTAGCCAATATATATAAAATGGTCTTATGGATTAATTTGGTGGCTAAGGGCATATGTGTCATGAAATATTATGAGCGTAGATACCTTCGGGCAATTTCTAATTTGATGAAGGGACTGAATTAGAATATTGCAACTTAAGTGGTAACTGTTAGTGTTACCTTTATGGGTTATGGTCCCCAGTTGCAGAGCAACGGGTTTTATTGAGTAACTGATGTTATAAGGATTGGTTTATGAGGATATGTGACTATGTCACAAAACCAATATATAAAGAAAAGGGGAAAGACATAAGGTAAGCTAAGGACTCTCACTTTTCACTTAAGGACTTCAGGAACATCAGAGCACTCTCGTTATCTCTGGATTCCCCTCTAGCGGAGCGAACGGAAAACCATCAGACTCTAGCAACCGGAGCATCCTACAACCCACATACCTCGGAGCATTCGGAATGGCAAACCAAGGTATGCGTTTTCTTCTTCACTGTGAAACCAATTGGGGTTTTCTTCGGTCTGGATTAGGATTGTTCCATTAGGGTTTATGTATGGGCATAAACATTTGGTTTCGGAACAATGTCCTAATCATTCGGTTTCGGGGATACGATTAGGATTAATCGGTAATATCCATCAAGTGGTATCAGAGCCACCCCAATTTGGTTCATATGTGAAATTTGGGTTTTTCTGTATGATGTTGTTTATGTTTTCCCCCAAATTGGGTTTTGTTTTTCAAAATTGATGATTGCTATAACATTATTTTGAAACATTAGCAATCATAATGCATTTTTTGGCTGTTTTGGGGTGAATTTTGCGAAAAAAACCCGATGGAGAACCTCCATCTTCGTCAAAACCCTCGGGTAGACGAAGGATTCTCGCTCAAGCGAGAAACCTGTCGCTCAAGCGACGTTGAGGCAGTAGCTGCAACAAAATGGTTGAGTTCTCGCTCAAGCGACATTTAGGCAGTAGCTACGACAAAAGGAGTTGGGCTCTCGCTCAAGCGAGACTCCTCTCGCTCAGGCGAGACCCCTCTCGCTCAGGCGAGACCCCTCTCGCTCAAGCGAGATTCATGGACAATTTTGGGGTCTTTTTCAAGTAAATTTTTTGGGGCTTTGGTATCTTTATGCATTGAACATGGTTATGATATGGTTACCCGCTAAGTTGTCTGTTATTCCAAGTGAGTCAATTGAAGTGGAATGTCGCCAAAGTGACCTCTTTCATGGATATAACTCATAAGGAATATTAGATGTTGGTGTGTGTGGTTATTCATGCGGATGTTAGCTGGCCCAAAGGAAAGTTAATGATTGGCCGAAAATCATACACACTGGCGATGATAAACATGTGATAATTATTCAGTTTTATACATGTGACTGATGAATCAATCCAAAGAGGGGTTCGTCAGTTGACATGTCTTATTATCAATGTTGATCATTGCAACAAGAGTACCACTTGCAGTTAATATTACTGTCCAAAGACTTGATATTAATGGTGCGCTAGGTATCTTGATTGGGACATACCATTGTTTATAGCATATTGATGATTTTGAGTTGTGAGCATGTTTTAGTATATTGTATTTTGTTCTATTCAGCACCAACTATTGCTTCTATATCTGCAAATCTGAATTCGGTTCCGGTTCTCAATGGAACAAATTTTGAGGACTGGAAAGAGAACATGGAAATTGTTCTTGGCTGCATGGATCTGGACTATGCATTAATGGTAGAGCAACCACCTCCTCCTTTGGAATCCAGCACCTCTGAAGAGAGGAAGGATTATGAGAGGTGGGAGCGCTCCAATCGCATGTGTCTCATGATCATTAAGCGCGGCATTCCAGAAGTCTTTAGGGGTACTGTATCTGAAAAGATAACAAGTGCCAAATTTTTCCTTGCTGAGATAGAAAAGCGCTTTGCAAAAAAGCGATAAGGCGGAAACAAGTACTCTGTTACAGAACTTGATTTCCATGAGGTATCAAGGCAAGGGAAATATAAGGGAACACATTATGGGAATGTCTCAAAGCTGAAGGCTCTTAAGCTTGAGATGTCGGAAGACTTGCTCATCCATCTGGTTTTAATTTCTCTTCCTACACAATTCAGTCAGTTTAAGATTTCTTATAACTGTCAAAAGGAGAAATGGACTCTTAATGAGCTCATTTCATTTTGTGTGCAAGAAGAGGAAAGGATGAAGCAAGAAAGGACAGAAAGTGCCCATTTTGCTACTACCTCTAAAGACAAGGGCAAAAAAGAAAATGATTATGGAGCCCAAGAATGAAGCTGCAAAGGGTCCAGTGCAAAAGAAGCAGAAACAGGTTACTGTTTGTTTCTTTTGCAAAGAATCTGGACATTTAAAGAAGAAATGTGAAAAGTATCACGCATGGCGTGCTAAGAAATGTACATTTCTTACTTTGGTCTGGACATTCAGGTGCATTATGGCACAAGCGCCTAGGTCACATTTCTCAAAAGAGAATTGAGCGTCTTGTGTCAGATGGAATCTTGGATTCCATTGACTTCACAGACCATAAGGTTTGTGTTAAATGCATAAAAGGTAAACAGACCAAACAATCGAAAACTGGTGCATATAGAGCTTCGGACGTCTTAGAATTGATACATACGGATATATGTGGGTCATTCCCTACGGCTTCCTGGAATGGTCAACATTATTTCATATCATTCATAGACGATTATTCTCGTTATGCATACATTTTTCTTATTCATGAAAAGTCCCAATCAGTGGACGTGTTCAAAACTTTTAAGGCTGAAGTTGAAAATCAACTCAGCAAAAGGATAAAGTGCGTCAGATCTGATCGTGGTGGTGAATACTACGGTAGATATGACGGTTCAGGTGAACAACGTCCAGAGCCTTTTGCCAAATACCTAGAGGAATGTGGTATAGTCCCACAGTACACTATGCCAGGATCGCCTAGCATGAATGGTGTGTCTGAAAGACGAAACCGGACTCTTAAGGATATGGTAAGGAGTATGATTTGTCATTCTACCTTACCAGAGTCACTCTGGGGAGAGGCACTTAAGACTGCAGCTTATATTAATAGAGTACCAACTAAAGCGGCTGCCAAAACACCTTATGAGCTTTGGACTAGGCGAAAGCCTAGTATTAAGCATTTTCATGTGTGGGGATGTCCAGCTGAGGCAAGGCCTTATAGGCCTTATGAAAAGAAATTGGACTCCCGTACAGTGAGCAGCTACTTTATTGGTTACTCTAAAAAATCAAGGGGCTATAAATTTTATGATCCAAATTTAAGATCCATATTTGAGACGGGTACAGCCACTTTCTTTGAGGATATTGAGTTTGAGGGGGAAGATAAGGTAAGAAACTTTGTCTTAGAGGAAGAATCGGTATCAATTCCAGATCCGATTCATATAGTTGCTTCTGATGAAGCAAATTTGGAACCTCTTCAAGACACTCTCCCTACTCAAGATGAGTTAGTAATTCATGAAGGACAAACTCAAATTCCTCAAGAACATGGACAAGAGTTGCAAGAGCCTATAGCTTTGCGTAGATCCACTAGAGAAAGGAGGAATGCAATTCCAAATGATTACATCTGTTTTCTCCTGGAACATGAGGGTGATGGCGTTATGGATAACGATCCTTCAAACGTTCGGGAAGCCATCCAAAGTTCCAATTCGGAAAAGTGGATTGAAGCAATGAAAGATGAGTATAAATCCATGCAAGACAATAAAGTTTGGGAACTTGTCCCATTACCAGAAGGAAAGAAACCCATTGGTTGCAAATGGATTTTTAAGACCAAGCGGGATTCTATAGGTAATGTGGAAAGGTATAAGGCACGTCTTGTAGCTAAGGGTTTTACTCAAAAGGAAAGGATTGACTATAAAGAGACTTTCTCTCCGGTATCATCGAAAGACTCTCTTAGGACAATCTTCGCTCTTATAGCTCATTATGATTTGGAGCTTCATCAGATGGATGTCAAAACAGCTTTTCTCAATGAAAACATTGATGAAAAGATTTATATGGTGCAACCAGAAAACTTTGTGTCGGGAGACCCAAAGAATATGGTTTGCAGATTGACAAAATCCATCTATGGACTAAAACAGGCGTCTCGTCAGTGGTACCACAAATTTCATGAGGTGATTCTCTCATTTGGTTTTGAGATGAATTCAGTCGAGGATTGTGTGTATCACAAATTCAGTGGGAGCAAGCACTTTTTCTTGCTCTTGTATGTGGATGACATACTGCTTGCCACAAATGATGTGGGTACCTTGTTGGAAACCAAGTCATTTCTCTCCAGTAATTTTGAAATGAAAGATCTTGGTGAAGCTTCTTTTGTATTAGGAATTCAGATACACCGAGACAGATCTCGGGGTATTCTTGGATTATCACAGAAGAGCTATATAGAAAAGGTACTTAAAAGATTTGGCATGCAGAATTGTAAACCAATGGATACTCCAGTTACTAAGGGAGACAAATTTAGTCTCAATCAGTGCCCTAAAGGAAATCTGGAAATTCAGGAAATGCAAAAGATCCCTTATGCATCAGCTGTAGGGAGTCTAATGTATGCTCAAGTATGTACGCGTCCGGATATAGCGTTCATAGTTGGGGTTTTAGGCAGATATATGAGTAATCCAGGAATGGATCACTGGAAAGCAGCCAAAAGGGTCATGAGGTACTTAAGGGGAACAAAAGACTATATGCTCACATATAGGAGATCAGACCAATTAGAGATCATTGGGTATTCTGACTCCGATTTTGCGGGATGCCAAGATAGCAGACGATCCACTTCGGGCTATGTATATCTGTTAGCAGGTGGTGCAGTTTCTTGGCGCAGTGCCAAGCAAACTCTTGTGGCTTCATCCACAATGGCAGCAGAATATATAGCATGCTATGAGGCATCACATCAAGCGACATGGCTGAGAAATTTTGTCACTGGGCTGCGGATTGTGGAAGGAATTGAAAGACCACTAAAGATATACTGTGACAATAAGTCAGCCGTGTTGTTCTCCAATAACAATAGGAGTACAGCAAAGTCGAAACACATCGACATAAAGTTCCTAGTTGTTAAGGAGAAAGTACAAAGCAGACAGTTTTCCATAGAACACTTAGGCACTAACTACATGATTGCGGATCCTCTTACAAAAGGTATCACACCCAAGGTCTTTCATGAGCATACTGCTCACATGGGTGTTCTACAGTGTGAGGATCATTTGGTTTAGTGGGAGTTAGAACGTGTACACACTTTTATGTTTTATGGAATTTCAGTATTATGTATGAATACTTTGTATTCAAACTTCAGTTGATTAATCATTCAGTTTGGTATTCTGTCATTATGCTTTGTACAATAAGGTAATTAAGGATCTCACTAAAGTAAAGTAGGACCAGTTGAAAATTGACATGTAAAGACCATATTCATGTGATTTTCATGCTACACATTTCATGATGTATCTATGTCATTTGGTTGTGTCAAAGTTGGTGATCATTGTTGAATTAGTCATGATTGATATGACGAAGTTCACTGTGGTTCGATACGGAGACGGGACTAATGGACGGGATAATTTGGGTATGCCTGTGACATAATGGTATATTAAGCGCGCAATAAGGATAACACGTATGGTGAATCATATGTGTGACCAGTGGGAGATTGTTGGAATTTCTAACAATTTATGGGTCACAAATATAATTCTATAATTGTGTTATAGTCATTGTGTATTTAGCCAATATATATAAAATGGTCTTATGGATTAATTTGGTGGCTAAGGGCATATGTGTCATGAAATATTATGAGTGTAGATACCTTCGGGCAATTTCTAATTTGATGAAGGGACTGAATTAGAATATTGCAACTTAAGTGGTAACTGTTAGTGTTACCTTTATGGGTTATGGTCCCCAGTTGCAGAGCAACGGGTTTTATTGAGTAACTGATGTTATAAGAATTGGTTTATGAGGATATGTGACTATGTCACAAAACCAATATATAAAGAAAAGGGGAAAGGCATAAGGTAAGCTAAGGACTCTCACTTTTCACTTAAGGACTTCAGGAACATCAGAGCACTCTCGTTCTCTCTGGATTCCCCTCTAGCGGAGCGAACGGAAAACCATCAGGCTCTAGCAACCGGAACATCCTACAACCCACATACCTCGGAGCATTCGGAATGGCAAACCAAGGTATGCGTTTTCTTCTTCACTATGAAACCAATTGGGGTTTTCTTCGGTCTGGATTAGGATTGTTCCATTAGGGTTTATGTATGGGCATAAACATTTGGTTTCGGAACAATGTCCTAATCATTCGGTTTCGGGGATACGATTAGGATTAATCGGTAATATCCATCAAAAATCACCTTAAATAAATTTCTATGACATTTAAGTTAGGAACATGTTATTTCAATAACTTCGGTTCTCTTGTCAACTTATGAATATGTCCTCTAATGCAACAAGAACTTGGTTCTTATTTCTTAAGCCTGGGTTGTTTTATAATCTTTCATTTATTATCCAATAAAATAATCTCATCACATTTTTCCAAATTGACCCTCAAGTTCATATCCATTAATTCCAATAGTCCTAACATTAAAAAACTTGATGGATTAATTTAATACTAACTTTCAATGGTGTTAGAAAAAATTTAATGTTAAAACAAAGACTGTTAACAATATCAGCCTAAGATACCAATTGGACAAACAAAAAGTGATTTTGCTTTTATATAGAAATATTTTTAACTATACATCAAAATAATAATGAGACAAATGGAGGATCTCTAGCTACATCATTTATTGATATAAATAGAATACATGTGAAAAATGCATTTTTCTGAAACAAAATATAAATTACGAGTATAATATTTATGCACTTTCAGTAAGGATTTATACACAGTCAATATATTATTCACCATTCATTTGTATTATTTTTGAGTCAATGATAATTAAATATGAATGATGTATAATGTAGTGACAATGTTTAAATCTCATACACTATCGGGACGTACATTATGAAAGAAACCTCTATGATTCACTTTTCCTCTCTTAGACTCAATAATATATGATCTTATTACTCTTATACACTAAACTGCTATATTTGATTCCAAAAAGTGCAGCTGTGTATAAACTCTTGAAAAAATGTGCTATTAACCCCTGCTCTGTACAAATGCAACTTTGATGCACTACTTGTAACACTAATCTCAGTGTTAGCAGCTGCAAAAAGAACATCACCTTCAGTGACTCCTTGTCCTTTTGATGCTTCTGTTGTATTCATTGTTCCTTCACCAACTGTCACCAAAAAGATGGAAGGACCCGGAATTGCTGGGAACACCAATGTTTCTCCTTCGGGAAGAATGCAACGGTCTATCTCGAATTCCTCGAATGGTGGGGTATATCTATTTACATATAGATTTAGTGGAACTCCTCTCAAAATCTCAGGAGAACCCTGTAAAAAGATTTAAGGAAAACTGACATCAAATATCGTGTCTCACACATCATGCCACATACTGAGTTACCAATTGGCAAAGTTGTGTATTTTCCATCACAAACTGTATATTACAGAAAGGTGAATATGCATGCCAACTATGCTTGCAAAAGCTCACATTAAGTACAACTATCATGGATGGTTTTAAACATTATAATCAAGTATTCAAGTTATATCAAGCTGAATTTCTTCTCGTTTTTTTCGGTGGTACCAAAATAAACGGAATCTCGCTACCTGTTCTATTTTATCCTTTGTGCCAAAAACCATAAAACAGTAAATTGTAATGAGTAAACTGAATATCTAACTGAAAATGGTAAAGTAACAACATTGATTATCATTTACCTGTTTGTATGTAAGCATGGAACAAAGAGTCTGAACATCTCGATGTTTGGGAGTTAGGCCAGCTCGCACAACATTGTCTGAAGTTGCCATACATTCAATGCACTCCCCGGATAAATATGCATGCGGTTCATTTGCCCCGACAAACAATGCTTCACCGGGATTGAGTTTTACAAGGTTGAGAAAGAAGGACGCTATGACGCCAACATCAGCGGGGTATTGCTTTTCCAACCGCAGCACCAGCTGCTCCTTATCTGTTAACTGCCTCATCTGTATGCAGAATGAGATTATTTTGGTATCAATGATGTTATAAACAAAACCAAACTATTTCTATCAGATAAGCCTTGAGAGATTAATTAATGCATTTGAATGGTGATTCTATCTGAAATTACTTCAGTATCCTATACTCAGTACACTACACAATATGGAGGAACAATAGTACAAAACAAATGAGTGCAGAATAAGAAAGTATTTTTGCTCAACTATACATACTTCTGATCCTCCTCAAAGATTTCGGATAATATTCATGTCACATTCACAATGATTTTTTCGGTACAACAAGTATCATATTGTACACACACATATAGGACAAGTAATAAACTAACCTCGCTTTCCTTATGCAGACGACTTTTCAATCGGTTTACTACATCAGTTACTTTATCTTTCTTAGCTGACATAAGGAGAGTGAACACTGTCTGGAAAACAGATTTTAACTGCAGTTCGCTATCCTGATCACTGGTTTGAAAGACGAGGTTTGCATTTTCAGCACCAATCAGCTCGGCAACTTCAGGAACAGTATGAAGCACAGCCTTAAGTTCCTAAAAGAAACAAAGCAGATTGCTCGATTTCTGAGTGAATAACATTTTAACAACGCAATAAATTGACCACGTGTATGATCTAATGCAAAGAAAGATGGTGGAAAAAGGAAAGAAAAAACAGACTAACTGAAAAGAACTCGTTGATCTATACAAGAATCACTCTAGCGCCTTTTATCGAAGGATGAAACAGGTGAACTATTTTTCTTGGAATGGTACATAACCCAGTTCAAATCAAACTACAAAATATTTTCAAGGTAGATTTAGGATTTCAAGCAGTCAACAGAAGCTTAGTAATAGCTTTTCTTGATTGAATGCACAGTCTTGCTTGATTGAACAAATAGACTTTCTAATACAAGAGTTGCAGAAATTATCTATTATGAACTCCTTGGTGAATTAAACAGTTCCTTTAATATTTAAGCCATACTTCCAAGCTTCTAAATATTACACTAATGATTATGCACATCAAGTAAAATCACATAACCCAAATTAAAGTGAAAGCAGGCATTAAAATCATCCCAAATAAAAACCCAATCTTATGCATAATAATCCAAATTAAAGTAACATAACAGTGGTTTAGATCAACCATAAGAAAACATCAAACTTCCATTATTTACCCTGTAACCAACACTTTCATGTTTTATTAACTCAAAAACTTTGCCATTTGATTTTTTCACATGCTGCTCTTAATTAATTAATTGCTTGATAAGCTATAACAGGTAGTTATTGCATCAGAAAGAAACCTGTGAACAAGGTGATATGTGATTGATATTATTAATGTAAGTAAAGTGAACAGAAAAAAGTGCTTCAGTTAGTCACATCTTTAAGGAATCATAAAGTAATATAGGTATGAAGTTCTTTTCCAATCACTTTTTATAGTACATGCATACCAAATTTATTTTATACTTCAAAAAAGTGACATTAAACATTTCTATGAACATACACAATTAACAAAAAAACAAACCAGAAAACAAACCAGGTGATTCATTCTTATAAATGTGTATATTGTCGGGGTTGTCGCAAAGTCACTCGATGTGTCATTTGCTGTTATCGGTCAGAAAAATACTTAATTGTTGAATATTTTTTCAACCGATCAGAGGAAGTGACACATTTTGTGGTACAATAGATGTGCTCCCGTAAATTGCAGAAATAAAATAAACTCCTAAATAAGTAAAAAATTAAATGAAAAATAAATACTTACCAATCATTTGAGATTTTTCTTTTCTCGCATACTGAATTAGTGTTTGTTAAGGAATAAAGTGTATTTACTCTAAAAGTACCTTAAGAGTGATAAATCCGCAAAGTGCTTCAAAGTGTGTCATTGCTAGAGCCATCTCAGGTTTATGATTGCCATCCTTATACATATCAGGACAAAGTTTATGCAGAGTCCTAGCTAAGTCCTTATCTGGGTGTGCCTGTATAGACAAAGCCTTTCCCACAGATAGCACCTAACACCAAAAATCAAATATCAAAACCCAATGCCCTTAATTATTTTATTAAAAGTGAGTGAATATTCACTTTCATCTTATAAATTGTACTTAGTATCAATTTAATTCCGAAAAAATAAATTTAAAACTAGTATTCTGATATTATGAAAGTAAGTCATAAAATATTAAAAAACTAATTTGACATATATTTGATGTTTAAGGAAACCATTTTGGGTTTTTCAAATTTCCAGGTAGTAAATTATTACACGAAAATTTTTTGAGGAGCAAAATAGGTCTCTACTTTTAAGGGTAGAAATATAATTTCAATATAATTAACCAGAATATAAGTGTTATTTTATTTTATGTTTTCTTCATTTTTTTACTTAAGGGTCACTCTATTAAAATTTATTTTCTTTGACCCAGATGGAATTGGCACTAATAGTAGGTAAATGGCAATGTTACTATGGAAAAGCAAATGTTGTAGAGCAGAAATTACCAAAAATTGAAACTTGGCTAAAAATTGAGATACCCAATTGGAAAAGAAAAAACAAAGTGTGAGTGAGAATTGAGATACCTTGAACAAGAAAGGTAGATCACAACCCCATTTGTGAAGAACTTTGTGACCAAGCACATGTGGGTTTTGCAAAAGCCAAGATTTAAGAGTAAGAGAATGAGAAGAATGGTGAAGTAATGAAGGTCCAGAATCATGGGTACCCATCCAAAACTCAGCATAAGGTTTATCTGGTTGGAATTGAGAAGCAGAGTTAAGAGAGAAGAGTGTTGCAACGTTGGAATCACGACCTGGGATACCCCAATCATAGTTCATTACAGAACATTGTAGTTTGACAAGAGACTTTGTTGGATCTTGTTCCTCCATGTGTTGTTACTTGAGAGAGAATGAAATTGAATGTGTTATTGTGAATGCATTGGAAATTGATAATAATAATAATAATAAGAAGAAGAAGAAGAAGAAGAAGAAGAAGAATGAATTATGAAAAAGAAGTTACTTCCAAAATCAAGTAGATTTCAGTTATATGTCTTTTATTAGATTTCAGTTACTTTGTCTTTATAACAATGATGAGATAAGATATAAGGAACTAAATTGATATATTCTCCTACTAAATACTAATATTAATTCTCATATCCATAAAAAAATAATATATGTCATAAAGTGATACTTTATTTATTAGTGATTGATTTACACGTATGGAATATCATGTCACTTTTAAGTTAAAATTTGTTATGATTTGTTTATAATTTTTTTTGGAAGGATATCATGAAATGTAATTTAATCTAACTGTTAACTGATTCAACTTTATGAGTTTACTTTTCTTAGAAAAAGGTTTGGTAGTTTTCTTTTGAAGTTTATGATTATTAATATAGTTTTTTTTTTTGTAGATGAAAAGAAGATATAAATAGTTTTTTGATAAGGAAGCAAAAACTTTATTTAATTATGGAATCAGTAGGGGTATTATTCCGGTGTATAGCGGTTTAATCAGTGGTTCATTAATTAAACCGCATACCAGTAAATTTAGATGTGGAGGGATCCACTTACTCCAAGAGTAAGTGGAAAAACACTTACTCCACATCATGACCATTCATTCTTGGGAAATCGAATGGTTTGAATTGGTGAGTACATCTAAGCCATTGAAATTTTCAAGATTGGATGGCTAAGATGAAGAGTAAGTGTTTTTTGGAGTAAGTGGATCCCTCCCCAATTTAGATATACATATATAATATATTAACATTAATGTTCAAAAATCAATAAAAAATAATAATTATTTTTATTTCATTACAAAATTAATTTTAAATAAAAATCGATCGGTATGACCAATACTGTTAATTGAAAATTGGTCGGTATGATCGTTTTTGTCCAGTTTTTACCGGTATAATTGTATAACCAATATAATTATTATATCGTACTGGTATTGAGACCGGTTCATCAATTTATCAGTTCAACCGGCCGGTATGAAATGGTTTTAATAACTATGCATGGGACGATTACAACATGTGAATTAGGGAACACAATGACAAAAATACCCTCAATTCAATAGATGATAAAGATCACATTTCTCATTTTGGTCATACGCATGTTTCACTAATTTAAAATTCATTAACTTGAAAGTGGTTTTTAAGTAAAAAATAATTAACATGAAATGTAACTAAAATTAAGGCTAAGAATTAATGTGGTTAAAGAGAGAAAATGTAACATTATCACAAGACAAAAAAAGTTCTAGAAAGGGGAAAGGAAAAAGGTGTAAGAATCGATGCTTATTAGATGAGTAGTGATACTCTTTATTAATGGACAAACAAGTGAGGTCATTACACTTGATTTTAAGGACAAAAGAGTTCTTACAAGGTAAATATATGGTTCACCAATCATACATGATATTCAAATTCTTATCTATATAACAATCTTTTTATAATGGTAAATTAAGGCCTAAATGGTAAATTTGGAAAATCAAAATTACACCCGGAGTAGTTACCAATTGTTTTGACTTTATAAGTTAGTATATATATGACATTAAAATAGTGAAGGATAAATTAGACAAACAAAAATTACTCTAAGTAGTTATTTTATGTTTCCCTTTATATATTAGTATAAATATACATGAGAGATCAATTTTTACTTAGATTAAATTACACAACTTACATTTTATTTAAAGGGGAGAGATCTACTTACTCCAAGAGTAAGTGGAAAAAACCTACTTCACATCATGATCATTCATTCTTGGGAAATCCAATGGTTTAAATTGATGAGTACATCTAAACCATTAGATTTTCCAAGATTTGATATCTAAGATGAGGAGTAAATTTTTTCCACTTACTCTTGGAGTAAGTGGATCCCCCTTTAAATAATAGCTTGTGGTTAAAGAGAAAGAAAATGTAAAATTATCACAAAGACAAAAAAAGTTGTGGATATGGGAAAGGCAAAAGGTGATGGAATCCATGCTTAATAGGTAGGTAAATATATAGTTCACCAATCATACATGATATCCAAATTCTTATCTATATAACAATCTTTTTATAATGGTCCGGACTAAACTCACCCATATCCAAATTTAATATGGCTCGATCAGGGCCAAACAGAAAAACCTGATTTAAGCAAAATATTTGAAATTTAATACCTCGACTCCATATATTTCTAGGCTTTAGCGGGTTAGCCCTGTATACTCGGCTCATAAACCATGCAAATGAAGTAACATAACTAATTGTCACATCAAGTAGGTCCCACTGCCCAATCTCAAATTAATTCATAATTCCATATATTGGCCATATAAGATCCAATATTGGTAATTGTTGAACATGTTTGGCTAGAGTTAACTTCAAGTTTGCTCACATGTCTGATAATGGTCATGCCACTAAACCAGAAGCAATTGGTTCATCCTAGTGTTGAGATTGGTCAGAGGCCAATGATCATACATATAAGATTTCGGTCTGTACGATTATTTATCATGGTCGGTCAGACAAGATCTAACATTCATGAATGTCAACTACGCTAGGACAATCAACTTAGCTAAGTAAAATGATGACAACAACAATACATTTTAGCATATGTTATGCCGAATAACCTTTTTTCACGCAAAAAGGCAAAGACGTACCAAGTGACAATTGTCAAGTTCACATTATCCACACAACAAAAGTGCTCCAATTTCACAAGACCATTAGTCTGAGGTTATTGAAAACGACCATGTCATGTCTCCATCGTCCACAATGACGACATATCCCCTTGGAGTGCAAGTCACTCCACTTCAGTATAAATAGGCAAAATCATCCATAAAGGGATAATAATAATTCTCTATGCTTCTCTATAAGCATACTCCCCTGATCAAGCAAAGTAGTTCAGATTCCAACAATCCATCTTCAACACAAAATAACAATGATTGTATAGTATAAAAAACTCTAATTTTTTATAGGGTAAGTATATCATTTACTAACTCGTGTATTACTTTTATTTAATAATTAATATATAAATGAGCATAAAAAACTCTACTTTTCTCATTCGATATATGTGATTTTGCCAATAATACAAGTCCACTTCAACTTGGAACGTCCCAACACCCATTCCTTGAACAAAATGTAGATTAGTTTTTAAGATAATGAATGGGAGTGGCTACACAAAATAAATAAATCAATATACATGTCAATTAAGGATCACATTTTATTTTTGAATGGGTAAATATTAATTAGAGTAAATTATACTCACACCTTCTGAGTTTTAGTGAAATTACACAAATCACCCCTCTATTTTTTGTCCTTACACGAACCACTCCTACCTCCTAGACGAACCACCCCTAGTTTTGTATATATATATATTACAATGACTACCCCTGCATGTTATAAAAGTGTAATTTTTTAAACAAAAAACATGTGATGAGTGTAATTAATTTAAAAATATATTATATATTGTGTAATATTTCAAATAGTACAAAAATCAATGTTTCTTTATTATTTTTGTCTCATTACAAAATAAATTACTAATTCTAAAGACGTGTTTAAAAACTCTTATAATATTTTGTAACGAGCCAAATAACGAAGACACATCGACTCTCATATTATTTGAATTTGTCTACACAATATACAATATTTTATTTAACTTAATTACACACGCCACACGTTTTTTTTGTTTAAAATATTACACTTTTATATTACGCATGGGTAGTGATTATAACATATGTACAAAATTAGGGGTGATTCATGTAAGAACAGAAAACGAAGAAGTGATTTGTATAATTTTACTAAAACTCAGGAAGTGTGAGTGTAATTTACTCATTAATTATTATAACTTGGTCTAGTGTTATTATGTATTGACTTCTCAATAACAGATAGAGACAAGAAATATTGTGAAACTAAGTATAATGAACAGATCCCATTAACTACATATCTCAAATGTTACAAATCAGTTTGAAGTGTGTTACTTACTCATGTCTGTAACTTCTTGTAGCTTTATGTCTTGTGTAAACATTTAGGTATACCCATTAAAGCTTTGATTAAATTCCAAGAAGCACTCCATTTGAACCATTATGAAACAGAAGTTGGTTTACCTTTGAAACTATCACTGAAGCTATCCATGACATGCAGAAGAAAGGCACAACAGAATGGTATTAGTCCTCATAAGAGGAATGGCGACGCCTACGAGAGTGTTCGTCTCTTTCTTTTCTCTTGTGAGAATGTCTCTCGATTTCAGTGTTACTCCTGCGTCGGTGCTCTTTCTTAGATGAACTCCTATCATGTTGGTGACCATCCCTCTCTTCGCTCCTCTCCAAAGAGCTCTTTCTGCGTGAGTGATCATCTCGGTGACTTGAATTCCTTCTGTGGTGCCGTTCTTCAATATTCTCCACTGAACTTTTGACGTCACCAACATCCCGGTCCCTATCCTTAGAATCCCTTCTTCGAGGGCCTTCCTCCCTATCCGAAACGCCGTTTTCTCTCCGAGGGGGAGATGGGGCCTGTACATATATGTAAAGGCAAATAAAAGAAATTAACAATAAAATTGTAAAATTCAAATTTTGGTTTGGAATAAATTGCTGATTCATCAAAGGCAATAGTAAACAACAAGATAAAAATAATGTGCCATGACCCATCTTGCAAGAAACAACCCTAAATCAAATACAGATTCATTTGCTATTAATCTCTCAAAATATTTAATAATGCAGATCAAAGATTCTTACATGTTATATTATATGACACTTTCTAAGTAGGATATGCTTAATGGTTAAGTAACAATACCTGATTGCGTGACAAGTATCTTCCCTCGGGTGGAGGTGGGATGCCAAGTTTCTCCAACTCCTCATACGGGATTGGTTTCCTGGTTACATGGTAAAAAATACAGAGTCAATATAGCCGCAATACGCTATATAGTAAATGGCGATATGTCATTTTATGTCTGCAATACGCTAACTAACTTCACCCCTTTTTCACATAAAACTGAGTGAAACAAACAATTTGCTGGCCCGTTGCAATACCATAATATCTTGAAAACTTGCTGCTAACTAGTTGATTAATATGTGATAGAGCAATTTATATCCATCTTGAAAACCTGCCTATTTGTGTTTGATGTTATACATAGCCGATCCTAAACCCGGATAAAAGGTGAAGGTTGTGTTAGACAGTCGACAACCAACATAAAATTTTGTCGAATCTCTATGATAAGTGATTACAGACACTAATGGTTTGGCCAAGTTACATCTCTTATTTTAAAAATTATATTGATCTACCACACTTTGAATTTCCATCAAACAATTAAATTTTTGCAAACACATACCTCGTTGTTTAGCTGTTTATAAGAGATTTCAGAAACAAGGAAATATATTGTGGATATAAGAGGATAGAAGTATACAAGGGTGCACGGAATGGTTTTTCTCTTCCACCAAAGCGAAGTTGTCCGGATTCTTTTTTGCCACCAAGACCACCACCTGTTGGAGAAAATAGAGAATAATAAGATGGCTTCGGCTCCGTGGTTAGAAATACAACATAAAGAATGAGTCACTTTAACTGACCTAGCCTTCTAGGAATCCACCCGGGCATCAACTTTTGTCTGTTATAGTCAACAATGATTTCATTATCATCAATAATTGCATGATGAGCATCCTGAAAATAAGAAAATTCAAGAACTATCCGTAACAGTAACATTCATAAAAAGATATATTGTATAAGCAAGGTGAAGCCTAAATGATTTCTTTTGATTTTTGTCCCATATGGCTGTAAAATCGGCTTCTTGAGCTTCCTTTTATTGAATTAAAACTAAACAAAGTTTTAACATGTCAGTGTACCATATATGCATGTCGCATCTCCCTGTTAGTTTCATATTCAACAAATGCATAACCACGAGAAGCTCCGGTAACTGCAACCAAAAATGAATTAATTAAACGTAAAAACTTCAATTGTATTGCTTGAGAATATTATGACCAAAAGAGTAATTAACAATTTATATCGTTCAAAAGAACAAATACAAACAATTGCCAACTCATTGGCCAGGGATTAACACAAATTCAGATTCTTACACAAGTACACAATCAAAAAGTAAAGGGTGGCCTAGTGTACGAGGTTCCCACCTAGTGGGGTCTGGGGATGATAGATGTATGCAGTCTCACCCTCGTAAGCAGAAAGACTTGTTTCCAGGATTTGACCACAGGGTCGCAATGTAAGCAACTTTACTTTTGTACTGAGGCTCATCCTTGAAGTACAGAATCAGCAAGTACTCAATCATATTAATCATTTGATAAACATGCTCAATATGAAATACCGTTTCTACAAAATATTTTTAGAAACACACAATTTGATTCACTGAAATAGATCCACAGACAGAGTTTAAGAATTAATTAAGATAAACCAAAGAAGGATACCAATGTCCCGGACCAAGCGTAAGCTCTTGATCTGACCATATTTGCTCATAAACTGAAAGACAAAAACCAAAAATTCCATCAGTACATGATTTAGGATATCCAATAAGTTAATTAAGATTAAAGCCATAAAAATGAGGCAGTAAGAGAAGAAATGGAAGTATAATCTAAACATTTAATCGGGTTCAGGAGTACTGTTATTTACTTTGTATTTAATTTGTCCTTCAATATCCTCCATCAATGCTGAACTCTTAAATCAAATAATGTCATTGCCCTTAAAATTGAATTCCATCATTCCATGAAGAAACTCACAAGCTTAAAGGAATAAAATTGAGTTCTAGATGCTGATTTCAACTAATACAAGCTCTACATTTCTTCCATACACTCACTAATCCATTGTTTGTGCAGACTGAAGACAAGATCAGAATTTAACCCTATCCTTCTAATACAAATTTCTCAGTAAAAATCAAATATAAATTAACAATTAACTAATTCAAAATACATTTGAACAATTTTCTTCTTATTTATCATATAGACAAGGCTGAAAGACAAAAAAATGGTCAATGGAATTAAGGTTGAAGCAGCAAAATTACAAAAAAAAGTGAAAAACAACAAAACTGAAATTCATCTTGTTTGAGAAGCTATATAGAAAGAGATAGTCGGGTCGAATGCACGAGACTCTCACTTAGTGGGGTCGGAGGAAGGTAAATGTATGCAACCTTAACCCCGCAAACAGATAGACTATTTCCAGTATTTGAACTTGTGACCTCATGGTCACTAAACAACAACGTTACCATTGTGTCAAACTCAACCTCTATGCATCAGCTTATTAAAAAAATCATCAAAAACCAACTTTGTAAAAACACTTTTACAAACAGACCCTTAAAAACTGAGGGTGGTAAACCTAAAATGCAACTTTTTTTAGAAAAGCTATATTTTTAAAAATCTAAAAAAATCAATTTTTTAAGCCTAAACATGTGAACCCTTAAAATACCCTAAACCAAAATCAATTTTTTTTTTCAGAATGACTTAATTTAAAAAGTATAAACAAAAAAGCCCTTAAAAAACAGAGAAAAATATATACCTGGTGGATAATTTGTTCAGTAGTTTGGTGATTGAGGCGACCAACAAAGACAGTGCAGTAAGGATCCATTGTAGCTTTAGAATCACCATGTGGGTCATCTGCAAAAACATTTAATTTTTAATTAATTGAAATTTGTAATAAAATGAAAATGAAAATGAAAATGAAAATGGATATAGTTACAAACATAGTGAAAGTTTTTGACAGAGATGAGCACGATGAATAGCTTTGTCATGAGGAACAATATCAGTTCCATCAATGCTTCCAACTTGAATGGGATGATAAGAATTTGCATAGAATATTGAGTTTAATTTTCTTGATTTTGTTTCCATCACATTGAATTATATATATAAATATAAATACAGAAAGGGATTATGAATTTATTTAGAGATGTTCTTGTGAACCATAGGGCTAAATAGATTGGGCTTGTGGAAATTTATGCATTCTTCTGTTTCACAAATCACTTATAAACTCAACTTCATCACTATCATCTAAGGTTACATTTTGTACCAATGCATAAAATCATGTTTTAAATACAATAACCTAAAGAAAGAGTGGGATTTTATGTTTGATGAAATGATAATTTCAAGAATAATATGCACATAATAGTTATTATTAGCTATTTTGGACACTAGAAATCATACCGTGTAGCAATTTTCATGCCCTAATCTCATGTTAATGCTTCCTTGGCCACTAACCAATATTCTAAAGGATATAGTTATTTTTATAGAATATATTTATCGGAAATTCAGAATATATTTTAGGTGTTACCCCTCTTTAGTAGTTTTGCACTTTAGATCCTAATGTGCATAAATTTAGATAAAATTCTCATGTAAATTTAGATAAAATTACCACATGTACATTAAACTCCTATTACAAATCTTTTCATTTTTTACCATTTCATTCATATCCATCAATATGTCAAGTGAAAAAGGTATCTAAACATTTTTGACAAATGTGAACTTCTTCCAAAAACACTAGTTGGTTACCCGTGCATTCGCACGGGCGGATTCCGTTTTTCACAAATTTATATAAATAGTAAAATAAATAATTATTAATATTATAGTTTAAGAGAAAAGAATTTATTAATATAAAAGTGTAGACAAAATTATTCCGAATTATCTAAAACAAACAAAAATAAGGTAAAATCATTTGGAACATGAGACACAAGCCGAAGATATAAGATTTTATTAAATAAGTCTTGTCGTCAACTGATTTAAAGCATAATACACAATAGTACTTTATAAATTACATTTACTCCAAGATAAAAGTGAAGTAACAAAGATTAGTAAGTAATATATAATATGGTCAAAGTACAATTGTACACAATAATATAAAAATTATAGAATAGATCAATAATATAACATATAAAATGAGCTAAATAAAGGTTCTATGCACTCACAGTTTTTAATTGTTGGGAATCATTGACATCTGAATTTCATTTTTTCCCGTTAAAAAGTGAAGGTTGTTGGAAAGTAGGGCATTCGTCGTTAATAACATAAATAACCATTGACAAAATAACAATGTTACAAATATAAATCACATCATCTATTGGAAGATGATCTAACTTAGAATATTGTGACAACTGGAGGTCACATTCGCTCAAAGAGTCCAAACATAGACCAAAAGTAGAAAAGCTACAACAAAATATTTATGACAATCATATTGACAATTGGAAAAGACAGTAGGTAGATGATAGTAAAAGACACACTATCCATAAAAGTTCAAACATTTTTTGTATGAGAGACAATATAGGAATTACCTTTGCATTTAAAATGAGCTAAATAAAGGTTCTATGCCCTCACAGTTTTTAATTGTTGGAAATCATTGACATCTGAATTACCTTTTTTCCCGTTAGAAAGTGATGGCTGTTGGAAAGTAGGGCATTCGTCGTTAATAACATAAATTGAAAAATAACCATCGACAAACTAACAATGTTACAAATATAAATTACATCAATTATGAGAAGAGGATCTAACTTAGAATATTGTGACAACTGGAGGTCACATTCGCTCAATGAGTCCAAACATAGACGAAAAGTAGAAAAGCTACAACAAAATAATTATGACAATCATATTGACAATTGTAAAAGACAGTAGGTAGATAATAGTAAAAGACACACTATCCATAAAAGTTCAAACATTATTTGTATGAGAGACAATATAGGAATTACATTTGCATTTAAAATGAGCTAAATAAAGGTTCTATGCACTCACAGTTTTTAATTGTTGGAAATCATTGACATCTGAATTTCCTTTTTTCCCGTTAGAAATTGAAGGTTGTTGGAAAGTAGGGCATTCGTCGTTAATAACATAAATTGAAAAATAACCATCGACAAACTAACAATATTACAAATATAAATTACATCAGCTATGGGAAGAGGATCTAACTTAGAATATTGTGACAAATGGAGGTCATATTCGCTCAATGAGTCCAAACATAGACGAAAAGTAGAAAAGTTACAACAATATATTTATGACAATCATATTGACAATTGGAAAAGACAGAAGATAGATAATAGTAAAAGACACACTATCCATAAAAGTTCAAACATTTTTTGTATGAGAGACAATATAGGAATTACCTTTGCATTTAAAATGAGCTAAATAAAGGTTCTATGCACTCACAGTTTTTAATTGTTGGAAATCATTGACATCTGAATTTCCTTTTTTCCCGTTAGAAAGTGAAGGCTGTTGGAAAGTAGGGCATTCGTCGTTAATAAAATAAATTGAAAAATAAGCATTGACAAACTAACAATGTTACAAATATAAATTACATCAGCTATGGGAAGAGGATCTAACTTAGAATATTGTGACAACTGGTGGTCACATTCGCTCAATGAGTCCAAACATAGACCAAAAGTTGAAAAGCTACAACAAAATATTTATGACAATCATATTGACAATTGGAAAAGACAGTAGGTAGATAATGGTAAAAGACACACTATCCATAAAAGTTCAAACATTTTTTGTACGAGAGACAATATAAGAATTACCTTTGCATTTAAAATGAGCTAAAATAAAGGTTTTATGCACTTACAGGTTTTAATTGTTGGGAATCATTGACATCTGAATTTCCTTTTTTCCCGTTAGAAAGTGAAGTCTGTTGGAAAGTAGGGCATTCGTCGCTAATAACATAAATTGAAAATAACCATCGACAAATTAACAATGTTACAAATATAAATTACATCAGCTATGGGAAGAGGATCTAACTTAGAATATTGTGACAACTGGTGGTCACATTCGCTCAATGAGTCCAAACATAGACGAAAAGTAGAAAACCTACAACAAAATATTTATGACAATCATATTGACAATTGGAAAATACAATGGGTAGATAATAGTAAAAGACACACTATCCATAAAAGTTCAAACATTTTTTGTATGAGAGACAATATAGGAATTACCTTTGCATTTAAAATGAGCTAAAATAAAGGTTCTATGCACTTACAGTTCTTAATTGTTGGGAATCATTGGCATATGAATTTCATTTTTCCCCGTTAGAAAGTGAAGGCTGTTGGAAAGTAGGGCATTCGTCGTTAATAACATAAATTGAAACATAACCATCGACAAAATAACAGTGTTACAAATATAAATGACCTCAGCTGTTGGAATAGGATCTAACTTAGAATATTGAGACAACTGGTGGTCACATTCGCTCAATGAGTCCAAACATAGACGAAAAGTAGAAAACCTACAACAAAATATTTATGACAATCATATTGACAATTGGAAAAGACATTGGTAGATAATATAAATAATTTTTCCCCATCTTATTACATTTCCTTATACTTATTAATATTATCTATTTCTTCACCAATCAATAGCCTTGATCCATACCATGAACGGGAAACAGTTGGAGGAGAGTCACCTATGCAATTGTAAAAAAGTTAGAGAATGTATATTACAAAAAGATTATTAAAAATGAAAATAATACAACTACTACAATTTTTCCTTTCTTGATTCTAGCATTTGTTAAGATAATGATCATATGTTCACCATTTCGTACATGTATGGGCAAAGAATACCTTAATTTATAGTATGGCTGAACCAAAATAGAATTGGCATTAGGGGTGCTAATTTGAGCAATGCTCTTTAAATTAACATGACTGCCATAGTATTCCACCTACCACAAAACATAAAAACTCATCCATATACAAAATGAAACTATGGTGTAATATAAATAAAGTCCCTCAAAATGGAATTGAATATGCAGTTCAAAAAGATACCTCAATTTTGTCAAGCATAGCTGAGTTTGATTTGTCAGTCCTTATAGAATTGAAATTTGAGCGAATATTTTCAATAGTCTTTTCCATCCTGTTTTTCTAGGGGAGACAAAAAAGTATATAAATAATAAGGAATTAAAAGGCACTTATTTATTAATGAATATAAAACCCTATACCAGTAAATGATAGAGAGACATACAATATCATTCTCAATAGAGGCTTTTTCGTCTTCAATGGTTGCAGCCTTCACAAACAAATAAACATGCTTCAATAATGAAAATAGGAATACATACATGCAAATGTGTCATTTTTTTCCAAAAATAAAGAGACATGATAGAAATAGTGAATCAATGCAACAACAACACTAAGGATGAATATATTTAGAGAGATCTATGATTTCTACAAAGAGAACAATATGATTTCTACATAAATCATCGATTAAAAAAATAAAGCTTCATAACTCAGTAAAGTTGAAACCTTTACAACAATAAAGGTTGAACAAAAGGGATCCAATAAAGTTCATGGTTCAGTAAAGATGCAACATGGTAAAATGCAAAAATCACATATATGACATAAGAGAAACATGCTTCATTAATGAAAATAGTTATACATACATGCAAATGTGTCATCTTTTTTCAACAATAAAGAACATCTCAAAGATTAAAAAAAAATACACAAAAAAATGTTATATTGAACTCGAAAATAAAAATAAAAAGCTTCATCCAACGGAAACGAAAAAATGTTACCTTGTTAGTAAATGTTGAACATAAAAAACATCATTCGCGTAACTCTGAAAAAAAAAGATAGGTAGTATGAGATGTTAAATATCACGAACATGAAAAAACATAAAAAAAAAATAGAGATCAAGAACATTCTCGTAACTCAAAAAATCAACATTCCATTAACTTTAAAAAAAATCAACTTAAAGAACATGAAAAAACATACCTTTCCTTTGAGATGAGTATGAGATGTTAAAAATATTCTCGTAACTTAAAAATGTTATGTTGAACCCATAAAGCATACAAAGAATGTTATCTTGAACTAAAAAATAGAAAATAAAAAGATTCACCATGAACAAAAGATTTTATTTTTTCTTGATAACTATTAAGATAACAAAACATGTTTTAGTAATTAAAAATAGGAAGAAGAGAGTAGAAGAAGGATGAATAGAAAATGATTAATAAATGATGAATAGAAAATGGTGAATACATATACCTTTGTGATGAATAGAAAATGGTGAATATAATTAAAAAAATAAACAAAAAAGATGAATACATATACCTTTATGAAGAAGGATGATGAAAATGAAGATTTTAAAATGAAAAAGAGGAGAGTATTAGAAGAAGGAAGAAGAGAGTAGAAAGAAGAAGATGAAGTGAGAGATGAGAGAGAGAGTGAGAAAGATGAAAGTAATAAATGCTGACATAAGGTAATAAATGCTGAGAGAAGGTAGGTAATTCAAAAAAAGCAAGTTCACCAAAATACCCCTAACTGAGTAATATGAGGTAAAATATAATGAGGGTTATTTTAGGGAATCTGTGTTTATTTATTAGTTTATTTAAAGTTATAGTAAATGACAATTATACCCTTAAATAAGCCACGTGTCAAGAATATGGAATTCTAGAATTGTAATTTTGCCAGCCCTTTGCATTTCTATATAGTAATAGATGTTTGACATATAATTCTGATCAATAATATTTGATTCACAAGGGTCACATCTTTAAGAACGATCAAACCCTCAAAACCTATAATATTTACCCATTTCCATTTACATATGTACATTCACTACATATGTACATTCACTAACAATATTATATTTGTTTATTTGATAAGTTGGGTGTTTCTTGGTGAAATGAGGGATAGTATTAAGTTTGGTGGTAAGGACAAGGTAAGAGTGTAATTGATAGTGTTGTGAAACTGTAACAAAAAAAGACTTTTTTGTAATCTAAAAAAATTGCATAAAATTAATAATAGATTAAACTTATTTGTCTTATTCTGTGGACATTGACCACTTATATATAGTAGTAGAAGTTCGGAAAAGATAAACTAAACGAATAAAAAAGATATTATCTAATCAACTAAGATATGCTAACATCAAGATAAGTTATTCTCTTGGGCCTGGTTATGCTATCCTCTATACTAATATTGGCCTCAGATATAGATGACCCAATATTAACCTTGTCTCGAATAAGATAAAGATCTTATTCAATCTTTAATTTTTTTTTGGTAGATCCTTTGTTAATGTATTGGCTCATTGGGCATGTGTGTAAATTTAACAATCAGCTACATTTATTTTTATATGCATAATAGCATTTGTTTATCTATGTAATTATTCATTATTTGGGCATTTTGCCAAAGAAGAAGAAAAAAAAAAAGAAATTACAACATGGGGTGCAAAAGTTTTCTGTAATAAGGTTATTGGACTAACTTTATGTTCAATCAGTGTTTTGAAAACCGTGTCGTACCGGCCGGTTCGACCGGAAAACCGGCGAACCGGTTGCCTAACCGGCACGGCACGGGTGTTATACCGGGTATGTAATGAAACCGGTTAAGACCGGGTAAAACCGGCCGGTTTTGCTCAAAACCGGTGAACCGGTTTAAACCGGCCGGTTTACATATATGTGCATTTTTAGCGTTTTTAACTTTTTATCCAGTAACCACAACTCCACAAGTACACGATATAACCCATTTTTCTAGGTTTTCATTCACTTTTCAAGTTTCTATTCTCTTCAACCTTTCTTCAACCTTTTCTCACTCAGTTCATCAGTTCATTGCACCTCTAAGCATTACCAACTACCAATTACCAACACTTTGTTTCTTTATCAGGTATTGTTTCTAAATTTTATGCAATTACACACTGAATTTTGTTGCTGCTGTTATGCTTTGTTTCTCCCCAAATTATTAATGTCAGCATGAATGCATGATTTGGGTCAGGGGAGAAGAAAAACCTGAGTTCATTGCAGTATTAACTTCTGTTATTGATATGAATTCTATTATTGGTATTATTGGTATGAATTTTATTATCTGTGCCTACTCCATTTTTGGCATGACTGTAAACAAATTTCATGAACTATACCTATCAAAACGGGCTACCAATGCAAAAAACTGATGCTTTTAATATGTTGTAATCGATTACAATATACTCGTAATCGATTACAACACATTAAAAGCATCAGTTTTGCTATTTTTTAAACACTGTAATCGATTACACAATACTGTGTAATCGATTACAGTGTTTAAAAAATAGCAAAATTGATGCTTTTAATGTGTTGTAATCGATTACGAGTATATTGTAATCGATTACATCATGTAAAATGCATGGGTATTGACTTTTGTGCTAATTCATGACAATAAATATATTAATGCTTATTATTTTTATGCTTATTTTTATGCTTACGAATAATGGAATTGTTTATAATTGTTCTTAACTACTCATATTGTAGAAATACATGGCATCTAATGAACCTGAATTACCAACATCACAAGAAGCATCAACGGAAAATACTTCTACAAGTAGTTATAGGACGAAATCAGATCCAGCTTGGGCGCATTGTAAACAAGTTGTTGCGGAAAATGGAAGAACGGTTCTATTATGTCTTTCCTGCATGAAACAAATCAAAGGGGGTGGAATCACTCGATTTAAGGCACATTTGGCTGGAGTAAAAGGACAAGTTGAAAAGTGTAAGAAAGTACCAACAAATATTCAACATCAAGTCCAAAAATCAATTGATGAAATAAAGAGCAAAAAAAGGAAAGTAGAAGATGAATTCGAGGATGGTAATCCTTGTGATAAAGTTACTGATTTATTGCACACTCAATCAATTGAAACACCTCATACATCTATATCTCAGAAAGGGAAAGGTCGCATAGGCTCTTACTTTATGCCTAGAACAACACCTGGTGCTCAACCCACTTTAAAAAGTGTCATGCAAAGTAAAGAAGTGATTGAGAAATGTGACCTCGCTATCGCAAAATGGATGATTGATGCTTCTGTGCCGTTTAACGCAACTAACTCGGCATATTATCAGCCCATGATTGATGCCCTTTGTAGCATGGGTCCGGGTTATAAAGGTCTCAACTATTACCGTATTCGTGGTCATTTAGTAAACAAATGGGTTGAAGATGTGAAAATACTTGTAAATGATTATCGATCTATTTGGAAGCGAACTGGATGCACTCTTATGGCAGATGGTTGGACTGATCGTAGCAGACGAACTCTTATTAATTTTCTCGTCTATTGTCCTAAAGGAACTGTCTTCATAAAGTCTGTTGATGCTTCATATGCATCCAAAACTGCAGATTTGTTGTTCAAACTTTTCAAGGAGGTAGTGATGTATGTCGGTCCTGAGAACATTGTTCATATTGTTACAGACAATGCTGCTAATTATGTCGCTGCTGGTAGGTTATTGGAGAAAGAGTTTCCTCACTTGTTTTGGTTTCCATGTGCGGCTCATTGTGTTAACTTGATGTTTCAAGACATCGGAAAATTACCAGAAGTAACTGACACAGTATCACATGCTGCAAATATTACCAAGTACCTATATAATCATTGTCATCCATTGTATCTAATGAGACAATTCACTAATGGGAAAGAAATACTTCGTCCAGCTCCAACTCGCTTTGCCACTAACTTTATTGCATTACAAAGTATATTGGCCCAAAAGGATGCACTAAGAGCTCTTGTAACATCTAGAGAATGGACAAGCTCAGCTTATTCCAAAGATGTTAAGGCAAAAAAATGCGTGGAACAAGTGTTAGATTCAAACTTTTGGAAACAATGTGCTGACATTGTTAAAATTACTGAACCACTTGTTCGTGTGTTACGTATTGTTGACAGTGAGGATAAGCCTGCAATGGGTTTTCTTTATCAAGCATTCTTTAAAGCTAGACATGAGATGGAGAGGAGGTTTCAAAGAAATAAGACTAAAATAAAACCTTATTTGGAAATTATGGATAGTCGGTGGGACTTACAATTAAAAAGAAATTTACATGCTGCTGGATATTGGCTCAACCCACAATGTTTCTTCAATGTTGAAGAATTTGAAAAACATAAGTTCACAACATCCGGTCTTTTGGATGTTTTTGAGAAACATGCTCATGGAGATCCTGATTTGCTAGATAAGCTAACTAGCGAGATGAGAATATATAAAGATACTGAGTTTGATTTTGGAAGACCGGCTGCCATACGTGAACGGAGTAAAGTGATGCCAGGTATAATTAGTCTTTCATATTTGGTAGTTGTCTTTAATGTCTATTACTAATTGTCTTAAATGTTTAATATTAAATAAGATGTTGAGTTAGATTTCATTTAATGTTGTAGATCAATGGTGGGAAACTTATGGATGTCGTACACCAAATCTGCAAAAGTTGGCAGTCCGCGTTCTAAGTCAAACATGTAGTGCTTCCGGCTGTGAGCGGAATTGGAGTGTGTTTGAACACATTCATACTAATAAAAGAAATAGGTTGGAGCATCAAAAACTTAATAATCTTGTTTTTGTTCGTTACAACTTGAGGCTACAACAAAGGTATTGTCATTTTATTACATTAGTTGTCTTTCTTTATATATTCATATGTAACATGTATTTATGTTTGTATATGATGAAATTAATAAATGTAGGAGTCACTTGAGGCATCAAAACTATGACCCAATAAATTTAGAAATATTTGAGGATCATTCTCATTTTATACTAGAGGAGTCACCACCGTTCCTAACCGTTGAAGAGATTGAGGCTTTACGAAATGACCTTGCAAATATTTCTATCCAACCATCACTTGATGACAATGGTATGTTTTTTTATTTTCTGATGATTGAATGTTCATTTTAAATAATTTCTAACTTGTATGAAAAATGACATTGTTGTAGATCAATTAAACTTAGATGACGATGATGATGATGCACAACTCAACCCCATGGAGAATGTTAACTTGGATGAAGATAATGTGGGTCAAGCTTCAGGGTCAAATGATGAAGAAATAGAACCTCGATATGAGACAACTTTGACTCCTTGGTGTTAAATGTTAAAATTCTAAATTTGTATGTTTTGTAGATTGAGTTATGAACTTGTGTCATTATTTATATTTTGCGTTTGTTAAGTGATATTTTGGATTGATATATATTTTCCACTCTAGACTTTGATTTTGTTAAGGTTGTTTGTTGGTGTGAATTTGGAAAGATTATGAATATGAATTATAAATTTGAATATTTACTTATTATAAAAAAATTATTATAAATTTATATATATATATATATATATATATATATATATATATAAATATAAACAGGTATGTCCGGTTTAACCGGCATGCGGTTTAATTATTGAACCACTATACCACTATACCAGTACCATGACCGGTTTGATAACCGGTACGGTTTTAATAACATTGTGTTCAATCGTTCTCTATATATGTTTTGCTATTTTTTTACTCTGATCATACATGATTAAATACAAGCTAATATCCATAAATTGTATTTGGACTTTTTAGCCCAATTTCATTTAGCCAGAACCCGATGTGGACTAGTCCGAATTTATCTGGTTAACCGTTTTGACACCTTTAAAAGCTTGTATAAACAAACACCTTAATAAAAAAATATAATTATCAATAATGTGTCAGCCTAGTGGTTAACGATGTATAGTTTTATTGGATCCCATATACATCAAAAGGAGATTTAATGTTCGATTTTTATTAGCAACATTTGTTGGCAGAAACCATACACTCATGGGGTGAATGATACATTGATTACACAAAAAAGTAATGATATATCATTCTACTAAATTTTTCTTGCTCAAATAAAAATGAGATATATAAGTTGTAAACCAATTTTTAATTAACTAATTATACAAACCATTAAGTATCATTTAAAAAAAATAGAATCATATATTATTACAAGAATGTAATATTCATGTATTATGAATATAAATATTTGTATTATTTGTTTTTTAAAATAAATGATTAAAAAATAAATGTTGCATGATGATGAAATGATAGTGTATATCACATTATATTGTAAATATTGTTTTTTTTGTATAATTGGAAAATAAGAGAGCGTGAGAGAAGCGGTTAAGTTATGGGCGCGTGACATAAAAAATGGAGATTGAAAAAGTGAAGTGAACAGGAGACAGACGTAGACACAACGTTACCCAACAAAACAAAGAAACATTGACCATTGCTTCCATGCGCACGGGGTGTTCACTTTTGTCTCTTTCACCTTATCCTACGCACACTTACTTATCTTACAAAACAAGAAGAAGAAGAACAAAGCTTCTTCATTTCCACTCTTATTCTCATACTTCCCTTTTCGTAAAACCTTTGTTTTTTTCTATTTGTATCTTCTTTTCTTAATGATCCCTCTTTCTTTTTAACCATCAACAACTGTTCCTTTCTACCTCGTCCCTTGTTCCCATATCTTTTATGTGTCACATTATTGTACTGTCTTTCATCAACTGAATTATCTGTCTTTTGGGTGTTCTTATTCCACAATAGGTATCATTTTTGGAATAAAAAAATGGTTTTTTTATCATTTTTTTTAGTTGGGTGAGGGAATGTGAAGTTGAGAGAGAGAGAGAGAGATTGTAAGAGCTGAAGAAAAATTGGTTTTTTCCTTTTGGGTTGGTCATGGAATGTGAAGTTGAGGCCTGAAAATTTGATTTTTATTTTATTTTTAGAGTTGAAAAATTGGTTCTTCTTTCCATTTTTTGTGTTTGCTTTAAACATTTAGAAAAATATAGAGAGAAGTGTATTTATTGAAGAAGCTGGTTTTGTTATTTATTTTGTAAAGTGTTGCAAAAATGAATGATTCTACAGTGAAGAATTTGGCTATCACAGAGAAGAAAGCACATAAACCAGGTGGTTGTGTTGGCATTTTCTTTCAGCTCTTTGAATGGAAGAGGAAGCTAGCTAAGAAAAAGCTCTTCTCCAAGAAACTTTTACTTCCTGGTTAGTTTGTAATTTGTATCCTCATACATTTGACTTAAACTGCATTTCTTTATTGGTTTGTGGAAACTGATGTAATTTGTTTGGATCTTGTTGTTTGTTGAGTTTATATCAGCTCGTGCAAAAAAGTTCAATGGAGATGAAAAAATGTCAAATGCCAAGCTCCATTTGGTAAGGTTTTTTTATGTGCTTGAGGAGAGTTTGTGCTATTATGGTTTTTGATTTGGTTGTCTTTGATGTTTAGGATTTAGAAATTTTGTTTGTTGGGTATTGTGGTTATGTTTATTTTTCCAATTGTAGATTACTAATGAGAATAGTGGAGGTTTCCCAAGTGCCAGAAAATGCGGGGGGATTCGTCATTCAAATGTAGACGAAAAGAGTGAAATGCAAGCTCCGGGTCTTGTTGCTAGGTTGATGGGTCTAGAATATGTTCCGGCTGTGCAACAATGCAAGTCGAAGAAGGCTTTGGTTTCTGATAGTGCTAGTGATGAGGAGAAGGAGGCTTTAGTTGATAATTGTGCATCGGATAGACAAGATGTCGATTTGGAAGTGGGGATAGTAAAACATGATTCAAGACCTCAGAAGCTTCAAAAAACCGGGACATGTGAAAAAATGGCAGTAACTAGGTTTGGAGCAGAAGCCTTGCAAATTAAGAGTGTTTTGTCACGAGCAAAGAAGAATAATCACAACCATCATCACCCAAAGCTTGCTTCTCCTTTGAAGAGTCCGAGAATTAATTCAGGAAAGAGTGTCTCTCGAAGCTCTCGGTTAATCGGAGCAGCTACCAAACTTTTGGAACCTGGACTGCAAGCTAGAAGCAGAGCTAAAGATTCTCTTACATATCCTGCTTCCGTGTATCTTCCGAGGACTGGCATTGTACCCAACGGTGTTGGAACAAGCTCAGCAGTTATACAAAATCAATCTTGTTACGATGCAAGCACAGGCAAGACTTCAATGGGGCACACTTCTTGCAAAAATTGTGGTAATTTTCTCGATGTTATTGACTGCAAGCCCGAGTTTGAGAGACGGCCAGCTGTTCCTGCAGATACTGTCCCGGACACGACCGCTCCTACCTCTATGGTATCAGCTCAGAAGAAGGGAAGGACATTCCCTTCGTGTCATGATCAAGAAAGAGATATTGTTCTTCTAAGAAGTAAGGAGAAGATCATATCCGTTGTTACCGAAGAAGAGGGAGAGAACAATACACAAGTGCAACAGTGTTGTAATGTATCCGCTACCAGAAGAATGCCAATGCCTCGTGAAATTCCAGCAACATGGAATTCGTCACACCAGCCGCTTAGGACCCTAGAAGGTGATGCATCTTCTTTTGACTCGAAACAGAAAAATCGAACCCAAGAACACATGCCAATCAATGAAAGACTTTCATCTGAATCAACAATGAGGAATACGCAAATAAAAAGAGTATCACCGTGTACGAGTGGCACTAAAGATTTTGTTGCTTTTAATAGAAACCTAAGTGGTCGAACAAGGATGAGGTCACCTACAAAAGTGGATAGTTCCAAATTTGACATGGATAAAAAACCTTGTAATAGACAGCATAATTCGTTGTCTCATGTAAGGACATTAGAGAGGAAAAGAAGGACTCCAAATGTCACACAAGTTGAAGGTACAGCTTCTGTTAATTCAATTGGTGTGAAACCGAGAAATCTTCATTATGATGGGAGGGACTTTGATGCTTCCTCCATGAAAAGTTCTAATGTCAAAAGTAAACAAGGTGGCCGGGGAAAAACAATTAAGGTTGATGACAATAAGATCAATGAGGTAATTTCATTTGCATTTAACTCCCCAATGAAGCAAAAGCTAGGAATTCCTTCCGAGAAGGAAGAGACAAGCAACAATAATGAGAGGAAGACATTTTTCCAAAGGCCTTCAACCTTGAGAGTTGATGATCTAGGTGCCTTTTTAGAACAGAAATTGAAGGAATTAACCTCTCAAGAAGATGAGGAATTGGCCACAGGTGCTCCACCAAAAAAGTCAAGTGCCGTGATTCTTCAAGAGCTGATATCGGCTCTAGGTTCGGAGCAACTGCTTTGTCATGATGATCATCATATGCTCAATGAAAATGCCGGTCTTCATGTAAGTCTTCTCTTTCTATATTGTCCCATAACACATGCAGCTTCTTCTCTGATAATTACGTTAACTGCATAGAGAAACTGAAAGTTCTATGTGTTTGTACTCTAGTTGTATTTGACATGACATGCATATGATACTATTTGATGAATATATGTTATGCCGACAAAGCTTTGGTTATGGATGTTCTACTGGCATTTGGTATGCTTTATGTTTTGTTGGAGCAAGATATTTCCATTGCATCATATAAATGGAAATTAGCAGAAAATGCATAACAGATATCTAAACGAATGCCCGGAGATATTTGGCATGAGCCTTAAAGTTAGCTTTTTCTTTCTTTTTATGTCAGCGTGTAATTATGCTAATGTTTCCTAAAGTTGCATTTAATTAGAGAAATTTGAGCTTTTTTATTCTCAGTTTGAGCATGATCTCTTTATTTGTAATATTATATAAGTAGTGGAAAATTGCATTCTGAGAATTATGTCTGAAGTTATCTTTTTGTTTCTAATCCTACCAGTATCCGGCAAAACAAGATAGGTTGTCAGTAACCTCATGTAATGGTAATCATCTCAGCCCTGGATCGGTTCTGGAAGCTTCCTTTTCGTCTAGTAGTCTGGATGAATGCTCGGGTAATGTTGAATTAAAAATATTATGATTATGGACCCAAAAACAATGATTTCTAATGTAAATCTATTTGAGGACAAAACTTAGGTGCTGTTCTTCAATAAAAGTACAGTATGTGTAACACAAGTGTTAGACCGAAATTTTGTCCTTTATTTAATCCTTCTGTTTTTTGGGCCAAGTTCTCATGTTGTCTTCGATCTTTGATTTAATTTCAGGGCATGGTTTTCACCCCGACTCCGGGAATTACTCATATGATCAAATGGAACATTTGAAATATGATTATGAGGTTTTAGATTCTGCAACATCCTTTAACAAACCGAAGATATGTGCTGAGAAACTGACTGATCTTGTCAACCAAATTCCCAAGGCATTACAAAGTTTATATTCTTTCGGGACAATATTGACAACAAGCAAGCTCACTCATATGAAAGATGTTATCTTGAATGCCGAATTAGTGCTTGGATTATCCACCAACCGCAGTGACGATGAAGTGCCACAACTTCTAATTTCGCGCCTTCTCTTCGATGAACTAGATACCATGGTGGATGATGTGACTTTTACAGATTTTAATCTCTTCGTTGGCTGTGAGGATGATTCTAAACAGAGGAATGAACTAAAGGGGTTTCTCTTTGATTGTGTTATAGAATATCTAGAGTCTAACTTGTGCAGATATTTTAACTGTGGATTCAAGGCATGGACGAAACTATCGTTGTGTCGCACGAAACCTGAGATATTAGCTCAAGAGGTCATGACGGAGATGAAGAAGTCGGCATGTATGGTTGGGATGGTGCCTGATGAAATAATAGAATGGGAGATGAGCCATTCTCTGGGAAAATGGACTGACTTTGATATAGAAGCATTTGATGCTGGTGTTGATATAGATGGAGATATACTTCAAATTTTGGTTGATGAAATTGTTGAAGACTTTGTAAGTTGCAATTTGGGCTCTATATGTTTATAAAATTGTTCTTAAAGATGGTCATGCAATATCTAACCACTCATTTCTATGATGTAAGAATCAACAAGGTGTATTTTTTGTGCAAATGGGACTATGCTATTTCCAATGGAGGCCTCATAAGAATCTTTTGATTAATGGTATTTCTAAGTTTTTTCATTGATTCATATCATAGATTTGACAAAGTTTTACGGTGGTTGTCGTCTGTCTAGCACAACTTTCACATGTTATCCGGGCCTAGGACTAGCTATGTATAGCATCAAGCACATGTAAGGTTTTCTTCTAGCTTTTAGCCTTTGGGAACTGAACCAGGATCCTTTGTCCCCAAATGTTCCTATCTTCTGTTCCAAATCAATCAAATTCCATCAAATAACATAAAAAATTACCTTTTGTTTTTATGAATTTTCTTTTCAAATGTGTCAATTTTTATTTGGCTGAGACACAACGAAACATGAAATATGGGACAGATGATCTCCATTCTTTGTAACTAATTACTAAAGTTGAAGGCTGTTATTGGTTTCAGTATTTTCAGAAACTAGAATTTGCAAAAGGGAAGTTAAAACTATTTTCCTAATGTCATAGGGATAATGCATGGATACATGGATGCATATTTAAAGCTAAAGGAAAATTATTAAAGTTGGATTCTAGAGTCTCTTCTAGAGTTATGTATGAGATATGACATATAACTAATCTCAAGTTCTAATCTTAACCATTCCCTTTCCCCTCTTTCTTCTTATATTTGTAAGACTTTATATAAGCATATTCCTCTAAAATAAAAAATCTTGAGCCCCCACTTTGGAAAATAAAAATTGAAATCAATTGATATATATATATATATATATGTATATGTATATATATGTTTAGGATTTTGTGATACTTCACACACAAGGCTGAGTCTAAGACACATAAAAAATAGATAAGATGCATTAGTATTAACATAATTTTTTTTTGTACTTATACAAATCATATATAAGTTATGTACATAATTACACCGACTACCCCTTCAGGAGGGATATGTGTCATCATTTAATTAAAAAATGGTGATTAATGTAATTAAGTTAAATAAAATATGGTATATTCTAGAAACATGTCCAAATAGTATAAGACTAAATGTCTATTCATTATTTTTGGTTCGTTACAAACCACATCAATAATCCTAAGGTTGTTTAAATCAATGTTATAATATATTGTAAAAAACCAACAATAATTAAGATGTATTGACTCTTATACTATTTGAACATGTATGCATAAAATATTATATTTTTAACTTAATTACACTTACCATCATTTTTGTTTAAAAATTTATATTTATTTCTCTCCTGCATGAGTAGTCAGTGTAATATATGCATATAAATTAGTGGTGATTTATGTAGTTATAAAAAATGCGAGAGAATTGATATAATTTTATTATAAGTTCTGTAATTTACTTTTTATTTATTTAAATATAACAAATTTCAAGGCAAAACATATCCATTTTTAGTTTCGTTAGGGTCAATGATAACAAAATCTATAAAATTAAGACAATTGCTTGTGGTGGTACATGTAGCAGTTAGAGAGTTATTACTCCAAAATCAGAAAGTGTTAATAAATTTGAACTTCATTAATTTAAGGTGACTCATGAGGAATAAGGATCTCCTATCCCTAATGATATCCTAATTTTATGTCCCAACCAATTAGAAATTGTCATATAAATAAAAAGAAAATAAAAAATAATATGTTTATCTTATTTACTAAAATATGATTGGCTTGTGACAAGTTTGTGGACAGAGTTTGAGACAGCTGATCTTTGTACTCCTCAGGAGGTCACTCGCTTATAAAAAGGTGGAATGTTGGGACACATGAATGGAGGTAGAGGTGTCAAAATGGGCTACCCGTGCGGGTTTGGGCTAGCCCGCATTGGATACAATTTATGTATATGAAAATGTAGCCCAAACCCACCCTAAGCGGGTTTCGGGTTGTGGCGGGCCGGCCCGCATAATATTAAAAAAAAAATTAACGTATTTAATATATATATATATATATATATATATATATATATATATGTAACATTTGATATTAATGCATAACTTTTTTAGCACAATTGTTATACCCAATGCAACCAAACTTATAGATATAATGTCATGTGTTTAAGTTAAGACGTGATGTCAAATCTACGTATATGATTCATAACATAACTCATTTATTAAATATCTTATTGTTATTAGACTCTCAACCTCTAACACAATATAATTTGTAATTTTACTTCAATATAATAAATGAATACACTATCAAATAATATCACTTTGGTTTGTAGTAATGATAGTATAGACTCAAATTCATAATGAAGTCTATGTGTACAATCACCATCATAATAATTATTTACTTTGTTATAGATATCTTTTGTATATTCTTTACCAACATTTTCATTATGAACTGTTATGTTAAATTTGGTTGTGTGAAATTCTCTATGGTAAACAATTAAGTTGTGATTCGTTGTAAAAGTTATTTTATTTATTATGTTTTTGTTGTATAAGTTAAATCTAATTAAATATACAATTAAGAAAATAAAAATGGAATTTATATGGTTTAATGTTCTCATTTAATTTCATACATTATTTTGCTAATGTGCTTAAAAAGATATTAAGCAAAATAAGAAAAATAATATAATGTTTAACTTTATAACATTATTGTAATTTATAAATATTTAAGTTATAGACATTGCTCTATTTTTTATTCAAAGTTCATAACACAATATTTATCATATATTATCTATTTTTTATTATAAGTTATTTTGTAAAATAATTTTCATTTTAAGCTTATTACCAAGCCAAATGTCCAAAAAAAAGTTTTAAAATAAATAAAAAACGGGTAGCCCGAGCCCGGTTTTAATATAGTCCAGTCGGGCCGGGTTAAAAAGCCCGAATTCACTAAAAAGTGTCAAATATGATACCCAAGCCCTGCAAAACTCCAGATTGTGGCGGGCCGGCCTGCACAGGCCCTCCCATTTTGACAGCTCTAAATCTAAATGGAGGGAATCAAGGTGCATCACAATTCACAAACAAGAAAAATGCATGCAGATGTTACCATACAAATACATTAATGAGAAAAAAAAATGTATGCACCCCACACCACACAGCATATGAGTTTTATATATTGTCACTTTATTATTCATCATTCGTATTTTATTATTATTGACTCTTCAATAAAAGTAATACAAAAAAATGATGGATGATATATTAATTATATATAAATCTTTATACGAAGTGCACCAATATTACAATCTACATTAATTTAGTTAAAATATTCCCTCCCATGTTTCCTTTGCTTTATTAGGGAATCACTTAAGATGCTGTTGACAACTTAACTGAGGATATTGGAACTTGTACATATTCACACCTTTTATTAATAAGTTAAAAAACAAAAAAAATATGATTGGTTAATGAAAAATGTAAATAGATAATTTGGTGCAAGACTTAATGGAAAGTGATCGGATAAAAAAACAAAGAAAACACAAAATAAAATGATATTTGTATCATTATTAATTATATTGAAATTACATTTTTATCCTTAAAACTAAAATAAAAAAGAACATTTCTTTCCATTATTTGATAGAAGTCTCACCCGATAATTTTGGTTGTTGATTACTTCACTTTGACAATTCATACCATAAGACACATGTTAAGAAAACTTAAATGAGTAAAGTTTTATGGAAAACTAAAAATAACACATCTCAAAGTGTTAAAGGGATATACACATTGTTTCAATTTTAAGTATTCTTAATATGTACCTTAGAATGCACATTATAAAATCTCATATTTTAGGACAAAAGTAAACATATCATTTTCCTGAATTTTACTATGTTTATACAATTTTGTCTTTTATAATAGGACATTCATTATTGTTTACCAATTAATGGACAAATTTTGGGTGAATCCAGCATAAATTAAATAAGCAAAATGCTATAAAAATAATCATAATAAATTACATGTAATATAAAAATAATTAAGTGCTGTGTGAACCTGGAAAAAATGTGGTTGTTCAATACTAATAAGAACAATTCTTCTAATCTGACGCTTCACTTGGGTAAGATGTGCTTAGCCTTCTTCCACGCTCAGTGCACCCTACGTGAAAACTTAATTAAAAAGATTAGTGCAATAATTCATCAAATTTTCATTCTGATAGTGAAACTAAGGGGTCAGTGGTAGACAAAGGCAGATCCGGAACCCAGAAATAAGGGGCGTAAGTTACACTAATTGGTACAAAATATTAATGAATTTATTGAAGATTGTAGTGTTCATTCATTAATTGAGTATAATCATATTAATCATTAAACATTTTCAATGGACGTTAAGTCGGGAATACTAAAAGCAAAAAAAGAAAAGAGAAATAAACTTGTGTTAACAAGTAAGCTAGTTTGATAAATAAAAGTTGAGTAAGTTAATCTTAGAAATTCAAATCAAGAATTTTAGAAAGGTTAAACCCAACAGTTTTTAATATAAATTACTCTTTTAAATTACTTAAACAATGTCCTAAAAACACAAAGAAAAGAGAACATTAATAGTACAATTAGGTAAATAAAAACCTTAACTAGTGGAGCTCTAACATGGCACATAATGCGGTGAGAGCTTTGTTCACGCAATGCATCATACCAAAAGTCAAATGCATCAAAATCAACAATATCTCCATTAATCGACATAAATACATTACAAATAATATAAAAATATAAGAATATAAATTTTTTACATTTTAAATATAATTATACAATATTTTTGTCATTAATTGCAAATGTAAAATAATATTTCATTTCTCATTACCAGAAAAAATAATATTTCACTTCCCGGAGAAAATTCTGGTTCGAAAATTCCAAATACACCAATAATACTGAAGGAATGGTTGTAAATTTAGAGCTAAAATTAATTTATATGTCTTTCAACTATTAATGAAAGACATTGTTGTTGTGGAAAAAAAATATTTATGGTCTATATATTGAGTGAAGATCTTCTATACCACAATTTTTTTATCTCTCTATATTAAGTCAATGTAATTATGCCCACTAATAGTAGTTATTGTTTTTTGATAGATGATAAAAAAATTATTAATTTAATTTTATTAGTCGGCATGATTTCATTGACTTAATATAGTAATAAAGAAATAGTGATACAGAATATTAAGTGTGTGAGATTGTATTGAAGTGCTGATTATTGCACTCTCCCCATTCATTAAAAGTTGTCTATCATAACCAAAAAAAAGAGAGTTGTCTATCAATATTTTTTCCAAATTTTATGTTACCTTTATTTTTTAGGAAAAGTTTATTTCACTTTTATTATATTTTAGTAATGAATAAATTGATGTCAATTTGAGAAATGTGTACTTTTTCAAACCTTGGGAAAGTGCATGTGCCTTACTATTTGTTAGGAGAATATAACACTTTTCTGTTAATTTTGTTGTGAAATATAACTTTTCATAGATAGTTTGCTTTAAATGTTATTTCCATTTTTCTTATTAAAATTGATATTTACTCTAATATATACTATTTATTTTATCCACACTTAGGTTGAATATATTTTTCCATTCACTAAATATTGCATTAAAAACAATATTTAAAAAAATCTTCATGAATAATTAAAGTTGCTAATTAAGAAAGCTATCTATGTACTAACTTGTGTTCAAAGTGATCATAACTAACTTTTTCTTTAGATTTAAATGAAGCATCTTATTCATTTCTTGCTTTGTCATTTTTATATTTTCTATTGATAACTAATGGATCATAAGCAATCTCTTCAAGTTTCAAAACCTTTCACCCGAAATATTCACTATGTCTATCACATAATCTTCTATATGATTGCTATATCACTAGGAATACTTATAATTTCAGCTTTATGCTTTTATAACCTAAGTTCAAGTTTACATGCCATTATGTATCCGGTAACAATTCCTTTCAAAACTTTACTTTCACCACCACTGTTACCATCATCGCAATTATCGATAACACCACTACCACCACAGTCACCTTCACCTTCACCACTACATCGAGTATTACCCTATTCATCATGGAACAAAAAGTCAAAAACTTCGGAGATATCGATTTTGCATAACATGACCGACCAAGAGTTGTTCCTTAAAGCATCTATGGTTCAAGGAAATGATGATTTCACTAACAAGACAATCCCAAAGGTGGCTTTCATGTTCTTGATCAAAGGTAAACTACCCTTAGCTCCATTGTGGGAGAAATTCTTCAAAGGCCATGAAGGATTTTATTCTATTTACTTGCACCAAGATCCTTCTTATAAAGACAACGTGCATGAAGATTCTGCTTTCTATGGAAGAAAAATTCCTAGCCAGGTTAAAATGCTTTACCTTATATGACTCTAAATTACACTTTAATCATGTGTACTTTATTGCTTCTTTTTATAATCTTTCTCTACTTTTTCTTCTTCTTATATAGCCCTTGTAACTATAATTTTACATTTTAGAACCCAAAGTTTGAAAGATACACGCAAAACATTTTTTGTTCACTTAAAATGGAAATAATTTTGGGTTTTCAATTAACTTTTCATGATAAGGTAGCTAGTATTAAAACGAAGTTCACCTGTCCCAAGTTGGTGTCCTCAATTATGTCCCGCCTAATAGTATAATGTCACGCATGACATTAAAAAATATTTATTCTTATGTGTCCTTTCATCCATTGCTGAAACAAAAATAGAACATTATATGACATTATACTATTGGGCGAGACAGGGTTGGAGAAACCAATTTGAGACAGATAATATTCATCCCTAGTATAACTGGGTTAGTAACCGAGGGTTTAGATTGTTAGCATAAGGTCGTAATAAGTTAAAATACTGTTGCTTGCAACAAATAATTTCTCTCCCTTTTACTATATGTTTGGATGAAAGAGAGATATGTTGTCCTAGATCCTGTTCTATATACTATTTAGATTGTTAGCATAAGGTCATATATATTACTAACGTTTTGCTTTATTGACCTGAGATAACATATGAGGCATGATATTTGATATTAGATCTATGTCCGCTTCGATGCCCTCGTAATAAAGACACCATTCATAGATATGATAGTTTTTTTTGTTGGTTTTTTTCCATAAAAGGTTGAAGAGCACCAACCCTATTATTTGCATGATAAATGAAAGTTTTTTTTTGTTACATTAAAGATATGTTATTGAATTAAGAGAAACTATAAGTTATGGATATAGAGTTGAATCTTTTGTTTCATTTGCAGCATGTTATATGGGGTACTTCTTCAATGATTGATGCTGAAAAACGTCTTCTAGCAAATGCACTTTTAGACTTCTCAAATCAACATTTTGTGCTTCTTTCAGAATCATGCATCCCATTATTTGGCTTCAAAACTATATACACATATCTCATGAACTCAAACCTTAGCTATGTACATTCATTTCATGACCCAACAAAAGATTGCATAGGAAGGTACAACCCAAAAATGTCACCTATAATTAATATAACAAATTGGAGAAAAGGGTCTCAATGGTTTGAATTACACCGTGATTTAGCTATTAACATTGTTGTTGACACAAAATATTATCCTATGTTTAAGAATTACTGTCTTCCAAGATGCTATAGTGATGAACATTATATACCAACACTAGTGCATATTATTTACCCTGAATTAAACTCGAATCGAAGTATTACTTGGGTAGATTGGTCAATTCGGGGCCCTCATCCACGAAGATATGTGTGGGATGATATAACAATTGAAATTATGAGACAAATAAGATTTGGATCAAAATGTGTTTATAATGGGAATATTACTAACTTATGTTTCCTTTTTGGAAGAAAGTTTCATCCCAACACATTGGAGCCTTTACTTAGGATGTCTCCATTTTTGCTTGGTGATTATTATCGACCTTAAAGATTAAGGGTTTGATTTTATAGATATGAAACCTTCAATTTTCATTCATTCTCATTCAAAACTCGACTCGCAAGTGAATATTAAAAGATTGTCTTATTGTTTTTTAGTTTTTGTTAGGAATTGATCTATTAAGCTCTCATTCATGAAATTGTGTTCCAGCATATGATAATTTTGTACATGAAATTATTTTAGTCTTCTTATGTGTAATAATAAGGGTAAGGAATTATCCAATAAAATATGATTGGTGGAAACTTGATTGTACCCAATAACTTTATGTTAATAGATGGAAGATGAAGAGTGATTTACATCAATATTTACCACAATTGAAAGAATATTTATAGTGATTCCATTAAAGTTTATAATTAATATACTCAAGTTTATAGCTAGAGAATTATGCACTACTTAGATTTGGAAAGAAAATGGGACGAAAAAAGAAGGAAAGAAAGATGAAGGAAAATATAGAAAATGAGAGCTTATAGGAGATAAAAATAAACGTATATAAGAGATAAAAATAATTGTATTCAAATGTCAAGTATATAAGAGATACAAATAAGTGAACATCATATACAATACTAATTTTTGTTTATGTTTGACCATAGAGGTAAGTTAATTATGACAACTTGAGAAGTTTAGTTGACTATATATAACTTGTAGTTCAAATTAATTTAATTTTAATATCACATAAATGGCATAATTGTACCCTATTTTTTTGGGCAAGCTACTTTAAATGTACAACTTGTATATTAGAATCTATGAAGGAAGATCAAATTGGGATATTAATTTATTACTAAATATAATTAACTATCACAATTATTTAATAATTTAGATCAATACATATTAATTAAAATATACATTAAAGGAGTAGATCCTTATTAATTATAATAGTTGTTAAATGAAATTGCATAACCAAAACCCCACCATACATTTTAAGAGTAAGTTTAAATAGCCATCAATTCTAGAAAAATATAATGATTTAGATTTACTCACTAATTCAAACTATTGAATTTCCCTAGAATTTATGGCTAAGATGTATAATAAATTTAAAAACCCTACTCTTGAAGTAAGTATATCTCCTCCCATTATTTAAATACTATGAGAAATCAATAATGGATTTCAAATTGCCTAGGTAGTAGTCATTATTAAATTCCAAAGTATTAATTTCGTTGCTTTAAGTTACTTCGTTGAAATGTATTCTACCTTTTGTTTAGAGTTGACTTATCGATTAATAGTAGCATTTGTTTTAACTTATGCCCAATTAAATATCATTTTAATTTGTGGGATGTTGAAGTATTAAGAACAAGGATCATCTATTTTGAAAACTTTATATCTCTATGTCCCAAACAAATCATATTACATTAAGTAATATCAAAAATTAATTTTTTATTTTTATGATTTTACTTTTTAATTGGATTATGATAACATTGTGACACAAAAAATGGGACAAATAATCTTAATTCTAAATCTTAATTTAGATTTGAGTTAACACTTACACATGCATGTATGATTAGAATGAGTGAGACTTCTCGAAATGAAAAGGAGAGTTCTTTTTTCCTTTAGTTTATAAGGGTAAAACTATAATCTCAATATAACTAATAATGATACAAGTGTCGTTTCATTAAATATTTTCTTTCTTTTTTACACAACTTCTCTCTCTATTAATGGATAAGAGTCTTACACAAATATAATTGATTCTTTGGCAAGATAGTATCCTACCAAGTTTTGTTTCAAAGTTTCCAAAGTTCATATCCCTCTTATTTGGTTGCAATGTTAAAGAAAAGGAAATAAAAAAAAGCATGTGAGTCTCCCACATTTTTTTTTGTTTCAGCACAAATATAAGCAGAAAACTGGTAGTAGCATGTTACTAACTCCTCAAATTTAACAAAAAAAAATACAGAACCACATTAGCCACGTTTATAATTGTGGCTATGCTACTTAAAATTAGAAAAAGTACCAGAGAGCATGTGTACTCTCTTTTTAGCTATCAATTTTATTGTTGTATAATATATAAATTTTATATGCTATAAATTTAATTTAACAAAAACTATAACTTTTAAGTCAATCACACCACTTTAACCCATAAAGTGACACAAAGTGTAATACATGATGAGATTTCATTCCCTAAAGAAGCTTAACTTTTGGGCTAAGGCTAATGAAGAGTTATTACATGAAACAACTTCAAATTATAAGTGCTTTTCCATGAACCCCAATTAGTTAAGATATCTCAAGTTGCATGAGGATGGTAGCAATGAATAGAGTATGGGGCAAAACATCTAAGATGACAGTTAGAGATGGCAATGAAAATCGTACATGCGGATACCCATTCAAATCCAACCTGAATTTAACGAGAAAAACATGATGTGATTGAGTTTAGGTTTGGATTTAACCCGAGTTCAACTTACGGGTTCGAGTTTGGTTGGTACAGTTGATACCTTACCCCCGAACTTTAATAATTAATATATGTAAAATTATAAAATTACACATAAATACATATATAAAATATATATATATATATATATATATATATATAAATTTGACATATATATATATAGAACCTATATAAATATATGTTTTGGGTAAGTTTTCATTGAGTTCGAGTTACCCGAAACCCGATGAATTCATGAATGATATCATTGTTTTTAACCCCGCTTAATTCGGTTTCGGGTTTTGAATTTTGGATTTAGAGTTGGGTAAACACAAACCCAACACCGACTCGTCTCGTGGTCATTCCTACGGATAGTAAAAGCGTGATATTTGAGCTAAATGCATTGATTTAAATAAAGAAGAAATGTACTTTCCCATGTTTACTTGCTTGGCTCAGTATTTGAGCTATATGCATTGATGGAATCACATGCTTTGTCATTGACAATTCATTCCGACCCTTTTGAACCCAATCATACTTAATCATGTCTTGAATGTTGAATTGAACGGATGAAATTATATTTATTATTCTTTCAATTTGTTTTCATGATTTATAAGAGAAACAATCTACGGTTTCATCACTATACTAATATTTTATCCCACTTAAATGATTAATACAATATTAATAACACCAAATATAATTTTCCCAATGCTATGTTATGAGAAAAATGTGTAAAGCTACTTCAAAAAATATGACTAATAATATCACCACACCAATAATATCCATAATTAAAGGAGCTATGACATGCCAAAACTTCTTGAACTCCTTTTTACTTGTTCACGCAATGCTTTCAAAGCATATAACCACTTCCTTAGTATTTTATTTTGATAAGAAACCACTTCCTTAATTGTGTCACCAAAACCAATAATCCTTATTAATCTTAAATGTGAAGCCTCTTCACAACTTTTTTGTTTCTTCCAAATTGACTATACTCGTTTTAATCAAAATATAAAACTTAATTGAAAACATTGAGTAATTCACTTAACCCGGTACTATCATTTACTAAATTATGAATAACTAATAGAAGACTTCAATTAAGGCCTTAAATTAAATTCTTGTACCACTAATGGTTTGAGAAAGTAAATATCCTACCATTAATTATATACTGATGATTAATCATATCATTTACACACCATTTATTTACTTTATATTATTATGCAACATTATTATAATTACCATTAGTATTATTTAGAATCACAATTGTAATTATTAGCTTGATTCTAAGATCATGATTATACATCAGTACATGTATTTAAACATATATGGTCTATGGAATAATATACAACATTCAATACCATTTAAACATACCTGATGTTTGCAACCTCTAATCAATGGTAAGACCAATGATTTCCATAGAGGATAGTTATCTCTATCAAGCTTGACAGAAACTATTGAAGGAATGTCATTTGATTGATTTGGTTAGATCCAAACCTTCAATTGTGATTCATAGCGTGTACATAGCCTCACCCTATCATGGTCGGGACTAAGATTAGTACTTTGATAGTGGAGCTAGCAATCATGTCACATACCAAACTTACAAAATCCAAGATCTCAGTGAAAACAATAGTAAGAATTCTTTGTTAATTGGTAATGGTAAGAGATTCAAAGTAATGGCTTCAAGAAAAACCAAATTAAGTAACCTTAACCTTCATGATGTGTTATATGTTCCATAAATCACCAAAAATTTATTCAGTATATCTAAGCTAACTGCTGACAACAATATACTCATTCAATTTGAGTCAAATTTTTGCTTTGTGAAGGAATAGAGAAGGCACTTCTAAAGTGGAAACTTAAAAATGGCCAATATCAACTTTGTGATAATAAAGACTCTTTTGTCTACATGTCTCTCAAGGAAAACTTGCATAGAAAGCTTGGACATGGAAATGGTGTTGAAGGACTGCAATGTGAAGATATCATCTAATAACACATTTACATTATTTGTAGCTTGTCAATTTGGAAAACTATACTTGTTGCCTTTCAAATCTTCTCCCTCTCATGTTAAGGAAACTTTAGATTTAATCCATACTCAAGTTTGGGGGTCCTGCACCAATTTTATCCCCATCTGGTTTTAACTGTTATGTTCATTTTATTGATGACTTTATTAGATTCACATGGATTTTCCCCTTAAAACAAAAATCACATATCATATATATGCCTTCACTCAGTTCAAAGCTATGATTGAAAACTAGTTTAATAAGAAAATAAAAATCATTAAATGTGATTGAGGTAGTGAATATAAACCTGTTCAAAAGATTGCCACATGATCAAGAATTATATTTAGAATGTCTTGTCCCTACACCTCTCAACAAAATGGCAAAATTGAAAGAAAGCATAGACACATTGCCGAACTAGGACTAACATTATTAGCACAGGCCAAAATGCCCTTACAATACTGATGGGAAGCTTTCTCAATTATTGTCTACCAAGTCAATAGATTGTCATCATCAATAAATCCACATAAAAGCCCATACTTCTTAATTTTGGAGAAAGATCCCAACTATGAGGACTTGAAACCATTTGGTTGTAGCTTGTCCTTGTCTAAAACCATACAACCAACACAAGCTTCAATTCCATACAACTAGTTGTGTATTCCTAGGTTAGAGTAATTCACACAAAGGATACAAGTGTGTCAACTCTCATAGAAGAATTTTTGTCTCACGACATGTGCTCTTCAATGAGAATCACTTTCCCTTCCATGGTGACTTCATTGACAGAAGAAATCCATTAAAGAGACTGACTGAAAATACATCTATTACGCTTCCTACTTGTCCTGCATCTAGCATTATAAGCAACACAACTAAACCAAACAACAATGTTGTAAGCCATCAGGAAGAGAATTCAACTAACAATTCAGCAAACACTGATACAAATGAAGGCCAATCATATCTCAGTGAGTCATTTTCTAATGATGATAACAACACATCAAGAGAAAGTGAAGCAGATGATTTAACTAATCCACTCAACTTTGCACTGTGTAACTTATATTTTGCATTATAAAAACCAAAGTTGTGCTCAAGTTACTAAGCATAGATGTTCACAAAACATTTTCTTATGATAATGATGGGACTTTATATTTATCATTGCTGAAATTTAGCATCAGGGAAGAGTGTAAAGCAAACATGTCTTATTAGTCACTGCAAACAGAGCCATATAATAACTCCTACTCTCTCTTCCCTTTCTTTTTCAAGGTGTCATTCCTTCATGGGTCATGTAACTCTATTACTCATCTTTGTTACATTCATAATAGGGTTCGGAAATTTCTTCTATGGCATCCCAAAAGGGTATATGCATACAGTTTTACACTGAAAAGTGAAGACGGTATTTCTAGAATTTGAACTCATGACATAAAAACCTTACCGATTTTACAAGATTGTATTAATAAAAACCTTTTTTTAAAAAAATGTACAAAATAATTGATAATAGATGTGGTGCTATTTAGAATGTAAGACTCTTTGAGCACTAGAGAAGCAGTGAGCATTTTTTTTATCAAGTCTAAAATTACATCACCAATGAAAGTTCTTTTCGCTACTAAGATTACTTACAAACCCAAAGAAACTCACCCTTCTAAAATTAGGATCATAACACTGTATATGATAACGATCCCTTCATTATCATGAATGATTTATAATAACCTAACCATTATTCCAATCGACTATATCATTTAACTTATGATGATTTTAAAATCATCTCTGAGACATTATGGAATCACAAGTTCAGATACTAATATTATGGAACACTCACCTCAAGGAAGTTAATGTTCTCTTTTTCAGAACATTTTTGTAACAAAAAAATGTAACCCCTTAGGATGTTGTGTGGATATGTAACTTGGCCTCTATTGGCCTAACCCTATGCTTCGGCTATGCATTCATAACTTTACCAATAAGGGTCTGTTTGTGAATTGGTTTTTGGAGGGTAATGTGGGAAATGGAAAGGCTTGGGAGGCATGAAATACACTTGTGAGATGACTCTGAAGCTTTTCATTTCTCTTCCCTTTCAAACCCTAACTAACAAACAGACCCGAAATTTTATTCCAACCTCCAGCCAAAGGCAAGGTGTGTGGAAGAAGGCAGATTCAAATGAGGCATATCAAGACAAGGCAGAAACTTTACAACAAATAGCCAATTTTAAGACACAAAATGGCAACTTAATGACAGGAACTAAACAACAAGAATTACTAAATTTTGGAAACCAGTTAAAAAATTACCAAGTAATAACCTAATAACCTAATAACCAAAGATCAAAACTTTTATATAAAATCAACGGCTTCCAGTGTCAGCACCATTGGTGCTGTCGTGTTTTTTTTGGTGCACCCTAAATGTTAGCAATGAAGGGTAATATTCTGATTGCTTACAAATGGTAGTCATCTTGGTGATCTGTCTATTATCGATGTGGCTCTTTGACACACGCCATGGGATCTGGCAATAACTTTTGATCAAGTGGCTTCAACCCTTTTCTAGACCAGTAAGTTACAAATGAAGTCTCTAGCTTCCTCACCTATCATAACAATTATTAAAATACAGATGAGAAGAAAAGAAACATGTAACTTGCTGAGGATAGAACAAATATTTTGGGTAAATGATTGATCGTCTTAGCACTAATTACCAAATCCAAAAATTCATAGAGTTAATTTTTTAAGTGTCGGCGATGTAAAACAATTAAACAAACTATCTACGGGAATTTTGCAGCAAGTATTAATCAGAAGGAAATGTTATTCCATTTCTCTTTATTTATTAGATGGATTTATATTTATGAAACATAAAACATTCACCAATCTTAATAAATCGCGAGGCATTGTAAGTGTAACACAAATTTCACATCCAAGCTAGCCCAAAAGAAAACTGTGAGATTTTCCTCAAATTTGATTCGACCCCTCCATGTATCATTCCATCAAAATTAAATAAATATACCTCCGAGACTTAATTGATATAAATGACCATAAATGCCACTGAACTCGACAACACTAAGGTGTGGTAGGAATGAGATCTTAGGAGCAAGGAGATGAAATAAATTTCTTCTAATCCTATTAGTAGAATTTCCAGCTTAAATTCTAGGAAACAATTTAATCTTTATGTATACTCTGTAGAATCCCTGAGTTCCACTATTTGTCTCTAAAAGAGTTAAATGGGAGCTTTTCTGCTTGACGATTTTCTCTGCTAAATTATGTTTTCTATTTTTTAAAGGGCAAGACAAATTGAATTACTAATAATTTTGTTCTACTATTGGAAGTAAGAAATCACATCAAACACTTCTCGCATCCAAAAGAGATAATGAAAATGAAAAAACATACCTGCTTAACAATAAATGGTTCCTCAGCGGTACTCAAGGGCTCTGTCAAGATAGTTAAAAACCCATTTCGATTACCGTAAACAATGTCAGTGAAGGGCCGATCACCCACCTGCCACAGAATATTTATCGTATAATTTAACCACAAATCATACTACAAAACAAATACCTAATAGAAAATGAACACTACAAGATTCTTATCTACCATGATTAGTTGAGAAGATTTACAACCAAAATGCTTTTCAATTTCTTCAGCTGTACCAGCTGGCTTCTTTACCCCTGCAGCGTACAAACAAATATCAACATCAATGCTAGTATCTTTCTACCGATGGAATATTTCATAGCCTTGGAATTTTACCACATCAGAAGATAACATGTGTTTTCAAGACCAATGAAACATTTCACAGTTAAATCTCAGAAAGAAAAGGCAAGGCTCACTATGTCTGATAACTTTAATTCCAATCGCATTCTCAAGCATCCGAGCTTTTGAACCATCATGGTCATACTCACGAAGTCCTGATTCACAACACCAATAATAAAACAACAAAAAACCATAGCGTTACTGTGTGATCAACAACTACAACCATAAAATTCAAACCAATTTTGGAATGCTTTCATACTACAATTATTACCAGCAGAGTTACTAAACACAGCAACATGAGGACCGAACTCCAATTTACAACGATCGAGTGAAGACTCGAGAGGAGGCCATGGCGTCAACGAGTAAGGCACTGTAATAGTATTATCCTTGTCAAACACAACACCCTTAAACCCCTTTCTATGCAGCTCAGCCCAATCAATGTACCTTATATCAGGGACACTTATATGAGGCAATGCTAATTTCGGGTCTATTACGATCTCCAAGGTTGAACATAAAATACCCTCCAAGTTAATTCTTTGTCCAAATGCTGCTTTCATATCTACCCACCACATGTTTGTGAAAAGTCCCCTAACCTCTTTATTCGCCTCGAATTCTATTCGTTCCTCGTCTACTCTACGTTGATTGTTGTTTATGTTGTTTGGATCATAATTAACCATATCTTTTGTGTCAATGACACCGAAACGATGGCGAAAAATCGAGTATTTATGGGTTTGATTTGAAGTGGAATTGTACCTTTCCCTCCTTATATTGCTTTCTTTCCCTTTGTAGTTGTTTATGATAGATAGAGTGGTGAGGTTTCTCTTGTGTTGGGCATTGGCATGAACATGATGATGGTTATGACTGAACCAGCAACTGGGAATGTGAACAGCACCAATAGTTGACATAATCACTATACACTTTTTTCTTTCTCGACTAATTATCGGAAACAACTTCTTCGCTTGCGAGAATAAAATAACAGACTGTGTACATCTATCTTTCACAGACTCTATCAGATAGATAGAGGAGGAGTCTCGTGCATTGGACTCGCCTTAACTAATTATTATTACTTGAAGAAGAGAATAAAGGAAGAGTTAGGGGAATGAAGAAAGAAGGTTGTGTGTGTGGAGGAGAGTGTTTTTGGTGATTGGGTGGATTTGATGTGTTTATTGGTGAAGTGTTTTAAGCTATGGTGGGTCCACTTCAATCCTTAACATTTTGCTCCAATTCATACAACTACCCACTTTTGGAATTTGTTTCTATTTAATCCTTAAAATTTAGAATTTGAATGAGAATAAAAAATGAGTTTTATTCATTTTTAATCATCATTCATTATTCATTAAAAAATATTACAAATATATGGTGACTGATGTATGGATAATATATAAATTTTTACACCAACGATATATATGGATATTACAATCATTTTAACAAAATTTTATAAATTTTATGATTATTTTTTAGAACCCTTTTGTCCCAACAACAATTATTTTGTCGGAATTTTTAATGACTTGTTTGAGTTTATACATTTTTTATGAATCAAATTATACAATCATAAATTTGTAATAATTAAAATAAATATTTATTCTTATATTAAATATTAATAATTTACATTTTTAAATTGTTTCATATATTTTAAAATTTAAGAAATTTTGATCTAATTCTTTTTAGTACATCTTTTTCAAGATATTAACTAACTTTTTATATCAATTTTTACTAATTATTAAATAATGTTTAATTCTGTAACGACCCAAATTCTACCCTTGAAAATTTTTCATTTATTTTAATCCTTTCTTACATACAGTCGTCACCTTCATTAAAAACTCTAAAGTATATTTCTTTGAAAATACTCTTTACCCTATTATATTATCATACAAATTTATGTTGCGGAAAAACATAATTCATTCAGATAGCCTTTATCACATACGTCCAGTTATGGGTTTTCCAGAGTTATAACGTCCATAACTGCATGTCACCATATTATCCTAATCAGATTACATTTATCCCAAAATACTATCAAATCAACTACAATATCAAATAGCAATAAAGACAATCGAGTAAATAAACACAAAAGCTTCCTAATTGAGCTTCATCCTCAAAATCCTTCATTTACCTACAATAGGATTATCATAAACAACACACAAAACAAAAGGGAGTAAGTCATTAGTTCAAAACTAACATCACACGATAATCCACATTTCAAATACAATTAAGCATTGATATAAATCATAACCACAAATAAATAAATGTAAACGTTCATATATTCTTTCTTTCATTTCCACGTTATTCATATTCGTCCTATAGTATATATATCCCATAATATATATTCTATAGCACGCCTACTACGTTCCTTCGAAACCTCATACTTCTCATCATTCATATCCACCCTATAGAATATATATCTCATACAATATACTCTATAGAATGCATACGACTTTCATTGTGACATTCTCAGTTCTCATCCTTCATATTCACCTTATAGAATATATATCCCATACTATATATCCTATAACATGCATATGACTTTCATTGTTCACATCTTCCACTTTATCATCCATATTCACCCTATAGAATATATATCTCATACTATATATCCTCTAGCATGCATATTCGTTTATCTCAAATCTTTTTGTCTCATTGCTTATTCTCGCCATCAGGCTTACTCTTTACCTCCTCCGGTTCTACCACATCGGGTATGTAATTTCTCAATGATCCACTACCACTTCGGGTTGGCAATTTCCCTTAATGATCCACTACCACTTCGGGTAGGTCATATACAATACCACATAGGGCAAGTCATACACAATACCACATAGGGCAAGTCATACGCAATACCACATAGGGCAAGTCATACACAATACCACATAGGGCAAGTCATACGCAATACCACATAGGGCAAGTCATACACAATACCACATAGGGCAAGTCATACATAATACCACATAGGGCAAGTCATACGCAATACCACATAGGGCAAGTCATACACAATACCACATAGGGCAAGTCATACACAATACCACATAGGGCAAGTCATACGCAATACCACATAGGGCAAGTCATACACAATACCACATAGGGCAAGTCATACGCAATACCACATAGGGCAAGTCATACACAATACCACATAGGGCAAGTCATACGCAATACCACATAGGGCAAGTCATACACAATACCACATAGGGCAAGTCATACACAATACCACATAGGGCAAGTCATACACAATACCACATAGGGCAAGTCATACACAATACCACATAGGGCAAGTCATACGCAATACCACATAGGGCAAGTCATACGCAATACCACATAGGGCAAGTCATACACAATACCACATAGGGCAAGTCATACGCAATACCACATAGGGCAAGTCATACACAATACTTCACTACCATTCCCAGTAGGATAACAATAACAGTCCACTACCACTCCGGGTAGGACACCATAACAGTCCGCTACCACTCCGGGTAGGACACAATAAACAGTTCACTACCACTCAGGGTAGGACACGATAAATAGTTCACTACCACTCCGGGTAGGACACAATGATAAACCACTACCTCCTCGGGTAGGGTAACAACCATAAACTTACCAACACGTTACCTCTTTCACATACCTCATTCACATAAGTGAGTATGAATTAGAGCCACTTATCCCTTACCTTGGTGAGCGTTGGGGATCGGTTCCGAGTAACTTTAAAAGTCTCCTCCGCGATTTCCTCCAACCTTAGGATCTTTCCTCATTTCCACCAATAACAACAATGTTAGTCATTTATTCCAAATATCACATAAACAACTTACTCTGCATCATTTAATCATACAAAATATTCATCATCAATATTCAACCATCTAAAGCATAAACATCTCATATTTCAATATTTCCAAAACTACTTCAATACAAGTTTCAAAATATCAAAGCATACATGTTCATCTCATATAACAACATCAAAGCCATTATCCACATCTAACATTTCATCTCTTTCTCTTTATACTCGTATTCTCATTTTTGGGGGTTTTTGGGGTTTTTCATGAATAACCCATAAAACTTTCCATTCATCAAATAACAACTCTAAACTAAGAGTTTACAAGATAAAAACAACATAAAAGGAACCATAACTCTAAAAGATGAGTTTCCATGGTTTCTCATGTTTTGAAAATAAATCCAACATACCCAAAACAAGTTAGAGAGGAAGAAAAAGAGTTAGTAACAAGAGGTTTACCTCTTCTCAAGCTCCAAGATGAGTCCTAAGGCTCTTTGCTCTTGAAAAGCTCTCATTTCTCTCTTCTCTTCGAAGTTCTAACCCAAAAATGTGTTTAGGTTTCTGTTTTAAAGAGGTGTCGTCGGGTTGTAATCGATTACCAACATGGTGTAATCGATTACAACGTGAAAAATACGCATATCTGATGCTTTTAATAGGATGTAATCGATTACCAGAAGTGTGTAATCGATTACCAGAAGAGTGTAATCGATTACCAGAAGAGTGTAATCGATTACCAGCAGAGTGTAATCGATTACCAGCAGAGTGTAATCGATTACCAGCAGTGTGTAATCGATTACCAGAAGTGTGTAATCGATTACACTGTGTCAGATGCACATATCTGATGCTTTTAATACGATGTAATCGATTACCAGCAGAGTGTAATCGATTACACTGTGTCAACAGCCTAAAATTGCCATTTCTCGACGCGAGAATCCTCCAGTATAGTCCAGGATTTCACCCTCCCAGCTGATCCTTTTTCGCTCAGGCGAGAATCTCTCGATCAAGCGAGGCTTCCAGGACTGATACTATATTTTTAAAGATTAAAATTTGGGGTGTTACAAATTCTCACATGTGCGAAGTGGAATAATTGTCCACAAATTTTAAGGAAAAAATTATTATTTTTATATATGGGGTTTATTAAAATGAATAAACCTCATTTTGTGAAGAATCATATTAATACATGTACCTAATTATTCTTGACAAAAAATTCTCTTTAATTTAGTAACTTGCTATTATTTAAAAAAATAAAAAAACACAACAAATTTATCTCCCATCCACCTCACTAAAATTCTATCATTCCTACTCAATATCAGAGAATATGGTTTTCATCTTCACATATGTGAATCACTCAACCTCTTACAATGGATTGAAAAGATATATTCTACCTGAAGCATCATCTATGTAGAATTGAAGTCCTTAAATATTAGAAAGTGTGTCCTCAATGGTTCGAGTTCGAGTTACTTAAATAGTATTCAGATGTTGTTATATGTGGTAAGTGCACCTCTAGCTGAACTAGTCATATTTGCATCATAGTTTTAACCAACAAATTAGTTGTTTCTCATTGTCCCCTTGTATAATCTCCACTAGCTCTTCAAAATATCCTTTGTAATCTTATCATTTCCATTGTAATTCCCCAGCTTTATACAACAAGTGTTTGCTACCATGCATTGGCTTTATATGGCTGATGTTACAAGTATCTCTAGAATATTGTGTTGCTTTAGTTCTATGTGCAATGATCTTGGTATGAGGAATTGAAGCTAATGCATGCATGTTGTGTCCATTGAGTTATAACATTTCACTTAAGATATCCCATTACTCTTTCAATCTCCTGATAAATCTGCACAATAATCTCGTTCTAATCCGAATTATCGAAGTCTATCAATGATACTAGCATATTCAAGTTGTCTTACACCATCATTAGTGTTCTTAAGAATTTTACACTTGCATCATATGATATGCAAACAAGTTTACAATGAAATCAATTATAATTCTTAATATAATGAATCTTTTCTGAGCTAGTAATCATAATAACAAAGATTACATTCGATTCTCTAATATCTTTCCTATTAAAGTAGTCACAAAACAATAATTTCACAACATTTACAACATGATCCTTAGAACAATTAATCAACAAGCCATCCACACATAAACATATGATAGTAGTGTAAGAATCATTTTCAATGTTATAACAAATACAATTGCCACTTTCATTCACTTAAAAACCATGTGAGAAGACTAAACTCTTGAATTTATCATGTTATTGCTTCAGAATTTGTTCAAGAACATATAGAGATTTATCAAACCAACAAACCATATGCTGTTGATCTGGAACTACAAAACATGCAAGTTGGTCCATATTGAAAAAACAGTTTAAACATGTGCACAATCAAATTATGAACCACAACTAGAGAAACCAGAATTCTAATGGACATTACTCTAGATACCAGTGCAAAGGTATCAAATAAATTTACCATCTCTCTTTTGTCTATAATAACTCTTGCCTACTACACTTTATACTTATCAACAGTGCCATTAAGACTCAATCTCTTTCTCAGCCAAGTGCCAGGTTGTGAAGATAATATTGGGATCAGTCCTACACTAATAATCTGTTTCTGAGTTAGTTCTGGACCGGAAGGAAGGAAAAAGAAAAACTTCAAAATCATCTCACAAGTGTATTTCATGACTCACAAGTCTTTTTTTCTCTTGATTATTCTCCCTAGTGATTTAAATTGCGGACCACATCATCTGATGCTACCGCAATATTGTGGCTGCCGTGACTACCGCAACCGCATCATAGTGCAATTGCAGTATGACTCCGGGTCATAGTGATATGGCCACATCAGACACAACGCAACAACATCAGGCTACTGCATATATATATTTTTAAACATAGAATAATTCACACCGCAACAACCGTAATCTGAATTGCAACAGTCGCAATGACCATAATCACACTAACTGCAACTGTTACCGTAATCACGACACCAAATTTAAAAGACTGATTCTTCCGAAACCAACTCCTAAACAACTTTATTTTGCAACACTACCCTTAGATGTGCAAAAATATAAGCCGTGTGATAAAACATCTAATGTTCCAGCACCGAAACAAAACACAATAGTTTAGCAACAAAACACAAACCACAACAACAAGGAAGAAAGAAAGAAGATTAGAAACAAACCCAAAATAAAATCCTGAACAATATAAAGTCATGAATATTTTTCAAAAATAATAAATGATCATAACTGAAACACAATAGTTTTGTTGGAATCAGAAAAATTAGTGTTGTTGAGTTTTCTAGACTTACGAGTCTGAAAACCAAAATCATATCCAATACCTTGTCCGAACCCATAACCAAGACCAAGACCACAACCCATTCCAAAACCAAAAACAAAGTTAAGATGGTTAAATGGTGGCCACCCATTTCCAATTCCAAAGGCACCAACCAAACCTAACCCTATTCCACCACCACATCCTATTCCAGCACCGAATCCAGGACCCAACACTATGGATGTTTTTTCAGGTTTGTTTCCGAGCAACTTCGTTATTGTGAATTGGTCTTGTTCCTTTGTCTTCTTGTTGTTGACATTCCATGTCCAGAATGAGTTTGCATCAATTTTGGTTTTCATCACTCACCAGAATAAAAGAAAAGTTTGAGACTTTATGAGGTTATGGTGAATGGATAGGATTTTCATGTTATATGGTTTAATGGGTATAAGGGTTTTATTCACTTCATCACTTTTAAGCCCAATATGGATGCTTAACATATTTACTATTTATTACATTGTTATTAATATTATATGAGTCATCAGATAATGGTTCAGTTCACTGATTAAACCGTATACCAGTAAAATTACATATATATATATATATATATATATAATATATTAATAATGTGAAAAAATTAATAAAAAATAATAAAAATTTATTTTCATTAAAAAAGTAATTTTAAATAAAAATCGACCGGTATGACCGGTACGGTTCAATTGAAAACCGATCGGTATGACCAGTTTTGGCCGGTTTTGACTGATATAATTATTATATCGTATCGGTTTTAGGACTGGTTCATTGGTTTACCAGTTAAACCGGCCAACACGAACCAATTTTTATATAGATAATTTATGTATGCTAAATAATTTATTATCAAAATATTATTATTTAATTAATAAAAAATATAATTATCTTACTTTATTAATTAATAGAGTTTTGGTATATATATATAATGTTTAACAAATTTAATAATGTTTTCATCCAATGTTTTACACTATACAAGGAGAAAAAAATTAATAATTATATGAGATATAATTCATGAGAAACCGAGAACCAAAAGTCATAGATGAGTGTGGCCTCAAATTCATGAATTGAATAACTCTTACACATTTCCCATCAAAGATTATACACTTAATAATTCATCATTCATAGTTTTATACATATATTACACTGACATCCTTTGATGAGATGTAAGTGTAATATTTGAAACAAAAAACGTGTGTTAAATGTAATTAAGTTGAACAAAATATTATATATTGTGTAGACACTTTCAAATAGTACAAATTGAGTATCTTTTTATTATTTTTGTTTCATTACTCAATATATTAACAATTCTAATGAGATGTTTATATAACTCTTATACTATTTTGTAATGAACCAAATAATGAAGATGTATTGACTCTTATATTATTTGAATTTGTCTACACAATATACAATATTTTATTTAAAATAATTACACACATCACATATTTTTTGTTTAAAATATTACACTTATATCTCATCAGAGGGTGATCAGTGTAATATATGTACAAAATTAGGAGTGGTTCATGTAAAAGGTATAGGTGGTTCGTGTAAGGACAAAAAGGGAGAGGTGATCTGTATAATTTTACTAAAACTCAGGAGTGTTAGTGTAATTAACTCAAGATTATATAATGTGATTACTTTATTTTATGTTTAAAACTATGGATGACAAAATATAATGTGATTACTTTCTTTTACGTTTAAAACTATGGATGACAAAATGTTTTGTTTTAGTTATTATTTTCTAAATGTTTAAGGGTATGAAAGTCGATGTGATTAGTGAGAGTGCCATTTAATACAGGCGGATGAGGTGCAAATAACTTCTCCGATTCATATACGATCCCGATCTTAGAACTCAAGTTCAAAAGACCAAATTATTCAAAATAAGTATGATAAAGAGTTTTTTAGTTTTTAACCGCAAAAAAAGTGAAAACTCAAAATATTCAAACTAGAATATTCTCTTTTAGTTTCTTTGTATCCTTTTCCATCTGGTCAAAAAAATAAATAAATAAATGTAAAGAGATAAAGCATCATAAACTACATCCTCCAAATATTCAAAACTAAAAACAATTAGTGTGGAAAGTGCAAACATAGCAAGGTATATAAATGTAGATTGTTTTTTTAATACTCTTTGCTAATTGTGTTTTCACTTTTCAAGTGCCATAATATGAGGAACCGGGTCATTGTCTAACCAAGAAAATCTCAAACTTCCTTGATTCAGGACCCAGTAATGACTTTTTTAAACCTTAACTTTTACAAAACCTAATATTTTAAGATATATTTTCCCCAAAAGAAAACTTTCACACGTGATATATACTCATGAGGATGCATAAATGTGTAGCAGGTTACGTTAAATAGCACTGGAATGAATTAATAAACAATGTTGTGTCAAAGCATAATTTGTTTTTGTTTTCTTTCTTTAGCAAAAATGAAACCCTTATAAATCCACCATCATACAATGCCTAATTAAACACAAATAATATTGTATTCACTTCATTGCATCATAGCCTTCACCACTTTACCAAAAATCCTTCAAAATATGGAAATGGAGTCCCTATTGCCTAAGCCAAGTTATGGTGGCATAAAGAGGTACTTAAGAAGGCGGTGCCATGTCGATGTCGGCGCCAACACCGGTGGAAAGAAGGTTAAGGTCATAAGATTGAGAAGATGCCCACATAGGTATTGGAGGATTAGACCAATTACAAGGGTGAGATGGGTGATGGGTTCACCACTAAAGATGTTGGCAAAGCTTAAAGATGGTTATAGGAACATTATGTTGAGGTTGGAAAGTAACCTAGGTGCTAAGAACAATGATAAAATCTTTGGTGGGAATAGGATTTCAAAGGCTTGTCAAGTGTTTAAGGGTTATTCCATTGATGAATTTGAGGCTAGGCTTATATATGAGATTTCCAAGACATTGGTTGCTTCTCATGAACTATATCCCATGTGATTACTACAATTGTATTCTTTCTTTTTTCTTTTGGGTGCACTTTCTTGTTTGTTTGTTTTTTGTATTGTTAAGAGTATTCTCTCACCCTTTTGGGTAAGAAACTAATCACTTTCGGAGTGTGTGGATGCTCATCCCAACAAATGTCACTCTCAATAATCGAACCATTAACCTTTTGGTCATATTGGGGATCTAGCGAGACCTTACACCATTAGACAAATATCTTGTTGGTACTTTCTTGCTTGTTTGTTTGTTTCATGTTTAATACCATCTCATTTCTCATGTAACTTATTTCATAGAGATTTCCATTTCCTTCATATCAACTTTTGATTATATGCAAAGTTATTTTTGTTATAGTTGCTTATGCAAAATCTTGCTTCTTTTGGAGAGAATTAATGCTTGAAGCTTCTTAGAATGTAGAAGACAAGTTTTTTTCCATCATTTTTAGTTGCTCTTTTATATACAAAGTTGTTTTTGTTACAATTGCTTCTTTTGGATCTTTCTTGATGCAAATTGCTGGAGAAATAATTTTATTTTTTTGTTATTTTACTTTTGTTCCATTGTTCTTTCTCCTTTTAGTTGATTTTATGCGAAACTATTTTTTTGTTACGTTTACTTCCATTGGAGAATCATTAAAGATTTTTGGAAAGTAGAAGAAAGTTATTTTATGTAAATATTTTGGTTCTATCATTTTTTATCCTTCTCCAACTTTCCATTATATGCAAATTACATTATGTTTGTTATTGTTCCTATGAAGAATCCTTGAAACTTATGGCAATGTAGAATAATTTTGTTTGTTTGTTAGCATCACATATAAGATCATTTAAAATAAAAATAAAAAATTGTACTTTCTGGTATTAAAAAATAGCTTAAGCATTACATGGTATTTAATAAAATTTATTATAGTTCGTGATATTCTTTTTTTAAAACAAAGAGATAAAACCTCAAAAATTTGACTATTGTCATAATATCATGAGACACAATTAGAAATGATAGAATATTTAATAGATGATAATCATCATGCCACTTTTTATCATCATCAACAATGAACAGTAATAATAAATTATTGGTGACAATTCAACAAGAAAAAAGTTGTAAACCTAAAGATACTTTGACTATAGAAATAGTCTTAGATATATTTATTCCAAGAGTAAGTTTTTGAACTTACTTCACATCTTAGTCATCAATATTAGAGAAATCCAATGATTTAGATCTACTCACAAATTTAAACAATTGGATTTCCCTAGAATTGATGGTTAAGATGTAGAATAAGTTTAAAAAACGTACTCTTAAAGTAAGTGAATTCCCTCTCAGATAGAAATAGTTGAATATTTTTCATTGATATAACATAAATTCTTAGTTAAACTTTAGTAATAAATTATAGATTATTAAAATGTATGAAGATAATGACGGATTGAATGTGATGAATAAAATAGTATACACCCTAATAGATGAGATAATAAAGTATTCAACTCAAATTTATTATTCCAAATGGAGTTCACATTAAAGCTTTTTATTGGGGAATAAGGATAACAACATGCATGGGCGGGTATGGGTAATAGCTACCTGTTATCCATTTTGAAATATGAGGTTATTATCCATATTCACCCGTACTCGTATGGAATAATTCAAATTCAACAATTCTTTCCGAACATTGAAGAGTACTTGTAAAAATTGAATTGTTCATACACATTTTTAAATTTAAACTACTTTGAAAATATTAAGTTTCAATAAATTGTAGTTTCCGAATCATCTTTTACGATTTACGTCATTCCCTTCAATAGCAGTACCTTGGTTAGTTGAATCATATAAAAAATCAAAATTTAAAATGAAAGCAAGAATCATAATTATTTTTAAGCTGTCTCAAATCACAACTTAACAACGCTACAAACATCAAGATCTTCCAATACTGTACCATGCCTAATGATGTCCAGTTTGAATTTGAAGAGTCTGCTAAAACATAATAACTTCATTCAAGATTTATATAATGAATCTATAAAAATATGTAATTAAAAGTAATAGACAATATTACGTTTCATGTCACACCTTTGCTAATCTTGGAGACACGTCAATACCTTTACAATATATGGACGCAATCTAGTATGATGAGAAATAAGAATTCGGCCTCCAATATTAAATGAAGATTCTAAAGCAACATTGGAGATAGGAATTGTGGGTAAATCTCTTGCAATTCTTTGCAAAGTTGGATATTTTATCCCATTTACTTTCCACCAAGCTAAGATGTCAAATGTCCACCTTGATCGGACAATACTCCATCCTCTAAATATATGTCTAGTTCTGACCTACGGTGTGCTGTGGGCTTGTAGCAATATTTTGCTCAGAAAAAAACTTCAATATTTTGCCCTCCAATCAATATTCACTCCATCTGCCCCCACATCATTAAATTTAAATTTTAACTTGAAAAAACACTCTCATTACCGTTCATTTTAATCTCATACTCTTTTACCAAATCTTCACAAATACTTTTTACCTTACTCATTTCATAAACATGTTGATGTCCATAAAAGCTCCTATATCACCCTAATACTTATCAAATTTGGCATAACATTACTTCAACCATTTGTTGAATAACATAGATTGAAGCCAATCAAGTAATGTCAATTTAATTTCATAATTTTTTTGAAAAAAGACATTCGTAGTAGGATACAAAGTACTAGAAAACACTAATGTGACGTTATAATTTTATCAGTGACAAATTTCTTGGCCATCTCCCATTTATCTTCGCCCGACAATGTTTTATATTAATTTTCTCTTAGTGACAATCTTAGCAAGTGTGCTTCGTGTTATCTCTTGGTTGAATGCATAAGAACCAACCAACACTGATTCAATACAATTTTTTTGTAGTTTTAAGAAGTGCCCACTTTATATCTGAATTTGAACGACGTAGACAATTTTTAAAATGATAATGCAAGTTTTTGTTCCTTGAAACTACTCAATACAACGTACGAAATAATTTGTTGGTCACCACTTTTTGAGACTACCACATTCTCTCTATTTCTTCATAAAGCTTTAACTACCGCATAAAGTATTAAATGTTCAATTCAAAATGTCTATGAAACATTAATGATGTGATAGAAATACAAGAGAAAATCAAGCTAACATATATTAATTTCAAGAAGAAGATCTAACATAACTTAAATAAGTATATTGACAGCTACATTAGTTATCCAATTTATAAATAATATTGATGTGTATACTTTTTATTCCCTTCTCTTTTAATGTTTTTGTATTTTGCCTAGTGTTTATTCTCTCTTTGACTCATGTGCCTAGATATCTGCCCAAACTTGCTCAAGTCGTGACCCTTATTTCATGCACCATGACCGAAGCTTCCCAAGTCGTGGCCAAGCCATCTGCCCCTTCTGCTCAAGGCTGGTCAAGTCAATTGTCCAGCATACCTGCATCAGTCTTTGGCACCTGACTTTGCCAACAGGACAGGTTGTAGGCCACTTCCTTCCAAGAGCAATAAGTGGAGCATTTTACACGTTTTACCCTTTTTGCACATTTTGCACATGTGCTTTTTCTTGTTGTTAATTAGTTGTTGAGTTAGTTTTGTTTTAAGTTAGCTTGCTTGGCTTGTAAGCAAGGTTATAAATAAGTGTTTTCCTTTTCTTCTTAAATCAACCTTTTGTAATATCTCTTCGTCAATCAATAAAGTTGTTTCTTATTCATTTTCAATGAATAAGAAACAACTTTATTGACTATTTGTATTTAATCATTTTCTATTAAATTCATAGTATTTCTCTTTCATATTTATTTTACACTTAGTGTGATTGAAAGACGTGTAAAGTTGGACAACTTCTTTTAACATAAACTAGTGTTTATTTTTTAGACTAGAAAGACTAGGTGTGCAAAGAATATTAAATTGTTGTAATCACTTTTAGAGTATAATATAAACTTGGTGTTGTAAAGAAACTAGACATAGTATATGATTATGGGTGGACCATTATAAATATGTGTTTTAATTCTGTCTCTAAATTAATTTTTATTGATGTTTATATAACTGCTTTTTAAATTGGGAGTTTTGAATTTGTGCTATCAACATCATTTTTTCTCTAATATCGTTTTAACTTTTATTATATGAGTAAATACTTATCTAAAAACTCGTGGAAAATAGACAAATCAATTGTCTGAACTATTTTGTGATCAAAATTGTTATTTGTGTCAAAAAGGTTTTAAAATTTATTTTAAACTTGGGAGATATAATCCAACCCACTTCTTATATTACTTTTGGTTATTTTAGTCTATACTTAGATAAATGATACATAATGTAGAATGAATGTATCCCTCTTATATAAGAAGAGTTACTATCACTAGTATATGTGTGTTGAGATTATGTTGCTATCACTAGTTTTCTGTTCTAGGAAGTGCCATGAACATCTTTTGAATAACATCTAAGTGCTTAGGAAATCTCATTGGTAAGGAATGTCATGCTATAATATAAAAGCCTAGACAACAAAGATATTCTGCTCCAATAATAAGGAACTTCACCTAGACAATATACTATTGACAAGGAACTTGATATAATTAAATACATATAGAGAGAGAAATTGGGTAGAAAGTGTGAAAATGAGTAGTGTGTGAATTTTTAAGTATAAATTGTGAATTTTTATGTTATATATCGATTAGTTATAGAGTATATCCATGACACAACTAAGGTTCCAGAGTATGTATCACACAATATTTGTATAATCTCATAGTCTATTGTTCTTAAGTATTTACTTTATATTAATTTTGTTTGTTCATATCGATGATGAAATCTCATGGTGGCGATGCTGCTACTCCACGTCATAGCTAATTGTTGATACATAGTTTATGAGATCATTGGCTCTTCCTTCCCTTATATAAGATCATTCAGAAATCAAATCATTTTGTTGATACATAGTTTATCATTGATAACCACTCAAAGATACATCTTCTTATCCAATTTCATAAAAAAGAGGGGCATGTGTTCTTCTCTTTCTCCTCATCTTCTCTTTTCCCTCTTCTTCTCACTTCTCTCCCATCAACATCACCTAAACCCGAAACCCTTTTCAAATGGGTAAAGTTGCTAACCATTCTTGTTCTTGTTTATTATACATTCTGTCCTATTACATTTTTTTATTACTGCATTATTGCCAAATGGGTTTTATTTTTGTGTAGTATATAGTAAAACATGCACTAATGTTAGAAAAAAGATGTTTTTGGGGCTTAAGTATTTGTTTGTTTTTAGAAAACAAATATTTGTAAGAAAAGTTCTTTCCTGGTATATTCAAATGATTTTAAATGAAATTTTTATAGCAAGGTCATAGTTTGAATTGACTCTGACTTTTCTAAAAATGGGAAGAAGGTGAACGACCAACATCGTCTCTAAACTATTAATTCCTTATCAAAAGTATTTTAAAAAATCATATTATATAACTCAATAACTTCGACACATTTTAAATTACTCAAACCAATTTAATTAATTTTCGAACCAGAACTACATAGTCTTGATTTCCCTGTTGCACCTAGGGATACGTAGGAGTAAGATGAACTCTTGTCAGGTACAACAATAAAAAATAAAACATTTTGCTTTTATTATTGAATTTTAATAAATAATTTTTGGGTATAAAAATTCATGTTATTAGCGAGGGTACCATTTTATTACGGGCGGACGGAGTGTTAATACCTCCCCCGATCCGTAATTGACTCCCGAGCTCAGAATCTCTTTTCAAAGACCAAATTGTCCTAATCGGGCATAATTTAGAGTTTTCTACGTTTTAACCGCAAAAAACGTAATGGCGACTCCAAATCAATTGGAAGAGGTAGAAATCGAGTTCGCCTCTCCCTAAGTCGCAAGATCGGTCTTCCAACCGAAAATCGGTCGCGACAAGTATTATTTTTAATTAGATTGATAATTTATTTTATCTTACAACTGGACCTAAACGATATGAAGGTTGGATTGATATTGCAGTAGAGTGAGATACATTGCTATGAATACATATTGAGGATACACATACGGTACGAGATAGATACATATATGGTTTGGCTAATACACCTTATTTTTATAGATCTGTGTGTATGTGAATATGATTTTGTATAATATATTAATTATTAGTAGTTATTATATTAATTGATCGATAACTAACTATTAACTCGAAATTTTGACAATAATAATAATGTAAAACACCTTACAATTTATTCTTTTTAATCATATGTGTGATTGATAATAAACTTAAAAAAAAAAGTTACTAATTAATATTATTGTAAGACTAAACTCAATTTACACTATGATCTTAATACTCAATGGAGTCTTATAATTCTCAAGATCAAGATAAGATGTAGGTTGTAGGCAGAATATATTGGTCCAAAAACAAATAAACATTCACAAATTGTTATCTTATGTATAATACAATTCATTATCAACCTTACACATTTGTCTCACTCACATTATTTGTTCCATCAAATAATCTATCCCTTGCCATATTTGCCTGCAAAAGTGCATATATATTGTCAAAACCTATAAAAACACTTGCATATTATTTCATAAAAACATATATATATATATATATATATTGGATAAATAATAGTATATCTAAAGTATTAGTTGTAGACCTGTTTTTTCCAATTTGTAAGAGCAGTAACAAGGGAAAGAAAAATTGATTGGACAATGGACCCCAACACTATTCCAATCCAAAGGCCTTTTGCCCTAAAATGTGCAACAAAGCCAAGTGTGACACCTATTGGAACTCCTACAATATAAAATGATCCAAGATTCACATAGGCTCCAAGATATTGCCACCCACCTCCTCTAGCAACACCTGATTAATGGAATGTGAAAGAAAAAACAACAATGTAATAAGTGAAGTTAAATTGAATGTAAATTTGCTTATTCAACAATTGCTAATATATTAGAGGTTATTAAGAGAGGTCTATATTTTTGGTGTGATTCAAAACTAATCTTTTCGAAATGTGTGATTGCTCATTTGAGTTAATGTTATTCACAAGAATTGAACATTGATAATATTTAACCTTGTACGACATCTAAATAGATAATATGACCTTATATTATTAAATCAACATGTTATTATTAAGACATATGTAAATTGTAATTGCATATATTTGATATGATCTTAACTAGATAAATGCAATATGGAAACATAAATGTGATGATATTAAGTAGTATAAAAACCAAACATTAAACTCCATATTTTGAAGATAAAAAGTATTGTTTTTTAACTAATTATAAAAAAAATACATAAAATTTTAAGAAATAAAAATTAAATTATCAAATCTGCTTAGGATTACTCAAAATTTATACGTAAGATCAACCCAAGAAACAATGAGTTTAATTTTGTAAAATCCCCAAAAAAAGTCTCAATTAATTTTGGCTCAAAATTGATTGATTCCTTTGATAACTTGAGATAGAGCACTCCAAAATATAGTTTAATATTTAAGGAGAATGGATTCACTTACTTCAATATTAAGTTTTTTAAACTTAGTCTACATCTCAGCCATTAATTTTAAGAAATCTAATGGTTTAGAACTACTCAGCGATTCAAACTATTGGATTTCCCTAGAATTGATGGCTAAGATGTGGAGTGAATTTTTAAATTTAATTTTGAAGTAAGTGGCTCATCTTCCATATTTAAGTATTGACAAATCAGGGATGACAAAAATATCTGAACTTGTGGGTACCCGTCAAAATATCTGCAATGGGTACCCCAAGAAATAGCTTATGAGTGGGAACGAGTATCATGATACCCGTCTCACAAGTACCCGCATACATATTTTAATTAAATATTTTATACATAATTATTACTGATTTACTATTTTATTATTACTTTATAATAAAATGTAATGATGAGACTATAATCAAAAAATTATCATATACATATCATATTATTTAAATAATAATTATTTTTATATATTAATTCATGTAAAATATATAAAAATATAATTAAAGTTGAATACTCGTTGGGTACCCGTGGATATCCACTACCCACGCATGTATCCGCAAATAGTGCTGGTATGGACAAGAGTATGCACTACTCTGTCCGTCCGGCCTCATTGTCATCCCTATAAATGATAATGAAACATTTTTTTACTATATAATCTATAATTTGAATATTATAAAAAACTCTTAAGGGTCATAAATATTAAACTGCTCAAAATAATGAAGAGAGATTAGTAAAAACCTGAAAGAACTGCTTGCAAACTATCCATGAAAATGGAGAGACATAGGAAAGGAGTAATAAGAGCAATATAATGAACAATGAGACTGTCTTTGGTATATGCATAACCCAATATGTTTCTGCAACCAAATAGTGTGCCACTTACAATAACAACCTCTGTTATTGCAAGGAACATTGATGCATAAATAGCCACTTTAACTGCTTCAGGATTTCCTGCTCCTAATTCATTCGAAACTCTTGTGCTGTCACATGCAATTAATTTATGTTTCACATTCTATACTAAAATTGTTACAAGATATATATTCACTATATTGGTACTAATATTTTGTAGGTTTGGTATGAGAAAAAAATTTGGGTTACTAATAATTTAATTATATAAAGGTTGAATATCAAAGTTCGAATAAAATTAAGGATTTAAAGATAAATTGTGATGACAAAATAAAAATATGTACAAAGTATATTAAATAATTTAACTATATACTATTCTTATAATAAATTTTGAATGATAACATAATTATCATATTGATAAAATTAATATATAAAAAGTGAAAACCCGCTATTATTTAGATCGGGAAAATAATACGATTTTATGAAATCATGTGTTATTGCTCGAATCCGCAGTCAATCCTATTTCTGATAGGAGCAGCTGACAATTGAATCCAATCTTTTTTTTTCGTATTCGTAATAGTGTGAAAGGAAAAGAAGGTCTGACTCCAAGTTGTTCAAGAATAGTGGCGTTGAGTTTCTCGACCCTTTGCAGGATTAGTCAATTATATTTCTCGGTGGGGACAAGAGAAGGAAGGGGTATAACTCAGCAATAGAGTGTCACCTTGACACGGTGTAAGTCATCAGTTCGAGCCTGATTAACCCTAAATCCAATGTGAGTTTTTCTATTTTGTTTGAGTCCCCTGTTGTCCACTTGCTCCACACTCTAATATTGATATTCCTACCGTAAAGTTTTCACAACATCACCTTTCAATTTATAGCTATTTTATAAATAGGGAAGTTATACTTAGTAACTTGGTGTTTTGATATTCTTACCCTAAAGTTTTGTCAACATCACCTTTCAATTCATAGCTATTTTATGAATAGGGAAATTTGTCCTTAGTAACTTGATGTTTATCATTATGACGCACATGCATTCCATTTATTTTGTATTAAATCAAATGCAATTCTATCATGTCGGTTAAAAGATAAAATAATCTATACACTAATAATCTAAGAGTCTTTTTATATTGTCAACACATCATTTATGATTCATTTTATTAAACCTAAAGTAATATCATGGATAATATATTGATTGTATAAAAACATTATATTCATATTGCATAAATATTAAACCCATGTTAAAAATAATCAAAATTTATAGTATGTACTTGGCATAAGGATAAACCTTAATTAGGATTACTACAATATTCCTTATAATTATTAATTTCTTTAAAAATAAAAAATAGGCAAGTGGTAAACGATATATTAAGGTTTGCATATGAAAAATAATGTAATAAAAAATGGTTAGATAAATGAGCATAAAGTGAGAAACGAACCTAGTAGCAGCTCCAATTGCATAGGATATGGTGAAGTGCAATGTAGAAATTGTCAAGCTGAGCATACAAAACAATGTATAGATTACATAATTAATTTAAAAACAGATATTCCTACACAAAAGTAATAGATTAAATAATTTTTTATCTTATAAAATAATGTCTTAATCTTAAAAATTAAGTAGGGTTTTAAAAATAAAAATAATAATATATACCATATGGATAGAACCGATGTCTCCAATTCAGGATTTGGGAAAAGTCCAGAGAGCAATACAAACACTTCGCACGCCCACCATTTAAGACTGCAACACAATAAATTATAGATTTTATATAATAAATTACATAACATGTGACCATGTTGGCTATATAATGATAATTAGGGGTAAGCGTGAGCCGGGTTGAGACGTGTTAAGATTTGATTCTAGACCCGATTAAATATAATGTATACTCATTTTATATAAAATATTCTAAATATTATTTATTATTGTGAATATGTAAATTGGTATATAAAATAATATATGTGTATATATTATTAAACATGTATATATGATAAAAAAAATTATAAAATCAATGATACTTTGACAAAAAATGTATTATTATTTTGTATACATTTGAATAGAGACACACACAAACATCATGATTGAGTGAACATGAGACGGGTCGAGATAGGTCATGTTTGGTCCCTACCCGACCCTAAATATTGATCGGGTCAAATTTTTGAACCCGAACCCGGCCCTAGACTCGACCCTATTCAGGTCCGATCGTGATCGGGCCATACCGGGTTAGTAGCGGGTAGGGCGGGTCATACTCACCCCTAATGATAATGTATCCGGATGTAGTAGGGGTGAGCAGTACTCGACTCTACCCGCTTATCAGTATGACCCGATTATGATATGGTCCGAATAGGGTAGGGTCTCATCGGATCTAGGTTCAGATTCAAAAATTAGACTCAATCAATATTTAGGGTCGGGTAGGGATCAAGCATGACCCGACTCGGCCAATTCCATAGTCACTCACTAATCATGCTTATATGTGTCTTTATTTAAATTTATACAGATTAATGACACATTTTTTGTCGAAGATATCACTGATTCTCTAAATTTTCCACCATATATACATGATTAATAATATATACAAATATTATTTTATATGTCAAATTATATATTCATAATAATAAATAATATTGAGAAAACTTTATCAAAAATGAGTATACATTATATTTAATCGAATAAAGGGTTAGGTTCAGGCCTAAAGGTTGAGCTGGTCGATATTTAGGATCGAGTTAGCTTTAGGGACAAATCCAAATCCAAAAAAATGTCAAATAAGGGACAAGACTTAACTCATCCCAACCCGGCCCATGCTCACCCCTGAAATATGAGTACCCATTATAATCCCCATGTCACAAAAGCTCAGGTGAAAAATATAAAAGATGATAAGAAAAGTAAATAGTTACCAAACCATGACTGCAGCTGGAACAGCAAACTGAAAAAACTCTGGAATACCAAGCAAAGCCTTCTTTGAAAATGTAATACGTGTATTCTCACAAGCAGAAGAAAACTTCACAAAGCATAAAAGTAACACCGCATTCAACCAAGTACATAGGCTAGTGGAAATTGCAGCACCAACAATTCCTAACTTCAATTTATACACTAAAGTCCAACATGTTACTATATGAAAGCACAAAACTATAGCAGAAGTTATAATCATTGGGGTAATTAAACTCTGAGTTTGGAAAAATCTGGTTAGAGGTTTAAGAATTGCAGAACCAAATAGAGCAGGTATTAACCAAATGCCATATTTATGAGCTTCATGAGAAATTATTGGGTCTTGGCCTATGAGAATTAATATTTTGTGTAAGAAAATCCAAATAATAGTGATTGGGGCACAAATAAAAGTGAGAGAGATTATTGCAGTGTAAGTATAGGTTCCAAATTTTTCATATTGTTGTGCTCCATATGCTTGGCCACATAATGTTTCTAATCCACCAGCCATTCCTGACTGCAATATTCACATAAGAAAAATTAATGTAAATAATTAATCTAACATTTTAGAGGTCATACCTTATACTTAATTTAATTTAAGTGTCTTGATAATAAGATATTAGAGATTCCAGATCGTAGTTGAGTCCAACAAATGGAGTAGACTTTAGAGGAGTACTAGAGTTTATAAGTGAAAAAATTCGTAAAAGTTTTTGTTCAAGACATGTCTCACTTACAACTTTTCTCATATTCCTATATAACAATAATGAGATCTCACTTGAATACAAGAAAATGCACTCACTATTTTATTAATTATTAAATCTTAAATAATAGTATTATATATAAATAATAATTGAGGGTCAATATATGCGTTGGACCATACTCCAACCCGGGAGTTTCTAATCATCAGGTAGTTCAATTGTTATCGGAGTATGGGAATAGTGGAGAGGTAAAGATGAACCAATACCTTAAAGCATTAGTTTCATGAGTTTTTTCCACTTGTAAACTCTTTTTCTCCTTCCCTTATATCTAATTTGAGATTTCACACTTGAATAAATCCAAGAATATTATACACATGTGATGATTTGTTAGAACCATGTACCAATTTTCATTAGTTAATTAAATTGAACAATTCATAATTAAATTGAGTTAACATGATAAGGTGTGACAATGACAAACCTTGTCCCCTCTTCAACATTTATTTATAATTAAAAAATTAACATTTAGTAATTGTACTATACTACCATGAAAGAATCTCATAGGAGTTACATCACACTACTACTTTTATCTCTTCATATATACTAGTACTTTATGAACAACTTTCCCTTAAATAAGTAATCTTGTTATTTTTTAGCTAGAAAATAGTAATTGATTAAAGTTGTCTACATCATATCAATAAAAATGGTTTAATATTAAAACAAATAATGAAGAAGAAACAAGAAATTTAGCTTAATAGGTATACAAAACTTTCCTACCTTAGCTAAATAGTTAGGATTAAATTAACGTATGAAATTAGGATAATTCCAATTAAAAAAAAAAAAGAATAACTCGTGTTCCTTATTTTTTTGGAATGAAGCAGGGTTTGGTTGATTTTCAGTATTGAAAGAATATAAAATATAATCCAAATTATATAATGTAGAATTACAACTTTTATTTATTGTAATTCTAATTTCTTAGATTCTTATAATTTTGTGATTCCATATTATATATTCTAAGCATGCAAAATGATTTGCTCTTATTTCACATACATTTTTCTTTTTTTCTTCTTACATTTTAATAGTGTTTTTTAGAAACTCACAAAATCTAAGATTAAATATTATTCTCACATATTGGATATGATCCATGTGTAAAATAAATTAATAGGGGTAGAGATTTTTACTTATGTATTTGAATATTATATCCTTATAGATCAGTTCCCTACATATTTGATAAGAGAATTTTATGGAAAATAAACCTAACAATTCTATAAAAAAAACATAACCACTTCAAACTGATTAAAATTTAATCAATTCTCAAAATGCAAGTATTAAATCCAAACCAATGCAAATAATATACTTTAATTTAGTTTTGTTAATTTGAATTCGGTATCAGACTTTAGGAATATGGAAGAGCTTCAAAGACTTAAAAAGTATTTAGAGAAGAAACAAGAAAATATTTGCACTAAAAATGACTTAAATACAATAATAAAAATGATGTAAATACAAGTACAAAAATCTGAACATTAATCAATTTAAAACTGACCCTTGAAATGATGAAGAGTTCATTAAGTTTTTTTAATCGATTATTTTGATTAAAAAATCACTTGGCACTTCCAGGTTAGACTTTAAAAAACACATAAGTTTCTTGAAAAGGTGAAATTAAACATATCAAAGGTAAAATAATATTTCCAGGTTTCTTTACCAAGATATCATTTTTTTCAACCTAGTAATTAATTTAAGGACTAACTATTACATTTGCTTTTTAGTGACTATGAATTAAAGTTGAAGACTAACTAATGGTTTTGTTCGGTTTAAGAGAAGAAAATGGGTAGAGAGAAAGAAATGAGAAAAATAGTGTGAAGAAAGAAAGATGTGAGAAATATAAGGAATTTTTGTATTGTTTAGTAAAAGAGAAATAAGAAAGAAAAATGAGAGAAATGTGTGATTTATTATCTCCTCTTCTTCTCTTCTCATTTTCTTCTCACAAGTGGAGAGAAAGTGTTTTTATGGGACTCACCTACTTTTTTAGTCTCTCCCTTCTTTCTCTCCTCTCAACCAAAGGGGCGAAACTTCAAATTTCTCTTTAATTTCTCTCTTCCTCGCTTTCTTCTACCGGACAAAGGGTTAATGAAATGAAACATAGTTGGAATGAAATGGTGAGAAAAATGAAGAACTTACCAAAATACTAAAGCCAAAAACATTGGTGAGAGAAGTGGCAATAGCAACACTTGAAAGAGAAAGCTTGCCAAGATGACCAACCATCATGAATGAAACAACTTGTAAAAGATATTGTAACATAGTCACAACCACCATTGGTAATGCTATAGGTCCAACCTTTTTTAACTCCTCCATTAATGTTTTTCTTATCTTCATCCATTCCCATTTCTCATTATCACCTTCTTCCATTCCTACAATCTTAACAATAATAATACTTTCAATATGATTAGTTTACTCTCTTATATATTAGTCACTTTCAGTGACAAATGTTATTCACAACTTATCCTTGTTTTATGATTAGTTCTTATATATTGTTCATATCGTGTACAGTCAGAAATATGAAACTCATATTAATTTGATGATTTGAAAGAAAACTTTAATTAAAACTAATTTAAAATTTAAATTATTACAAGTTTTTAAATGTCATATATCATCATCTCATTCAATATTAGACCATCTAGGAGAATATTCTAATTATATATATATACTTCTATGGATCCACCTTTGTCACATTTTTGTACTATCTGTAAACAATTTTGTGTTATCTTTTTAGTCACCCACGCCATATCTTAAAAATATATATATATAAGTGTACAATAAAACAAACAAAATCGTAAAACAAGGAAAACGTTTATTATTTTTATTTTTTGATTCTATTTCTTAAATATAGTTTTCATTTTCAGGAAATAAAATTTAGATGTTTGTTTGACTTCGTCGAGTATTTTTTGTTTTAGAAAATTGAAAGAATGGAAATGTGTTTGTTTTATGTATCTTCATTACACTTTTGGTTTTTTAAATAATTAAAATATGTTTTTTTGTATTATGTATATCTTCACATTTTGGGTAAAGAATTATTGACATTATGGTTATCCTAGAGATTTAGTGGAGCCATACATCACTAGATCATTGTTTCATTAAAATATGTTTAACTATGTATATACTGAAATATAAACATCATTGTAATAAAGTAAAAAAAAGTGAAATAACACTTTCTATTAAGTTTGAAGGTATATTTATATAGTTATCTAAGAAACTTTTATTAAACCTATTGAAGTGTTGAATGAGAAAAATGTTGGATTTGCTTGAAATATGTTATTGTATGAAGTTCTATCTTAATTGAATATATTAAGAATCTCCATTAAAATATTTTGCTCATTGGAAAATCTATGCAACAATCTTAAAACCTTACCAAATATTTTGTAAGAGTCCTTATTCTATATAAACTTTTTGTTAATAGAGGAATGATTCATTGATTCTAAGGGTAAGTTTTTTAAACATATTTCACATTTTAATCATCAATTCTAGGAAAACTCAATGATTTAGATCTACCAACTAATTTAAATCATTACATTTCCCTAGGAATGATGGCTAAAATGTGAAGTAAATTTTAAAAAAAACTTAGTCTAAGTTAATCATGTTTATTACAAAAATATTGATATCTAAGTTTTTTAATCGTTTCCTGTATGATTTTTAAGTCTTTTCTTTATATTAGAATTTGATTAACCTCTTTAATCTATATACCATTAGATAACTTCTATAGATATTCTATAGGCATGTCTATAACAATTAAGTAGGGATGACAATGAGTATCTGATTTGTGAGTATTTGCTAAAAATACCTACAACGGGTCAGGTTTGAGTCCACGTTTTGGACCCATAGGTAATGAAACCTGTTACTTTAAGACTCGCTGCTAGATGAGTCTGAGTCCGGATAATAAGGTACCTAAAACAATGAATACTCAGACCCGCTATTTCTTCCTAAATTTATATATATATATATATATATATATATATATAACATATTAATTGTAATATCATCTTAATCTATATTGTAATATCATATTAGTCTATAATTATAATATCATATTAATTCATAAATGTGATAATTGTGTTTTTAAATTGTGTTTTTATTTAGTTAAGCAATGATGTTATGATGTTAATTCTTATGTATGATGTAATATTATGTTGATTGAAAAGAATTTTTCATCACAATGTTGAAGTTATTTTTAATGTTTGTTTGAGTAAAATCAGTTGTGTTTAAAACTTTAAATTAAGTTTTATAATTTTTTCTCTTGTTGATAGCCTAAATAACATATAAGATCGTAGGAAACAAATACACAAGTGCATAAATTACTTACAATTATTTTTAATATTTTTGAATTTATGAGTACTCATGAATCCGCTGGGTACCCAAGGACCCGTTGGTATTATATCCAGTGGATATTAGCATGAGTCTGAGTCCAAAAATGAAGTAACAGGACAAGTTCAAGTAATGCACTACCCGGCCCTTCCAGACCCATTGTCATCCCTACACTTAAGGCATGATTTTACATCTATGTTAACAAATTTAACATTATGATTAATATAAAGTCTATCATCTTATTCAATATTGATTATCATATAATATATTTTAGCATATAACATAATAATAACCTAAGATCCTTCATTCTCTTCCATCATCACCATAATCATGCATTCTCAATCCAAACCCCAAAAAACCCTAACCTCCTCCCACAATTCCCTCCACCTCCAACAACCACCACCGCCGCCGCCGCACTCCAAACTCATCCCCAACACCCGCTTCCTCGTCGACGCCTTCACCACCACCACCTCCTCCTCCTTCTTTTACTTCCTCTCCCACTTCCACTCCGACCATTACTCCGGCCTCTCCTCCAATTGGTCCCACGGCATCATCTACTGCTCCGCCACCACCGCCCGTCTCCTCATCCAAATCCTCAACATTCCTCCCTCCTTCGTCGTCCCCCTCCCCCTCCGCCAACCCTTAGATATCGACGGCGCTCAAGTCACGCTCCTCGACGCCAATCACTTCCCCGGCGCCGTCCAATTTCTATTCAACATCCCTACCGGCGAGAGATTTGTCCATACCGGCGATTTCAGGTTTTGTAAGTCCATGATTCTAGAACCTTCTCTTGCTCCATTTATTGGTGCTGATGCTGTTTTTTTGGATACTACTTATTGTAACCCTAAGTTTGTGTTCCCTTCACAAGATGAGTCTATTGAGTATATAGTTGATGTTATTGAGAGGGTTAGGGTTCAATGTCATGATGATAATGTGTTGTTTCTTGTTGCTACTTATGTTATTGGTAAGGAGAAGATTTTGCTGGAGCTAGCTCGACGGTTTAACCGGAAGATTCATGTGGATGCTAGGAAAATGGAGGTTTTGAGGGTTTTAGGGTATGGAGAGAGTGGTGTGTTTACTGAGGATGGTTTGGAGAGTAATATTCATGTTGTTGGGTGGAATGTGTTGGGGGAGACGTGGCCATACTTTAGGCCGAATTTCGTTAGAATGAAAGAGATTATGAGTGAGAGAGGGTACTCGAAGGTTGTTGGTTTTGTTCCGACTGGATGGACTTATGAAGTGAAGCGCAATAGATTTGTGGTGAAGTCTAAGGATTCATTTGAGATTCATCTTGTGCCGTATAGTGAGCATTCAAATTATGAGGAGCTGAGGGAATATGTGAAGTTTTTGAGACCGAAGCGTGTTATTCCGACCGTGGGTTTAGATGTTGAGAAAAGTGATAGTAAACATGCTGACAAAATGAGGAGGTATTTTGCTGGGATAGTTGATGAGATGGCCAAGGCTGAGAAGGATGTTAGTGATGATGGTACTCTGAAACCAGGGCAGAACATTAGAAAAGAAATCGAGCCATCTGACATGGAAGTTCATGAAAGCATTAATTGCGATATTGATGTGAATTTGCCCTCCTTTACTGGTGAACCTTGTACGGGAAGTCCTACTTTACTTACTGATGAAGAAAAAGATAAAATCATTCAAGAACTTAGTTGTTGTTTGCCCACATGGGTCACTCGAAGCCAGTTGTTAGATCTGATCAGCATCTCAGGGAACAATGTTGTTGAAGCTGTTTCTTATTTTTATGAACGTGAAACTGAATTTCATCAGCAAGCATTGTCATGTCAAGCTTCTGTTTCATTGTCGAAATGCTGCACATTAACTAAATCTGATTCACCTTCAAAAGCATGCCTGAATACAAACAACACTCCCGAAAATGTTGACATTTCTCCAATTCAAGGCTCTAACTGCCTGAATATAAAAGATACTCCAAAAAATGTTGTCATTTTTTCAAGTCAGGACTCTAAATCAGCTAACCTGAGACATACAGCAGTACCTAGTTGCGTTTCCCCTGCTAAAAAGAAGAGAGGCAGTGCGAGTAAGCCAAGCAAGAAAGTAAAGGTCAAGGCAAAATCAGAATCAAGTAGTTCGAAGCAGTTCACGATAACAAAATTCTTTAGCAAAGCACTGCCTAAAAATGAGACGCCTAGTGTTACTCAATCAGATCATTGTGGTTCTTGATCTGATTGACATAATTATGGAAGCCTGCAAGCCAGTTGCATTGACTTTCATAATGGATGCAGAAGTACAGGATGTTTTGTGCAATACTATACTTTATATTTGACCTAATTACTCTCATTATTGATTCCTAATTTTATGATTTTTGTTCTTTTCAGGTTGTTGGTATTGATAGAAAAAATGGACACCAAATTATGTCTTTCCAGGAGTTATCTTCACGTAGGAGAGGAAGCAAAGATAGTCCAGTCACTACTGAGAGCATAAAGGTTTGCAATTTCAATGCTGAAAAGAAACTCTAAAGTATATATGCCTAACGCCATAAAGCTGTAATTTGTGTTAGAGAAGTCTTAGGCTTAAGTTAGTTAGTTTGTCCGAAAGCCAGCTGTACCGCTTACATCTTTATAAATAGAGATTCTTCTCGGTTGTGAATGAAGTGGTCATAATAAGAAAGTTCTAGAAGATCCATTATTCTTCTCTCCCCTCTCTTCCCACTTCAATTTCTGTTTCGTACCTGGTGTCATCGATTCTGGTTCTCCTCTGCCTATTACGGCTGTTCTGCTCATAACCACCCATTCTGCTGCTTCTGACGATAAAGTTAACCGAAAAGAACTTCTTAGTTTGTCAACAGTTCACTGAAGAGCTAAGTTGATGCAGACGGAAAATAAAATTTCTTTAAAATAGTTTCATTGATCAATGCCAATAACTGATGAACTTTCTTGCTCCAGGGCTTAGTTATGGGTCAATCAAAGAGTAATAATTCTAATAATGTCAGTAGCCAAGTTCCCTTATTGATATAAGGCTCCAAGTTGGAATTGAGCTTTACAATTACTATTTCATTTCCAATTCCAATCCTATGGCAACTTCATAACGTGGCCTTCCAAAATGTAATTGAGCTTTTGAATTACTATTTCAATTTAAAATTCAATTCATAGATTAGTTAATGTTATCTTCATAGGTTTAGCAAATAGCATCATTGAAATTTTAACAACCCAGCTCTAAATGTCTAAAATGTTACTGCATATAGCTTTTGGTTAAAGCAATACAATTAATCTCAACAGATTTCATTATTCTAAGGGTTTGCTTTGGAATTTTCAAATTATGGTCAGCATCAAACGAGTTATTTTACTTCCAATTTTTAATAACTAGATCAGGACCAATCTGAAAGTGACATTACATGACTCAGTGCCTTATAACTTTAGTCTGTGAGTTTATGTTTCTACTGTAGTGTCAATTTATTTGAGCACCTGTCAAAATGGTCACACCTGTCACAATCACTTATATAACTTGTTTTCGAAACATTGCACGAACTCTAGATTAACCAAAGGTGTATAAAGTTCTTATTGTAACTTATTTATTTATTTTTAACTTGAGGGGAAATAGTTTTGTCATTGCTGACAGGAAAATTAATATTGAGCTGCAGATGAAATAATTCTTCTCCGAGGCCAACGTTTTGTCGAAGAAGCCACCATATTATCAAACAGCAGAGGCACCAGACATATGTTTTTCTACCCAACTTGTCTGGGAGTACGAGGTGCCGACTTTACTGTATCCCCAGTTCATCATGCTGCTATAGGCTTAGTTCATCTGTCAGGAGGCATTTCAATCCGATTTCCGAGATTTATTCCCTGTGCCTGACAGAAACACAGAATAATGTAGCACAGATGCAGATATAGTTGAGAAATGTTTCATTCTCAGACACGGAAGATGGATGTCACAACTGAACATTGAATGCTAACTTATGTTGTGTATATATAATCTGCTATTGATATATAGAGGATTTCATGGTTTCAGCTTACTCAAGTTCTTTCAATGTGTAAAGATGGTTCATTCAAGAATACAAGGCCTGTGAATAAGATGGCTAACTTTCTGCAATTTTTAGACCACTCACTACAATTTATGTGCCTAACACTGTTTTTTAACGCAGATGTTGTTCGATCCATGTAGACGATCCCACCTTATAATAAATGTTTGTTTGTTGTAAATTGTTATCAATACCCTCCATATTAGCTATATAAATATATTAACAATGAAAGTACTTGTTTATGTTATAATTTATTTTCATCCCTACGAATTTTGTTTGTGGTTAGGGGTTTGGATATTAGTCTCATTATGTGAAGAACTTTATCCTAATCAATATTTTGATACAAATATGCATAGGTAATAAATGAAGGTTATTAAACATTAAACAAACAAATAATTGATAGTTATAGAAAAATGTTCATTCAAATAGCCTAATCTTTCTTAAATGTATATTAATGTCTTTCTTAACAATATTTAGTCTTCAGCATTTTCTTCTTTTTCAATGGTAAGATGTTGCTATTGTTATTTTGACTAATATGAGGTTATGTTGAGACATCCAACACTAGGAGAGAGAAGTTAAAAGAGAAATACGAAGTTTCTTCCATTTGATTGAAGGTAGAGTAAAATAGCGTGTGAGTCTCACAAAAGCTCTAGACTTATGAGAAAAAAGTAAGAGGAGAAAGAGTAACAAAATGTCAATAATATCATTCAATAATTGATCTCCTAATTTTACATATTCTTTTCTATTTAATCCATAATAATTATTGTTATAATTATTAATTGGTAATTAAAATCTAACCATTAAAATAATATATCATAATATTTAAATATATTATGTTTTTATTAACTAACAAAAATTAAGAGTGTGTTAGGATTTTTCTATTTCTATTTCATATTTCATTTTCGAAAAACAATTTTCATATTCATGTTTTCATTTCCTAAAAACATGTTTGTTATTATCATTTTCATTTTCAAAATCATTCATTCTAAACTTCATAATTCAGGACACCCTTGTAATTAGTTCAATTCTAAATTTAGTCGTTAATATAGTCAAGTCAATGATTTCAACAAATATGTTATCAATATATTAAACAACTTTAATTGGTGGAGTTGATCATCAGCTATCACAAATACGTGAGAAATGTCATAACGAATATTATGCAATTGTAGATGCTCTACAATAAAGTTAAATTTAAAATAAAATACTATCATATCTATTATTTAATTATGGTTACAATAACATCAATGATGTCATTTTTCATATGAATATCATACTCATCGTCGAACTATTTCAACAATACCATATGAAAGGTAAAGAAAAATTGTTATGTTGTGAGATAAAGAAATAAATTTTATTATAAAAGGGTGTGATGGTCTGGATGAAGGGACATTCATCGTTTATTTTGGAGTTTTGTCGATTAGTAGATAGAGAAATTGAAAAATATACTTTCATCAGTTATGCATATCATCTAAGAAGTTATTAAATGATATGAAAATTTGATATAATTTGACTAAATAGTCACATTTAGTGCACACTAAAATCTCGATTAAAAAATAATGATGAAATCTACCAATAATTTTTTTCTCACTATTAGTATCAATTATAATTTATGACTATATTTCTCTCTCCATTTTCATTATACATCATCTTCTTCTAAACTTTAGGTATTTCTCTTCTCTGCCCCTTTTAAGAAGATGTGTATTATTTAAATTTAAATTATCATGTGACTTAGTTATTTTCTAATTTTTTTATATAGTTAATTTGGTGTGATGTAATTTGTTTGAGAATTATGTATAAATTTTATGGAAGAGATAGAACATAAATTTATGATGGGCTTGGTTTGAATTCTTTGATGTTTCTTTTAATTTAAACTTTATGTAATTTTCATCTTACACATATCTTCATATCTTCAAATTTGTGTGAATTTCAATTTAATGTATGAAACTCAGGTTTTGTTGTTTTCTATTAATAATTTTTTTATGTTAAATTGATGGGATGAATAAGTTTTGTTCATAGTTATTAAAATTTGTTCGTGTCAGCCGATTCAACCGGTAAACTAGTCCCAATATCAATACGATACAACAATTATATTGGTCATGCAATTATATCTGGTCAAAATCGGTCATATTGTCCAGTTTTCAATTGAACTGTATTGGCATACAAATCGATTTTTATTTAAAATTAATTTTTAGTGAAAATAAAATGATTATTTTTTTTATTAATTTTTCAATATTAATATTAATATATGATATATGTATATCTAACTTCATTGATATGTAGTTTAATTAGTGAACCACCAGTTAAACCACTATACTAGTACACCTACCAGTTTGATGACGTGTACGATATTAATAACACTGATTTTGTTGATTGATTTGGTTAGAGAATTACTAAAAAGCTTAAATATGCCATATTAGAGAACAATTAATGGTAATTGTTAAGCACGGTTGGAAATAGTAGTTTTGTAAAGGTTTTGTGATTACTACATTTTGTCCATTCTTCAAAATGTTATTTGAATCAATTTAATTCATTTTACTATTATTAATTTCATTCAGAAAATCATGGAAAAGACATTGGTTGTTTTTAATAAAGAAGAGATCTACGTACTCCAAGAGAAAATTATGATATAAAGTAAGTATTTTTCGCTTACTCTTAAAGTAAGTGAATTCCTCCCTTTTTAATATTATTAATTCTTTCCATTTTAAAGATATATCTTCTTATATCTTTACTAATTTTACACATTTCTTATGTTATGTCATGTCAGATGTTATTATAGAGAATAGAAAATTTAGACATGCACGAATCACAAGAATACACTTTTATTACATGTGTAATGTAACACAATTAGGGGTGGAAACATGTTAGGTCAGATTTTGCCTTAAACAGGCCGAACCTATATATCACATAGAAGTCTGGGTCTGGCCTGTTAGTCTGTTTAAAAAAAATTTCAAAGCCTAGGCCTGACTTGTTTAAAAGTCTAGTCTGGCCTGTTAGCCTGTTTAAAGGTCTGCTAAGGTAAAAAAAAAATTATGTATAAACTAGAAAAATTTATTATAATTATAGCAATTAGTGTGAAATTTTTTTTACATTGTTATCACAATTATTTTCATCATCTTCCAATGTTACGTAATGTATTCGAAGGATTTGTGGTGTCTTTGATGTTAGAATATACAAAACAATGTCTTTTAATATCATAGTAAAATATGATATTGTTCTAATATTTAACATGAGTTAGGTTATGTACTTAAGATCAAGTCTCAACAATTAAATATCCAATTATTAAATAGCTTAATCTCTAAGTCCTAGTGGATTTACATAAAAAATATTATTTAGTTTTTTGTGTGCATATTATAAAAAAATAATTTATAAATATATAATATTATTACATAGGCCGACCTGTTAGGCTTAATAAGCCTTTTAAAAGGCCTGAGCCTGACATGTTTAGGTTAAATAGGCTATTGGAGAAGCCTAAGCCTGACTTGTTTACCGAAAAGGCCTGACCTGACCTATTATAGGCTAGGCACTAGGCCCCTGATAGGCGGTCTGACCTATTTCCACCCTTAAACACAATTTATCATATTATATATTTATTAGAGTGAACATTACAAATCTCCTATCTCTATTGTCCGTTCTATTCAACAAATCCAGAGTCGTTTTCTTTGGGGGGTGGGGCTTCCACACAAAAAATTCATTGGGTAAAATGGGATACAGTGTGTCAACCTAAGAGTGAGGGGGGACTGTGAATTATAGATATAAAATCTTTTAATCAAGCCTTGTTAGGAAAGTGGAATTGGTGCCTAATGAGTGAGATGGATAATTTGTGGTGTAAAATGTTGTTTTCTAAGTATGGTCTCTGTTCCGATACTTATACTGGGGTAGGCTTTAGGTCTTATGTTGCTAAATTATCCCCTTGGGTTAGGGATTTAGATCTTGTTTCTTCTAAGGAGTCGATCAACAATCACTGGTTTTGGGGCAGTATGGTTCGTCGGGTAGAAGATAGGTCAAACACTAAGTTTTGGTATGATAATTGGTTAGGCTCCTCAAATCTTAAGTCTAGGTACCGTCATCTTTTCAGTATTTCCAATACTCCTAATGCCAATACCTGTTAGTCCGGGAATTGGGTGGTGGATCAGTGGGATTGGAACTTATCATGGAGGCGTCAGCTATTTACTTGGGAACTGGATCTTTTAACTGCGTTATTGGATGAACTTAAGAGTGTGAGACTTCTTCGCAGTACCATAGACTCTTGGAAATGGAGACATGATTCTACCAAACTTTACTCTGTCAGATTTGCTTATAATTTGCTTACTACCAATACTTGTTCGATACCGGTTAGTGCGCATCTTTCTTCTTCTATTTGGAATTCTCGGGCTCCTTTGAAGGTTATCACTTTTGCTTGGAGATTATTTCAAGACAAAATTCCCTCCAAGGTTGCTCTATCTCGGAGGGGTATTTCTTTCAGTGATAGTGGTGGGCTTCATTGCTCATTTTGTAATGACGAACCAAAATCTTCTACTCATCTTTTCTCCTCTTGCGAAGCCATCTATTATGTCTGGCAATTGTTATATAATTGGTTGAACATTTATGTTGCTTTGCCTAAAAGTCCTCTACATCATTATTCATATCATATGGGCATGGTTCTGGATAAAAAAGGTAGGAAAGCTTGGAGCATCATTTGGCTTGCAACTGTTTGGGAAATTTGGAAGCACCGAAATGAGGTGATTTTCAACAAAGTTAAACCATCCACAACTTACATCTTAGACTTTGCAAATGTGAATGTTTGGCTTTGGATAAAACATATATTGGGAAATGATCTTGCTTTATATTCTGATTGGCTAGCTAAACCTCTTGAGTGTTTACATGTCACCTTGTAATTTTATCTTTTCTTAGTTTTTCTTGTATATTCTTCTTCATATAATAAAATATTCTTTTGCCGACAAAAAAAAAACATTACAAATGTTAGGAAAGCAGATTGAGAGACTCAAACATATCAACATGCTACATGCTACTAAATGGATAAAGTTTTGTAGGGTGAATATAGAACGTTTTCACTTTTCACTAACTCTTCTCTTTCTTCAAAAACCTCTCTCTCTCTCTCTTCAATGGCCGGAATCCACTTCCAACCGGAGGACTCTGACGTGTCACACCAATCGCGTGCGGTTGCTGTCTCCGCCGCTGATCTTGTTTCCGACGATGACCGCTCCATCACCGGCGACTCCTGGTCGATTAAGAGCGACTACGGTAGCGCAGTCGATGATGACCAGCGTCCCGTTGGCGCCGCCTCCGATTACAGGTACCGTCCCTCTCTCTCTCTGCTTATGTTTTGTATGGACTTTGAATCACTGGATTCAGTGAAATTTTGAGTGTTATTGAAATTTAGGTTTTGTGAATTCAGCACGTGCGTGTTATTCAATGTTTAGGAGTTGAGTTGTAGAATTTTAATTTTCCTTTGATGATTTTATGTTAGGAATGTCTACTTTTATGATAGAAACTTGCAAAATGAACTGAATGAAATGTCATTCTTGGTTCAGTAATAAATACTGACTGAGTGCTTATTGATTCTGGATTAATTCTTGTGTGTCTGCAGTTCTGATAAGGATGAAACTGATGCTGAAGCAGTTTCGTCAATGCTAGGATTTCAGAGTTATTGGGACTCTGCATATACAGGCGAGCTTACAAATTTCCGCGAACATGGCCATACTGGTGAAGTTTGGTAAATATTATTTAATATGTATAATGTGCGTCATTGAGCTGTATGAGTCTTGGCAAATGTAATTTTAAGTGAAAATGAATCCAACTGATTTTAAATCCGATTTCAAAAAATGTATCTTTTAGTACTAAATTTTTTTCTAAGCAAAACATGTAATCTACTGACTATTGTGGGCTCTCAGTACCTGGTGAAATTACTGAGTAGCTATGTTGCATGGGTACTCCAAAGAAGGCGAGGTACTCGATAATATGTATCGGGTATCGGTACTCTTTTGGTGTGAGTTATTTCACATACTCTATATTTACTATGCTAGCGATGGTACCCCTCCCTTTTATAATAGTAGTTATGTGCACATTTCTACCTTTCTGCCTTACTGGATTAAGTGAATTCATCTATTCAGAATGTAAGAAAATAAAGGGATTGTACGAAAGTTTAAAATCTATTTTGGCTTCCTAGCTTTGTGTAGATCAGATACTTTATTTGCAGCTTTTAATCTATGCAACATCTAAACATACCTTTATAATATCCATGGAGCTGATAATCAAAGATTGAGGAAAGTATGGACTTTATGGCCATTTTAAGATTTATGAGTTGTTACAACTTACACATCAAATGAGTCTGAAATTTTTTCTTACATCAATATATATATCTAAGGTATCGAGTTCTTTGCCTCACCTCAATTAGTTGGAAATTTTGTTGATAGGAAGAATACTTTACATATGCTCTTCCAATATTTAAGTCGGAGGTTCTATTCTTGTATCATCCTTACTTAACTCACCTCAATTCTTTTTTTGCTTTTTCATGGTCGTGGTTTACTTGAATTTATCAACTTCTAGACTGTTCTGAACCTTGATGTTATGGGCAATTATTGGAAGTGACACATTCTGAGGGTTTTGATAACAAATTGTTTATAATCATTATGCGCGGCACCTTTTTCCTCTCACTTTTTTTCAAACTTATATTTATGTTGTTTGCATTTATTTTCCGTATGTGTAGGTTTGGGGTTGATGTGATGGAAGTAGTTGCATCTTGGACAAAAGCCTTGTGCATTGACATTTCTCAAGGGCGCATACCAAATCGCGATGATGATGTTAAGGCTGTAGCTAATGAATTAGGCGATAAGCTTTTATCTTGTTGGAGTGTACTTGACATTGGGACTGGCAATGGTTTGCTTCTCCAAGAGTTAGCTAAACAAGGGTATGCCTTCACTTTCTGTCCATGTTTTGGTAATATATGCTGTGTAAAAATAAAAAAAGATAAATTAGTATTTCTAAATAACTAAAATGTTTGTGCCCCTTTCTCTTTGTTGGAAAATAGAAAGGCATACTAATCTTGTAACAAATAAATATGTGGGATACATTATAATCATACTTTTCATAGCTAACAGTGATAAATGATTTTCAAAAGTATTATAAGGTCTTGGCCATGCATACCACTGAAGCTACGAGGACAAGAATTTTGGACATAAAAAACATAGAATGTTCAGATATGTGATGCCTGAAGCCTGATCCAATATATTAATTTTAGAAAGAAAACTGGACTGCTTGAAGCTGCAAAGTTGCTTGTAGATCCAATTCTGCTTTACGGAAACCTACAAGTTTGTAAATTTCAGATCTTCTCAGTATTGTTCATATAACAGAGTTAAAGGAAGATAGATAAGCTGATAGAATAAATGCAGCATCAGCAAAAGAGGAAATGATATTTTTGGCTTCTTCCTTGTAACTTATGCGTAAATATAGGAGAAGTTACTGGTTTGCAGAACTTTATGTGAAACTTTTCTTAAAAATTTGCTTTCATATTTAATTTCCTCTTCAGAAATTCTCCTGACAGTTTTCTCTATTACTGACATAATATTAAATACCGAAAGCGGAGTGACAAAAAATATGTTGAAGTGTAGAAACAAGTATTGCATAAAGAGAACCTCCACAGTAACAAAACCAAGCATTGCTCAGTCTTAGTTCTTGGAAGTTCTGAATATTGGTTAGGTAGTCGTATTTGCATGTATTATGTTTCAATATTCCAAATACCTTATTAAGAAAACTCTTGGATTCTGTTCAGGTTCTCTGATTTAACTGGCACTGATTATAGCGAACAGGCCGTCAGCCTTGCCCAAAGCCTTTCTAATCGTGATGGTTTTCCCAACATCAAATTTTTGGTACGTTCAAGTTGTGTTTTCATGTTTGCAAATGAGCATGTGCACATGCCTTTTAGGAATAGAAAATTTTTCTTTTTGGAATTACGAATAGGAAAACTTTCTCCCATGAAAAAATTACTGATGTATCAGATCAAGTTGCCTTTTTAATTTTAGCAAATATGGATTCCACCTAATTCATTTATTTTTAATATTGGCTGATGCAGTAATTATATGGGATGCTTATCAATTTTCTCTTCTGATTCCCCTGTGATTCTCAACCCCTAGTATTTCTAGTCTGTCTACAAAATGAATGAAAGATGGGCTAATATGTGATTATGAGATGTTGGGAAGAGTATTGTTATTGGCAAACGCTATATGCTGTATAAGACAATTCAATTTCATGTGAATAGTTTATATTTGTTTTAGTTTTCCTTCTTTTTTCATTTGAACAATTGTCTACCTGAGTTGAACTTTGTGGCTGATTTTGTGGTTTTCTACTCTTTCCTATTATCCCACTGCTCTTTTCTAACTTTTGGTTGCACTTTCTCAAATACTTTGGCTATAAAATCTTTTGCATGATTTATAACCCCATTTGTACTCGCATTACTGAAATTTCATTTGCAGCATTCCCATATCTAGAGCTTTTGCGGTGGTTACACTTCCCAATCCGTTATGTTGTTATGGCTGACTTTGCATAGGTAGTAAATTTTAAGATTTTCATGATAAAACAAAATGGTTCTATAACGATGACTGTAAACTAACACCGAGTGAGGGAAGTGAAATGCAGCTTGTCCCCACCAAGAAGCAAGTTACAATTTTACGATAAGGAGGCACCAAACAATAGATTGCCAAGTGTTTTCTTTACGTTTTAATAGATTACTGGTGTTTTCTTTACGTTTTAATAGATTACTGGTGTTTCCTTTATGTTTTAATTTATTTTCTTCAGATTTCTAAATGAGTGTCAATATTATGTCCCCAATTTACTCTTGATGAAAATGCAAATTACTTTATCAATAATATCACCATATCATCTGCATCATGAGAAAAGCAGCATTGCAGTTTCCCATATATCCTGCAACCTGATGACATCTTAGGCTGCCTGATGTGCTAGCCTCAAAAGTAATGGAATGTTGATGCTTCATGTGATTTTTGACAACACCTTGTGAACTTTTGTTATCTGTTGGTGTTCATTCACTTAATATGAAAGGAAAATTTGAAATTGTCTGCTTTTTGTACATTGTTTTAAGAACTAACCTTTCTTAATTTTGTATTACATTTTTTTTACAATTTGTATTGAGTTTTGCTGATCAATTTGTATCTTATTTTAGCATCTATATTTTGTGCACAAGACATTACTATCTTTACGTTCTTGACATGTCCAGTATATGATATGTTGACTTTTTAACTGTTTAAGGTTGATGATGTCCTTGACACAAAGTTGGAACAAGAGTTTCAACTTGTTATGGATAAAGGGACGCTGGATGCTATTGGATTGCATCCTGATGGCCCTGTCAAAAGGTAAAGAGAAATTACAGTCTTGTCGTTCTATATTAATTCAATTGGATAATGTTATTTTGCTTTATTGAACTATGTTTCACCCAACTTGTAACTATACATTTTAGGTGGTTTTCTTTGGCTGATTTGTTGTCCATTTTATTCCCCTACTTGCGTGACACTGATGTTTTCGTTTTTGTTTTATTTTTAGAATGTTGTATTGGGATTCTGTTTCGAGTTTGGTTGCTCCTGGTGGAATACTTGTAAGCACCTCTAAATTTATTAAAAGCTGATGTTGAACCTAGTCTCATGTTTTAATTCTATACCAAATTATCGGGTTCATCTCTTGCGTTAAACTATGCGAATTTCAAAATAGGTTTCCTTTTAGTCCTTACAGAAGAAGTCATGATTATTTGATTTTAATAGATTTCTGCCATTAATTTTGGTTTATTTCACTTAGTTGTGCTCATCATATAGTTGTTACTTTCATACTTAATGATGGTTACTCTTTTTGACATTCTCCTTATATGCTGTGTAAGGTGATCACATCATGTAACAATACAAAGGATGAGTTAGTACAAGAAGTGGAAAATTTCAACCAAAGAAAAATTGCTGCAAGCCTGGAACTTGTGGCTGCCAAGAATGATGAATCTTGTAGTGATCATGTATTTCAATATATCAGTCATGTTCGCACATATCCAACATTCACGTTCGGAGGATCCGTGGGCTCTCGTGTTGCTACCGTCGCATTCCGCCAAAAATGAAATGTCAGCATCATGGTACATTTCTTTTGATCAATGAGTTTCATTTCACGTTCAGATGGATTTTGCTGATTTTGTCATGTTGTGTTTGTTTGTGTTGAACAGTAAATAATTTTCTGACTTTATGTGATGGTGAATTTTATTCAACCCATCTTTTCTTTTGGGGTGAATAGTCTTAATCCTTCTGAGTTTAAACATTTGGAAATTACTAAAAATGACACAGCAGAAAAGCTATTATTGACTGTTATTGGAATCGATTATCTCTGAATTTTGGGTCTCTCTATTTTTATTTTTGGCTTAAATAAGCTTTTGCTTAGTGCTTATTATATTTTAGTTGTTTCTAATCCTTAAAAAACCAAAATGAGTGTGTAGCCTCTGAAGAGGGACATAAAAATTATAACATTGTTTGTAAAATGAAACACTGAAAATAAATAGTTTAAATTGAAATTAAAATTAAACGCAATATTTACTTATTTAAACCTTTCTTATGCAGAGCAAACCACACTGAATATCTCAATAGGAGGCAAATATGGAATAAATATCAAATATCATTATTAGAGAAATTATCTTATTCACCTTATCTGGAATTTATGTGTTGGTTAAACAAATAGCTTTTGTAATTTAACTAATGCCAAGTTTTTAGCAACATTAAAATCATAAAGGGCCTGGTTGATAAAATGAATAAATGGTCAAAATATCACCTTGAATATACAATATCAAGAAATTCAACTCCAAATTTAGCTGGTAAAGACTTTATATTGAGAACACACAACATATAAAATTTGATTGGATTTAAAAAATATTTTGTTGTTCAATCGGATATACAAATGAGATCTCAACAAATTTTCATATCATATTTATTTAACTTAATTAGGATGTGCTTCAATGAAGTTCAATCACACTCAATGTGTGATATAAACAGGAGTAAAATAACCACAAAACTTTAATTTACAAGGCACAATAAATACAATGCGTAACTAATATAAGAAGACTTAATAGGTCTATTACACAAATTACACAAATCACTCATCTATTTTTTGTCCTTACATGAACCACTCATAATTTCATACATATGTTACACTGACTATCTCTGCATAATATAAAAGTGTAATATTTTAAACAAAAAACGCGTGACGTATGTAATTAAGTTAAATAAAATATTGTATATTGTGTAGACAAATTCAAATAATATGAGAGTCAATGCGTCTTCATTATTTGGCTCGTTCAGGGAGTATGAGTGTAATTTACTCTAAAATAAAAGTTGGAGGATTATTTAATTTATAATATTTTTTTTAGAAAATTCTTATTTTAAGATGATGACAAACTATATAATCATCATGTTATGGTTTAGGGTTTACTATCCGTTTTTGAATAGTGCTGCCTTCATCAATTAATAATCAAATGATGAATTCACTTTACTATCTTAATTTGTCTTTATCATAAATTTAGTTTGTTTTTAAGGGAAAATTCTAAATTTAGTTTGTCTTTATCATAAATTATGCATGAGAAGTATTTCAACTAATTTAATTTTTTTATATAATATTTTAGTTTATTAGAAGTAAGTACAAGGGTGTTGTTGCCCATTACAAAGCAAAGAAGCTTACATATGAGAGAAAGAAGATATACAAAATATATGACTCAAAAACCAATTTGAGAAAGGGACATTCCACCCAACAATAACTATTAAGTCCTGACCATAATCAAATTTAATAAAGACAAAATATCATAAGTCTTATAATGAAAGGGTGGAGGAGATCTATTTGTAACTATCCAAACCCTTTTCTTTTGAACAATATGAATTGGGAGTAAAAATTAAGCAAAGATTCCACATCAATTTTTTTTGGGTATTACAAGTGTGTATCTTCCCCACATATGGTTAAGAAATTAATCTCTTTCGGGGTATGTGACTGCCCCTTATAGGAATTGATCCCTTAACCTTTTGGTCATTCCGAGGATTTAATGGGGGTCTTACGCTACTAAATCAATACCTTATTGATAGATTTCATATCAATTGGATCAACTAGTTTATAATCTTAGTTTATTTTAACTAATTTATAATAATTCATAAGCCCTTTCACATACATTTGTATTTATCATCTATTTGATTAGTTAATTTGACAAAAAACACCAAACTCAGTTATCCATTATGTTAGAAATCTAGAGAGAATGGTGGAAAGTGATGAATATTTGAGATAAAGCTAAACTAGAATATATTATTGTATGTTATTATGGTGTATGGGATAATAGTCCTATTTATAAGATTAGACAATCATGTAATAATGAGTTTAATTATCAAATAAATCATTATTAATGACCATGACCAAATCAAATCAATCTAAGTAAAATACAATCAAATTGTAATACACTTAAATTGATTAAGATACCAACATAATTCTAACACACCCCATCAAACTCAATTGTGGGTAGAAAAATGAGAAAACCAAAACTATCTTAGACAACATTCCCATCAAAGGTAATAAATCTAATCAGATTTCTTGATGTAGGGTCTAATCAAATGCCATATCATTGATGATCTTTCAATTATTAAATTCATCGCATTTTTTCATGCAACGAGCCAAATATAATGGAGAGAAAGATTTTGTCATATTCATGTTATTGTTGTTCTTTCAGCAACATAACTCATGCCAAATATAATCGAGAGAAAGTTTTGCTATATTTATTATTATTGTTGATCTTTCAGCAACATAACTCATTTCATTTATTCATTCAACGGCCAAATAAAATTTTGAAAAGGGTATAGCCAATTGTCACATCCTTGGATGTTATAAAAACCGTACGTATCGGCCGGTTTAACTGGAAACTGGACCCCTAACTGGTACGGTACGTATGTTATACCGCATATGCAATAGAACTGGTTAAAACCGACAAGTTTGTACATTATATATTTTTTTTAAATTTCATCCCCTAAACGACGTCGTTTAGGTGAAAGAGTTTCCTTCAACCCTGAAAAGTGAAAATACACGGCCTCACATTTCAAAATTTCAATTCTTCACCAATTCTTCAACTTCAATGATTGATACTTTGTGTCATTTATTTGTATTTTGTGTTTGTTAAGTGATAATTTCGGATTGATATATGTTTAGCACTTTAGACTTTATTTTGTTAAAAACTTAATGTTGTTTGTTTGTGTGAATTTGGAGCATATTATGAATATGAATTATAAATCTGAGTACCTACTTATTTGAAATTTTTTTTTGTTATAGGTTTACACACATATATATATATATAAGCAGTTATGTCCGATTTAACCGGCATACAATGTAATTAATAAACCATTGATTGAACCACTGTACCACTATATAAGTACTCTGATCAGTTTGATAATTGGTACGATTTTAATAAGATTGGTCACATCATTTTTGATATTAGCTTTGAGTAGCATAACTCATTGGATTTCTTCATTGGATGAGTCAAATCAAATGGTATGGTCAAATGTGAGTCAACATCACAAAAATGTGAAAAGAATCTTAAACATCACTAGGTAGAAAAACAAAGAGAAGTCAAACATGAAGTACAGGTAAAATTGTATGGACAATTGGAAAATCAACCAATATAAAGATCATGAGCTTAAATTGAAATATATTATTATACTTTTTAAATATAATAAGATACTAATCTTTATTCTAACAATTTATAAGCTTTTAACTACCAACTTTTCTCACTATTTTAACAAAATCTACGATTTTGAAGGCCATCGCTCAAATGATAGATTCTCAAATAGTTATATTGATGGTGTGATGAAAATAATGATAAGAAACTTTTAAGAGATTTAGAAAAAGAGAAAATGACTATATAATTTATCAATAACCGAAAGGACAAAAAACCAAATTAATCCCTTATCAAATCACTGTAAAATATAGTTTTAAAGTAAGATAAATGTTTTCTTAAAGGTTGGTTCTATTATACTTTTGTTATTATTATTCATCCCACAGTTAAAATCATAAAAGTCTTAAGAGAAAAAAATGAATGAATTTATGTATTATTTAACAAATAAAACTGAATTTTACAGTTGGAAACATAGTTGTAAAAACCGTTTCGTATCGCCCGGTTAAACCGGTAAACCGGTGAACCGGTCCCTATACTGGTACGGTACAACAATTATACAGTCATGCAATTATACCGGTCAAAACTAACCAAAATCGATCACAACCGGTCATACCAGCCGGTTTTCAACATTAATGTTCATATATTATATATGCATATATAATTACACCGGTATGCGATTTAATTAGTGAATCAGCGATTGAACCGCTATACCACTATAACAGTACCATACCAGTTTGATGACCGATACAATATTAATAACAATAGTTTTAAAAATGTTAACATCTCCTCACTTGAAAAGGATGGAAAATGCAACTTGTGCATCACAATACCTAATTGTCTCTCTTTTTTTAATAATGATAGTTGCATGTACTGATTCACTAAAGTTTTTTTATATATATTCGGTATTTGTCAACTTTTCATTCATATTACTCTTATTATAAAAATGAAAGATAAATTATAAAAACTTGTACACTGTTATGAAATCCAAAAATACAATAGAATATAAAATATATACACGAACTATATAAAGATTTATACATAATTAGTCTATCATTCACTGTTTATTTTTATTACTTATATTTAAGTATCAACTATAATTGAAAATGAATGGTAAATAATAATAAAATCCGGTTTCATTCACACCTTTTTGATGAAGGTGAACGTTACTATTTTGTCTATTCGTGCACCAAAACTTGAATGTTTTGAATTTTCAACGAAATTTTGTTAGGATTTATTATACTTAAATTATTGATTAACAAATGACGAAGTATATGGATGACATGTTACATTTGAATTTTTTTATTATCTGAAGCATAAAAACCCATAAACATTGCTATTATACCCTTCAAAATTTTATTAGTATAAATCACAAAAAATATTAGGGCACTTTTTTTATACACGGATCATGTGTGTGGATATACCAATAAGGGGAAAATTTATAAGTAAATATTTTTCTTTTTTCTTTTCATTAATTTTAAGGATTATTTATTTTATAGAAAAAAATAAATGGATAAAAGAGTGTGTACCTAACATTATATAAAGAAATATTTGTAGAGTTGCAGGTGTATAGTTTCCATTTTGCCACTCATTTTAACTATTAATTATTAGTTATAAAAAAATTAGAGGATCAAAACTTAGAAAGTGACCTAGCTTTAAGTATTGGTAGATAACTATAAAAACTAAATTTAGAAATTATAAGGTTAATAATAATAAAAAATAGAGATGAAGAATCGTCGTTAAGTTTAACCATATCGTTACAAGTGAAACCCATACACTTTTGTCACCAAAAATTCAATTTACGGAGGCACTATTACAATGTACAATCACTTATTCTAAAAGGGATTAATTCAATACCAAACAAGATTAGATGCCCTTGGCGATAGTAAAAAAATGAAATACATTACTATTTGTTGTGCAATGATTCATATTCAATGAATCAGACATCTTCTCATCATAACAGCAATACAAGTTATGGGTTTGGGATGATGTAAATTGGTTGGGGTAGATGGCTATATATTTATGTTATGTAAACCTAATGTAGCAAGGAGAACACTAGCTAAACACAAATCGTTATTCTCTAATAATATATAGTGGTAGCCTCTCAAAGCTCCCGGGGACATAGGCACAATTGACCAAAACTCGTTACCAAATTCATTGTGTTATTCTCTTCTCTTTTACTATTTGATCGATCGCTTGCACCAACAATTAGTATTAGAGCCAGGTTTAGGTGGGAAGAAAATATTAAATATATAACCCAATCATTCATATTTTTTAACCCATATCATTAATTACAAGTGTTACTTTCCATTTCCCCTAAAATGTAAAACTCGAGTATGTACAAGAAAATATTTCTTATAATTCAATCATTAATAAATAATGTATTACCTTATGATATATGCCACTTTTTTAGGTTGTAAGATTGGTAGGAAAGTCTATATATTAACTATATAATAAAATAAACTTCTTCTACATCATCACATGTTACATGTCACTACTATGTATCTACCCACACTATATAATCATTTTGTAGTTTGTACAATGTGTATTTTAATAATTAATAATAGTGATTATTGATTGAACTATATTTGTTGCTAATCTCTTTTTTGAAATTTGTTATAATTTGTATTTTGTGTGGTGTATTTATCGACATATACCTTTTCATGTGTTTTTAAAGTTACCCTCTCTTATAATATGTCTTAAAGTACTTAACATATACATAGACCTTGACACTAATGTGGAATTAACTTAAATTTGCTTTGGATATTTTATGGAAGTACTATGAGAGTTCTCATAAACAATTGAGCTCTATGTTCAAATGTATATTGGAAATGACTTTTGACCTTAAAAAATAATGCCAAATTAGGATTCACCTTTGTTTGTGTGCATCTCACTAGTATTAGATTCTTTCAATTGTTATCTTGCTGCAAGGTTTAGAAAATTTTGCTTTTAAGATTATCATCACATGTATTCTCATTTGTTCTATATTTTGCTTGCATTTGAGTTTGGTAAGGTACCATACAACCACTTAATGAAGAGATTGCTTCCTCATATAGAAACAGTTCCTCATGTATGCTTTGGCCATTAAGGCGTTATTCCAAGAAACAACTAAAGAAATATAATAAATATTTATTTGGAGCATAAAATAATAATAAAAACATAAACTACGTGTAGGGCAAATGACCTCACTTTATTAAATGTAACTTAAAAAGTGTGTCAATATTTCAATTTTGTTAGTTGCCAAGTGATTGTCTTTCAAATTTAAGGGTACCTCCCTTAAATTGTTATCAACTCTCATACTAGTATAATATGATAAGTATATCAAACATACAATTAGTCTAATCGAAGTCTGCCAAAATCATAAAATACCAATCAAAATTGGTCAATGTGTATCCTAGTATATCGATCAAAACAAATATGCGTATGAATTTTTTTTTATATTTTCAAAATGACACATTATCATTTAAAACCTCAAATCTGATATTTGATTGTAACATGGTCACCTATTGAATCATTTCAACAATTGAATTGTATTTTTCAAATCATAATACTAATAGATTTATTAATTAATAAGTTAATCGATATACAGTTTAATTAATGAACTATTATTTGAATTGTGATACTACTTTATTCGATATATGTATGCAATATATCCACTTAATGGTAATCATTCTTAATTTTTCCTTCATTTTAATAGATTGTTTGCTTAATGAACCAGGTTAATTACATGATACTTAGATTTATGTGAAAGTAGAATAATCCAAATTTGGAAGTCCAAAAAGTTTTTTTTGTACTATCAATTGCATCTCTTCATCCTATGACTAAGGAACTAATATATTTTGGGGTGTGCGGTTGCTCCTCCCAACAAGTGTCACTCTCAGGAATCAAACTTTTAACATTTTAGTCTTTTTGAAGATATAGCAAAATCTTATACTACTAAACTAAGGTCTTGTTTGGTAAGTCCGGGAGCTTTATAAAACTTTTTAGTATCTCCAAAATGAAAGCCAGAGACTTACATATCTTTATTAATTCTTAAATTGACCACCAATTATTTTTATCTAGTAATCGATCTAACCCATCTTATCTTCTTTTAGTTTTGATTTTGGTTTTGTATTTAACAAAGTCATTATAATTTAAATAACACCAAGTGTCAAGAACTACATGATTATAGTCAGTAAACTTTCATTAAAGAAATGATTATTCATTAATAAATTAAAGAAGTTTATTATTTCAACTAATCCATGAATAGATTATTCCAAAGTCAACACTACAATTATTTGTTCATTTCACAAAGAACCTTCCCAACATGCACACAAGTAATAGCTTGCCTCTTTGGAATATACAATCATTTCTTACAAAATCAAATTCTTTTTCCTGAAAACATGGGATTTTATATCTGATTCTTGACCCCAAAATTACCTTTTCTTTTTTGTATCTCTTGTCCTCTAAAAGGAAACCTATAATCCCAACAATCACATAATATGAAGGAACGACTTCACGATAGTTCAGTACTAGAATGATGATGTGGCATAAAATTACTTAATAGTTCGGGGCAGTGTCATTAATACTGTATCGGTCATCAAACCGGTAGAGATACTGGTATAGTAGTATAGCGGTTCAACCGGTGGTTCACTACTTAAACTGCATACTGGAGAGTCCAGTACTGAAGATGAATTGTACTATAATATAAACAATCCTAAATTGAAGGTATTATATTCCTTACTTATAGCAGAACCTTACTTATTATTACCATTTTATGTCTTTAGCAATGTTGTTGAGCCATTTTGTGAACAAAAATTAAACAAAAGTGACATGGCTGCTTATGTTTCTTCTTCCTTCTCTCTAAAACCAAGAGTGTCATTTGTCAAAGGATGCAATATACATCGTGGGATGCCAATAATAAAAGTTCAGAACTATCAAGATGAAGGTAATCTTCAATTTCATGATCTTAATTTTTTAGATTTATATTTGTTACATGGATCAGTTCCTCAAACATAGGATTATGAATTAGATATATGCCGCTCTCTTAATCAGGCGTTGTTTTTTTTCATCCGCCTCGTATTTAATTGTGTAGTTTTAGGAAGCCCTGTTAAAGGACTGTTGTTAAATGCGATTTCTGGCGTAGTGAAAACATTACTAATAGATGTAAAACTATTTCAACAATCTCTCTACCTAGATAAAGATTAATCTTTAACCATAGGAAGACACCCTTAATACACACAATCTAGCAATTATTTGTTATTATTATTTTTTGCCTTTTAATTCTTTTGGTTGCTTAGTTACTTATGAATTCATGTGTTTATTTGTGTAATCATCATATGATTCAAAAGGGAGATTCATTAACATTGTGGATGCGAATTTGAATGTTCTAAAGGAGAGAGTGGATATGGTGAAGGTGAAGGTGAAGGAGAAATTGGAAAGGTGTGGTAAATGTCAACATGGGTGGAATTATAATTATGTTCCAATTTCTAATCATTACAAAATCAAAATAATCAAAGAGTTTTGTGGCTTAATTGAGTTAACATGTTTAGTTTGTGGGACTCTTGGTTTTACTTGTTTAGGTGGAACACTCTTAGTTTATCTTGTTTCATTCCTTGTTTATTTGCAATAATTTAATGAATCAGAATTTAAACAATGCCCATTTTTTTCATTTTGCTCTCACATATAGAACAATATAGGTCGGGATCAACTTACTCTACATCTTAGTCATCATTTCAAGGGGAAATTCAATAGTTTAGATCTACCCACTAATTCAATAGTCTGCTTGCCAGCCTGTTTAAAAAAATTCAAAGCCTAAGCCTGACTTGTGTAAAAGTATGGTCTGACCTTTTAGCCTGTCTAAAGGCCTGTTAAAGAAAAAAATTCAACACATTATTTACAAGCTAGGAAAAATTACATACTTACATGGGTTATGTTATGTACTTAAGCCCAAGTCTCAACAACTAAATGTCCAATTATTAAACAGTCTAATCTCTAAGTTCTAGTGGATTTACATTAAAAAATGTATTATTTTTTTTTACATATTATAAAAAATAATTTATAAATATATAATAACATTACATAGGTCAACCTCTTAGGCTTAATATGCTTTTTAAAAGGCTCGAGCTTGGCATATTTAGGTTAAATAGGCTATTGGAGAAGCCTAAGCCTGATCTATTTACTGAAAAAAGGTGGCATGACCTGTTATAGGCTAGACACTAGTCCTATGATAGGCGGTCTGACTTGCTTCCACCCTTACCTATGTTGGAGAAATAAGAGTAACTTCTTAAACAAAAAATGGTAACGAATGTAATAAAGTTAAATAAAATATGGTATATTGTGAAGACAAGTCCAAATGGTATAAAAGTCGATGCATATTCATTTGTTTGGTTAGTTACAATATAATATAAGAATGATTTAAGTATCTCTTTAAAATTATTGATACAGTTTGTAATGAAGAAGAATCATATAATTACATTTTGGGAAAGTCTTCCTAGCTGGCATTTCTTAATAAACAAACTATTTATGTTTGACAACCAAATGAAGTTTATAAATCATCTTTTTTCATGGAAAAATAAGCCAAAAGTAGAAGCTCCAAAATCATGGGTTGATTTATTTTTTTAGCTTATTTTTTCCTACTTTTTTTATTTCTCATTTTACCCCATCATAACTTTAACTCTCTCCTCCTTTTTACTATTCCACCAAACACCATAACTTTTCACATCATCACCACCAAACTCCATAACTCTCATTTTCATCTATCTCTATCACCACTCAACCTCGTAATTCCACATAACATTTTCTTTTATTTGTACACGAACGAAGAATTATGTATAAAACTTTGTTATATAATATTAAAACATTGTGAATTACGTATAAACTCAATAAGCCCGAAAACTTTTTCATAAAACTTAACATTTATGTATTATTTATTTTGTGAATTATGTAATTTAAGTTTAGTAACATACATTTATTTATGTGATATATTGTTTTTAATAATGATATTGGTTTTTATATTGTATTTATTTTAATATTTTTTAGTCATTGTTATTATGCAATATTAAAAATCATGAGTTAATTTATTTTTTTAGTTTATGTTTAACTATGTATGAGGTTATTTGTTTATGTTAATCTTATGCTGTTTTTTAATATTAATATTATTTTTTATATTATATGTTATTTTAATATATATTTGTAACCTTTGTTATGAAATATTACAAAATTAAAGTAAAAATATATGATGATAAACATTAAAAAAATGTATATTTAAAAAATAGTGTAAAAAATAACCAAAATAATCATAACATAAACAAATAACCTCTTACCCTTTTCTGTAATTTTTTATGTAAAAAACAATTTTTCTACCCTACCCAAACAAAATAAATTAGTTTATATTCAATTTTCAGCTAAGGTACCCAAACATAAACAAATTATAATCTTAACAATTTATAATCTAATAGTTTATAATCTCACAGTTTATAAACTAAAACTAAAAACTTAATACATACAAAACGCACACTTATGTAGCACAAAGAAAAAAGTAAACTTGATCTTGGATATTTTCTGTTATACAATTCGTGATTGAAATAGGATCTATCCCTTTAGAATATGCTATGCAATCTTTTCTTATTCCATAAAAAAGGGCGCCACTAGTAAAATAACATTTGAGTTGCTCCCCATTTTTTTTTCTCATATTGGATTAAGTTTGAGTGAAATTTATAAAATGTAGTGTAATAGTTTTCTACATCATAAAATAAACAACTTATTAAATTATGATTTATTTCTGTTACTTAATTTTAATGAACTACTATTTTAAAAGAAAAGGATTCATTGCCTTCAAGAGTAGGGATGACAATCAGTCTGAATGGGTCTGGGTAGTGCATTACCCAAACCTGACCCACTGCTTTGTTTTTTGACCCAGACCCGTCACAGACACATACTAATACTCATTGGGTATGCTACCTATGGGACGTTGGGTACCCAATGGATCTATGAGTACCCATAAATTCAAAAATATTAAAAATAATTGTAAACATTTGTGCATTTGTATATTTGTTTCATACGATCTTATATGTTATTTAGACAATTAACAAGAGAAAAAAATACAAAACTTAATTTAAAGTTTAAAAAACAACGCAACTTGACTATTAAACACAGCTCATTTTACTCTTACAAACATTAGGATGAAAAATTCATTTAGTATGAACTCTTCGATTAACATAACATTACACCATACATATGAATTAGCAACATAATATCATTACTTAACAACATAACATCACATTTTAACAACATAGCAATCACATTTATGAATTAATATGATATTACAATTAGGTTGTTATATATATAGGAAGAAATTGCGGGTTCAGGTACCTACGGGTTTGGGTACCTTATTAGCCGGACTAGAGCCATCTAACAACGGTCTTAAAATCGCGTGTCTCAATTACCCACGGGTCCAAAACATGGACCCAGACCCGACCCATTGCGAGTATTTTTGCGGGTACCCGCGAATCCAGGTACCCATTGCCATCCTTATCCAAGAGTAAGATGTGAAGTAACTTTTAGATCTACTCTACATCTTAGCCATAAATTCTAGGGAAATCCAATGGTTTAGATCTACTCACTAATTCAAACCATTACATTTCCCTAAAATTGAAAGTTAAGATGTGAAGTAAGTTTAAAAAACTTAGTCTTGGAATAAATAGATCCTCTCCCATTCTAAAATTATGCTCAATATTATTATTATGTGTTTGAAGTACATGTATTTGTTAACTATCTTGTGTTTTCTTTCTCATTTTCTGGTCCAAAGTGTACTTATATGATCACATAATTAATGTGAAGTGAAAGTATTTATTACATGAGAAATAAAGACAAAAAAGATAACATGACAATCTTGTGGGAATTTTCCTCTCACACAAATTAATTATGAGTATAGACCAACTTGTATTATGTAGGTCAATATAATTTTCCACTTTAACTAGTTTTTAATATGTATAAACACATATGTATAAACTAATGATTAGTTTAATATCTATAAACTAAGGATATTTATATATTGTTACATCTTTTACCATTCATATATCAACTATTTTTAATCTAAAAAAATAAAGATAAATAATAGATGATACATAATAACCATGGTGATTTATTTGAATGTGGCTCATACAAATTAAATCAAATTATCACATTTTCTCCTTCATCTATAAATATAAAGTGAACATAAATTGACCATCTTACACTACTATTCTATTAATAACAAAGGCAACGTCTTATAATTATCATTCAATTTCTTATGAATACTTCTCAATACCTTGACACTATAACTCATCAATCTAATAAATATAAAAAGTAATCAAAATCATTATTTTATTGAAATTTTAAAGTATTTAATTTAAGATGACTTACAAATGCTAACTTTTACCTTAATTATTGCAGGTTTTTATTTTTTATGAATATTATTATAAAATATGTTATTTAATTTACCCACATTAATTATCTGATAAACCAATATACATGTTAAATATGTAGATTAATTCAATCAGGAAATCATATTATCATAGGAGGATCTTCATTGTATGACTCCACAATTATGCTAAATCATCTTGTTCAAATTTACTTAAATAATAATCTTTAATCTTATATTTGATTTATTTATTATTAATTATAATATTAAAATTTGATGTTACGTCATTCTAAGATATATAGTCATACATATAACTATATCTTACTAATTTCCTAACATAAAAATAACCACACACATACATACATATATAATGAATTTGAATTCTTAAATATTTAATATAACATGGTGCCACATGTAATTTTATTCAAACTATTAAGTAGTGAGATCTATAAAACATATTATTTTTTTTAACTTTAATATTTTGTAAACAAATAAATCGATAAATATTAGAATTTAAACTACAATAGTTGATTATCCATGTAGTGATGTAGTGCTTACTTGATATACTAGTTGAATTTAAACATATTTTTACATTTGAGTGATTACTTGATATACTTACAATATTTTTCGTGGATCATAAAATAAATAATTTATATTAAATTATAATTTATCACTGCTAATAAATTTTAATCAGTTATAATTTTTTAAATCACTCTAATGTTTATTATTGTGTGGGAGAGATTCATGCATTTGTTGGTATCCCTTTATTTTCCCTTCTCCATTCCAAAAGTACATATACTTGTATCACGTAATTAATATGAAGAGCATCCTTATTCCTCATTCACATGCTAATTTCCTAGGAATTTTGTTGAGACATTTTACTTATGACTTATGAGTATGACTAACCTCTATTGGTGATTTTTACTTTAATTATTCATAAGAAAAGAATGATAGGGCTCATGCAAATTGAATCATATTATCATTGTTCCCCATATTAAATATAAAGTAAAGATAATCTTGTACTATATTCTACACTTTTAATAACAAAGACAATTTTTTCTAATTATATGTAATCTGCTTTGAAAAATAAAAAATGTATAACAATGATTATGAGAAGAGTTTAGATGGTGTAAGTGTTCAGTAATGATTTATTGGAGCATAATAACACTTTGATAATTAGGTAATAGTAATGCTCAAGTTTATTACTGGTAGGGTGTGATTGGTAGAGTAAAAGAAAATAAAGAAAATAACCAATGCTCAAGTTTATTCATACTCTGATGAGAAAAGGTCAATGCCTTACATAGAGAATTAGTAATTACTAATTTAAGATTATTATCTGGTAGGATTATTAGTCCTACACTTGTGTGCATTTTATTGAAGATAAATACTTATCTAAACTACTTAATCAATATCATAGTCCTTCATCCAATAAGGATATAACTTAAAACTTAAACAAACAAATAATAAACAAACAAAAAATTATGATATCTTTTAGTGTGGAACAACAAAAATTGGAGGCATGCCCTTTGTTGAGAAATTTGGAACATAATATTTATCAAATTTTCCATTCTCGAAGTTGAAGATGCCAGTGTCACATGACCCAAATTGATAACTCCTTATATACACAGCATAATAATAATGAGTGTAATAAATTGAATTTGGTTGAAGTTGAGGATATTTTGAAGTTGGAACTGATATAGAATTATTATCCCCCAAGAATATGGTTTCCCCATTTAATGTTCTTATTCTCTCCTTTCTCAATTCTTTACCGCTTGATGAACAATATAGTCTATACACTTTGAAATCCACAGTTAAGCTGGGTTCCTCCTCCTTAGCCGCAATCATATCTTCACCCCAAAAACACCTTCGAACAAGTACTAAATTTCCTTTGGAATTTTCCACAAGATAAGCATTGTGTGCATAATTTCTTAACTTCCTTGGGAGTCGCTTTGTAACATCCTGATTTTTGAGTCTTTAAAATTATAATATCAGTCCTGGAAGTCTCGCTTGAGCGAGAGATTCTCGCCTGAGCGAGAGATTCTCGCCTGAGCGAGAGATTCTCGCCTGAGCGAGAGATTCTCGCCTGAGCGAGAGATTCTCGCCTGAGCGAGAGATTCTCGCCTGAGCGAGAGATTCTCGCCTGAGCGAGAGATTCTCGCCTGAGCGAGAGATTCTCGCCTGAGCGAGAGATTCTCGCCTGAGCGAGAGATTCTCGCCTGAGCGAGAGATTCTCGCCTGAGCGAGAGATTCTCGCCTGAGCGAGAAAGGATTCCCTGGGAAGGTGAAATCCTGGACTATACTGGAGGATTCTCGCCCGAGCGAGAGTTGTCTCGCCTGGGCGAGAAAGGACAATTTTGGGCTGTTAACATAGTGTAATCGATTACATGGTTCTTGTAATCGATTACATGCTGATATCTGATCAGACATGGGTAATTTTTATGATGTAATCGATTACACCGTGCATGTAATCGATTACACTATGCATGTAATCGATTACATCATATAAAAATATCAGATACGTGCATTTTTTCACATTCGCCACTGTGAGATTCTCGCCTGGGCGAAAATCTATCGCTTGAGCGAGAGTCTAAAATCTGAAAACCTAAAATAGACGTCCCACGTGAGAATAGAGGTCACGTTTCGAAAAACAAAGAGAATAGGGACGGTTTGAGAAGTAGTGCACCCTTAGAGCCAAAGAGGAGACCGAAGAAGAGGTAAATCGCTTAACCTAGCCTTTCTTATGGTTGAATGTCATCGTTTTAAATGAGGTTTCTTCTCCATGTTTAGGGATAAAACCCCATAAACCCTCTCTTTGTTTTTCGGTTCGTTTTTCTTTGGAAAACCTTGTAAAACTCATAGAGTATGAGTTGTTTTTCGAAATGAGTATGTGAGAAGTTATTTTCAAAACCGTAAAGTCATGGCAACATTAAGGAAACCTTTTTGTTGAAGATGAACTGAATGGATAATTTTGTCTTGTGTTGTATGAGTTTTGGTTAGTATTATTCTTGTCTTGACATGTAAATTGATGTGTTGTGATTGTTGTTGTTTTGGGTTGAAAGACCCTAAGGTTGGAGGAGACGGCGGAGAACGCAACTGAGCTTTAGTGCAAGCAGTAGCGGCTACTCAGGTGAGGGAGCAGCATTAACCTTTGTGGTATTAGAATCTTAGCATTGGAAACTCCAACGACACTCACTAGTTGGATGGTTTCGGTGAATTAACACGATTAAACGGGAAATATCATGAATTTCCTATTTAACCGCGTTAATCTTGCGGTTGTGGATAATATGTTGATTATGGAATTGTGACCTGCCCTTCGTGGTATGGAATTGTGACCTGCCCTTCGTGGTATGGAATTGTGACCTGCCCTTCGTGGTATGGAATTGTGACCTGCCCTTCGTGGTACGGAATTGTGACCTGCCCTTCGTGGTATGGAATTGTGACCTGCCCTTCGTGGTACGGAATTGTGACCTGCCCTTCGTGGTATGGAATTGTGACCTGCCCTTCGTGGTATGGAATTGTGATCTGCCCTTCGTGGTATGGAAATGTGATATGTCCTTCGTGGCATGGAGTTAGACCTGCCTTCATGGTACGGATTGTGGTGCACTTGTAGTGTGGATTTTGACTGTGGTTCGATTGATGGACATTTGATTTATATTATGTATGGGTGGTATGATCATGGTATACTGGTATATGGACTCTCTTGGATGTATTTGTGTTGTAATGCTGTATAATTCATGTGAAGTAATGTTTCAATGTTACTATTCTATTTAAAACCACCATGTTATATATTGCATGTATTTAATGACTGACTCTCTCTATGTTGTCTTGTTTACTCAATCTGTGGTAATCGGATTGTAGGTGGAACGAAAGATTAAGAGACTGCAGAGTCATGAAGTAATTGCATGACATTTGGATTTAGTGTGCCTTCTAGTTATTCTAAGGATTTTGCAATTGTTGACATTGGACCCTTTCATGGGAATTTTATCCAGGTTTTTGTTGTTTAGTTAATTAGACTAATGGTGGAATTACTGTATTATTTTTCTACTATCGCTTTATCTATACTATATGGAGTATGTTCTGGTTGAAGTGAAGGTTTTAAAAGATATGTGATTTTTATTATGTTAGTAAATAATGGTAATTTTTCGCGTTATTATTTGAGGCGTTACACGCTTCATAAGGGTGTTCCGCTTCAAATACGAATGTGAGCAATTTGTACCTCGTATACTTCTTTTTGGTTCAAGAGTAAAATTTATAATCCAATTATATCTATCAACACCCATAATAAGATCCTTGTAAAAGATAACATCTGAGAGTGATTTCATTTTAATTACTTTGGCATAGCTCCAAAATATGTTTTAGCCGACCATGAATGGTTAGCGACTCTGGCTTGAGTATAGAAGCGTAAACTCTGGCTTGAGTATAGAAGCATACACTCTGGCTTGAGTATAGAAGCATACACTCTGGCTTGAGTATAGAAGCATACACTCTGGCTTGAGTATAGAAGCATACACTCTGGCTTGAGTATAGAAGCATGCACTCTGGCTTGAGTATAGAAGCATACACTCTGGCTTGAGTATAGAAGCATGAAAATGATTTATGAGAAGATCGATGAAAGGAAAATATGTTTTAGCCGACCATGAATGGTTAGCGACTCTGGCTTGAGTATATAAGCGTGATTTGTTTTAAGAGAAACGAGATTCTGCTTTTAGCTAATCCTAAGGGGTATAGCGACTTTGGCTCAAGTTATGCAGCAAGATAAAATGAATTTCGAAAATGGTTTACTAACCCCTTATTCTAATGTGGATTATCTTATAATGACGTTTATTGAATTAACGACTTACTCCTTTGCGTGTTTGTGTTCTTGTCATTGATAATCCCATTGCAGATAAACAGGTGACATGAGGGGGACTCATTTTTGGGGGAGCTTAGGGAGCTTATGTTTTGGAATTTCTTTATTTGCACTATTTTGTATATGAGTGCTTATTGAATTATTTTGGGAATATTTTGTAACTATGGATATATGACTTATACGATTGATTGCAATTCCGCATATATGTAGCCATGGGTATTTTGGAAACCCATAGCTAATTGTATACGGTAGACGCTAGGGTTTAATGAAATGAAAAATTTTCAAGGGGTAAATTTTGGGTTCTTACAATGCTCAAGTTTATTACTGGTAGGGTGTGATTGGTAGAGTAAAAGAAAATAACCAATGCTCAAGTTTATTCATACTCTGATGAGAAAAGGTCAATGCCTTACATAGAGAATTAGTAATTACTAATTTAGGATTACTATTTGTCTGGTAGGATTATTAGTCCTACACTTGTGTGCATTTTATTGAAGATAAATACTTATCTAAACTACTTAATCAATATCATAGTCCTTCATCCAATAAGGATATAGCTTAATACTTAAACAAACAAATAATAAACAAAAAAAATTATGATATCTTTTAGTCTGGAACAACAAAAATTGGAGGTGACATGCCTTTTGTTTTGTTTAGAAATTTGGAACATAATGTTTATCAAAATTTCCATTCTCTAAGTTGAAGATGCCAGTGTCACATGACCCAAATTGATAATTCCTTATATACACAACATAGTAATAATCAATGTAATAGATTGAATTTGGTTGAAGTTGAGGATATTTTGAAGTTGGAACTGATATAGAATTATTATCCCCTAAGAATATGGTTTTCCCATTCAATGTTCTTGTTCTCTCCTTTCTCAATTCTTTACCGCTTGATGAACAATATAGTCTATACACTTTGAAATCCACAATTGAGCTGAGTTCCTCTTCCTTAGAGGCAATCATATCTTCACCCCAAAAACACCTTCGAACAAGTAGTAAATTTCCTTCGGAATTTTCCACAAGATAAGCATTTCCTGCACAATTTCTTAACTTCCTTGGGAGTTGCTTCATAAGGGTGTTCCGCTTCAAATACGAAGGTGAGCAATTTGTACTTTGTATTCTTCTTTTTGGTTCTAGAGTAAAATTTACAATCCAATTATATCTATTGACAGCCAATATAAGATCCTTGTAAAAGATAACATCTGAGAGTGCTTCCATTTTAATTACTTTGGCATAGCTCCAAAATTTGTCACCAGACTTATAATGTGCTAATCTTGCAAACATACCATACAGTGCTACAACTTCATAATCCCGAGGGAACACATTAGGATCTTTTGAGAAAATAACCTTTAGAACTCTATACTGATCCATCCTATCAACTGCATGCTCATAACAAAATTTGATTGGTGGGAGTTTGATGGTTTTACTATGACCCAAGAAAGGATTTATGAGAATGAGATCCAACGTGGATTTATTCATTTTGTCCACGAAAAATAACCATCCATATGATGAACCACAACATCTTTTATTAGGCAAGTTAAATTGAAATTGATTGTAAACCATACCTTGAGTGATGTTATACAAACAACGCAGTTCTTGGTCTTGAGTTGGGAATAAGAGTAGGGGAATGTTTTGGTGGACATGGAGAAGATGCTTCTGCTTGTAACTTTTGTGGACAAAGGAATGCCACCCTTTGCACACAGCACCAAATCGAACATAATCACAAGGTTTAGGTAACCTATTTGTGATTTCTTTTAACAGATTCTTAGGAAGAGTTGACCATTGAGATGATTCACTAGGACTTGCCATGATCTTAATTTCACTCTTTGGAATAGCAAATTATTAATGAAATTTCATATCCCACTCTATGGTATTTCTATACAAAATTGGGTTTTGTTGATGTGATAATGTGTTAAATTGTATCCAATCAGAATCTTAATCTCATAAAACTCTCAAATAATCTCATAAAACAATCAGAATCTTAATTAATTGTTATAAACCCATAATTTACACTTAAAATCATTTGTTACCTTTTGTAAGTTTTTGCACAATAAAATCTTTATTTCGTATTTAATCTAATCTTTTTCATAATTCTTAGCTAATCCAATATTCGTATAATTTTTTCCTAATCTAATATTTTTCCACATAGCATAATTTTAGGATTCAAATGGTTTATCTTAAAAATAAATAAGATTGCTTGATTGACGAAGTCAAATTAGACAACCAACACAGATGTAATATCTAATTGTTCTCTTTATCACAAGCACTTATATATGAATATCTAATATCTAAGGCACATATTTTATTCTCGCAAATAAAATAACTATTCATATCGTTTTCATGACTATGTAATATGTTTTTAGAAATATTATTAATTCTCTTAACATCAATTCAATGTTTTAGGTAATTTTAAATACCAAAATGTTCAAAAAAAATATTTTATCTTGTAATGCAAAAAAGAAAAAAAATTAAAAATGGTGTAAAGATTATATTGGATTAGTTTATGCTTAATATGTTACGGTAATACTATCCATATTTCTTTTATAGTTAGTAAGACTTATTTTTTCCGTAATATGGATTAGTTTATACGTAATATGTTACGGTATTACTATCAAACTATTAAGTAATGAGATCTATAAAACATATTATTTTTTAAAGTCAACTGATACTATAACTAATATAACTTTAATATTTTGTAAACAAATAAATCGATAAATATTATAATTTAAACTACAATAGTTGATTATCCATGTAGTGATGTAGTGCTTACTTGATATACTTACAATAGTTGAATTTAAACATATTTTTACATTTGAGTGATTACTTGATATACTTACAATATTTTTCGTGGGTCATAAAATAAATAATTATATTAAATTATAATTTATTACTGTTAATAAATTTTAATCAGCTATAATTTTTTAAATCACTCTAATGTTTATTATTGTGTGTGTGAGAGATTCATGCATTTGTTGGTATCCCTTTATTTTCCCTTCTCCATTCCAAAAGTACATATACTTGTATTGTTGGAGTATGTTGCAGTAAAACAGAGAAGAAAGAAAGCTTATGGATTAGAGATAGGTTGGAGAGAAAGAGAGTTATATGAGAGAGTAATTGAATGAATACTTCATATGCATTGAAAAATGGTAGATACACATATACTCTATTTATAGAACTTCATATTCAACTAACTTCAACTAACTTCTATTTATAGTATGGATTATTTCTAACACTCCCACTTAATCTATACTATAAACTACACTCTACAACATCCAAAAGTCTTCTTAACTCTCTAAATCTTTCTGCTTTGAGTGGCTTTGTCATCACATCAGGAACTTGAAATTCTGATATGCAATGTTTCAAGTTGATCTTCCCTTTTCCAACTTGATTTCTAAGAAAATGGTATTTCCTCTCAATATGTTTGCTTCTCCCATGTGCAACTGGGTTCTTAGCAAGATTGATGGCAGATTTATTGTCAACTTGCAGCTCTATAGTTCCATTAAAGCCAAGCTTCCATTCTTCCAGCAGTGAGATTAGCCATAAGGCTTGGCAGGCTGCATGACAAGCTGAGATATACTCAGCTTCACAAGTAGATAAAGCCACCACTTCTTGCCTCTTAGAACACCATGAAATAGGAGATCCATAGAGCATGAAAACATAGCCCATAGTGCTCTTCCTTTCAAGCATATCACCACTCCAATCTGAATCTGAGTAAGCTACAAACTGCAGGCTGCATTTTGATGGCTGATTGGAGAAGAGAATCCCAAATTTGCTTGTGCCTTTCAAATATCTTAGGATCCTCTTAACTGCTACAAGGTGTGATTTTCTTGGATCATTCATAAATCTACTCACCAATCCAACACTATATGAGATTTCAGGTCTTGTGTGGCATACAAATCTCAAACAGCCAACCATCTGTCTATACAGAGTGCTGTCAACTGCATCTTCATTTTTAGCCCTATCAAGCTTCAAATTTACCTCTGCTGGTGTCTCTGCTGCATTACAATTCATCATTCTGAACTTCACTAAGACATCGTGAATGTACTTTCTTTGATGCATCAACATTCCCTCATTGACTTGAGCGAATTCAATGCCAAGAAAGTATGCTAGCTTACCCATATCAGTCATTTCAAATTCTGATTTCAGCTTGAGTTTCACCTCTTCAATTCCACTTGCATTGTTGCTTGTGATTAGCAAATCATCTACATATAGGCAGATGATTAAAGTGTCATTGTTGCTCACTGACTTGATGTACACACCATGCTCAACATCACACTTCTTGAATCCTGTGCTGGAAAAGAATGAATCTATCCTCTTGTTCCAAGCCCTTGGGGCTTGCCTTAAGCCATACAAAGCTTTCCTTAGCTTGTATACTTTGTGCTCACTTCCCTTTATCACAAATCCAGGAGGCTGCTGAACATATACACATTCTTCAAGTGGTCCATTTAGGAATGCAGCCTTCACATCTAATTGCCACATCTCCCACTTAAGCTTGCTTGCTAGAGCCACAATCAGTCTCACAGTTTCTAGCCTTGCTACTGGTGCAAACACTTCAGAGAAATCTATTCCTTCTCTTTGCATGAAGCCCTTTGCAACAAGTCTGGCCTTGTGCTTAGCAGTAGAGCCATCAGGATTCAACTTTGTCTTAAAGACCCACTTCACAGCAATAGGAGCTTTATCTATTGGAGGCTGAACCAGTTCCCAGGTCTTGTTCTTCTGAATGGACCTCAATTCTTCATTCATGGCTTCCTTCCATACTTCATTGTTAACTGCTTCATCTACAGAAAGTGGCTCAGTGTCTGCAAATAAAGCCATGAATTGTACTAGTTCTCCTTCACTGCTCACTGCATCATCAGGTGAGATTATGCAGTCTCTAAGTCTTGCAGGCAAATTCCTTGTCCTTGTGGGTCTATCTGCATCAATTCTATCACTAGATTTCACTGTTTCAGGTTCAACTTCAGTCACTGCCTCTGACTCAACTTGACTGTGATCCTTATCTGACCATTCAATGGGAACTTGCACACAAGTTGTTGATCTAGACTTGTCATTCTTCCAAGAGCTTGACTCCACAAAGTGCACATCTCTACTGAAAATCACTTGATTTGTTCTTGGATTGAGCAGTTTATAAGAACCAGTAGGATGATAGCCAACAAACACCATTGCTTCACTCCTATCATCTAGTTTTCTCCTTCTTTGGTCAGGGATATGCTTATAGCACAAAGACCCAAAGATCTAGAAGTGACTTACTGAAGGTTTAACTCTTGTCCACAACTCTTCAGGCACTTTAAAGGCTAGCTTCTTTGTTGGGCAATGATTCAACACATAAACTGCAGTAGCAGCAACCTCGCTCCACAGACCTTGTGGTAGATCTCTGCTTCTAATCATGCTTCTAACCATATTCATAATGGTTCTGTTCCTCCTCTCAGCAACCCCATTGTGTTGAGGAGTGTATGGGGCTGTTATCTCATGCAGAATCCCCTGCTCCTTGCAAAAGTCTTCAAACTCCCTTGAGGTATATTCACCTCCTCCATCTGTCCTCAACACCTTTATGGATTTTTCAGATTGCTTTTCAGCCATGCTTTTGAATGTCTTAAACACAGAGAACACCTCACTCTTTGCTTTGATCAGATACAACCACATCTTTCTACTATAATCATCAACCAAGGTCATGAAATATTGGTTTCCACCTAGAGATGGAACCTCTAAAGGGCCACATACATCAGAGTATACAATGTGTAGTAGACTGTTAGCTCTGGATGCAGTAAATTTGCTAAAAGCTGTCCTTGATTGCTTGCTCACCAAACAGCTATCACACACTTCCTTAGGCATCTGAATTGAAGGCAGACCAAGCACCATTTCCTTTGACTTCATGAGGCTGATATCTTTGAAATTGAGATGACCTAGTCTCATGTGCCAAAGCCAAGCATCATTTGTAATGATTTCAGTGTTGAAACATTGTGACTCAATTGCATTCAAGTTGACTTGAAATGTCCTGTTTTGTGTCAAAGGAGCCCTTATAATTTTTCTATCAGATGAGTCATAAACCTCCAAGCAACCTCCTTGCATATTCACAGAGAAACCCTTCTCCAACAGCTGACCCAAACTGATTAAATTTGTCTTCATGTTAGGCACAAAGAGCACATCTGTGATCATTGCTTTCTTGCCATCTTTCTTCTGGATTAAGACATCTCCTGTCCCTTCTGCTTGAATGAGTCTGTTGTCTGCAAATCTGACTTTGCTGCCCTTACTTGGATCAAAGTTAACAAGCCAATCTCTATGGCCTGTCATATGGTTGGAACAGCCTGAGTCAATATACCACACTTCATCACCCTTATCCTCTTGACTTGTGGTCATCATCAACAACACAGGAGTATCCTCTTCCTTGACTTCCAATTCTTCCTTCACCATGTGTGCATCATTGTGTTGTCTGTTGTTGTAGTCAAACTGTCTAGGTTGTAATTGACATTCAGAGGAGAAATGTCCAATCTTGCCACAGTTGAAGCATTTAATCTTCTTCCTATCTAGCTTCCTCTTGCCACCTTTGTTGGAATTGAATCCACCTCTTCTTGGATAGCTTCTATTTTGTTCTTGATCAAAGCTTTCTTGATCATGGTTTAAACTTCTTGCCTTATGGTCTCTGCCTCTCCCTTGATTTCTGAATCCACCTCTGCCATTGTAGTTCCCTCTTCTTGAGGTCTGAACTTGCAATGCCTGATCCAGTGGTTGCTTATCTGTGGATCTCTCAATGAGCCTTTGCTCATGAGCCTCAAGTGAGCCTTGTAACTCCTCTAGCCTCAATTCCTCCAGCTTCTTTGATTCCTCAATGGCTACAACTATGTGGTCAAACCTAGGATTCAAGGTTCTTAACACCTTCTCTACCAGGGTCTGATTGGAAATCAACTCACCATATGCCTTCATTGCATTTGTATGACTGATCAATCTGTTGAAGTATTGAGCCACCTTCTCATTTTGATCCATTTGCATGAGCTCATATTGCCTTCTCATGGTCTGCAACCTCACCTTCTTCAATTGTTCTGCTCCTCTGTTCCCTTTTTCCAATATTTCCCAGGCTTCTTGAGATGATTTTGCAGTGGCAATTTTCTCAAAGTGTGCATCATCTACGAATGTGAGCAATTTGTACCTCGTATACTTCTTTTTGGTTCAAGAGTAAAATTTATAATCCAATTATATCTATCAACACCCATAATAAGATCCTTGTAAAAGATAACATCTGAGAGTGATTTCATTTTAATTACTTTGGCATAGCTCCAAAATTTGTCACCAAACTTATAATGTGCCAATCTTGCAAACATACCATACAGTGCTACAACTTCATAATCCCGAAGGAACACATTAGGATCTTTTGAGAAAATAACCTTTAGAACTCCATACTGATCCATCCTATCAACTGTATCGTCATAACAAAATTTGATTGGTGGGAGTTTGATGGTTTTATTATGACCCAAGAAAGGATTTATGAGAATGAGATCCAATGTGGATTTATTCACTTTGTCCACAAAAAATAACCATCCATATGATGAACCACAACATCTTTTATTAGGCAAGTTAAATTGAAATTGATTGTAAACCATACCTTGAGTGATATTATACAAACCACGTAGTTCTTGGTCTTGAGTTGGGAATAAGAGTAGGGGAATGTTTTGGTGGACATGGAGAAGATGCTTTTGCTTGTAACTTTTGTGGACAAAAGAATGCCACCCTTTGCACACAGCACCAAACCGAACATAATCACAAGGTTTAGGTAACCTATTTGTGATTTCTTTTAACAGATTCTTAGGAAGAGTTGACCATTGAGATGATTCACTAGGACTTGCCATGATCTTAGTTTTACTCTTTGTAATAGCAAATTACTAATGAAATTTCCTATCTCACTCTATGGTATTTATATACAAAATTGGGTTTCGTTAATGTGATAATGTGTTAAATTGTACCCATACATTATGTATTGTGATTCATTATGTCAATCTAATCTAATCTCATAAAACAATCAAAATCATAATTAATTGTTATAAATGTAACACCCCAAATTTTAATCTTTAAAAATATAGTATCAGTCCTGGAAGCCTCGCTTGATCGAGAGATCCTCGCATGAGCGAAAAAGGATCAGCTGGGAGGGTGAAATCCTGGACTATACTGGAGGATTCTCGCCTGGGCGAGAAATGGCAATTTTGGGCTGTTGACACAGTGTAATCGATTACACTCTGCTAGTAATCGATTACACACTGATGGTAATCGATTACACACTGCTGGTAATCGATTACATCGTATTAAAAGCATCAGATATGTGCATCTGACACAGTGTAATCGATTACACATTGCTGGTAATCGATTACACATTGCTGGTAATCGATTACACATTTCTGGTAATCGATTACACATTGCTGGTAATCGATTACACATTGCTGGTAATCGATTACACATTGCTGGTAATCGATTACACATTGCTGGTAATCGATTACACATTGCGGGTAATCGATTACACATTTCTGGTAATCGATTACACATTTCTGGTAATCGATTACACATTGCTGGTAATCGATTACACACTCCTGGTTATCGATTACATCGTATTAAAAGCATCAGATATGCGCATTTTTCAAGTTGTAATCGATTACACCATGTTGGTAATCGATTACAACCCGACGACACCTCTTTAAAACAGAAACCCAAACACATTTTTGGGTTAGAACTTCAAAGAAAAGAGAGAAATGAGAGTTTTTCAAGAGCAAGGAGCCTTAGGACTCATCTTGGAGCTTGAGAAGAGGTAAACCTCTTGTTACTAACTCTTCTTCTTCCTCTCTAACTTGTTTTGGGTATGTTGGATTTATTTTCAAAACATGAGAAACCATGGAAACTCATCCTTTAGAGTTATGGTTCGTTTTATGTTGTTTTTATCTTGTAAACTCTTGATTTAGAGTTGTTATTTGATGAATGGAAAGTTTTATGGGTTATTCATGAAAAACCCCCAAAAACCCCCCCAAAATGAGAATACGAGTATAAAGAGAAAGAGATGAAATGTTAGATGTGGATAATGAGTAGTGCTTTGATGTTGTTATATGAGATGAACATGTATGCTTTGATATTTAGAAACTTGTATTGAAGTAGTTTTGGAAATATTGAAATATGAGATGTTATGCATGTTTTAGATGGTTGAATATTGATGATGAATATTTTGTATGATTAAATGATGCAAAATAAGTTGTTTATGTGATATTTGGAATAAATGACTAACATTGTTGTTATTGGTGGAAATGAGGAAAGATCCTAAGGTTGGAGGAAATCGCGGAGGAGACTTTTAAAGTTACTCGGAACCGATCCCCAACGCTCACCAAGGTAAGGGATAAGTGGCTCTAATTCATACTCACTTATGTGAATGAGGTATGTGAAAGAGGTAACGTGTTGGTAAGTTTATGGTTGTTACCCTACCCAAGGAGGTAGTGGTTTATCATTGTGTCCTACCCGGAGTGGTAGTGAACTATTTATCGTGTCCTGCCCTGAGTGGTAGTGAACTGTTTATTGTGTCCTACCCGGAGTGGTAGCGGACTGTTATGGTGTCCTACCCGGAGTGGTAGTGGACTGTTATTGTTATCCTACTGGGAATGGTAGTGAAGTATTGTGTATGACTTGCCCTATGTGGTATTGTATATGACTTGCACTATGTGGTATTGTGTATGACTTGCCCTATGTGGTATTGCGTATGACTTGCCCTATGTGGTATTGTGTATGACTTGCCCTATGTGGTATTGTGTATGACTTGCCCTATGTGGTATTGTGTATGACTTGCCCTATGTGGTATTGTGTATGACTTGCCCTATGTGGTATTGTGTATGACTTGCCCTATGTGGTATTGCGTATTACTTGCCCTATGTGGTATTGTGTATGACTTGCCCTACGTGGTATTGCGTATGACTTGCCCTATGTGGTATTGCGTATGACTTCCCCTATGTGGTATTGCGTATGACTTGCCCTATGTGGTATTGTGTATGACTTGCCCTATGTGGTATTGTGTATGACTTGCCCTATGTGGTATTGCGTATGACTTGCCCTATGTGGTATTGCGTATGACTTGCCCTATGTGGTATTGTGTATGACTTGCCCTATGTGGTATTGTGTATGACTTGCCCTATGTGGTATTGTGTATGACTTTCCCTATGTGGTATTGTGTATGACTTGCCGTATGTGGTATTGCGTATGACTTGCCCTATGTGGTATTGTGTATGACTTGCCCTATGTGGTATTGCGTATGACTTGCCCTATGTGGTATTGTGTATGACTTGCCCTACGTGGTATTGCGTATGACTTGCCCTATGTGGTATTGTGTATGACTTGCCCTATGTGGTATTGCGTATGACTTGCCCTATGTGGTATTGTGTATGACTTGCCCTATGTGGTATTGTGTATGACTTGCCCTATGTGGTATTGTGTATGACTTGCCATATGTGGTATTGTATATGACCTACCCGAAGTGGTAGTGGATAATTAAGGGAAATTGCCTACCCGAAGTGGTAGTGGATCATTGAGAAATTACATACCCGATGTGGTAGAACCGGAGGTGGTAAAGAGTAAGCCTGATGGCGAGAATAAGTAATGAGACAAAAAGATTTGAGATAAACGAATATGCATGCTATAGGATATATAGTATGAGATATATATTCTATAGGGTGAATATGGATGATAAAGTGGAAGATGTGAACAATGAAAGTCATATGCATGTTATAGGATATATAGTATGGGATATATATTCTATAAGGTGAATATGAAGGATGAGAACTGAGAATGTCACAATGAAAGTCGTATGCATTCTATAGAGTATATTGTATGGGATATATATTCTATAGGGTGGATATGAATGATGAGAAGTATGAGGTTTCAAAGGAACGTAGTAGGCGTGCTATAGAATATATATTATGGGATATATATATACTATAGGACGAATATGAATAACGTGGAAATGAAAGAAAGAATATATGAACGTTTACATTTATTTATTTGTGGTTATGATTTATATCAATGCTTAATTGTATTTGAAATGTGGATTATCGTGTGATGTTAGTTTTGAACTAATGACTTACTCCCTTTTGTTTTGTGTGTTGTTTATGATAATCTCATTGTAGGTAAATGAAGGATTTTGAGGATGAAGCTCAATTAGGAAGCTTTTGTGTTTATTTACTCGATTGTCTTTATTGCTATTTGATATTGTAGTTGATTTGATAGTATTTTGGGATAAATGTAATCTGATTAGGATAATATGGTGACATGTAGTTATGGACGTTATAACTCTGGAAAACCCATAATTGGACGTATGTGATAAAGGCTATCTGAATGAATTATGTTTTTCCGCAACATAAATTTGTATGATAATATAATAGGGTAAAGAGTATTTTCAAAGAGAGATACTTGAGAGTTTTTAATGAAGGTGACGACTGTATGTAAGAAAGGATTAAAATAAATGAAAAATCTTCAAGGGTAGAATTTGGGTCGTTACAATAAACCCATAATTTACACTTAAAATCCTTTGTTACCTTTTGTAAGTTTTTGTAAGTTGTTGCACAATAATATCTTTATTCCGTATCTAATCTAATATTTTTCATAATTCTTAGCTAATCCAATATTCATATAATTTTTTATCTAATCTAATATTTTTCACCATAGCATAATTCTAGGATTCAAATGGTTTATCTTAAAAATAAATAAGATTGTTTCATGATGTCAAAGTACACAACCAATATAATATCTAATTTTTTTCTATATATAATCTAATTAATGTTTTAACTATATAGACCACATATTCCAAAGGATAAAAAGATCTATTTTGTACTCCTAATCGAAAACGATATTTCCAGAAATATATCCACGAAGTATCTAGTATTTATGCAATAGCAATGTTTTATTTTGTGTATACATAATATCATTTATGGCTGTTCCTAATTAGTTTAGATCGATTTTTAGGTATAAAAAACTATCTGATCCAAATATATAATTAAATTACGATCCAAATTGTTCTGATTTGTATACATTAAGACATTGGATCCAAATACTATATGTGGTTTTAATCGGATTGGACTGGTTTCTACAATAAATTGAGACTCTACACATATACTTCAAAACTCATAAACATAACTAAAATATTAAGTCTAGTACACTATAAAGTGACTAGCTTACATATATTTATGTTAATATTGCTACATCCTTGTCACAATACTAGTACACCAATATTCTAGCAATTGCATCTTGGAACGAAGGATTTGTTCAGTTGTGAACATAGATATTCCAACATTACCACATTTCTTAAGACATGGAAGTTGAGACTACAAGTGCAAGGATGAACTTAACTCAACTCTGAACTGGTTTTATGTGTTGGGCGAATAAGGAGACTCTAGCTTATCCATCATAAAGCACATACATAGAGATGAATCCTATTTTTCTCTCTTCTATTGGGCTTTTTGTTTGGATTTTTGGGTTATGGGGAGCAGTGTTGTAAAAACTGGTTTGTGTCGGCCGGTTCAACCGGTAAACTTGTCTCGTCTCAATATTGATACGTTACAACAATTATATTGATTATGCAATCATATCGGTCAAAACTGGTTATACCGGCTGGTTTTCAATTGAATTGTACATGTACCTATCATACCTACTGATTTTTTATTTAAAATTAATTTTTAATGAAAATAAAAAAATTTGTTTCGATTCATTTTTCAATATTAATGTTAATATATTATATATATCTATTTCATCGAAGTTCTTATCATATTTGAAGTATCAAACATATTTTGTATATTCAGTATTTATATGCTAATTTTCAATTCTCATTAAGACATAATGACAAATATATTGTGGACTACAAATATAAAATACTGGAAAATTCAACCATAAACAACAAACAACCAAGAAAAAGAAGTTGGAATTGGAAAACCTCCCTTGGAAACTTAAAAACATTATTTCCCCAATTTTGCTTCTCTTCGCAATTTGAGTAGTGGAAAATGGAGAGGAGAGTCTGAATTTGAAAGAATGGATGATATGAAATTCATTTGGGTTTGCAAAGAGATTTTAACATTAGTAGCTTGTGTAAAAACACGCTGTTGAAGGTGCCATATAAATATCAGTTTGCGTAAATAAGTGTTGTTAAATGTGTTGTATCACTATTTTTTACATAACTTTTGAATCACTAATCAAAATTGGACATATTATATATATATTTGGGGTAGAAAAATTCATTATATCCAAATATTCTCACTACATTCGCAAGGTGCACCCTGAAATTCAAAAAAAAACATTTTTTTACTATTTTTATTTATTTTACAAGTTTTATAGTGAATGTGTTTTGATAATGTTAGAGTATCTGAAAAGTCACACATTTAACAACGTATTTTTAGAGCGCGCTGTTAAAAGTCATACATTTTTATTTTAGTGTGCGTGAATCTTTGCAGATTTAAAAACAAAACATCTTCGACTCTTACTCTTCTTCTTTTAGTTTCTCTCTTCAAGCAAGTTATTAGCTCACGTTTTCTCTATTGGAGCATAAGGTGAGTCATTCTCTTTGATTCATATTTTCTTCTTGCATTTACATTCGTATGCGTTAACTTCTTATTTTATATTACAAAAATGTCAAGGTTGAATCTACGTGAATTTGTCGTTGATTTACCAAACTTGCAATCCTGGTATGTATTTCTTGTATTTGGTTATTATTTTTTCATCCATATTTTGTATGTAATTTTTTATTTCATTCTTATTATATTGAATTTGACCGTATCTTTATGTCCTCTTATTTCTTCGGTTAAGGGAGAGTAGAAAATCATGGATTTGTCATCTACATATTCATCACATTCGTCTTTTTCATTATTGCATATGGTTAACAGATATATGTTCATACAATAGTTTGATTTCATTCTTATCATATTAAAGCTTCTTATGTGTCTGATAAAAATGTCTTAAAGAGATCTTGCCTTATTTAATATGAGTCTTAAAAATGTCTTATGTCTTAAATGAGTGTTGTTAAGGCTGACATATCAACAGCACTCGTGATGAGAGCAGTTAAAAGTCATGTAACACCCCGAATTTTAATCTTTAAAATTATAGTATCAGTCCTGGAAGTCTCGCCTGAGAGAGAGTTGTCTCGCCTGGGTGAGAAATGACAATTTTGGGCACTCTGAAATAGTGTAATCGATTACACAATACTGGTAATCGATTACACAATACTGGTAATCGATTACATGCTGATAAACTAATCAGATCTATGTATTTTACATGATGTAATCGATTACACTATACTCGTAATCGATTACAACATATTAAAAGCATCATATATGTGCATTTTTCACATTGTAATCGATTACAACATTTTTGGTAATCGATTACATCGAGTCGTTGAGTTTGTATTTTAACTTATGTAATCGATTACACCATATGGTTGTCGATTACACTCATCACTGTGACTATAAAAGTGAAAAAGGACCTAGAAACCCTAATCTTCATTTTCTTTCTTCCCTTTTCTCTCCCAACGGTGGCTCCACCCAAATGGACCATTTTTCCCTCCACTAAGCCTCAAAACTCATCAAAACCTTCCTCTTGCTTCATGGTGACACATTTGGAAAAGCTTGGAGGTGAAAAAGCAACAATGGAGGTTAGAGGAGATGAAGGGAGATATGGCTCTTTTGCGGAGCAACGGAGCTTACGCAACCTAAGGTGAGGGAGAAGACCATTGTGGTCTTAGAGTATTTCATTAGAGTCGTCATCTCCGATTTCCCTCAAGAATCGGAGCATATCAACGGATAGAAACTCTCTTGGGAGTTTGTGGTCAATGTGAGAGTCTATATTTTACATGAGGATGTATTAACCATAAAAGTGGAGATATATGTGTGGGGAAAACCGTTTATTTGAGTAAAACGCTACATTTATGGTAATACACCGTCATTAAAGATAGTTCTAACGTTAATGTGTATATGATGAAGAATTTATTATGTGTGGTTTGTTTATGATAATGGTTATCTTGTGTGATAATGATGGTGTGTGAGATATTTATGGTCATAAGCATAAATGAGTATATTGATTGTTATAAACATGTATGGGTGGATTGTACCAATGAATGTGTGATGAGTTGTGAATGTGTTAAAATGGATAAAGGTATGTTTGTGACAATGAAGGTGTTGTATGTTATTTATGGTGATAAAATAATGAGATGCCTTGTGTTGACGGTGTATGACATGGATGTGAGTGTAATGTGGAAACTCGACCTGCCCGAGGTGGTATGGGGATTACTCGACCTGCCCGATGGGGTATGATGATTATTTGTACGGTGCAGAATTGTTGAATGAGATCAAGGGTAAATTATTATTGAATGTGAAGGATGTGAAAAGTGTATACTCGGAATGAAAATCATATGCATGCCATAGGATATATATTATGGGATGTATATCCTATAGGGTGAATATGGATAATACGCGATAAGTAAATATGCACACGAACACATATAGTATGGGATGTATGTGTACTATAGGGTGAATATGGATAAAATATGATGAATAAGTATGCACACTATAGAACACATATAATATGGGATGTATGTGTACTATAGGGTGAATATGGATAAAATGCGATGAATAAGTATGCACACTATAGAACACATATAGTATGGGATATATGTGTACTATAGGGTGAATATGGATAATGTGTTGATTGATATATACATATCATGATTGATGTTAGATGTGTGTGGTTTTAATACTTCATTACTCCATGTAAATCCACGCTACGGTCGCCGTAGTTGGTTCTTACTCCCTCTGTCTCTTTCCTTGTACGTGTTGTATATTTGGGTTCAGGTTGTGGAGGTAGCGCATTGGACGCTTGCGGAGAAGAGTACATGATAGAGTAGTGGATAATATGTAATTGATATGTTATATGATAAATATTTGTAATAAGAAGAACATGTTAAAGTGAAATTCATGTATAAACAACTTTCTTGTAAGTGTATAATGAAGTGGATCTAATGTTTGTATTCAAGGTAAATTTTGAGAAAATGTAATTGTATAAAGGATGTATTTGAACGGAAGTGTAATGACATGCTTTTGAAATGAAGGGTGTTTGGAATATTTCCGCCTTGCAAATTTATAAAAGTATTCACTCAAGTTTCCAAACTGTTCGAGTAATGTCTTTCAAAAGTAATCACTTCACTTTCACGAATAAGGATTTTAAAAGAAAATTTTCGAGTTATGAAAATTGGGTCCTTACAGTTAATGTATACCATCTACAACTTCGGTCAAACAAACAGTGGCGGAACGCGCTGCGCTAATATATGTATGCAATTCTTAATTATCTCCTTTTATAAGTTAGTTTTTAAGTACTGTTTCTGGAGATCAAACTCTTAACATTTTAGTGTCACTCTCCGAAATCAAACTCTTAATATTTTAGTGTTTTTGGAGATCTAGCAAAACCTTTTACTTCTAAACTAACGTCTTGTTGGTAAGTCCGAGAGCTTTATAAAACTTTTTAGTATCTCCAAAATAAAAGGCAGAGAGTTACATATCTTTATTAATTCTTAAATTGACCATCGATTATTTTTATGTAGTAATCGATCTAACCCATCTTATCTTCTTTTATTTTTTATTTTGGTTTTGTGTTTAACAAAGTCATTATAATTTAGCTGATTCTAGTTATCCTTTAAATAACACCAAGTGTCAAGAACTACATGATTATAGTAAGTAAACTTTCATTAAAGAAATGATTATTCATTAATAAATTAAAGAAGCCTATTATTTCAACTATTCCATGAATAGATTATTCCAAAGTCAGCACTACAATTATTTGTTCATTTCACAAAGAACCTTCCCAACATGCACACAAGTAATAGCTTGCCTCTTTGGAATATACAATCATTTCTTACAAAATCAAATTCTTTTTCTTCAAAACATGGGATTTTATATCTGATTCCAAAATTACCTTTTCTTTTTTGTATCTCTTGTCCTCTAAAGAGAACTAAAAGGAAACCTATAATCCCAACAATCACATAATATAAAGGAACTACTTCACGATACTTCAGTACTGGAATGATGATGTGACATAAAAATACTTAATAGTTTGGGGCAGTGTTATTAATACTGTATCGGTCATCAAACCGGTAGAGATACTGGTATAGTAGTATAACGGTTCAACCGGTGGTTCACTACTTAAACCGTATACCGATGAAGTTAGATATACATATATAATATATTAACATTAATTTTGAAAAATCAATAAAAGAACAATAATTTTTTTAGTTTCATTAAAAAAAATAAAAATCGACCGGTTTGACCGGTACGGTTCAATTGAAAATCGGTCGGCATGATCGGTTTTGACTAGTATAATTGCATGTCCGGTATAATTGTTGTACCGTACCAGTATTGGAAGCGGTTCACCGGTTGAACCGGCCGGCGCGAACCAATTTTTACAACTATGGTCCGGAGTTTAAATTTTTTTGTAATAAATAATTTTAAAAATGAAGAATTTTTTTATATTGTATTCCAATATGGAGAGTCCAGTACTGAAGATGAATTGTACTATAATATAAACAATCCTAAATTGAAGGTATTATATTCCTTACTTATAGCAGAACCTTACTTATTATTACCATTTTATGTCTTTAGCAATGTTGTTGAGCCATTTTGTGAACAAAAATTAAACAAAAGTGACATGGCTGCTTATGTTTCTTCTTCCTTCTCTCTAAAACCAAGAGTGTCATTTGTCAAAGGATGCAATATACATCGTGGGATGCCAATAATAAAAGTTCAGAACTATCAAGATGAAGGTAATCTTCAATTTCATGATCTTAGTTTTTTAGATTTATATTTGTTACATGGATCAGTTCCTCAAACATAGGATTACGAATTAGATATATGCCACTCTCTTAGTTTTAGGAAGCCCTGTTAAAGGACTGTTGTTAAATGCAATTTCTGGCGTAGTGAAAATATTACTAATAGAGGTAAAACTATTTCAACAATCTTTCTACCTAGATAAAGATTAATCTTTAACCATAGGAAGACACCCTTAATACACACAATCTAGCAATTATTTGTTATTATTATTTTTTGCCTTTTAATTCTTTTGGTTGCTTAGTTACTTATGAATTCATGTGTTTATTTGTGTAATCATCATATGATTCAAAAGGGAGATTCATTAACATTGTGGATGCGAATTTGAATGTTCTAAAGGAGAGAGTGGATATGGTGAAGGTGAAGGAGAAATTGGAAAGGTGTGGTAAATGTCAACATGGGTGGAATTATAATTATGTTCCAATTTCTAATCATTACAAAATCAAAATAATCAAAGAGTTTTGTGGCTTAATTGAGTTAACATGTTTAGTTTGTGGGACTCTTGGTTTTACTTGTTTAGGTGGAACACTCTTAGTTTATCTTGTTTCATTCCTTGTTTATTTGCAATAATTTAATGAATCAGAATTTAAACAATGCCCATTTTTTTCATTTTGCTCTCACATATAGAAGAATATAGGTCGGGGATCAACTTACTAAACTTACTCTACATCTTAGTCATCATTTCAAGGGGAAATTCAATAATTTAGATCTACTCACTAATTCAAACCATTGGATTTCCCTAGAATTTATGGCTAAGATGTAGCTTGAAGTCAATGGATCTCTCCTCAAGAATATATTTTCTCTCTCTTTCTTTGCTCCAATGTTATTAAAACCGTACCAGTTATCAAACCGGTCATGGTACTGGTATAGTGGTATAATGGTTCAACATGTGATTCAGTAATTAAACCGTTTGCCGGTTAAACCGGACATACCTGCTTATATATATATATATATATATATATATATATATATATATATATATGTAAACCTATTACAAAAAATTTCAAATAAGTATGTATTCAGATTTATAATCCATATTTATAATCTACTCCAAATTCACACAAACAAACAACATTAAGTCTTTAACAAAATCAAAGTCTAAAGTGCAAAACATATATCAATCCAAAATTATCACTTAACAAATGCAAAATACAAATAAATGACACAAGTATCAATCTTTGAAGTTAAAAAATTGGTGAAGAATTGAAAATTTGAAATGTGAGGCCGTGCATTTTCACTTTTCAAGGATTAAATTTAAAAAAATAAAATATAATGTACAAACCGGCCGATTTTCACCGGTTTTGACCGGTTCTATTGCATATGCGGTAAAACATACGTACCGTACCGGTTAGGAATCTGGTTCACCGGTTTTCCGGTTGAACCGACCGATACGGTACGATTTTTATAACATTGTTTTGCTTTATCAAGTGTTTTAATTATTTAGAGTGGATTATTCCGATTGTTATAATTATTGTTTCCCTATTGAATCAACTTTGAAAATTATTATGTTTTATACTAATCACTAATATTGAGAAGTAAGTCTCATATCGTCTATCTCAATGTCTTAGAAATAATTTAAATATTTGTTGAGTTAATTGTCTCATTACCAATTGGTTTTGAGATGAAACCTTAACATGGTATCAGAGTCAGATCCCAACTTCTTTTCGGTTGTCATGAGCCAAAAGATATCATTTAGTTATGGATCAAAGGTAATCATTCGTCATGTTGGGAAGTAAGTCCTACATCGTCTACCTCAATTTATCGAGAATGATTTAAATACTTATTGAACTATTCCATTACGTTTTCTGTTTTAAACGGACAAAGGGTATAACCTATGCCAATTCTAGTCTGGTGGAGTTAAATAAGGTTATCATGTTCTCATACTTTCACTTCTAGATTGATGTTTGACTCAGTTTTAATAACATTAATTTAGACATTATATTTTTAATACTAGTATTTTGTTTAAATTATTTTATCATTGGAAAAAAAGAAACTCAATGATAGCTAAGCACATTTAATTATAGCTAAGCACAATTAATTATAGCTAAGCACAATTAATTATGACAAGTATTTAGACCAACCCAGCCAGGCTTGAATGATGAATCAGGTTGGTTGATCAGTTTGGAATCCACGTTGAGGTCTTCATAAGTCACATAACATGTCTCTCATGCCTAAATTAATATTGCTTTTGTTTTACTATTTTTAGAAAATTGTTTAGGTATACTTCTTGAGTAAATTACACTGACACTCTTGAGTTTTAGTGACATTATACAAATCATTGATTTCTAAATCTACACAAACCACTCTTAAATATATACATATATTACACTAATTACCTATGTTTACGAGTGGAAACAGGTCAGACCCGACCAGACTTTACCTTAAATAGACTGATCCTATATAGCATATAGGAGTCTGCCTGCTAGCCTGTTTAAAAAAAATTCAAAGCCTAGGCGTGACCTGTTTAAAAGTCTGGTATGACCTTTTAGTCTGTCTAAAGGTCTGTTAAAGAAAAAAATTCAACACATTACTTACAAGCTATGAAAAATTACATACTTACATGAGTTAGGTTATGTACTTAAGCCCAAGTCTCAACAACTAAATATCCAATTATTAAATAGTCTAATCTCTAAGTTCTAGTGGATTTACATAAAAAAAAATTATTATTTAGTTTTTTTACATATTATAAAAAATAATTTATAAATATATAATAACATTACATAAGTCGGTCTGTTAGGCTTAATATGCTTTTTAAAAGGCCCGAGCTTGGCCTATTTACCGAAAAAGGTGGCATGACCTGTTATAGGTTAGACACTAAGCCTCTGAAAGGCGGTCTGACTTGCTTCCACCCTTACCTATATTGGATAAATAAGAGTAATTTCTTAAACAAAAAATGGTAACGAGTGTAATGAAGTTAAACAAAATATGGTATATTGTAAAGACAAGTCCAAATTCTATAAAAGTTGATGTATATTCATTAGTTTGGTTAGTTACAATATAATATAAGAATGATTTAAATATCTCTTTAAAATTATTGATACAGTTTGTAATAAAGAATAATTATATAATTACATTTTGGGAAAGTCTTCCTCGCTGGCATTTCTTAATTATAGGTACATGGATACTCTCATTTTAGTTGGATCAATATGATGTTTAGCTGGTGTAAGTGTTTAGTAATGATTTATTGGAGCATAATAATACTTTCATAACAAGGTAGTAATTAATTTGTACCAAAATAAATATACACCAAAAATATTAAGTATATGATAGATAACTGTGTTATTTTAGAATCACATTTGAGTCATACCATGTATAAGAAAAATACTGGATAAACATCTTATGTCCCACAATGTGTCAAATGATAATACTTTTTTTATCGTTTTTTATTTAGTTTTGTTCTATAAACATGTATATATGCGACAAAGTATGATGCCTAATACTTTGTAGTTACAATAGTACTTTGGAATACAATTGTATTAAATATTTGATACCTAATACTTTGTAGTTCATGACAAATTAAGGACATATATGTTTCTAATGTATAACAAAATTAAAAATTATGAAAAGAGAGGGACCAATGAATTCCCACAACTATGACAACATATTCTTTTGCTGATTTATTCATTGCTAGTTTAATCATATCAATCAATTAAATCTTGATTATCTCCATCTCAAACAGACTATAAATACTAATAAATGCGTGATAAAAATGCTCTGGCAAAAAAAAATTACATATGGGGATAGTTTAAAACTTAAACAACCAAATAATAAAGAAAAAAAATTATGATATTTTTTAGTGGGGAACAACAAAAATTGGAGGTGGCATGCCCTTTGTTGAGAAATTTGGAACATAATGTTTATCAATTTTTCCATTCTCTAAGTTGAAGATGCCAGTGTCACATGACCCAAATTCATAATTCCTTATATACACATCATAGTAATAATCAGTGTAATAGATTGAATTTGGTTGAAGTTGAGGATATTTTGAAGTTGGAATTGATATAGAATTATTATCCCCTAAGAATATGGTTTCCCCATTCAATGTTCTTGTTCTCACCTTTCTCAATCCTTTACCATTTGATGAAAAATATAGTCTATACACTTCGAAATCCAGAGTTAAGTTCGGCTCCTTCTCAGATTCGTTTTGTTTCACCTCAACATATTCGTCTATGAGTGCAATCTCTCTTTCATCAATCGCTCTTGCTCTTTCTGCCATTGTGGCTTCAATAGCTGCAATCACATCTTCACCCCAAAAACACCTTCGAACAAGTAGTAAATTTCCCTCGGAATTTTCCACAAGATAAGCATTGTGTGCATAATTTCTTAACTTCCTTGGGAGTTGCTTCATAAGGGTGTTCCGCTTCAAATACGAAGGTGAGCAATTTGTACTTTGTATTCTTCTTTTTGGTTCTAGTTTAAAATTTACAATCCAATTATATCTATCAACACCCAGTATAAGATCCTTGTAAAAAATAACATCTGAGAGTGCTTCCATTTTAATTACTTTGGCATAGCTCCAAAATTTGTCACCAACCTTATAATGTGCCAATCTTGCAAACATACCATACAGTGCTACAACTTCATAATCCTGAGGGAACACATTAGGATCTTTTGAGAAAATAACCTTTAGAACTCCATACTGATCCATTCTATCAACTGTATCCTCATTACAAAATTTGATTGGTGGGAGTTTGATGGTTTTACTATGACCCAAGAAAGGATTTATGAGAAAGAGATCCAATGTGGATTTATTCACTTTGTCCACAAAAAATAACCATCCATATGATGAACCACAACATCTTTTATTAGGCAAGTTAAATTGAAATTGATTGTAAACCATACCTTGAGTGATGTTATACAAACCACGTAGTTCTTGGTCTTGAGTTGGGAATAAGAGTAGGGGAATGTTTTGGTGGACATGGAGAAGATGCTTCTGCTTGTAACTTTTTTTTTTGGACAAAGGAATGCCACCCTTTGCACACAGCACCAAATCGAACATAATCACAAGGTTTAGGTAACCTATTTGTGATTTCTTTTAACAGATTCTTAGGAAGAGTTGACCATTGAGATGATTCACTAGGACTTGCCATGATCTTAGTTTTACTCTTTGTAATAGCAAATTACTAATGAAATTTCCTATCCCACTCTATGGTATTTATATATAAAATTGGGTTTCGTTCATGTGATAATGTGTTAAATTGTACCCAGATATTATGGATTGTGATTCATTATGTCAATCTAATCTCATAAAACAATCAAAATCATAATTAATTGTTATAAACCCATTATTTACACTTAAAATCCTTTGTTACCTTTTGTAAGTTGTTGCACAATAAAATCTTTATTCCGTATCTAATCTAATATTTTTCATAATTCTTAACTAATCCAATATTCATATAATTTTTTATCTAATCTAATATTTTTCAGCATAGCATAATTCTAGGATTCAAATGGTTTATCTTACAAATAAATAAGATTGTTTCATGATGTCAAATTACACGGATGTAATATCTAATTTTTTTTCTATATATAATCTACTTAATGTTTTAACTATATAGACCACATATTCCAAAGGATAAAAAGATCTATTTTGTACTCCTAATCGAAAATGGTATTTCCAGAAATATATCCACAGAGTATCTAGTATTTATGCAATAGCAATGTTTTATTTTGTGTATACATAATATCATTTATTGGTGTTCCCGGTCATTTTAGATCGGTTTTTAGGTAATAAAAATTGTCTTATCCAAATATATAATTAAATTACGATCCAAATCCTTCTGGTTTGTTTACAATAAGACATTCGAATACAAATATTATATGTGGTTTGTGTCGAATTGAACAAGTTCTTACAATAGATTGGAACTCTAGACATATACTTTAAAACTCATAAACATAACTAAAATATTAAGTCTAATAATATACTATAAAGTGATTAGTTTACATATATGTTAATATTATACATCCTTGTGACAATACTATTACTATAAAGAAGACGGAATGTCAAAAGTTTATGACTTTGTTCATGTGGACACGGTTAATATAAACAAACAATTATTATATAAATTTAAAAAATTATTACATGAAATACCATAATATAATTAGAGTCACAAGAATTGGTTAAAATCATAGTTGTAAAAACTGTTTCATACCGATCGGTTGAACCGGTAAATCAGTGAACCAGTCTCTATATTGGTACGGTACAATAATTATATCAGTCATGTAATTATACCCGTCAAAACCGACCAAAACCAGTCAAAACCGATCCTACAGCCGGTTTTTAATTAAATCGTACCGGTCAAACTAATCGATTTTTATTTAAAATTAATTTTTTAATGAAAATAAAAAATTATTGTATTTTTATTGATTTTGCAACATTAATGTTAATATATTATATATGTATATCTAACTTCACTAGTATGCGGTTTAATCATTGAACCATCGGTTGAACCGCTATACCACTATATTATTACCCCTACCGGTTTGATGATCGGTACGGTATTACTAACATTGGTAAAACATTATATTCATAATGTTCCCATTACAAAAGAAGCAATTGGATATAGTGGAAGTTAACATTCATTTCATACTAATTGTTCCAGCGGTTAAAATGTAAAAAACTTTCTATAATACCCAATAACGATAATATGGTCTTTAAGCAAATATTCTAAACTCGGGAGTCAATTATGAATCGAGAAAGATATTAGCACTCGTCAGCCCGTAATAAAACGGTACCCTCTCTAATAGAATGAATTTTTATACCCTTAAAAATTAAAATTCAATAACTAAGGCATAATATTTTATTTTTTATATTTGTGTATTTATCTTACTTCTACGTATCCCTAGGTGCAATAGGGAAATCAATATTGTGTAGTTTTGGTTTAGTGTTGATTCATTTGTCTTAAAAATATAATTTTGATCCATTATTTATCTCATTTAAGAAAGATGAAGTAACATAAACTAATGTATGCACCACATCCAATCTCAAAGAGATATTTAAAATAATTGAAAATTTATCATCTTCAAGATAGATGAAGCAACTAATGTCCGCGCCGACATCAAATCTTAAGGAGATTTTTAAAGTAAGTGAAATTTTATCGTTTTGAAGATAGATGAGTCCGCACAAGCAGGTGTCCGCAAAGTATCATATCTTAAAGAGACTTTTAAAGTAAGTGAAATTTTATCGTTTTCAAGATATATAAAACATCATAAGCTAATGTTTGCACCACATCAAATCTTAAAGAGATTTTTAAAGTAAGTGAAATTTTATCGTTTTCAAGATAGATGAAGAAGTAGAAACCATAGTTATAAAAATTGTACCGTACCAGCCGGTTCAACCGGACCCCTAACCGGTACGGTGCATATGTTATACCGCATATACAATAGAACCGGTGAAAATCGATCAAAATCGTTGAACCGGTTAAAACCGGCCGGTTTGTGCATTTTTTTTTAAAATTTCATCCCCTAAATGGTTCCCTTCAACTCTGAAAAGTGAAAATACACGGTCTCACATTTCAAATTTTCAATTCTTCACAAATTCTTCAACTTCAAGTATTGATATTTGTGTCATTTATTTGTATTTTGCGTTTGTTAAGTGATAATTATAGATTGATATATGTTTTGCACTTTAGACTTTGATTTTGTTAAAGACTTAATATTGTTTGTTTGTGTGAATTTGGAGTATATTATGAATATGAATTATAAATCTGAATACCTACTTATTTGAAATTTTTTGTTATATGTTTATATATATAAGCATGTATATCTGGTTTAACCGGCATGCGGTTTAATTACTGAACCACCGATTGAACCACTATCACTATACCAGTATCCTGACCGGTTTGATAATCTGTACGGTTTTAATAACATTGCTAGAAACTAATGTCCGCACCACATCAAATCTCAAAGATATTTTTAAAGTATTTAAAATTTTATCATCTTCAAGACCGATAAAACAATATAAAATAATTTTCACACACTGTGGCAGCAGTACTAGCCTTCGCACTATAAATCCATTAAAAGTGGTACTTAAAAATATAATTGAAACATTATGTTATAAATATATACAAATGTACTGATTACAACTAACATTATTATATATAATATACTTACCATCCAATTTGTTAGAACAGGGTCCCAAATAAATAAAGAAAATAGCTAACAAAAGGAAAGAATGAGGGCAAAACATTATTTACGTGATAGTAGTCACATGAAGTTAGAATTAGGTTGATAAATGCACAAAGGATAAAAAAGGGATCCATGGTTGCAGTTCCACATGGATCGTCTTATGTACTGGAGGGTCCAATACAGAAATAGTATGTAACATGTGTTATTTAAATAAATTTAAACATGTAAATTTTCAATTGTTTTCAATTGAAGTAATAGACGTGTGTTCTTGCAAAGGGAATCCTTCTATTTCTCAAGTCTCAACTATAAATTCACATAATAACTCTAATATCCTAAGTCAATATTCTAGCAATTGCATCTTGGAACGAAGGATTTGTTCTGAACTGGTTTTGTGTTGTGAGAAAAAAGGAGACTCTAGCTTAACCATCATAAAGCACATAGAGAAGAATACTAATTTTCTCTATTCTACTGCCAAGTTTTCGTGCATACGTACAATACAGTACTTTTTGTCGTATGATTAATAACACAGATATTATATGAGCATTTATATAGTTAAAAATATACATGTTACACATACATTCACATAGTTAAAAAATACATGTTCTCTGTGCACTTGTATTGTTAAGAACACATATGTGAACCATGCATTCGCATGGTTTAAAACACATGTGTTATCCGTACATTTTCATTGCTAAGAGCACAAATATTACATGTGCATTCACTTAGTTAAAATATACATGTTATCTGTACACTCATATTATTAAGAAATTGTTTGAACTAATAAAGACAAGATTTATTGCATGGAAAATGTGAAATAATAGTGATATATATTGTTATAATGAGACCTCACCATAAACAATAAACATGTTTTGGAGGGAAAACTTTGATGGAGAGAGTGGCATATGTAATGAAGAACAATTTTTTCTTATATAGCAATAGATTAGGTTTTTTGTTTGGATTTTTGGGTTGTAAGGAGTAGTGTTGTAAAAACCGGTTCGTATCGGTCGGTTCAACTAGTAAACTTGTCTCAATATTGGTATGTTGCAACAATTATATTGATAATGCAATCATATCAGTCAAAACTGGTTATACCGGTCGATTTTCAATTGAATTATACATGTACATGCCATACCTGCTTATTTTTTATTTAAAATTAATTTAAAAAAAAATAAAAAAAATATTGTTCTACAATATTAATGTTAATATGTTATATTATATATATATATATATCTATTTTTCTTATCATATTTGAAGTATAAACATATTATATATATATTTAATCTCAACCCTTGATTTTAATCTAATGAATAAGAATTGTTCCTCTCATTCTCATATAAATTAGTCATTCTCACTAGATACATCTCATATATATATTATATGAGGATGGATTCATTGTAAATAATAAGTTTTTTAAACTTACTTCTCATCTTAGCCATCAATTATAGGGAAATCCAATGATTTGAATTAGTGGGTAAATCTAAACCATTAGATTTCTCTAGAATTGATGGATAAGATGTGAAATAAGTTTAAAAACTTTCACCCCAAAACCTCAAATATCACCTTACTGTACATTTATATACACAAACTCTCTCACTGTGCCCTCTCACACCATCTCATTCTTATATTTTCGTCTATGTGCATCTGCCTATGCTTTTTTGTTGTTAAATATTGATACTGATAGTCATTGATGTTAAGGTTAGCCTTGGTGCAATTGTAATGTATCTCGGTTTGTGCGGTAAAGCTGTGTACATCGCTCTGAGTTTGAGCCTCGTACATTGAGTCATCATATTCATTGTTATTTTTTGACTTTGGTAATTATGTTGTTCTTCAGAAGTTGGTGGAAATCAGCACTGAACTACAAAGGACTCTCATCATTATGAGGGTGATCCAGCTTAATATAATGCTAGTCAGAATTTGTCTTAACACTTATGGAACTTTCATCATTTTGTCATGTTAGCTCTAACCCTTTGTACTACCATTAATGGAAAGACAAGTACTATAAGTAACAACAGAAACAATAACATTGTAATACATATTTAATTTATCCTTTTATCATTGAAAACACAAGTAAAATCAAGTACTTGTTTTTCCATTAATAGAGAGGATCAATGTATGCAAATGGTCATGTGCTAAGATTGGGTATTGTGTGCAGAAGCAAAGCAATGTATTAATTATGCTTATGGAGAAATCAAGAAGTAGCTGATTGTTGAGATCATAGTAAATGCTCCACTCTTTGCACAAGATACAACCACAACAACATTGCAAATCAACACTCACTACACTGTATTCTCTATTTCTCTAAATTCTTCTTGATATCGTTCACGAAACTTTACCTATATTTTATCAAATTCTTATCTTCTTATTCTTGAGCAAAAATTACTCATAATTCATGTTATTCTTCTCTTATTATTCTTGACCAAATATTTCTCATGTTTCATTGTATTTTATTCTATTGTTATTCTTCAACAAATATTGTTCATACTTCATCATATTGACAAATAAACAAAAATTATATTCTCGAGCATTATTATTCTTGAACATATATTGTTCATATTTTATCATATTGTAGATTTTTCTCACTCTTTAGCCAAGAAATCATAATGTTATTCTTCATCAATAATATCATTTGATCTTGTTTCTTTTGTATTAGTTCTTGATGAACAATATCATTACTTTCGATTTCAATTTATTGTCTTCTAAAAATTATTCCATCTCTTCAATTAATTCTCTAAGCAGAAACTTACTATTTTCATATATATTTTGAAAAAAAATTCTATCTCTTTAAATTTCTATACGAGCATTCTTGTTAGAAAATTGCTAATTCAAGGTAATCATGTCAAGCAACCAAGTATTCCTAGGATGCAAATTGAAGTCACAAAGTGATGTTGTTGAATCAAGAACATCATGCCTTTCTTCATGTTACACAAAATTAACACTCGTTTCAAAGAACTTATAACAAAGACTATGGAGTCTTCTCTATTTAATTATTTTTTTGTCTAAGCTGAGAGTTGTCAATATTTACTCTCTAACTTAAAAGGAATGTTGAAATATATTTTCATATTTTGATTTAATGTTGTATTGTGTTAGTAATTAGTTTAGACTCAATTATCTTTATAGCTAGGGTTAGTTTTATTTGTTTTAGTTAGTTGAGCTTTGTTTCCATGGATATATAGTTTACTTTCATGATAACCTATTAATAATTCAAATCTATTCATTCAATGAATGAAATACATATTATTTTATTGCTCCTTGATTTCTAATATAAATATTTATGAATTAGAATAATGTTAAATCATTATATTATTTATCATATTCTGCATAATATCATTTAAACACAATAATAAAATAGTGTATCAAATCGAATTAGAAGAAAGATACGATATAGATTTTACTTTTCATTTATTAATTGTGTATTTAACTAGATACAACTTTTACAACAAAAACATAATAAATAACAATAATATTTACAACAAAAACATAATAAAGAACAATAGCTTTTACAATAAGACTAAAAGACAACATAATTGTTTATAAGAAAATTTCATACAACAAAATTTAACATAATTATTCATACTGAATGTGTTGATAAAAAAACATAAAAATCATCTACATAAATAAAATAAAGAATGATAATCATATATTATAATGATATTATACCTTTACATATAAAGTTCGTTATGAAGCATGATATTATTTTTTAATAGTTGTACGAAACTTTATATCAAAAGATAAATATATATCAAACAATAAATATATTTTAAAATATTTCCTTTAAATATAAGAATAAATAAAAAACCAAATTTTAAGAAAAAAGAACACTCTAGAATTCATTTAAACAATAAAAAAAATAGAGTGGTCTTAATCTATATAAGGACATAGCTTACACCGCTTCTTCACAACAATTTCTTTCTCTCTCTCACTTTTCGTCTCAACATTTTTTCACTATTCTCATTCTTCGCATCTCAATTCTCTGCAGGTACCATCTTCTTTAGTCTAATTCTTATTCCTTATTTCGTTTTTATATTTTCCCTTTTTTATTTTCTTCAATTTTTATATGTTTATTTTGATTTCAAGTTCTATCTTGGAAAACATAGATTACGTAATCAAGATCAATTTTTTAGATGCATCTGTTGTAGATTTGATAGATTTACTTATTGGGTATTTTTTAATTTAATTAATTTATTTGGGTTTTATTTTGACGTGATTAAGATCTGATAATTGATTGAAAAATATTATTTTGATTGCATCGTTATGTTAATTCAATGTTTGGGTTGACCTCAAATTTTTTTGAGGTGTTTTGGTATGTTCTTTATTTTGGATTGATCTATTTCAGTGATGGGTTTTGATAGAGTTGAATTTTTAAGCAGAACTCAATTTAGGTTTGATTGTTGTTGTTGTTTAATTGATCTACTTGATTTTAATAGAACACCACAAGTTTCTGTTTTTGAAAGATTGATTTAACTTTAGAACAACCCAATGATTTATGATGATTTATTGCTGTTGTTATTGTACTTAGTTGATTGATATATTTGATTTTCATTAATGATGTTTGAATTTTGTTTTTGGTGTTTCATTGATCTACTTGTTATTCAGGAAAGATTGCAACTTTTGTCTTAACACTTCGGTAAAATGTATTATGATTATTTGTTATGTTTTTCCTTGTCTTATATCTTATATATCTATTTGATTTAATAACTTAGTAATGTTGTGACCTTTAACCATTTTTTTTCCATATGTAATTGTATCGTTCTGGAAATGTTAATGTCAAGTATTTAACCATTGTTATTTAATTAATGAAGCTTTTGATTGTTGATTCAGGATTCCTGCTAGTTCCGTAGCTGTAGATCCAACGGTGAACGTGTCACGTTGAAGTTTCTTTCATGTTTGAACAGGCTATCATCCATTTTGAAGCAATTGAGTTGCTTGGAGAGTCTTTTTCGTCGTCGAGAAAAAAGAATAGGCCGCTACCCAGAATACTTCGCTGTATGCATCGTGCGCCATACCAGGAACATACCGAGCTTTGTAGTTACTCTTTGCTGCGTACTATTATTGCGTGAGAGTGTTCGTGATTACAATCAGCTATTGACATTGTAGCTGCATATACTTCGAAGTCCCGAATTTGCTGTTTGTGGCATATAGTGTGTTTCTTTGAGACTTTGTGTTTTAGTCATCATGGCTTTGCAGAACATTGGTGCTGGGAATAGTGATGATGCCTTCTATAGGTACAAGATGCCTAGAATGATAACGAAAATCGAGGGTAGAGGTAATGGCATTAAAACAAATATTGTCAATATGGTTGATATTGCAAAAGCATTGGCAAGGCCAGCCGCTTACACGACCAAGTATTTCGGTTGTGAACTTGGAGCCCAATCGAAATTTGAAGAGAAGACTGGCACTTCTCATGTCAATGGAGCGCATGATACTGCAAAACTTGCAGGGCTTCTTGAGAACTTCATCAAGAAATATGTCCAATGCTATGGTTGTGGAAATCCCGAAACCGAGATCTTGATTACTAAGAGTCAAATGATCCAGCTGAAATGCGCCGCATGCGGTTTTGTTTCCGATGTGGATATGAGAGACAAGCTGACTACCTTTATCATCAAGAACCCTCCTGAAGTGAAGAAAGGAACCAAAGACAAGAAGGCTATGAGGAGAGCTGAGAAGGAGAGACTGAAGGAAGGCGAAGCCGCAGACGAGGAACTGAAGAAGCTGAAGAAAGAGGTTAAGAAGAAAGTCCCTTCTTCTTCGTCGAAGACTGGAACTATGAAATCTGCCTCTTCAAAGAAGAAAGGAAGCGGCTCTGATGAAGATCGCACATCGCCTACTCACAGTCAAGTTGATGACAAGGAGGTTGATCATGATGAAGATGAAGATGATGACGACGATGATGTTCAATGGCAAACCGATACATCAATAAATGCTGCTCGTCAACGTATCCAAGAACAGTTAAGTGCTGTGACAGCTGATATGGTCATGCTCTCTACAAATGAACCAGAGAAAAAGAAAAAACCTTCAAGCAAAACAAGCAATGGTTCCGATAATGGTATCCCAATGGACTATAGTAAACTGGTTGACGAAGTGAAATCGAGTTTGAAGAAAGGCGTCGGTGCAAAAGAACTGCAGTCCCATCTGGCAGCACTTCCTGGATCAGCTCAAGAAAAGATGAGTGCTCTTTACGAAGCCATATTTGACGGCATCGAGAAAGGGTTTGCGAAAGAAGCAATCAAGAGGAAGAGCTACCTTGCAGCTGCTGTTGCTGATGAGGAGGGTTCACAGTCCTTATTGCTGCATGCAATTGAGGAATTTTCTGGTAACTCCAATTCCAATGCATTGAAGGAAGTGGCCTTAGTTTTGAAGGCACTCTATGATGCTGATGTGTTGGAGGAAGAATATATAGTGCAGTGGTATCAGAAAGGTGATAACAAGGAGTCTCAGATTTGGAAGAATGTTAAACCCTTTATTGATTGGCTTCAAACTGCAGAATCAGAATCAGAGGAAGAGTAATAATCTGTTTGAATTATTTGCTGCTGTTTCTATGCTTATGGTTTTGTTTCAAATAAAGGGTCTCTTTGTTGGCCCATTGTGTTGTTCAACTTTATTTCAAACCTTTGTAACTGTGTTTGTCTGTTCAGACTTGTGTTTCATTACATTTTGTCTTTATTGGTTGTGGTTGCTTTTAAACCTTACTTATTCTCTCTTTATTTCAAGAAAATGTTGTATTCTGTAAAGCACCCACATAAAACTCCTTCATGTATCGGTGTCGGACATGTATCCGATACGGATACGCTATTAAGTTATCTAAAGCTGTATTTGTTATTAATTCAATCAATAATTCATTAATTAAATTGGTTAAGGTATTGTTATAGTGGTATTGTCATTCAACCAATAATTTATTAATTAAATTGTGTATAGTTAAAGTTATATATATATAGGGCTGATTCACTGAATGGGATAGAAGGAGGGCTGGCTGGCTAATATTGAAACATTAATATTGTAAAATTATTAAAAAATAATATTTTTGTATTTTTATTAAAAATAATTTTAAATAAAAACTGGTCGGTCGGTTTGACTGGTTTTGATCAGTTTTGACTGATATGACTGTATTAGTATAATTATTGTACCGTATCGTTATTGAGACCTACTTATCAGTTTACTAGTTGAATTAGCCAAAACAAACTGATGTTTACTACACTCCTTTGATAGAAGAGGAAAGAGAAATGATGGTATGTACGTTATTTGGATAGAATCATAGAAAGGAAAGAGAAATTGTGGTGCTTAAGTTCAATTAATATTACTCTCATCGCGCTATGCTAGGTTGGAATAATGCATTTGAGTCACAATATTCTTAATGTTCCATTAATAAGGAAGTTCTCAAACAATGAATATTAATATAGATAGCATGTTATTGTTCATTTGAATAATAAGTTTATTGCTATTTATAAAAGGGGAGAAATCCTGCTCTAAGAGTAAGTGGAAAAAACCTACTTCACGTCATTATCATTCCTTTTTTTGAGAAATCTAATGGTTTGAATTAGTAAGTACATATAAACCATTTTATTTTTTAAGATTGGATGACCAAGATGTAGAGTAATTGTTTTCCACTTACTTATGGAGTAAGTTGATCTATCCCTTTATAAAAAACTCAGTTAAAACAAAATGTTCACTATGATGTGAATTTCACTCCAAGCAACTTTGATTCTAGAATTGGAATATAATTGAAAAATAGAAGTTAACTTGTTTGGGTTAATTAGAATAAGTTTTTATAGCATGGTTATTACATAAAGCATTTATTTCCTTTATTTATTTTATTAGGAGTCTCAAGCTTTACTTCAACTATATTTATTTCCTTGCTCTCACGAATTATCTAATTCTTAAGTGACAAACAAACAATAATTGGTGGATAATTATTGTCACTTAACCAAAGGCTACTGCATATGAACTTTGGAATATCAAATATTTAAATGATTGGTGGTTTGGAATGTTTGTACCGATCAAAATTTAATATCTTTTTAGGAGCACAAGTTGTCTATGTCATTTTTATGTGTCAACAATTACAAATTGACACGTCAATTAAAGTTGTACCATAATAACTAACCAAAAGTTAACCAAACATAAATGTGAGTTTGTAATTGGTGACACATAAAAATGTCATACAAAGTTTAGCACCTTTCACTTTTATGTTGTTTTAGTGATGAATCATGTTCAAAGAAACACCATTGAAATAGTTAAATAAACAATGGTTCTATGTAAAAAAATATCATACCTTTAACTTAAATGTTTTATGGCTAAACAATGAGTAAAATAATACACAAGAAAATATAGGTCAAAACTGGTGCATACATCAACACAAACATGCTGAAAATTTATAAAGGGCAAGATGATAATGAATATAAATGTGAAATTTTTATAGAATAAGAATCATTTATAGATAACAAAGTGACAAAAATTGAGAGTAATTCTAGAGGGTTATGAATAGGAGAGAAATATGTTACATTAGAACTTTAATATATTATACATGTATATCTAACTTTACCGGTATACAATTTAATTAGTGAATCACCGATTAAACTATTATACCACTGTACCAATACCCATACCGGTTTGATAACCGATAGGATGTTAATAACACTGCGCATTGAAGTAAAGAGGAGAATAATAAGATTGGTGTAAAAAATAAAAGATGTGTGGCTAATGTTGTTGGTTATATTCATGATGAAATCTTACATTTATATGGCAATAACCTTAATGTTTTGGTTCAAAATTTGATATCTTATTTATGCCCATATCCTATAATAATGAGACTTCTTAATGGTTAGATGATTGGTATCATAGCAGCCTCTAGTTCAATTGCCTTTATTTGTTGCTTTACTTATGATTCTCCACTCGACATGTCTAATAATAAAAGGATGTTGTTTGCCGATGTGTTTTTTATAAAAATAAAATAAAATATCTCCTCATACCAGAAGATAACTTACCTCATCAAACCCAATAAAATAATGACATATGTATTGTTTTGTTTAATTTTAGAAATATTTTTGTAGAAAATGAGGTACACATGTCACGATTTTAGTAGTTGGATGAGATAAAATATCTCCTTATATTAGGATATACATTATTCTCTTATAGAAATAGGTGAGATTTAATATTTTGTTGTTTTTTATTTATATGTAAATATATTGTATTTGCAACGTAATATTGATTTTATCAAAATAGTTGTATATGACTTCAAGTATTTATTTTAAAGTGAAATAAAAACAATTTTTCTTATTAAATTAGGACAAATGATACAAAAAGACATTCATTTATCAATAAGGAGTTAATTTAATAGATAATAGTAGTCGATTTTCCAAATATTATACTAAGTCAAAGGCTCACAATCCAAATTGATATTAAAAAAATGTGATAAGAGAGAAGAATGATATTAACAAAATTGATATTGCCACATGCCATTTCAAATGCTCTATTTGTACCTTATAGTGTGATAAGATGAGAGAATAAACATATAAACAAATGTGTTAAACTATAAAAACATGTTGATATTGCAAAGAACTCATAAAAATAATACATCTCTCTGTGGAGTGATTCAATTGTTGTAGAGAAAATAAAACATTTGTATCTTAACAAAATTGAGAACAACCATAGTAAAGTTGTGTAACATTAATTAAAGCTTATCTTATGACAACATTCAGTTTTGTCTGCACTTGTTCTCTTACTTTCCACTGCATTGACAGGGAAAAAAACAATAGTTTTAGAAGAAAAATATGACAATATAAACCAAATCTGTTTAGAATGGCATTTTTGTAATTATATTTAATACCTGCAGATTGTTAATTTCATCATCAGTAAGAGAACGTTCCATAGATCTATATGCAATCCTATAGCAGTGGCTGGTTATTCCTTTTTTGTTGGTGAAATTGTCTATTAATTTCACCTACAATTTCAAGAAACAAAACAGAAACATATTTAATATGGTATTTACAGACAAAAAAGTATGAAAAGGCCATCGGAAATCCGGTTAAAAATGATTAATCTAGCAAAAAGAAAGAAGGCAGGAGGGTGAACAACTGAGTAGGAAACCGACATGGGGTTGATCTAGTCGTATAAGGTCGCATTAGATCTCAGGTATCACACAAGACCAAAGGTCGAGGTTTGATCTCCACCAACGACACTTGCTAGGAGGCGAAACCATGCAACCCGAAAGGGATTTGTTCCTCACCCATAGAGTGATGAGATACCATTGGTTAACACAAAAAGAACAATTGAGAAGGCATGCATCGGGAAAAGGAAAACGAATGTCCCTTTTGTGCTTGCCATTTAGTTCTTGGTAGTTAAATTACACGGAAAACGAGGATTTGAACCCATGATCCTCGCAGGTGAATAAACTGTTTTCAGGATTTGAACCCACGATCTCCAAGACACAGGGCAAACAAACCTTACTGTTGCGCCGAGTCTCATCCTCTAGTTAAGTTACAAGGAACCTTAAATCAACCAACTCCATCTATATTTTAAGGACATTTGAAGCACAACCAATTGCAAGAGTAAGTATTGTAAGTGTAAAGCATTGCTCATTCCTAACACCTTTCTGGTCTATGTTCTTCCTTAGGTATTATATTGAAATATAACTTTGCTGCCATTGATCATTGTGAAAGCAACTAATTTGAATATCAAAATAAATGTGAAATACCAGAAAGTATTGCTCAAAGGATTGAAAGAATGTACCTCTTCAACGAGATCCCCCGCTATTCCTCTGACAACTTCACACAGATTATTTTCAGTAAATGACTCATTGATCCAGAAACTGATGTCCTTGTAACAAGGAGGATACTGAAAAAGGAAAACAAAGAGAATAATTGGAATGTTCTCACTTTGGATTTTATCATTTTATCCAGCCATAGTGTGAAATTAATATAAATTCATCATAGTCAATAACAAGACAGTACATATTGCTCAGTTAAATGCCCTCTTCTCCAAGATGTACATAATAAGATTGATTAATGGTTTGTGAATGAACGTGATTTATAGTAGAGCATTATAACGACGTCCAATCCATATATCAAACTCAACTAGTGGGATAAAGGCTTGATTGATATTGTAATAGCATTGAATATCAAAAAGTAAAAAAAAAAAAACAAAATACTCTAACATCAACCAGCTGGAGAAAATAATATATATATATGGGGTGACTCAAGTGAGAATAGTTATCATATAAAAACTGTTAGAACAATAAATCTGGGCCATACAACCAATCATGGATGGTTAGGATTAAAAGTTAGTTATTGATCACATGTTAGTCATGTGCATGTATCTTTTAATCTTGTCCGTTTGAATAAGATCGAATGGTCCATATTAATTATTCTCATTTCTCACAATAGCGCACTGTTCTCACGTGAGTCGCTCCCTATATAACAAAGTGAAGCAGCAAAGCCAAGGACATGAGCATGTCTAACCATATCCTGCTTTTTAAGCTGACAAAACTCACATTCTCCCACTACAACAGCATTAGTAATGTTAAGAGAGTTGCATAAAAAGTTATGTGGGTCATCTTAACTTCAAATCAGAAGACTCAGCCAGAGAGAACTTCAAATTGTAGTAAATTAGGAATACTAGAATATTCGAAAATGTAGAATTTACCTTTGAAAATGGCTTAAATTTGACTCCAAACTGGCCCTTGGAGAACTGTAAAGAAAATACATCAGAAGAATAATTGTAAAATGTCAGATCCCAAAAGAATGCAACTTATAGCATGAAATTGTGATTCTCAAGATGATTAAACCATATATCATTTTAATCACATCCAGTAACCAGGAAAAAGAACATACAATATTAAAGGATGTTTATCAAACATATACAAGAAATACCTGAGAGGTAAATCGTTCATCATTTGACCAAAAGAGACGAATATCCGGTATGTCGAATAGAACCATTGCTAACCTCTCCAACCCGAGGCCGAAAGCCCAAGCAACGTTATTTGGATTACCGTTTGCTTTTAGAATCTCTTGCTCTGTCACTCCACAGCCCAATACCTCCAACCATTTTTCCTGGAATAAAAGAAAAATTGGACATTACTTAAATTTCTACACAGAATTAGAATCAGAAGAATAGATAAAAGGAAAGGAAAAGGAAATCTGCCCATAACATGAATTATTAACAAAGTTGCTGTGTTGTGAATCCAAGCTGGTCGAAAATTGAAAGCATTGACTAGTAAAGACATAAAAAGCGTGGTGATGACGTGATGTAATTATACAATGTTCAACTTCCAGTCATCTCCACGAAAATGGTGACTCCCCCCTAATGGTTCTAGGCCCATTCTCACTTACTGCTAATCAAACATTTTGGGGGCTCACGCCAAGAGGAAAACATGTCAACCTAATTCTGATTTTGGTAAAAGAATGTTGAAGAAACTGGGAAAGATGAAAATAATTATATCCTATAAGAAACAAAGATGAGACATATTTTGAAAAGTTCTACACGTCATGCTACTGAAAATTGCACAATATGGTTAGGGATAGGGAAGTTGACCCATTCCAAGGGTGAGCTTGACGTAACAGTAAGGTTGTTGCTTAGAGATCATGAAGTTACATGTTCAAATCCTGAAAACGGCTCTCCGCTTGCGGTGGTAAAAGACTGCCTACATCTACCTTCCCCACACCCCACTAAACGGGGGCCTCGTGCACTGGGCCACCCTTCCATGCTAGTGGTGATTTTAAAAATAACATCTAGTGATACCATCATTTCAGAGGCAAAAACCAGTAAAGGAAGTTAAGATGGTGAGTTAAAGAGAAAATTATGAGGACATAACATACCTGGAAATATATTTCAAGTTCAAAAGATGGATTAGTAAATGGGAAGTAAGTATCCACCCAACGCATTTCAACCGCACCTTAAATAAATACCAATAATAGATTTAACTCCTTGAAACAGAAACAATACAAAGGAAAAGATCATAATCTATTTGCATTATACAAAAGCTTCAAAAGAATATCTCAAATTCACAAATATGTACATTTTTAAAATATTATTTCTTGAAGTACAGCAACTGAGAATATATGCATTTATGCAATCCAGATGAAGATTCGTTCAAGTTACTTTTATTTTTTCATTTTCATTAACCAATTCATCTACAAAAATCCTTAGTAAATATCAAAGTGCAGCAACTGAGAATGAAATGGGGATATTGGCCATTTCGAAATACCAAATAAATGGCGCGCTAAACCCTCAAGGCATTTCTTTAATTCTGCTGCTGCAAATGATGTGGCATCAATTCCAGATGCCTCCCATTCACCCGGAACAAAAACTCGAAAGCCCTCCATCTACATAATCAGAAAAAATGAGGAAATTTTACAAGGTTAATACTTAGAAAGAGCCAATTAGAGAAAAAGGGAACAAACCTGATGGAAGATAGGATAATGAGTTGAATCAATTGAATCCCTGCGATAAACATCTCCTGTAACAAGGAAATGAGTGTATCCACTTCTCAATAATTCTGCCTGATGAGCACTTGTATGGCACCTTAAAACAGTTTGAGGGTCTATGTAGTATGTATCATTTAAGCTCCGACTCACATGGTCTTCAGGAACTAAGACATCATCAAAATTCTGCAGAAACAAGATTGTGACACAGAAGAACTATTTAGAAAACCACACCAGTTCATCAACCAAAACGAAGCGATATGGAACAGCACACTTATTATGTTTCAAATGTATGAAATTGTAAGAGCAAGTTAAGATCAAAGAAGAAAACCAATAATAGATGTAATTATATTCTTAACTAAAGTTCCAATCATGTAGTTAATTACTTTATATGATGATTTCAAAACTCAAACTTCAATCTGTCATGTATAGGTAATGTACCAAAAGATTTTTCTTAATGTCTTGTAACAAAAAAATATAATACTCATGACGTTTTCTTTTTATCATCATAAGGAGAAAAGGAATAAACTACAAAATTGTTCTGAGATGCTAGCATTAACAGTTTTGATATATAATCATGTACAAAGCATAATATTGAAGGCCTAAATAGATAATTTATTGTCATTGTCCAATTTGTTTTCCTTAATTGTTTGCCCTTTTTGCTCTGTTTTTAGTTAAATTTCGAAAAGGAAAATGACTAAAGAATCTGCAAACAGCAGTTGAATAGCAACAAAAAATGACTGAAGAATGAAGTCATTTGATCAAAAGCATCACCACAAGAAAAGACTGAAGAATGGAATAATTTTTTAAACAGCAAGAAAAGACTGATGAATGAGGCCATTTGATCAAAACCTGCCATACATGTCATAAGGGATATACACCTTAATCAAAATAGCAACAAGTTTTGAACATAAAGCAAGGAAAAGCCAAAGAGAAATATAAGCTTAATCACATAATCATCCATACAAAGACCACCCGTAAATCACAAAGTGGAAGTACTTTTTTTGGTAGAAATAAGTCCCTTTACTTGTCAAGTTTATGTGTTCAAAACCAACAAAATAAATAGATATAAACCAGTGAGATAAACATATGAAATAAATAAAATGAACACATAACAGAGTTAATATCAATTAATTTCAGAAGATTTTTATTTTCCTTTTTGTGGCTTTATACTAAAAACTTTTCAGAGTGTTCTTTTGTCGGGGGAAAATCTAAGAATTTCATCTGATATTGCACAATCAATTTTCTCAAATAACACCCAATGACAAATAAAGAACCATAGTGGCATGTAATACTCATTTGAACAATCAGCACAAAATCTAGAAGGAAATAAATGCAGAAGTAGCTTACAAAATTTAAACATATCTTTCTGATTAGTACACCATCATACATACACATATAACAACAGCTAATATAAGCAACACATCATGCAAGAGCACAGTGTAACTAATTCTTCAATTTATTTTACCATACCTGCTTCAATGACACAATAGGACAAAGATCATCAAACTTATTGAACTTATTTGAATAATTTGTGTCAAAATACTCGTATATAGCATTCTTGAGTATGCCAAGTGGGTGTTGATCCCTCCTGTGAAGCTGCACTCCAAGTTTCGAAAATATCGTATCTGGCACATTATTTGTAGGATCATCCTTCACCACATCTATAAGATCATTAAGCATAAATGATAAGTTGTTGAACCACATAACACTTTTTCAATTAAAATATTGGCATAAAACGATACTCAAACATAAACTCATAAAGCCACATACAAATTAAAAAGATAAACATACAATGCAAGTCAATACACCACACAAAACAGCCAAGTCACATCTAATATGGCAATTGCAAACGGTGAGCAAAAATAGTCATGGTCATGGACATTCTGTTTCAGAATTATCACACAATTTGTGGTTTTATAGAATATGGTTTTGAAGCTCCTTCTATGAATCACACCATGATTTCAACTAAATTTCATGCATAAGAGGTAATCACTCAGATGCATAAAGAATAATATCAAGTTATCAACCAACAGAACAACAAGCGATCTACCATGTACCTTCTCTACTAATCTTGACTCCACCAAGGTCCAACACTGAGAAAACCGGTTGCTTCCATTTCTTCCTTGAAAGTTTGTCAGTAGAAACCGAAGCAGCAGCAGAAGAGAAAGGTAAACAAAATGTTAAGCTTCTTAAGCCATTACTTTGACGAGCGAAAGAGGCCCTGCCAAAAAGTGTGGCTTGCACAGAAAAGATCACTTTTGCCATACAAGTGAGTTGATATGTTTAACCAGCAACGTTCGCCGCACTGAAAAGTAGACAAAAACAGGCTTTACAAAGGCAATCTATCCACTTGATAAATCTCTCATCCTATACCGGTTTCGTGCTTGATAAGCTCTTATTCTATATCGTTTTCGTGCTTGATAAACTCTTATCCTATACCGTTTTCGTGCTTGATAAACTCTTATCCTGTACCATTTTCGCACTTTCCTATACCATTTTCGTGCTTGATAAACTCTTATCCTATATCGTTTTCACACTTGATAGGCACTTATCCTATACTGTTTTCGCGCCTCACTCGACAGGATAATGACTAGAGTAAAAAAGTAACAACTAAGGCAAACATTTGGTGATGAAACAGACTAAACAATGTGCAGTGAACAATTTGATGAATTGGCTAACTATGAATCTAAGTGTATAAGGAGAAAAAACACATTGCTGAGATATTCAATGCAATTATTTTCTTAGAACAGATTCTATAGCACACACACTATGTTCAAGTGAATTTCAATTGAGACCCACAAAATCATATGAATCCATTCTCTATTTAGTGAATCACACACAAAATCCACTCACCATAACACATTTGACATTTAGGTTTTCTTTGTATAAAACATCAATTTGGTCATCGAGATTACATAAAAATATCTTTATGGTGATTGACAAAAAAGTGATAAGGTTGGTAACAATGTATAAAGTCGGAGACTAAATTGACAATTTTTGTAATCTAAGAACAAATCGATAATATCGGTTATCGGGACTGAAATGAATATTTACTCTAAAAAAAGTACGGCCGATAGAATTAAAAAGAAAGAAGGAGGATGAGAGAATACCTTGAATAAAAGATGTCAAAACAAATTAAAAGAATACCCATTTTGTCCTAATTATTACCTATATATTCAAATGAAGAAGCACTGTGTTGCTGCCACTGAATGAGTGGGTTCGTTGTTTTATTATATCCACACACTGTCCTCCATTCCATTACAATCTATTGATTTATCCATATTAAATTTGACGGTCAAGATTGAAAAAAGAAAAAACACTGTGATCGGTATTTATTAAGTTTTTGGTTTCAGTTTATAAACTGTGAGACTATAAACTATTAAGATTATAATTTTTTTATGTTTGGATACCTTAGCTGAAAATTGAATATAAACTAATCTGTTTTGTTTAGGTAATGTAGAAATATTGTTTTTTACATAATAAATTACAGAAAATGGTATGAGATTATTTGTTTATGTTATGGTTATTTTGGTTGTTTTTTACACTATTTTTTCAATATACATTTATTTAATATTTATCATCATATATTTTTATTTTTATTTTCTAATATTGCATAACAAATGCTAAAAAAATATATTAAAATAAAATACAATATAAAAATTAATATTAATATTAAAAAAACAACATTAGATCAACATAAACAAATAACATCATACATAGTTAAACATATATTAAAAAAAATAAACTAACCCATGATTTTTAATATTGCTTAATATCAAAGGCTAAAAAATATTAAAATAAAATACAATATAAAAATCAATATCAATATTAAAAACAATATATCACATAAATAAATGGAAGTTACTAAACTTAAATCGCATAATTCACAAAATAAATAGTACATAAATAATAAGTTTTATGAAAAAAGTTTTCGGTTTTATTAGGTTTATACATAATTCACAAAATTTTAATATTATATAACAAAGTTTTATACCTAATTCTTTGTTCGTGCATAGATAAAAGAAAATGTTATGTGAAATTACGAGGTTGGGTGGTGATAGAGAGAGGAAAATGAAAGTTATGGAGTTTGGTGACGATGATGTGAATAGATATGATATTTGGTGGAAAAGTAAAAATGATGAGAGAGATAAAATTATGATGAGGTAAAATGGGAAATAGAAAAATTGGGAAAAAATAAGCTAAAAAAATAAATCAACCGATGATTCTGGAGTTTTTACTTTTGGCTTATTTTTTCAGGAAAAAATCTGAGTTTATAAACTTCATTTGATTACCAAACATACATAGTTTATATTTTCAACTTATTTTTCAAAAAATAAACATAAATTACAAAATTTAAACGATACCAAACAACCCCTTAATAAATGGATATTACCCTCAATCAAATATTCATTCATCCTCTAACATTGTAATATTAAAGATTTATATATTAGTGAATCATCTATTATTTATTTATGTTATTTTTATTTAAGAGTGATTGAAAACGTATGATAATTATATAATAATAATGTAAAAAATATATATCAGTGCATATATATTTTTCTATTAATAATAGAAAATTATGTATTCACATATGCTATAAGAGTTTTATACATTATTAATGTGCAATTTATTATTCATATTTAATTATTATTGTTTTTTTAAAATACAAATGAATAGTGGATAATGTATAATATTATTGATAGGTATGATACTATAATGTAATAATTTCACATTATCTGAATTAAGCTGCTTTGAGATGGAATATTAAGTGGCGTTCCAAAATTTGAGTACTTATTTTTTGCTTAATTAAGTTTGAGGCCTTGTAAATAATAAGCTTCCTAGGTTTCTAAGCATTTTCTATGAGAGGATTCCTGGTGTATTTGTTGATGCTGATATGGTTGATAAAAGTCCAATAAAATATTACTTCATTCATAAAAATAAAATATTATTAATAAATAAATAATAGTTAAATATAATAAAAAACCATTACTTAATATTTGCATCTTTACTAAATATTAATTACTAAAAACTAGGAAGTTTTTCCCAATATTAGAATCACTATAACATTTCAGTGTAATATACAATATAAAGATTTATATATAAACAATATATCATTCATCATTTATTTATATTATTTTTATTTAAAAGTCAAAATAAATTATTGTGCAATGACTCATATTTAATGGATTGTGCCTTTTCTCGTCATAACAGCAATATAAGTTATGGGTTTTGACTGATCTAAAGAGTTGGGGTAGAGAACTATATATTTATGTTATGTAAATCTAATGTAACAAGGAGAACACTAGCTAAACACAAATCCTTATTCTCTAATAATATATAGTGGTAGTCTCTCAAAGCTCCCAAGGACGTAGTCACAATTGGCTGAACCTCGTTACCAAATTTCTTGTGTTATACTCTTCTCTTTTACTATTTGATTGATCATTTGCTCCCAACAATTGGTATCCGATAGCTCTTAATCCAGGTGCCAAATTCGAGGTGGGGAAGTTCGATGGAACTAGTAATTTCGGATTGTGGCAAAGGAGGGTTAAAGATGTGTTGGCTAAACAAGGTCTATCAAAGGCGCTGCGTGAGAATAAACCAGATGGTATGGACCAACTGGATTGGGAAGAGTTGAAGGAGAAGGCTGCAGGAACCATACAGATCTGTCTATCAAATGAGGTGATGTATCATGCTATGGATTTGACGTCACCAACAAAGGTATGGGAGACATTAGAGAAGCAATTCATGTCCAAGTCTCTAACAAATAAGCTGTATGCAGGAGGATACTGATTTGCAACAATATCTCAACACTTTTAATCAAGTGATCAATGACTTGCAGAAACTTGACGTGAAGGTTGATGATGAGGACAAAGCAATAATATAAGTATGTTTTTTACCAAATTCCTATGAACACTTGGTGACAACATTGACATACGGGAAAGACTCAATTAAATTGGATGAGATCACATCTGCACTTCTGTCTCACACTCAAAGAAAACAGAATGTAGGAGAAGGGTCTCAGGGTGATGGTCTGTATGTGAAAGGGAGCCAAGCACGTGGGAGGAGATAAGGAAGGGGAGGTTCTGCCATAGGGAACAGAGCAAATTCCAGGGGCAAAACACTAGTAGAGTGCTTTAGATGCAAACAGACTGAGCATTATGAAAAGGATTGTCCCAATGAATGGAGTCATAGCAAGCCGGTAGGGAAAGATAGAGTATCTACGTCTGCAAATGTTGCACAGAAAGATGACTCTTGTTACAATAGTGAAGTTGATCTACTATTTGTAACATCAAATTATATTTCAGATAAGTGGATACTTGACACTGGTTGTTCCCACCACATGACGCCAAACAGAGAATGGTTCACCACATATAGGGCAATCAATTTTGGTTTTGTGTATCTCGGAAATAATAAAGCATGTGGAATTATTGGCATGGGACAAATCAAAATTGTGATGGATGATGGTGTAGTGAAGACGTTATGTGAGGTTAGGCACATATCAGATTTGAAAAAAAAATTGATTTCTTTGGGGACATTACACGCCAAAGGATTTAGCTATAAAGCTGATGGAGACAGTGATATTCTTCGAGTATGCAAATGTGTTATGACTATGATGAAGGGTAAGAGGACTGTTGGGAACACGTACAAGTTGTTAGGGAGAATAGTTGTAGGTGGAGTTGCTGGAGTGGCTGAAGAGATTTCAATAGATTTAGACTATGATGCTACAAAATTATGTCACATGCGTTTGAGTCATATTAGTGTGTGTGGCATGACAGAACTATGCAAAAGAGGACTGTTGAAGGGAGTCAGCAAATGCAAGTTAGATCTGTGAAAGTATTGTGTGCTTGGGAAATAGACTATGTCCACAGTGATGTATGGGGACCCACTCATGAACCATCCCTAGGAGGTTCTAGGTATTTTGTTACCTTCGTTGATGACTTTTCTCGCAAGGTCTGGGTATATTTTCTGAAGCATAAGTCAGAAGTCTTTGTCAAGTTCAAGATTTGGAAGGCAGAGGTAGAGAACCAGACTAGTAGAAAAATAAAGTACCTGAGGTCAGAAAATGGTATGGAATACATGAACTCACAGTTTCAGAAGTTCTGTGAGGAACATGGTATTCAGATGCACTCTTCAGTGAAGAAGACTCCTCAACAGAATGGTGTTGCAAAGAGGATAAATAGAACTCTTATAGAGAGGGACATATGTATGAGACTGAATGCTGGACTTTCCAAAGGATTTTGGGCATAAGCACTTAGTATGGCATGCTATGTCATCAATAGATCACCACGGGCTTCATTGGATGGTAAAGTTGCAGAAGAAGTATGGATATGTAACTTAGTCAATTATAAAATGCTACACATATTTGGTTGTCCTGCTTATGTACATGTACCTAGTGATAAATGATCTAAACTGGATCCCAAGTCAAAGAGGTGTATCTTTATTGGATATACCAAAGGTGTGAATGGGTTCAAGTTTTGGGATCTAGTTTCCAAAAAACTGGCGTTGAGCAGAGATGCAATGTTTGATGAAGATTTCATACTAAGAGAGTCAGTTATGACAGAGGTGCCCAGACCCAATGGAGAGTCTTTAAGATCAAATATGATTCCAGTGAACAGTGAAACTATTCAACTGAATAAAGGCAAGAAATCATGCACTAGTTCAAGTGAAGAACATGATGATTCTCATGTTGAGAGTTTAGGTGTGCAAGAGTATCTACTTGTCAGAGACAGAGACAAACGTCCTATCAAACCTCCAGAGAGATATGGCTTTGAGGATATGACTTCAGTTGTTCTCCATATCAATTCAGGAGATCCATGTAGCTTTCAAGATGTTATAAACAGTCCGGAGAAAGAACAATGGATGAGTGTCATGATGGAGAAGATGGAGTGTTTACACAAGAACCAAACTTGGGAGCTTGTCCCATTGCCCTCCAACAAGTGTGTAGTTTGCAACACCCTTTTCCTAGCATTAAAACAATTACATACGAGACCGTCGTTTACGATCTTGGTTAATTATATTTTTGTTTTTGAAAAATAGCGTATGAATTTTTTTTTTTTTATAACATATGAATATATGGTTCTCTCAGAACTCACCACTTAAACTATAAGCTAAACAACAACATAACATAGTAAACATACATATTTCTATATATATATATCATTAGTTCAAAAAGCGTCATAGTCCAAAAAAAAGTACATCATCCAAGTCATGCCATCCACATATACACTCCAGCATAATAGGATATATATACATAAATATACACACGCAAAAGATCCTATGGTCGGGTATACATTGAACTCACAACAACTGCACCAAAAGAAAACTATACAGTCGTACCATGCACAAACAGACCGTCAGAATTTCGACCCAACATCCTTCTGCTACTATCCCAAAGAACTACCCTCCTCAGGGTCTTCCTCTGGATCCTTCTCATCGTTAGAAATATATATAATATCATCCCTAACCATAGGCTCGGCTGGCGCAGGGGAGTATGATGGTGGAGGAGATAGTCGGGCCCTCCTCACCGGGCCACGAATATCAACCTCGTCATCCTGAATCCTCCCACGTACCCCGTGAGTAGAGGATCCGGGAGAAAACTCCAGATTCTCTCTCACAGCAATAACGGGCGAATCCATATAACTCTCCAGTACAGAAAGACACCGGGTACATCGACAAGTCTGAACTCCCCGAGTCGACTCAGTACGACTAGCCGGGGTCACAGGTGGTCCCCTAGCAGAACGTCTCGCCGAGGCTCTAGGTGTACACCAGAATGGTGCAACCCTACGTGTTCGGGCATGATAGGATCCAGAAGATAGGCCAAGAGGAGCAGTAGGAGACGAAATATACCTAGCAGGGGCAAGAGGAGGTGTGCGTCGTAACTCATAACCGTTTGGTAGGTGCATGATATAGACCGCTGGAACGGTGGAGCGACGGGGGAGTATCACTCTATGCCTATCCGAGTACGAACATCGAATTTCTATGTCTCCCCTAACACCGCCTGGACCGGTCCATCACTACCTGTAATGTGAGATTGGAGAGTAAGCATCTCTATATAAGATAAGCAATCAACAATTTATAAAGTCATAACATAAAACATATCATACAAGTATTAATATAACAATTTAATCACATGTATGAGCATGATGTCATGATGAATGCACTCGTTAATCTAGTGAGACCAACTATTTTTTAGAGGAATGCATGGAGAAAACGTTTCCTAACTGGGCCCCTAACAATACATCAACAGCAACGGTACCGACTGATCGAGCCCGACCAGCCATTTGCTGTTCTTAGGAAGCGAACAGAACAAGTACAACGCCGTGCCAACCATTGGTAACCAAAAGGCATATAACTATTGTGCACTCAATAGCGCCGGAAATACCCTCCGGTCGGCAAAGATAACCGCTGCATCATCCTGAGCACGATATCTTCAAGGGGGTGTCAGAGGTCGCTGTAGTTACTGCGAAGAGTTCTGTCGGCTCAAGGGAGCTACCCTATTCCTGACAAATCAATCTCCACCCACAATGTCCCCTCAACCAAGTCACACAGACAAGGTACCCCTCTGGGTTCTCAACACAATCTCAGTGTCGTATCTTCCCGCAGACTATGTTACAACCAGTAAACATAGTGACATGAATTTTCCGATTCATTCAAAGCATAACTTTTATCCTTTTAAAAGAAGAATCAGGGGAAAGCTTTTTGGGGTAATAACAAAACATTTTTCGTTGAAACTCAGTTATAACATATTTTCAAGTTCTAACTCACTGGCTTATTAATCAAAAGGATTTTCTAATAACTGTAAAAATACGCCAGTTCTGATAACATTCATAAAAAATGTTTCCCCTTCATCCTTTATCAAATCTTTCATAAGCAAAACTTTCATTCTTTAAGTTTCATCAAGAATGCTCATATGTTATGCCATGAGAATGTTTGATGACAGTTCAATAGTCAACTCAACAATATGTCACAGTTCAAAATTCAATAGAATATTCAGTTAAATCAGTACTTTCATAGTCAAACTTCCAGTCATAATCATCATGCACATCAACAAACATAATCATTCAATTCCATTGAAGCACTTCAACCAAACATATCCATCATAAATTAGAGTTAATTTAATTTACGAACAACTAAGTCTCGCTACTCAATTGTTCGCGGCCACAGAAATAGTATTCGACTATATCTGCGCATGGCCTAGCTCAGAGATGCACGAATATCTTTGGCATCATTTCTAAGCACCTAAATAAAGACACTTCTCTCCATACATTTACCCTTACTGAACTTAATGTTCCTTCGTTGCCGTTTGCCCGAGTGTCGAGTACCTGGTTAGGTCGTAAACAGTTAATTTCGATATTACTAAGCTTATTCGGATTGTAAAGAAAACACCTTAGTGGGGTTCTAGATATTAGAACATTCCCAAATATTTAATTTGGACATAACTAAGATCTCGATTAGGCACGAAGAGATTTCCAGAGACATTGTTGGTTTAAAACTCAGAATTTGACGTAGGAAGCTCGAATTCGCTTTAGAAAAATCTCAGAAAAATCATTATCTTGAGATACACACTCTATCTTCATAGAACAGAGTACTAATATAAGTTTAGGCTCATAAAACTCAGAATTTATAAACCATAAGGCAATTTGAAACATAAGCTAACATATAGTCAAAAATCAGATAGTTTGGAGTGCCAACTAGGAACTGTTTTCGTGTTTCCCTTTAAACCGTGAGGATTTCGTAAATTTTTGTCCCTGAAAGAATGATATTTAGCTAGGAATTTAAAATATGAACACATTCATATATCATACGCAAAATTTGGACGTTAAGAACTCAAGTTATCAAGGAATTAAGGTATTAGGGTTTCCTTAACTCTTGAACACTTGGGACCGAATTTGAATGGCTTCTTAGCCTTCAACATTTTCGAGTTCTAACCTTTGGAATGAGTTAAAAATCATGAGTTCAATGTGTTAAACAAAGCTTATAACACATGCAAGAGTTTTTCAATCCTAAACACCCTAGAACAAACACAACACCTAAAACACTCTTTATAACCTAACAACAACATAAGGAAGTGGGTTAGAGTTTAGGGACCCTTAATCCACATTTTTCAGCAGCTCCAACCTGCAAACAGAAAGCTCTCCAACATGCAATGACAATTTAGCATAGCCACAACCGTTTTTAGCTCAATTGGAAGCCTAGAACTCAACTACACCACCTAACAACAACAATCTAACATCATATCACTAACTACACTTAGAGCAGAATTTTTGTAACCCCAAAAACAGTGTTTGCATGACATTTTTTCTACAATCAGAGATCAAAAAATGGATTCCTCATACCTTGAAATGGTTGACTACCTCCTTGGATGAAAATCTAGAGAAGAAAATAGAACAAAGTTACAAACAACTCATTCTAGAATTTCACCTAAGTCATTGGTGATCAAGAGGAGAAATAACCTATAAAGAACCTAAAGATTGAAGAAATGAGAACATAAACATGATCACCATACCTTGGGGAAGAGATTTGGTGGCTTGCATGTGAGTTTTGGTGGAGAAGATGGAGGTTTTCTCCTCCCTCTTTGGTTGGGGAGAAGAAGAGAAGGTGAGTGAAGGTGGTGTTGGTGAGGGGGTGTGAGAGTGAGAGTGTGATTTCAAACCCCACCCCTTAAGGCTACATATATAAGTGTTAGGGGTGAGTTAGTGGGGGAAGATATTTTGGGTTGGGGTGTCATTAAGAATTAAACAAGGATTAGGCATTTAGCAAAATTTTAAGTGTATGGTGTGGCATTTGGTTTGGCAATTGGTGTAGTGCATGAATGTGTTTTTCTTGTGCTCTAAGACACCCTAATACAAATCTTAAACAAGGTCTATGAGAGTCTAGATGACAGTTCAAGCACTCAAAGAACTGACAGAAAGATTACGGGCACTCTCGGGCAATCCAGTTCAAAGGTACATTAACACTACCACTTTTCTAAAAAATTTAACTAAGTTATTTATCATAGTATAACACTAAGATAGTAACTTTCTATCCTCAAAACTCAACATCAATAAAGCATTATAAAATCTAGTAGGTTAGGTGGTCACTTAGACCAATTCTAATTAAAATTCTAAGACGATACATTACCCGATCACGGCTAGACTTTAAACTTGGACAACTTTGAAACTAACTAGATTAACTTGTTTTCAAAGAATTATTAAACATATAGCATTCTAATATCAATAAAAATATAATCACACATATATATAAGCACATGAATACACATACACACACATATATATATATACAATCTTATGTCTACCTAAGCAAGGTGTTGAAAGGAGGGATGTTACTTAGTTGGGTGCAAGTGGGTGTATAAGAGGAAGCCAACAATATCAGAAAAAGGATGGGAAAATCAAAATAAATAATAAATGATATACTAATAGTGTAAAAAACTCATTCATACTTTTCATAACATTTTCTTCAAAACAATAGTTCGTTCAATTGAACCCACCACCTATTCATTATCGTAATAGCTAGAACACAAAAAAACATCTCCTCTCAAATTATTCTTCTATATCTAACCAACAGAAATATCACAATTCGCCTTGATGGTTCATAGCAATGGCAGCGAGGAGGGTTGGGGGTCGGGTTTGTGCTTACCCAAACCCGAATTAAACAGAGTTAGAAATAATAATATCATCCTCGAACCCGTCGGGTTTCGGGTAACCCGAACCCGGAAAAAAACTCGAATGAAGCATATATTTTTAAATATATATTATATATATGTGAAATTTATATATATATATATAGCTTTTATAGGTAAATTTATATAAATATAGCTTTATATATATATAGTTTTTATACATGTATTTATGTGTAATTTTATAATTTTATATATATTAATCGGGTTTGGGGTAGGGTGTTAACAATACCAAACTCGAACCCGAAATTTAAACTTAGGTAAAACCTGAACTCGGACCCGAACTCAATTACATCAGGTTTCCCCCGTTAAATTTGGTTTGGGTTCGGACGGGTACCCATAGAGTCTGTTTTAATTGTCATTCCTAATGACTCACTAGCTAAGCATAGATCCTAAATTGAGTGAAGTGAGAGATTTAATGGCAATGTTATTAAAACCGTACCGGTCATCAAACCAGTCAGGGTACTGGTATAGTGGTACAATGGTTTAACTGGCGGTTCAGTAATTAAACCGCATGCCGGTTAAACCGGACATACCTGATTATATATATATGTGTGTAAACCTATAACAAAAAATTTCAAATAAGTAGGTATTCAGATTTATAATCCATATTCATAATCTCCTCAAAATTCACACAAACAAACAATTAAGTCTTTAACAAAATCAAAGTCTAAAGTGCAAAACATATATCAATCCAAAATTATCACTTAATAAACGCAAAATACAAATAAATGACACAAATATCAATCTTTGAAGTTGAAGAATGAGTGAAGAATTAAAAATTTGAAATGTGAGGCAGTGTATTTTCATTTTTCAAAGTTGAAGGAAACCCTTCCACTGGATAAAATTTAATATATATATATATATATATAATGTACAAACCGGCCGATTTTAACCGGTTTTGACCAGTTTTCAACCGGTTTTCACCGGTTCTATTGCATATATGGTATAACATACGTACCGTACTAGTTAGGGGTCCGGTTCACCAGTTTTCTGATTGAACCAACCGGTATGGTACGATTTTTATTGATACATATTTTTGAAATGATTTCACCTAAATTTTCAAAGTAAGTGTATATTTTTGTGGAGTTGTGAAAGATGGTTACCTACCTAAATAGGGATGACAAAAATACTTGATATCTGAATTACCATAAAATTCTCATAACAGATAGTTGCAAAAATAACGTATGAGTGACAACAAAAATTATTGTATCTACCACCTCATGACCAATCACATATTTATTAAATTATTTTTTAATTAAATATTTTATTATGATTGCACTTTTTATTATTATTATTTTATATGATATATTATATAACTTATTATTATCTCATAATAAATTTTAGTCATTCAACTATAAACTCATAAATTTATCATATATATATATATATATATATATATATATATATATATATATATATATATATATATATATATATATATATATATATATATATCTTATTATTCATATAATTGTTATTTTTATATATTGATTATTAAAAAATATAAATATTTAATTAAAATTATGATTTTTTAGGTACTATCGTACCGATAGTATATCTATTGCTCATATGAGTATCCGCAAATTATACAAATATGAGTATAATTAAATATTATATATAGTTCTGCAATGGTCTAGTTGCCATCCATGTCCACAAGTCGAACAATCAATACGTTTTCATAAACAATTTCGAGCGAGTAAGTTCAATTATTAACCCCATAAGAGCAAAACTACAACCCAAAAATGATTAGGGTTGCTATGAACTTCGAGTTAGCCTAAAAATAACATATGAGTTAGCCTAAAAATAACATATATTTTGTTCTGTTCACTTCTACAAATATATCACTCTATACAAATAATAAAGAGAATAAAAAGTTATTTATATGCAGGAAACTGGAGTTTGACTCATTTCCTTTATTCAAGAGTTCGGTACATTGTTAGGATCATAACGCATGATCCAGATTTTATTTATTTTTAAATTAAATAATTTAAGAAAATTTATCCCTTCACATTCCCACACAATCCACATAATTGAAATGATCAATTTAAGTTTTTTTTACTGCATATTACCCTCTATCCATGGAGCATGACTCCTCTCCATTAATGGAGAGGCAAGTGAATTTTTAATGTGTATTATAAGGGTAATGGTGTAATCATCTTTTAAATAAAGAGAGCAAAAGTGACATTGCATCTTCCACTTTCTTTGACTTTTTTTGGTACTTGTCTTTCCATTAATGGAGATGAGTCTTACTTCTATCCATAACACTAAAATTAAACAATTAATTTGGAAGGGGATATAATTTTTTAGTGTTAGTTGGTTGTTGCATAAGTGCATTTACTATATATTTAAATACTGAAATATAGTAATAGATGATAAAACTTAAGGACTACAAAGAATATCAGAGTTTCATTCTTTATTTATGGCTATGCAGTATCTGCCCTTATTTCCATACTGCGAGGATAGATTCCATTTGGATAGTCCTTATTCTCAAAATGATGGAAAAAAGAGTACAAACCGAGAAAATATAAATAGAGATTACATGTCCTCATTCATTTTTTACTTTGTGTCTTAAGCTAATTCGAAAGCTCCATTTATTTAAAAATAAAAATTATAAAAACATAAATTAATATTTTGATATTATTTTATGAAGTTTGATCGATTATGGACATGTAGACATAAATATGAGTATTTGAGAATATTTCCCCATGTGGAATACAACCAAGAAGATTAGAAGGGAATACCAGATTATTTTTGTGAAATGAATTTTGAAGAGGAATGAAAGAAAACGAAATGCATGAGAGTCATCTTAAATTACACGTGTGTTTTATGACTCTCAAATCATTCTTTTCCCTTAATTATCCTAAAAAAACTAAATCACAATATAAATTGATGCATGTTGATTATTCCAACAACATATTGTTGATAAATACACATATAGAGAGAAAAATATCATCTTAACCTAGACAATGTTGTTATAGGCTAAAAGATGTCATTTAGTTATAGGTTAAATGTAATCTTTCGTCTGGTCCGACAGACTTATATGGAGGGACATATGAGAATTAAGTCTCACACCGCCTACCTCATTGTCTCGAGAATGATTTAAATACATGTTGACTTACTCCTCTCATTGTTAATTAATTTTGAGATAGAATCATAACAATATTTACTTACTCTTAGTATTTTGTCATGGACAATTGCATGTGGCATTATTCAAAATATTCAGAATAAAGAGAAAAAAAATGTTGCAAACCATGAAGACTTTAATGAACTCCCTCAATGTCAATTTTTTTTATAAATAAAAGTTTATTAATAAATTGAAATAAGGAAAATAACACAATCTCAAAATAGTATATATATTTAAGTGCTAGTTAAATATTTGCATCACAACTACCTACTCTACCTCTTTATTACAAACAATTCTCATCAGGAAGGTTTCACATCATCTAAATTTACCTATAATAATACTGTAAATAAAGAATTGGGTTGGTATTTAATTCGAACCAAAATATTGTTGCAGACTTGTATTTTCCTTTGATCCAGAGCTATGACTTGAGTTTTATCTCATTAACAATGTCCTCCATACTTGTGGCATTTTTTTTAAATTGTTGCACTCCTACAAGTCCAAATTGTTAAAATTTTAGCCATTCATATCACTGTCAACATATTGCACAAACTTTTATCGTCTACTAATGGGGAGTATTGCGTTAAGGTTCATCTCAAAATCAATTGGCATTGAGAGAAGTAGTCTAATAAGTATTTAAATCATTCCTGAGACAATGAGGTAGGCGATGTGAGACTTACTTTCCAACATGCCCCCTCCACATAAGTCTGTCGGACCATGCGAATGGTTACCTTTGACCATAACTAAAGGACATTTTTTGACCCATAACAACCGGAAAGAAGTTGAGCTCTGACTCTGATATCATGTTAATGTTTCATCTCAAAACCAATTGACAATGAAAGGAGTAGTCCAACAGGTATTTAAACCATTCTCGAGACAATGAGGTAGACGATATGTGACTTACTTTCCAACATGTTAGTAATAAATACGGCTTTCTGGTTGATGGAAATACTATATTAAAACCCCAGCAATGATAAAGTCACTGCCCCACCAAATTAAGTAGAGAAGTGACATGAGAAAAATAAATGTCAACGCATTTTTTATTATTTTAGATCCAATATATTTTCATAAAATACAATTGCAATTCTTAGCAGAAATTTGATTAATATCCTAAATAAAAAATTCATAACCTAAACAAAAACCATTGCAACAGAAGGGCTTGATATCTTGTAACTTCATAGCAACATGATAAACAAATTCATAATTTATAACCCACATCCATGCAATTGTTCATGCATGATAAACAAAAACAAGTTTAGGTTTCTTGCAAGTGTTGCTTCGTTTTCTGTCTTTCATGTCCATGTTTCAAATTAAAAAATCTTATATAATTGTAATTCATCATCTAATAAAATTTGTCTTAAAAAAATAAGTTCAAAATTAGGTTAGTTATAAAATTATTCATGAAACCTCATCTTATAATAACTTAATGTTTTGATAGAGTTGAGTCTTTAGGTAAGGAAATAAGTCTCACATCGCATAACTCATTGTTTTGTGAATGAATACATATTGAGTTACTCATCTCATTGCGAATTGGTTTTGAGATGAAACATTAACATGGTATCAGAGACAAAACTCAAATTCTTTCCGATTATGATGAGCTATAAAAATATCTTTTAGCAGTCAAAGATAATCATTCATTTGGTCAGACAGACTTATATGAAGAGAACATGTTGAGAAGTAAGTCCTACATCTCGCCTACCTCATCATTTTCTCAGGAATGATTTAAATATATATTGAGTTACTCCTCTCATTATCAATTGGTTTTGATATGAAACTTTTAACACTTTAACAATTTAAACTACTTTCTACTTAGCTAGCTAGTTCTTCAAAATTTATATTATCACTCCTTTCTTCTTTTTTTCTTCACTTACTACAAAATTGAAAATTATTTGGTTTCAAATGAAAATGTAAATGTTGGAAAAGGGAATGAATATCTACCTGCCAAAATTCCAAAAAAGAAAAACCAATGATAGCCATAAAAAGTTCAATTGAAATAGGTCAACAAAGAATTTTCATTCCTGTGTGGTGGTTCTTTGAAGTGTAGTTGCGTAATGCTTTTTTTCTTCTTACTTTTTCCATCTTTTTTAGGGTTCTAAAGATAGAGCCACTTTAAACTTTAGATAGGTCATAGAACATAATAAATTGGGTCAATTATTCTCCTCTCCTATTGGATGATCATGAATATTTAGTTGTTTAAGTTAATTTTGATTCAGTTTTATGCACCACAATTTAATAATGTACAAGTAATAATACTTAAAAAATGGAAATAGTATAGCAATCAAATCAAAAATTTGAGTCACACAATTAAATGACTTTAATTGGTAGAGACACATGATTTGTCATATTTGTTACATATAGTAAACCCTACAAAAGTAATGTTATTTTATGTATAAATAGTTTTTATATTTAAAATAGACAGATTTTTTTTTTGGGAAAAAAGAAATTGACATGATTGGAATTTTTGTTTTCTTTCCATTTCTCATCCTAAATATGTAAGTAGGTGTTAGACTAGATATATTAAATATTTGCTTTTTGTGGAAATTTAACTTGTTCCTTCAAAAGTTTTGTACAATACTGTAAAACTTAAACTCTTACGGAACAAGGAATTAATACATTTTGAAGTATATGTTTGTCTCTCTCAATAAATGTCACTTTTAAGAATCGAATCTTTGACATTTTGATCATATTGTGGCCTTACACCACTAGAGCAAGTGTTTGTTGGTAAACTTTAAAGTCATTAAACATTTTGTAGTGTTTCTAATGTTAAGCTAGAATAAACATATCATAGGTGGTAAATATAAATATTATAGATTATATATAGAATCGAATGCACTTTTATCACTGAATTGTCCGAAAGCAAGGCATACTCATACAAAGATGAAAGACAACCGAAAATCACTTTAAATTTTATACATATACCTATGGCTTTTAATTTTGGGAAAGGATCTATTTACTCCAAGAGTAAGTAGAAAACAATTTATTTTACATCATGATCATTCACTTTTGGAAATCCAATGGTTTGAATTGATGATTACATTTAAACTATCGAATTTTTTAAGATTAGATGACTAAGATGTGAATCATGTCTTTTTCACTTACCCTTAGAGTAAATGGATCATCCCCTATACTTATACTTTTTAGTAAAACACCACACCAACACAATCAAACCTAAAGCATTGTTACCCATCTTTCATCTGCTGGAAGCACAAAACTACCTTTATGGCCATACTTCAATTATTTTATTTATAATATTAAGAATAAATACTCACTTTTATTCCTTAATAAATTTTGTGTCTATTAAATTGGTTCCAGAAAAATTGAAATTAGTACAGGTGATGAGTCAGACTCCTTTGGTGAGAACATTTATTAAAAAAGTATTGAAAATTTATGGAAAACATTTGTATTATTTAATTTAGACTTATATTACATCATTATTTTTAATAGTACATTACAAATTAGGACTATCTTCTTCATTATTGGAGAAAAGTCTGACTCGTCAATGATTACGAATGCAAATTAAAATTATCCCTAAAGTGTCATAAAATATACTAAAATGATTAATTTGACCTATGTTTAATATTTTTGTAAACTGGGTTTTACAATTTTTGAGGGAGAAAAATAGATATTTATTCTAATATTAACTCAATTTTCTATACATGTTTTTTAACCTTTCTCTCTCTCTCTGAATCTTTGAGTGTGCTATATAAACACCATTTCCTCATCATGTTTGATTTGTGTTTGTTTGTGTCTTCTCTCTCATTCATTCTTGATGCTCTTTGATTTCTTGAAAAGCTAGAAATGGGTGCACTTGATTATCTCTACTACTTTTGCACTATACCTACCACAAAGACAAAACTCAAAACAATGCAGGTGCTTTCTTTAGCACAATCAAGAAACCCTTTTCCTTTATGGTCTCTTTTTACATTTAATTTCTTACACTTTTTAACATTTTATTAGTTATATATAAGTTTCATAACTCTATATATTTCATTGCAACTAAGCTACCATCATTCATTCATGTTCATTGTTTTAGACAGTTGAGATCAAAGTCAAAATGGATTGTGATGGCTGTGAAAGAATTGTCAGAAATGCTGTCTCTAATATGAAAGGTTTTCATTTCTAGAACTTCAACTCTTGTTCTTTTCACTATATATATATATATATATATAGTTATGAAGTGTCTAATTTATATACTTATTTATTGAAATTTATATACTTATTTATTTTTTTGGTGCTCATCCCCTCTTTTGATTCATTTCCATGTAGAGATAAAATGATTACCATAAAATGAAATCAATCTAGACAAAAAGATTTGTACACTCTACCATTATAAGAGTTTTTTTACATTGTTAGTGTATTATTCATCATTCGTATTTACTCATATGAACTCTTAAGTAAAAGTAATATAAATGAAATGAATGATGAATAATGCACTAACAATTATAAATTTTATACTGACATTGCATATATATTGCACTCATCTATTTATCCTCCACCAAGTTTTCATTTTTTTCAATAGAATGATAAAGATATAGAGACTGTGGGGTGGAAATTTTGACTTCCCATTCACAATTCATCTTTTCAAAACTTTATCTATAATTTATCTTAGGGAAATTAAATGTTAATAAATGTTCTGATAATATTGTTTAAGAATTTTAAAATAAAATAAAATGCATAGTGAAAATAATTTATTCAACACTTTGAAAATTCGAATATTGTATTTTCCAATACATATTTCTATATTTGTCTTTCTTAGAAAGTGAAAGAACAAGTATATATAGACATCTATACTTAAAGGAAATTACCACATTTTGGACGATGAAGATTATTTGTCTGAAGTTGGTGTCCCTAATCATGTCTCGTCTAATAATATAATGTCACATATGCAATTAAAAATATATATTCTTATGTGTCATTTCATTCTCCTTACTGAAACAAAATTAAAACATTATGTGACATTGTACTATTAGGCGAGATAGGATTGAGGACAACAACTTAGAACAAGTGATCTCATGGTAAATTGTGATCGTAATCTTGAAGTTTCATAACATAAAAGTTAAAGTGACTAACTTCAAGTTCACAACATTATTGTGCATCTTTATCTTTTCTTTATGAATGTTGATAATTGACATTCCTTATTACTGTCTATTTTTCAGTTCTACTTAGTTTTTCAAACTACAAGTTCACAATATTCAGATCCCATATTTGACCTAACATACATATAAAATATATCCACTATTCAACTCTTATGATATAAATATTAGTCCATATGCAAATTTAATGAGATAAGGAAACATATCAAAACTGTTAGGAATTAAGTCTCGCATCGTCTACGTCATTATCTCGGGAATGGTTTAAATAACTATTGGGCTACTCATCTTATTGTCAATTGGTTTTGAGATGGAACTTAAACATGATATCAAAGTCAGAGTCTAACTTATTTGTGGTTGTCATGGGCCAAAAGATGTCATTTAGTTATGGGTCAAAGGTAACCTTTCGTGTGCTCTAGCAGGCTGATGTGGAGGGGGCATGTTGGGAAGTAAATCACACACTGTGTACCTCATAAAGAGAAATAATCAACTATACATTTATACTTGAAATGATCATATCCATAATATCTATATATGTGTCTATCATGAAACATAATTATACCTTAAGGTTAGTGATTAATTGCATGGATTTTTTGTAGGAGTAAAATCTGTAGACATAAACAGAAAACAAAGCAAGGTGACAGTGATTGGAAATGTTGATCCAAACAAGGTGTTAAGGAGGGTAAAAAGAACAGGGAAAAAAAGAGCTGAATTTTGGCCATATGTTCCACAACATGTTGTGTCATATCCTCATGCCTCAGGTGTCTATGATAAAAGGGCTCCAGCAGGTTATGTTAGAAATGTGCAAACAGTTCCAACATCTCAAGAGACAGAAGACAAACTTATGTCCCTTTTCAGTGAAGACAATGTAAATGCATGCTCAATCATGTAAGCAAGATAACAATATTTTATGTTAGAGTTAGGATTCTAAGAGACAAGTACTTCAAAAACGAAAGAAAAATATGACTTTTATGGACATATTTATCATTCTAGTTATAATAAAATTATATTTTTATCATTTAAAACAAAATGAGATATATGCATTTGTCTCTTTATGTTATATCAAACAATGGACAAATATCACATGTCTCATTCCATGTACTAGACCAATCAAAATTTTACATTTTTTTACTTTTTATTTTAATTTTATTTTATTCATATAATAACATTTTGATTGGTCTAGTACATAGAATAAGACAAGAAATAAGACGGTTGGTCATTTTCCTCAAACAGCCTTATTTTTTGTAATGGAGAGGAGTAAATGAATGAAGAGTGATGTTATTTTAACATTAGGTTTTCAACCTTGTACTTTTTTATAAGCAAAAGATTTATTAACACGAGTACATTTTAAAGCAAAAGTTACATCAAACTATTTTTCTTAACTTATCAAAAAGGTTAATACACTAATTATATATAAAAAGAAACATTTACATTTGCAAAAGCATAAATTATTCCAATACCACCATCTTCACATTATTAAATGTAATAAAGTAGTAACATCACTTTGCTCATCTTTTTTTAATATAACACATCTATTATCCCATAAGTTATGTCACTGCATGTACTATTAACATGTGTTTGGTTGAAAAAAAATATTTAATTTATAAAATTAATAATTAACTATTTTACTGACCAGTTACAGTTAATAGCACATGTAGTGACACAACTTGTGGGATAACAGATGTGGACCCGTTGATCGGGAATGATCTTGAATGTATTGGGTAACAAACAAAGACACCACAAGCCAAATGATGGAAGTACTAAGGTTGCATAAATGTATAAATTTGAGATCAAATGTCCTAAAAAAGTTGGGAGTCAAGCTTCACACATAAGCAAATTGAGGGATATGAAAATGAATGTAACTATCAACAAACATTGTTATGCAATTGTACTATTGTAACCAATAAAATCAATAAGACCAAACATAATTAATAGATAACTAAGTCTATCAAAACCTGATTTCAGAGATTTGATTATTATTACTATTATTCTGTTTACAAAAATATATATTTCATTTAGGGAAATAAAACTCATTTCAATAATCTTTATATATGAAAAGATATTAGTATATATTCAACTATTTTCTTATGGCCCACCAGTTAGAAAAAAGTACCCTACTATTGTTTGTGTCTCAACTTTAATATAGAAACTCACCAGAGATACATGCTGTGATCAATTATTGAACTTAAGCTTTGTGGGAAAAGAAAAAAGCTGAAGTGAATCAAACTTTAAAAAGTAAATTAAAATAGCAATAAGCATCATTTTTGAAAGGTTATGGAGAGAATATGATTCTTTCTGCCTACCATAGATATATGGAATAATATAACACAAAATAATCACCTTAGCTTCCTCCTAATTCCTTCTTTAAGCCAATGTGTGAATACTTCATTTATGCTAAGTATCTCTCTTTTTCTTCTGTTTTTTTTTTGTGTACAACTTTCTCTTTGTTAGGTTTGGAACTTACTACCAAGTTAAAAGCTAAAAAATGTTTGTTAAATGATAAGGAAACAAATTTTTTTTAAAATGTTTAGCAAGATTGCTTGAAACTAATTAAAGAACTACAATCATTAAATCATTAATTAATTGTACCGTTTGGGTCCTCTTAAATATCCAAAAAGTTCAATATTTTCGTTTTTCTAAGAGATATATATATATATATTTTTATTTAAATCTTGATTGTTGATTAATTTATTGTGTCCGTTTTTATCATTTTAAAAAGGAAAAATATTGAATCACACTCGATGATAATTTAGACTTCTATGTTATGGCCATTACAACTTAAAAGAATAGTTGACCAAATAAGAGTTGGCCTTTGAGGTATATAAAGTAAACATCTAGTTAATGGTTACACTTCCTAATAAATATTATTCAACTTTGATATTTGATATTATATAATACCTAAAAGTTTAGTTTTATCGGACCCATAAATTAACTCCTTATTAATTGGTGAGTATGATATCTTTGTAGTCGATAAAGAGGAATTTTATTAATAAGGTATGAAATGTATTAAAAGATTACACATGAATAAGAGAAAGGAGAAAAAAACATCAAAATTAGAGCAAAATATACGAAAGATACGAAAGACCATCCAATGGGTTTGTCGCCAATCGTTATAGATCGTAGTTGGCTTCTGAGATTTCGTGTTGATCCAAAGTCGTCTCTATAAGGATCGAAATTCTACCATTGAAATTTTTTCTCTTATTTATTACCTTCACATACATTTTTCATTTTTAATTCTAATTACATATTCATACTCATTCCATATCCTCATATTCGTATACATTCTACTTGGCAGGAAATCATAATTCATATAAATATAATCACCGCATACAACTAGTTATGGGTTTCCAAAATACTCATAGCTACAAATATCTAGAGTTACAAAACCATGTAAATTAATATATCTGTAGTTACATAATGCTTTAAACTATCAAATATGCACTCATGTACAAAATAATGCAAATAAATGAATCCAAAATATAAAGCTCCTAAAGCATCCAAAAATGAGTCCCCCTCATATCACCTGTTTATCTGCAATGGGATTATCAATGACAAAAGCACAAAACACATAAAGGAGTAAGTCATTAATTCAATAAACGTTATTATAAGATAATCCACATTAGAAAAGGGTTAGTAAACCATTTTGAAATTCATTTTCCTTGCTGCATAACTGGAGCCAAAGTCGCTACACCCCTTAAGGTTAGCTAAAAGCAGATTCTCATTTCTTTTAAAAGAAAACGTGCTACATATACTCGAGCCAGAATTTCGCTTATATACTCAAGCCAGAGTTTCGCTTATATACTCAAGTCAGAGTTTCGCTTACATACTCAAGCCAGAGTTTCGCTTATATACCAAGCCAGAGTTTCGCTTATATACTCAAGCCAGAGTTTCGCTTATATACTCAAGCCAGAGTTTCGCTTATATACTCAAGTCAGAGTCGCTAACCATTCAAGGTCGGCTAAAAATATATTTTCCTTTCTTTGATTTCACCATTTCTCATTTTCCGTAAATCTATGTCCACTTTAGTATAAACACATCCATATATGTTTATACTAAATGCGTAATTCACAACTCAATCATTGCATAACCAGAAAATACACACATTTTCCATTTCACGTAAATCTACGCCTACTTTAGTATAAACACACTCATATATGTTTATACTAAATGCGTAATTCACAACTCAATCATTGCATAACCAGAAAATAAACACATTTTCCATTCCAAATGCACAATTAATAACTTATCCTTACCTCGATGAGTGTTGGATTTGGTTCTTGGCAACTTCACAAGTTCCACCGACACCGCCGCCAACTTTAGGATCTTTCCTCATTCCCACCATATAACACAATGTTAGTTATTTATTCCAAATATCACATAAACAACTTATATTGCATTATTTAACCATACAAGATATTCATCATATTTTCAATGTTGCTAAACTACTTTCATCATAAGTTTATAACCATCCAAAACATACATAATCATCTCATATTTCAACATTAGAAAGTAAACTCATCTTCTACCTCTAGCATTTTACCCATTTTCCATTTTAACCACATTTTCTCTTTAGGGTTTTGGGGTTTTCATGAATCAACCCACAAACCCTTTCCATTCTTGAAATATTAACTCTAAACCAAGAGTTTACAAGATAAAAACAACATAAAACGAACCATAACTCAAAAGGATGAGTTTCCATGGTTTCTCACATTTTGAGAAGAGATCCAACATACCCAAAATGAGTTTCAAAGAGAAGAAGATAGTTAGAATCAAGAGTTTTACCTATTCTCAAGCTCTTGGATGAGTATCAAAGCTCCTTGCCCTTGGAAAAGCTCTTTTCTCTCACCTCTCTTCAATTCTTAATCCTAAAATGTGTTTGGGGTTTCTCATTTAATGTTGTCTCGTCGGGTTCTCGCTTAAGCGAGCCCATTCTCGCTCAAGCGAGAAAATCCCGCCTATTTTAAAAACTCAGATCTGACTCTCTCGCCCAGGCGAGAGAACTCTCGCCCAAGCTAGGCATCTCTCGCTCAAGTGAGGATCCTCTCGCTCAAGCGAGGATCCTCTCGCTCAAGCGAGGATCTTACAGCCTCGACAGGTCCAAAACATCACTTTTCTCGCTTAGGCGAGCCAACTCTCGCTCAGGCGAGACCACTCTCGCTCAAGCGAGCCAACCCTCGCTCAGGCGAGAATCCTTCCGTATAGCCCATGATTTCACCCTCCCGGATGAGCCTTTCTCGCCCAAGCGAGAATCCCTCGCTCAAGCGAGAATCCCTCGCTCAAGTGAGAATCCTAGGACTGATACTATAATTTTAAAGACTTAAATTTAGGGTGTTATAGTCTCTTCAACTTAACTAAATCGACAGTGTTCGTTATAAAGGTTTGCTTGGAGTTGAAGATGATATTATTTCTGATTACCAAATGGACCATATAGAGGGAATTAATTGCAAAATCAAAATTTATCGGTCCCAAGGTGTGCAACCATTTCATGCGAAACACAACATTTTCCCTTTTGATTGGCAGTAAATAGAATGGAAGTGAAATAGTTGGTTTTGCAATATGATAGGTGTGTTTGCACAAAAACCAGAGCAATAAATGTGTGCACGATTCCCAATCATGACTAGGAAGTTAGGAGTAGGATCCATGATCAATAACAGGTAGTGTGCCAAACGATGTTGAATGATATTATGGGAGATACAACTATCTACCAAAACTGCCACAGGATGTCCAACAATTGAGCCTTGAAATCACAATGTTTCAGGGGAGGATTGACCTTCCAGAGCTTGTTCAGAAAGTTGGAAATTGAGAAGTTCATCGGTGTTGGCCACAAATTCCTCCCCTAAAGGTTCCAAAGACAATAATTGAGTCCCATTCCCCGTTGGAAATTCGACCACTAACAATAGCAAAAATTTCTTTTGTTCCCATTTATGGCCATAGTGGAATTTCTCGTTACAGTTGTAACAGAGTTCTTGGGTGTGTCGCTCTTGCATTCGAGCAGTAGTTAGACAACAAATTGGAAGAGTGGGGTGGTTATGTGTGGGAGTTGGTGTTGGAAGGTTTAGGTTAGGTGATCGTTGCAAGTGGGGGTAATGGTAGGTTTGGAATTTTTATTTTGGATTCTACTAGTTTGGCTAAGCCTAAGGCACCAGCAATATGAGTTGGGCATAACACTGTCAGATCACACCGCATCTTAGGAATAAGGCCAGATAAAAAAGGGTTGATAATTACCCAGGTGATAGACCTCATATTATGTTGTAGATTTTTTCAAACTGTTGTTGGTATTCTGCAACAATGTAAGTTTGGCAGGGTTTGAATAATTATGCCTTGTGAATCTCATAGTAAGAGGGGCCAAAATGGATTTTCAAAGATCTGGTGAAACTGTCCCAATCTATTATAGATATGTTGTGGAATGCCCATTTGAACCAACTCAAGGATTCACCCTTCATATAGAATGAAATAATATGAGGATGGTAGCTGAAAAAATTGTTCAGCTTTAAATATGTAGTCCAATAGTTAAGAGCGTTCTATGGGTTTATGGGGTGAAAAATGGTGAAACATGGGAGTGAACATAATTTGGAATAGTAGAAGATTTAGGTTGGTTTGGTGTTAGTTTGTATGGGTCAGGTGGTGGGGGTGGTTGAGGAGGTAAGGTGGACAAACCGTCTAGTTTATTTGTGATAGATTTTAGGGTTTCACCAATGGCTTCATGCCTAGAATCATGTTGATATTGGTACTCTTATAGCTTATATGCAAAAATTTACAACAATTTCTCATCAATATCTTTGCTAGCAGGTTTAGGAGGCATGATACATGAATGAAAGCACTAAATTGATAGGGATAAAATTAACTATAGAGGGAAGACACCAAAAAATGTGCAGAGAGTAAAAAGATTGACCGGAAAATATAATACTTCATTCATAGCCTCCATGTAATATCGAGATAAAGTTAAATACACAAAGTTAGAGGATTTGGGTTACAACTTAAAATTGGCTAAATTGCATAACGCCCAATACATAATTAAATATTCATCTCTTCACCAAATAATCATATAATCAAACGGGCCTCTCTATTAGTTTAATGGGTTGATTTCAATCATACACTTGTCTTAATTTTTCAAACTTCAACCATTTTGGTGTATGTAGAACACTAATATCTTCAATTTGGCTTTATTGCAATCTTTGCTTTATGAAAATGCGGATATAATATCACATTTTTTAAAGTTATACGATGATATTGCAACCGCTATTGCAAGCATGTCAACCACAATTTCCTATAATTATGAAAAATACAACCACAATTTAAAATACTAATTGCATATTCATTAATTTAAGTAATGCAATATCACTACATAAAACAAATCTCCTCTGATGTGATAATTGTAATCTTATCGGATCAAACCATTTAATTGATAAGGGCTAGCATATTATAAAAGAGAAGGGGCAAACAAACCTTTATTTTGATAGTAAGCAAATATATTCTACCTTTGCACAATCAACCATGGCCACTAAGCATGGCCATAAACATATATTCCTACTTAATCACTATCCCTTTTGACCATAATAATAAAGAAGGGACCAATTATTAGTTTATTAATGAGTATTGACAAAAGGTTAATTGATGATAAAAAAAAACTACATCTTTTATAGTTTAAAAAGGAGGCATTTTTGTAAAAGTAGTATATATGTTGTGAATTATTTTTATATTTTATGAGTCTATATCTAGCTGATGAGTCTGAAAGTCTAATGTTAAAATCGCTTTTTTTGTGAGCAAGTGGAAGTCATGGTTCAAATCTCGTAAACAGACTCTTTATTTGTAATAATAAATCTGTGAGGAATAAAGTCATTATGGCTTCGTAAGCAATCTCTTTATTTGTAATAATAAATTTGTGAGGAATAAAATCATTATGGCTTAATGACAGCGACTCATGGTAATATCCATAAGTTCATGGGTTCGAGTCGTGGGAGTCTCCCATTTGTGGGGAATAAAATACTGCATGATTATTTAAGCTTTTGAAATTAGATGCTCAGTGTATTCATGTGTCGGGAAAGTCGCATGTCAGGATTGGGTGTTATAAAATTAGTTCAGGGTGATATAGGGTGTGTATATATATTAAAGATTATATGATAAATTGTATGTGATGTTTTTTACAAAATCATATAATAACCACCAAATAGCTAGTTTTCAATTGTTCATAATCTAATTTGTATTTCATCCTCAAAATAATATAGTACTCTCACTTAGCCTTTTTGCACTTAGATTTCAACATCATTCTGATTTGTTTCATTGGGCCTTAGACCAATTAACCTACCAATCTTCATGTCAACCCAAAACTTAGCCCAATGTTATTATAGCTCAAAAGACTTATATGAGAATAAAGTTCAACTTGTGAACCTAAGAGATCCAATAATTCGATTCAAAATTACAAATGTTCAAATTATTGAATTTCTCAACACAAAGCAAATCCATGATACATAATTTTAAAAAATAGAATAAAATCAAATTAATTATTTTTCATTAGTCCCGGCGCTTTTCAATTCACTCCGAACTAAATTGACCTACTACACTCTTGTTTAGGGTCACAAATATTTATACCTTTTGGGACATAATTTCAATTTTTAAAAGGCTTTAGATGAATTTAAATTTACCCAAAGAGTTGAGGAGTGTTAAGTGTTAAATGAATCATATTTTCTACACTTTTTTACGGTATTTTAACTACTCAATCGACTCAAATGAATGAAATTATACTCAAATATGATTAAAATTTGTTTAAATGGTCAAGTGTCACATTTGTAGTGTTTTGTAGGCTTAATTCGTAGAGTAATTGAAGAAAGAGGAGTTCAAGACAAAATCATGAATTCAACCATGACATGTTGGAGTAAAATCCTCATAACTCCTTTGTTCACTATTGGATCGAGCTAAAATTTTGATATGTTGTTCTTAACTGATGGCTTCAATTTGAACAGTTGGATCATCGAAATGATCAAACTTCGCTGCGTTGAGCGCATGCTTTCGTACTGAGCGCACATATTAGTGAAAATCAGCATTTGGCTATTGTTCAGTATGCACTAACCGCACCCACTTGCGCTGAGCGCGATGGGTGGTGCGTTGAGAGCCCCAAGGTGCGCCCAACGCAATTTGGTATGTTGAAAGCTTACCAAAAGCTAGTTGGAGGTGCACTGAGCGCATATAACAACCTCTGAACATTATCTAAGGACATCCAGCTCGAACTAAAATATACACACTTTGTAATATTGATTTGTTATACTTATTTTCTGAGTTTCCAGTGTAGTTTAACTCATTTTAGTTATGAGGTCGAGGTATAAGTATTAGAGGAGTTATTCTATATTCAATTGTGTGGGTTCTATCATCCTATGAGTTATGTTTTATCTCTCTTTTACTTACACTTTGTGAACATAAGTATCTAAAATCCTTATTGGGATTGAATGTAGAAGAGCTTGATGTATACACATTGATTCGCTATTAATTTATGAAGTTTTGATTATATTTGAGTTTTGTATTTACTTTATATTTGTTTTAAGTTTGATCACCTTATTGTGTGATTATTGAGTAATGTGCTTAGTCTCTTGTATTATTTTGAACTTGCATAACTCATCAAGTAGTACATTTATTAGACATAGACTTGTATTATTTGTCATTTCATGCACTTCAATTTTTGGTATCTAGACATAGAATTAATATTGTGATTTTATAACTCTCAAATTGAATACCATGTGTTATTAGACATAGAGATGTGCTAGAAGATTCATAAAACTGAATTTTTTTCATTGTAGTTACTAGACATAGATCTACTTTTGGTAAAGTGTTATTATAGATCAAGACATTTGTGACTAGCACAATCGAGGTGTTGTATTTTTACCCAACATACATGCTTGCATCACTAGACATAGGAGCGTGATCTTGTAAGTCATATTTCTTATTCGTATGTATCAAAGTCACTAAACATAGGAGCATGATCTTGTAAGTCATATTTCTTATTCGTATGTATCAAAGTCACTAAATATATGTCTTTCTTGCCTGAGTTGTTGAATTGACTAAGACATTAGCTTTTAGTAATTTTGAGCTCATTGTATGGAATAATTAAAGTTCAATCTCATCTCTCTTTATCATATCATTTATACAATTTTGATTTACTTGTGTCATCAAACAAACAAACCCTTTGAATCATATCTTAAAAAATAATAATTTTTAATTGAAAAACTAGTATATAATAAGTCCATGTGAATATGACAACCTCTTAACTCTATACTTATTTGTAACACAAAGATAGTATTTATACTCTTATTTACCTGTTAGTAACAAGCTAGAACCTAATTGAATCATCCTATTTCTAAATTTTTGTATGCTAGAAGTAAGTAAAGATAATTTTATGAACAATGTTATATCTGCCTTAAAGTGGGCAAATAAGAAAGGTTCACTAAGTCTCAATTCATTTCCTCCAAAAGTTATTTAGATGTGTTTATGGTGAATAAATGAACCTCATGTTATTATTTAGTGGATCTGCATAATCTAGGAATTTTCCTAAGTTTATAGACTATGGTTTAGGTGGAATGATTTTCTTTGCGGTTGCCAAACGAAATGAATTAGAATATACTAGAATTTATATAATATATAATGTTGAGGTATTCTCATGGAAATGAAGTTTTTTCTGCTCTTTCATTTGCAAATAATAATAGGATGGTGATTTTATTAATTCACATTCTATTTGTGCTTTCACATATTGTAATATTGATAAGTTTAGAAGAGGGAAACAAGCTATAATAGTTTTTTAATTATTTAGGAGGGGAAGAGAAGAAAATGAACAATTTTAGAAAATCTCTCTTTTGTTTGGGAGTTGGATAAAATAGAAGGGAATGTTTTGAAAGGTTTTTAGAACACTACACTCTAAAACCATTTATGTGCCTATTTTCATATTTTCCATAATTTAGAGGTTTTTCCTAAAGACAAAATGTTAAAGTACGGAAATGGTTTTAGTAAAATTATATAATTATATTTGTGTACATTAAATATCGTAAATTACATTTTTAAATAAAATATAAAAAATGTATTCTTCTATTATTATTATTTTATATCTTTCCCATCTAAATTACACATTCTCAAATAAGAGAGATTATGACTATCTTTCTTTCCTCTTCCCTTTCTCATCCATCCATGTCTTTTGATTCCTCTCATTCTCTTTCCCTCGTAACTCCCAAACATAAACCCTTAACATATATATATATAGGAGGAAGAATCGGTTTACACCCAAATTAAATTACACCAATTACACTCAATCTCATCCATTCATTTTTTAAATTCAACGGAACATAGAAGTGAAACTTAAAAGTTATCTAATATTCATATTTATCTATCTCATCTCCTCTTTCACTTACCCCTAGGATCTGTTGAATTTAAAAATAAATAGATAAGATTGAGTATAACTAATATAATTTAATTCGGGTATAACTAGATATCTCTTTTATATATATATATATAACCAAGTTTCATTTACCGTACCTGAACACTTTCTTTGAACCCATGCTCTTTCACTTGCAAGTTGCAAGTTGCAAGTTTCAAAGTGAATATTAAATCTAAAAAAAATCATAAAATCACTTGAGAAGCACAATTAACTTTTATCTTTTCTATTTTTTAACCTTTATTTAAAAAGGTTGTATTAATAAATACCCTAAAAACACTTTTTTAGGAATACACGTCAAATAAATTTATATTGAAAAACTAAATTTAATATTTATAGGTATGTTAAAACATCAATTTTCACCTATTCTTCTTTACACACTATCTAGTGAATTGTCTTTTTTTGTGGTTTGTTAAGGGGTTCTCCATGAGTGGGGGTTATGATCTAGTTTTCTTTGCCTCATGTTCACCATGATGATTGTTTTAATTATCTTTGTTTGGTATAACTTGTGTCTTTAACTAACCAATTATTTAAGATTTTTAAATGTTAATTATCTTTGTTTGGTAAATATAATGTTTACAATAAAATATAATGCATGTAATTATATAAGTTAATTATAGTGCATGCAATGTAATTTACTTAATTACTCTTTCATCTATTCAATTTATTTTTTATTGTGTATATATGTTAAATAGCTCCAACACCAACCAAATATTTGAGCAATAATAACCTATTCAAATTTAAGACCATTAAAGTTGAAACAAATGGATGTAATTATTAAGGTTGGTGAAAGCAGCTCAAATTATTCTTTCTATAATTTTGATGTGGTCCTAACCTCTTTTGGTGAACTCATTTGCATTGTAATTATGATTAATGAACATAATCCCATGGCTTCACATGCTATTCTTCTAAATTAAATTTGTTAAATTGTGTTCCCAAGTTAGTTCATATTTGTCGGTGCTTTAGGGTATTGAGTATTGACACCACACCACTTATAATCATGTGTTAGGATCATCTTTAATATCGGAAAGTCCAATACTAAAATATAAAGAGAATGATGTATCTCCTGGTATAAGGAGATAAGTTATCTCCTCCAACCACTAAAATCGTGACATGTGTACCATTTAATCATTTTTTACAAAAATATTTCTAGAATTAAACAAAACAATACACATGTCATTCAGGTAAGTTATCTCCTGATATGAGAAAATAGATTATTCTCAAATATAAATTGGTTTGATGATTTATAATTTTTATTATTTTTTTTTAAATCTACACTGTTAAAAAAATAATTTAAAATCACATATTTTCATCTCCCTCCAATATTGGTGAGGATTTGGTTGGTAAAGCTATGCAACTAACATCCAAACGTGTAATTACATTCACGCATATGTGAGTGTACCAAAATTTTCCTTCTTTTTTTATTAATTTTCATTATGGGAAGACAATGCGTTTGGATGAGTCTGAATAATGTATTATCTGAATATGCTTCCTTGTTTTAGTTTTGGACCTATATTCTCCTAGACACATGCTAATATCCGCTAGGTCTATTACCTGCGGATACCCACATATTCAAAATACGAAAAATAATTGCGAGTAATCTGTGTAATTATGTGTTTATTTTCTACAATCTTATGTTATTTAAGTAATCAACAAAATAAAAAATATAAAACATAATTTTAAGTTTTAAACATATTTTAAATTTATTTTACTCAAACAAACATAAAAAACAGTCACTGCTTCAAAATTACGATGTAATATTAAATTAGTAAGAATTGTTTAATCAACATAATATTAGATTGCACATATGAAATAACAATATCACATCATTGCTTAACATTGTAATATTGATTTTTAAGAATCCAACAATCTAATTTATGAATTAATATTATATTATAATTATGGATTAACAATATAACATTATAATTATTAACATTAATATATATTTACAAAGGAATAGTGCGTTTGGGCACATACTGGTATGAGTACCTCATTGCACGTACATAGACTCATTTAACAAAGTCTTAAAATCTTAGGTCTCAATTACGGATCCAAAACACAGACTCAGACCCGACCGATTACGGGTATTATGTAAGGTACCTGTGGCTAACAATCGGCTTCCCTAATTCCCACTCACATATTTAACTACTTTTGATGCCAGAAATTCCATTTATTTAATATTATGATAATACTTATTGTAAATTATCTTTAGTTGGTGGATTGGTTTAAGAATAATAATAACTTTTTCTCTTTTCTTTATTGGTACGGACTTCTCTTTTAGGTTCCTATTTGTTTGATGCAATTGCAAGGAGAAAACATTTAATAATATCATGTTACCTTAATAGAATTGAACTTCAATAACATGGATTATACACTTTCCTCTATTTTTTAACAGAAAACTTCACTAATAACCTGAATTTATGAATCTTCATTTGATTTTTGTGGTGAATTAAGGAGTTATAGCGGTAATGAATTTATAATTAAATACTTCAAATTTTGATTCATTATTCACACACAAAATTATGTGTGGCTGAATATTCCACTGTTTAATTTACTTAAGAGGGAAGAATGACAATTTGTATTTGAATAGAGAATCATATCCCATCATGTGGATCCTCTTACCTTCTAATATTATATAAAATTCTTATAAACATGTGTAAATTTATTTATAATGTTACATTATATTATTTCATTTTATTAATTGGAAAGACCCGGTCTTTTAAACTATTATTTGAGTTTCTAGTTGAGCATAACAATTTCATAAATTTATATATATTCCTGTAATTTATAGTATTTATATTATTTTTTGCTATTTTTCCATCAATTCCTAGAACCAAGTACTCTTTCCTCATCTCCTTCGAACCGATTACATATCAAATATAATATTATTATCTTCTTTTTATATTATTTGATGTTTAAGATTATACACATACTTTAAGAAGTGGTTAAATAATATAAAAATTTGATATAATTTGAGTGAAATAACTACATACACTAGAAATTAAAATAAAAGAAAATTGAGAAATAGAGTATCAGAAATATGAGTTGAAAATAAGAGTATACATTAGAAGATTTTGGAATATGATAAAAATGATAAAATATAAAAAAAGAATTGATTGAATGAAGTATTTATTTTCTTTTCACTCGAATATATATATTTTTATGAGGGGGAAATACTGTAAATGGATTGTCATCCTTTTCTTTTTCTTCTCCTCAAAATATCAATTTTCTCATCTCCCATCCCTCCAACCAAATAGTAGTGAAAGAACAAATAATTATTTCAAAAATTGAAAACTTATGAAACCACATTTTGATTTGATCATTTAGGATTGACGTTTTAAAAATCTGTTCAGATCAGATGGAATTTCACTTAAAGCCAATTAGTGTTACTGGTCCTTACCATTTGTAGGGTACATGCAACAAAAAAAGTATCCATAGTGTAAGTTTGTTGAACAAAATTGAAATGATGAAATAAAAATAAGTACTAAAAGAATTTAATTAACTGTGTTTTTATAATAAATTGTATTACTAAACCATATTTCAAACTAATGATATTGAAATAAAAAAAATTAATAAATTTTAATTTTTTAAATATACATAATATATTTTCGTTAGTCCAAAACATGATTTCGGATATAAGCACAACATGACATTATCCTACTTTTTTTTACTGCAATCTACCACCCAGAAATATCTGTGGTGGACCCATCACCTATAAGTAAGGGTGCAACAATTTATTAAAGTAAAATAAATGAAATGACACAAGTTCAATTTTATATACCTGTAACAAATGTTAACTATAAGGTAATATATACAAATATTTTTTTTCAGGATGTACTTCTTGTAGTAAGCATCGTCTCCATTAATAGAGAGATAAGTACTACATTTTCTTTGTATTTTCAATAGTAAAATTATTATTTTATTTATATACAAAAGGATAAAAATGTCTTCTCATATTTTTTTTATTTTTATTTTTGTGATACTTGTATATCCATTAATGAAGATGATCCTTAGTTGATGTACGGATATCTATGAGGCCATTATCATGATAATATTACACACCAATAGAAAAAGCTTAGTATTGGTACTATTGGTATTGTTATGATATACCAAAGAAGAAACCAAATTAATAGTGTCCATAAAAAAACCCCTCAATTTCTCCACCCACTAACTCCTATAGCCATGGGAGAAAAAGAAACCAAGAAAAAGAAGAACAAGAAGCAAAAACACCAACACCCCAATGACCAAACCACAAAACAAACCTCTGATTTCTCCTTCAAACCTTCCTCAGAGGTAAAGGGTCTTAAATTTGGAGGACAATTCATAGTAAAATCATTCACAATCCATAGAGCAAGACCTCTAGAACTTCTCAAAGTCTTATCTTTTCCACCAACAAATAATAACAACAAAAAAAACAAGCTTCCTTTCCCTTCAACCACAGCATTTTTACCAACAAATTTCACTATCTTAGCACATCAAGCATGGCACACTCTAACCCTAGGGCTAGGCACAAAAAAATCAAAGGTGCTACTTTTTGTGTTTGAAAATGAAGCCATGAAGGGTGTTGTTGATAGAACATGGCCACCAGAGATAGCACTTGGTGATGTTAACAAAAAGCTTATAAAGGGTCTTATTGGTTGTGAAATGGCTAGGTTCAAGTTCAGAAAAGGGTGCATTACTTTTTATGTATATGCTGTTAGGGAAATTGGAAGCTATGGTTTTTCTTGTGCTGAAGATCTAAGAACTATTTTGCAATCTGTGGTGGAACTTAAAGATTTCTTGGACCATACTACTATGCTTTCTATGCCAAATCAGAGAAGTATAAGTTACTCATCACAATCACAGGTAGCAATGGCTCATTAGCAAAAACTATAGAGAAAAAATCTATCCGACATTGACGGTGTATGAGTTGTATACATTGCTGCATCATTCATCATTTATGTCTAATAATCATTGATTCTTCAGAAAAAGTAATACGAATGAATGATGAATGATAAATTGTTTGTATATAAATCTTTACACTGATATTAAGGATTCAATCAACATCATGAATCATGAAAGTTTATATATATATGTTGTCTTTTTTTATCATTGACAATCATTCTTAGGAACTTAATTAGAATTGTTTTTGGGTAATTTTTTCTTAGTCTTTGGAATTTTGAGAGGATTATTATTGATTTATTTGTTGGTGATCTTGCTTGATCTTGTATTTTTTTCTTCTTAGATTTTCTATATTATTTCTTTTGAATTTCACAATTTGGTGGAAAAGAGGGTGTAACTTTTATGGTGTGATTCCATGCTGCATTCAATTATTTTATAGATAGAGTGCTCAACTTGTATTTTAATTCATCTATATAGTCTGAATTCAATGATAAATAAATTGTGATAATTTTAAATTGTTACTTGATTTTTAGACTGTTTTTGAGATGCATATAGAATAAAAATATAAAATAAATAAAAATAAAAATGTTTAATTTATTGTAAGAGAAATTATTCAATTTATATTGTTCAGACATTTTGGACTACTTGGAAAATGAAGATGCTTTCTCTCTGAATTCCCCTCATAAACAATAATTATTATATAGTGACAAAACCTGCTGAATTCAATATTATATTTATATTATATTATTTACCTGCAAAATTGTTTTCTTGTAATTTGTGATGCTATCTCAGCTATTATCTATAAACCGCCCCAATATATTTATTGAATATTCTAAAAAAACTCTTGTGTGAGTACATATTTTACCTATAGGTATAGGTTTTTTTGTCATCCTTAATTAATAAACTTGAGTTTATAAAAATAAAATATAAAAATCTCCTTATATTAAACTGATCCGTGATTTATAAAGTCAAGAACCACATTAATATTTTTGTAATCTTGGAGCCAATTTTTTCGTATAATAAGATTATCGCGTAAGAAAATAATCGCTTTTGAGATTTATGATTATCTCTCTCAACAAATGTTATTATTAAAATCGAATACTTGACTTTTGTCCTAATAAAATACGTATTGATCTAATGAAGTTTTATATAACTAAAGCAACGCTTAATAGTGAATTTGATTTGTGATAGGTTAATTTGTAACCTAAATTGTTGTTAAGTAACCGGACACAAAAAAACACTTATTGAATATCATAATAATGATGGACTGTCTTTGATAAAATTAGACAAACTAATCAATCAAATTGCCAACTTTTTTTCTCTCATAAAGTTTGTAGTGGTTCAGAAAAGTGCAAAAAGAAAGGAAAAGGGATCATATTTATTTTTCCCTTGTGCCCACATATGGCTTTAATCATGGCTTGTGAAGGACCCATGTCTAGTTCCAATTTACTTTAATATTCACAAGAATCATGCATCTCTTTGTTCTTCATTACCTTTAGCCAACCAATATTATATTGTATCTGTAAATGTGATTAGATATGGGTCCTAACTCAATAAATGTGTAGGCCTCTACGGTCAATGAGTCCTTATTAAGGACTTTCACATGTTAAAAACTTGCAATTTGATGAGAGATGTGACCCAAGTGGTATATACTATATGTTATTTTTCTTTCTTTTTTGGTTTCTTTATTTTGTTTTAAATTTATTTTCTCATATTGCTCTTTCATTTTCTTATAAAGTATAAGGATATAAATTGTTTTAAAAAATAAATTAGAGCAAGACTCCTCTATGTTAGTGGATTTGAAAGTGTTGTGAAAATAAAGCAAAAATCCAAAATATAATGATCAGTATTTAGTATATTCTTCTATTTATATTTGTAATAACATTTTTATAACCTAATAAAATATAATGACAAGTATATCATTTTGTTTATATTTCTGCACATGGTTGTATTAAAACTAGGTAAAAATAATTTTCCCAAAAAAATTTAACCACTTTTCCTAGATTAAAAAGATTATATTAAAATAAAATGCAGCAGTATAATGATGTTGGATTTATTCAAGTGTAAAGTCTAACATAGAGTTTATAAGTGGAAAAGACTCATGGAACGAATGTCTTTAGGTTTTGGTTCAAAATATGGTGTCTCACCTGTGGCTCTTCACTCTTCCCATACCCCGACAACGATGGAACTTCTCGGTGGTTGGAGGCTCCCCGATCGCAGAATGGTCCAACAAGTGATATCAGAGTCGATGGTTCGGCAGGGACATGATGGACTTAAGGGAAAACAGACCGTTAAGTGTGTGATACCCACAATTGAGAGGAGAAGATTGTTGAAAGTATTAAATATCGAAGTCTCACATTGGATATGAGAGAATGAGTGAAAGAGTTTATAAGTGAAAAAAACTTATGAAACTAATGACTTGAAGTTTTGGTTCAAGACATGGTGTATCATTTGTAGCTATTCACTCTTCTCATATCCTACTAACAATGAAACTCTTCGGTGGTTAGAGGTTCCCCGATCACAATATGGTCAAATTAAAACTTATGTAAAGCATTATATATACAATTCTTCACAAATATGATGTTAGGCAATCTTAAAAAACCAAGTGATTATACCTAATGCTTCTACAATACATATGAGAAGAATTATGTGGGTTTAATGATGCTTAAATAAAAGAACCACAGTCCCTCCTATACACTTTAATCATTCCATGGAACATTGAAAAAGTTTGAAGATGCTAAATGTTATCCAATTAAATAAGTGTCAGTTTAATAATTTATCTTTTTAATGTTTATCAATTTAATCATTTTTTGGTGTAATAATGTTAGATTTCCATATGAATATACCAAATTATCGTTGGGTCCTTTATATTGACCAGAAATGAATGATATAAGGGTAAAAGTGAAAATATGAAAAAAAAGTAAATAGAGTTTTATTAGATTACCAAAATTATTTTAAGATTTAATTTTCATTCTTAGTTGATTATTTGATAAACCTTACAGCAACATTATACCAAAATTTAAATCTCTGTTTGCAATAAATATTTAAGCACTTGTGATTTACATGTGAACAAACAAAAGTAAAAAATATCATAATAAGGAAAAAGCACTTCAATTTACTGCAAAGATATGCAATATCATGTGAATTAACATTCCAATTGCCTTTAGTTGCAAGTGTTTAAGCTTCTAATTTGGCGGCGTGCGCAGAGTTCGATCATCACAGCGTAATTCATACGTCGCAAAATGAACGGTCGAAAACTTAATAATCGAAATGTACCAAAGAGAAGTGAACCATTTTGAAAAACAATTACTTGCCTTGTGCAAATCATCACTCCAACAATAGAATAACATGAATGGATAACAAAAGCTAGAATGAAAATAGTAGTCATTTCTCAAACATTTTAGAAGCACTTTCTATGCACAATCGATGGACCGGATTCATCATACTCGGCCTTTGCGATCCACATCTGCATTAAAAAAGGACAGTTTGACACATTAGCAATCATATAAATGAACGAAACAATCTCGCAGCGTTCAAATATTCAGAGAAGAAGGGAACATAACATACCTGCTGGAAGGTGCTAAGGGATGCCAAGATGGAACCACCGATCCAGACACTGTACTTTCTCTCGGGTGGTGCTACCACCTTGATCTTCATGCTACTTGGGGCCAATGCAGAAATTTCCTTGCTCATTCTATCAGCGATACCCGGGAACATGGTCGATCCTCCGGAAAGGACAATGTTACCGTACAGGTCTTTCCTGATATCAACATCGCACTTCATTATGGAGTTGTATGTTGTCTCGTGAATGCCTGCTGCTTCCATTCCGATCATAGACGGTTGGAACAGGACCTCCGGACATCTGAAACGCTCGTCACCAATAGTAATGACCTGCCCGTCAGGCAACTCGTAGCTCTTCTCAACAGAAGAGCTAGTCTTGGCAGTCTGTAGCTCTTGCTCATAGTCGAGGGCAATGTAAGCCAGCTTTTCCTTCACATCCCTCACGATTTCACGCTCTGCCGAGGTGGTAAAAGAATACCCACGCTCAGTCAGAATTTTCATCAAGGCATCAGTAAGGTCACGACCAGCCAAATCAAGACGAAGGATGGCATGTGGGAGGGCATAACCCTCGTAGATAGGGACAGTGTGGCTGACACCATCACCGGAATCCAACACAATACCTACATAGAGAAGAAATGAATAAAATTTAAAATCGTCAACTACATAACATACTATAGCTTTAAAACATTTTTCTACAATCAATATTTCCAAATGCACACCAATTAGTGGCATGTTAGGTGAAACCATGCACAATGAAAAGGATCATTTTCATTTTGTTCCTATGTTTCTAAAAAGGGAACATAAAACACTTCAAAATAAGTTCAAGCTATAATCTGAACTTAATCAAACAATTTTCGACAATTTCTTACCAGTTGTACGCCCACTAGCATACAGTGAAAGAACAGCCTGAATGGCGACATACATAGCCGGGGTATTAAAAGTCTCAAACATGATTTGGGTCATCTTCTCACGATTAGCTTTTGGGTTAAGAGGAGCCTCGGTTAGAAGAACCGGATGCTCTTCTGGGGCAACACGAAGCTCGTTATAGAAAGTATGATGCCAAATCTTTTCCATATCATCCCAATTGCTTACAATTCCATGCTCAATAGGGTACTTAAGAGTCAGAATACCCCTCTTAGACTGTGCCTCATCACCAACATATGCATCCTTTTGGCCCATGCCAACCATCACACCAGTGTGACGGGGACGACCTACAATGCTGGGAAACACAGCACGTGGGGCATCATCTCCAGCAAATCCAGCCTGACGAAATATTACAATTAGTTATCTCAAATATACAGAAGCATCAAACATAAATTACGGCAAAATCAACAAATGTAATTGTCTGTTATATTTTAAAAAAAGATATATTCGGTACCTTAACCATTCCTGTTCCATTGTCACAAACAAGAGGCTGAATATCCTCAGTGTCTGCCATCTTCTACAATCTGCTGGATACATTACAAATAGTCACTAGATGTGCACTGTTTCTATAAACAGACACGTAACGCGAAGTGCCAAATAAGTCCAATAATAGATTGGAAAAGGGATTTCGAATAAGGCAAGGTCCACACTGTTTTTTCTCTCCACTTCATATGACAAAGCAATATACCAAAGCCAATAATTCATTGATAGGATATCACAATTTAACCACAAATTTAGCCAAATGCTTCAATTATCTTTCATCTTGATAATGCACAAACTACATAAATGCTTGCATATTACTAGCAGGTTAAGTTAATGATGTCCAAACATTGATCATGTGTAGCGAAATAACCAGTTATAGACATACATAACAAAATGTATAACAGATAAAATGTTAATAAATATATGTTTCCATGTTCTTCATTTTGTTTAAAAAATTTATGTTCCGTTAATCATATCATTGTGATCCGATGTCACACCACAAATACAGGGCGATGCAGTTTTGCAATGTTGCGGACACATCATATGATGCGGTATGCAATTTGAAACAATGCCATGAACCATAATAGTTGGTTACTTTGTGGTTGAAAAGGATCCACAAGAAAATCATTATTACATTTCATCTTTCTCATTGAAAGGGAGATTCACAACATTTCACTTTCATTCCAAATATTGCCACTACTATCATTGCACAATGTGAACTATTACAAATCATTGTGCTATCTTAATCTCAAATAGCAATCCAAATTATTTCCTCATTCAGCTGAAAACCATGACAGATCCAATACCATTAACAATGGTGGATATAACACTCATTTTTATTCTTATTTTGGTATAATACATTACTCAATTCAACCAATCAAATAAAAAGGACTCAGATTAATGAAATATCAAACAAACCAAAATTCTAATAACAACCCAATTTCCAATATTTTTATTTGAAAAAATGGTAAAAACAAAAAGATGCAAAATTTCTCACACAAAGTTGAATAAATCAAAATCCAACAACGACCCATTTCAAATCCAACCACCAAAAAGCCAAATAAACAAAAATTTGAAGAACCCATTAAAATTGAATAAAAACTCAGAATTCAAAGCTTCAAATTTGCAGAAAACAGATCCAAATGAAAACGTAACAGATTAAGGAACAAAAACAAACCCTGGAAAGGGAAATGCCGAGAGTAATGGAAGGCAAAGAGCGAGAGAGAGAATGCACAGAGAAAGGGAAGAGATAAAGCTTTGAAGGGACCAAATGAAAATGGAAAAAATGAGATTCAATATAAGAAGCACGAGATGAAATGTGGACCGTTAGATTCAGATTTTGAATCAAAGAATTGTTCTATGAAAATGAATGGTGTTTGGTTCTTAAACCTATTCTTTATTTACTCTTTTCCACACTTTCCATTTTTCCCTTCCTATTTTCTAGTCTTTTTATTTTCAAAATTAATTCACTAATTTGTTTTACAAGGAATTCTATTTTAAATAAATTTTGATAAGTTTCATTTTTTTTATGAATCTTTTGTTAATTGTTAATAAAAATGAAAATAAAACCCTTATACTTTAATATATTAAAGATTGTATGTTTTGCAAAATTTTGTAATTTATAGTTATCATATATTGAATTAGAAATGTTTGACAAAAAACTACTTCCAATTTACTAAATAATTGAAAAAGCACACATTGTTTTTTAGTTTATATCAATATCATTCACTTTAATTATTTATCAATTAAATAATGAGATGGTGAAAAATCAAGTTTACATCTTCCAATTATTTTTTCTTCCAAACTCTAAATCAATATCGTTCATTTGTATTACTTTAATTTAAAAGTCAATAACGATTATAAATGAATGTCACATAACATAGTGTCAGCGTAGAAAGTGCTTTAATTGAAACAATTGAGAAATCTCAACTAGAAAAATGATCCAATAGATGTGGAACCTCATCTAGCCAAGTATTATCATTCAACAACTACATTATTATTTCTAGACTTGTGGAAAGATGAAAAATGAAATGGGATTAATATAACTTATATTTTATTCACACTTTTTACTAATCAATTATAATGTTTAAGTTTTAATTTTAATTTTTTTTTATGAATAACAAATAAAAAGTAGAGTTACATGAGTATGAACTAATAGTGTATACTCATATTTTCTCACAAAAATAATATATTAATAAATGGTTAGAATTGTTAAGAACAATAACACGTCCTTCCATAATTATCTCAATTACATCACAAATCTTGTGCAATTGGTAATATGATTGTATTTGACAGGGTAATTTTTTTGTTGGGTAAGGATCGAAACATTATATTATAATTGGACAAAGGGACATTGGTGTCTTTGGGAATCTAATATTATTTGTAAGGACCCAAATTCTACCCCTAAAATTTTTTCATTTATTTTAATCATTTCTACTTAATTTCCTCATGTTACTTCATACATACTTTTCTTTTAATCCTTAAATCATCCCCTTCTTTAGTTATCTCATAACTATAAACATACAATTTCAGTTTCATACCGTACTACCTTTAATTGCAGAAAAACTTAATTCATATATATATATATCATAGTAAGGGTCATCATATGTCCAGTCGAAGGGTTACAAAATTAATATACCCGTGGTTACAATTAAAGTCAACAAATATTCAAGTAGTACAAGGATAATTAAAAATCATAGAGTTTGCTCATCTCTCTAAAACTCCTAATCAAGCATCTTTAATCATCCGTTTATCTGCAATGGGATTAACATTGACAAATACACAAAGAAACACAAAAGGAGTAAGTCGTTAACTCAATAAATGTCATTATATGTTAATCCATATTTTATTAGTATTAAGTAAACAATTTAGCATAATAATACTTAAAACTTTTTCTACCATTTATATATATTTGAAAATCGTGCTACATAACTTGAGCCAAAGTTTGTTACATAGCTTGAGCCAAAGTTTGTTACATAGCTTGAGCCAAAGCTTGCTACATAGCTTGAACCAAAGCTTGCTACATCGCTTGAGCCAAAACTTGATACGTCGCTTGAGCCAAAGTTTGCTACATCGCTTGAGCCAAAGCTTGCTACATCGCTTGAGCCAAAGCTTGCTACATCGCTTGAGCCAAAGCTTGTTACATTACTTGAGCCAAAGTTTGCTACATTACTTGAGCCAAAGTCGCTACACCTCTTAGGGGTAGCTAAAAATATGTTTTCTTTTCATTGATTCACAATCAACTTATAACCAGAAAATCCACACATTTTCTTATACAATGTACAAGTTAAAGACTTATCCTTACATTGGTGAGTGTTGGAGTCAGTTTTGGGTAACTTCACAAGTTTCCTTCGCTACCTCTTCCAACCTTAGGATCTTTCATCATCCCCACCAAACAACAACAAAGTCAGTCATTTATTCAGAACAACATATAAACAACTCATAGTTCATCTTTAACCATACAAAAGATTCATACATTTTCAATGTTTCCAAAAGCACTTTCATTAGAAGTTTCCAACATTAAAACATACATATTCATCTTCTATATTACATTAGAATACATACTCATATTCTTCATCTACCATTTCACTCATTTTTCTCTTTAACCACATTTTCATTTTGGGGTTTTGGAGTTTTTCATGAATCAACCCACAAACTCTTTCCATTCTTCGAATATCAACTCTAAATCAAGAGTTTTCAAGAGAGAAACTAAATAAAACGAACCACAACTCAAAATGAAGAATTTTTTCTCACATTTTGAGAAAAGATCTCATACACCCAAAACAAGTTTGAAAGGGAAGAAGAGAGTTAGAATCAACAGATTTACCCCTTCTCTTGATTTAGAGTTAGTATTCAAAGAATGGAAAGAGTTTGTGGGTTGATTCTTGAAAACCCCAAAACCCCCAAAAAGAGAATGTGGTAAAATAGGAGATGGATGAAATGTTAGATTTAGAATGTGACTTATGAATGTTGAATGTTGATTAGAAGATGTGTAGGTGTATTTTGGATGTTTGGAAACTCTTAATAAATTAGTTTTGGAGACATTGAAAATTTATGAACCTCTTGTGTGTTTAAAGATGAAATATGGGTTGTTATGTGTTATTCTGAATAAAATGACTAACATTGTTGTTATCGGTGGGGATGAGGAAAGATCCTAAGGTTGGAGGCGGTTTCTGAGAAACTTGCAAAGTTACCAAGAACCAGTCCCCACTCTCACCAATGTAAGGATAAGTCTTTAATTGCACATTGTAATGGAAAATTTGTGGATTTTCTGGTTGATAAAGTGATTAAGATGTAAGTCGCTTATTTATTATAGACATATATGAGTATGTTTGTAATAAAGGACGCGTGGAGTTGCTAGTTATAAATTGATTGTGTATCAATGATAAGAAAATATATTTTTAGCCAATCATGAATGGTTAGCGACTTTAGCTCAAGTTATGTAGCGGAAATGAATTTACAATGGTTTACTAACTTCTTTAAAATGTGGATTTTTGTTAAATTACCTACCCGAAGTGGTAGTGGATCATTGAGAAATTACCTACCCGAACTGGCAGTGGATCATTGGGGAAATTACCTACCCGAAGTGGTAGTGGATCATGGGGAAATTACCTATCCGAAGTGGTAGTGGATCATTGGGAAAATTACCTACCCGAAGTGGTAGTGGATCATTGGGAAATTACCTACCCGAAGTGGTAGTGGATCATTGGGGAAATTACCTATCCGAAGTGGTAGTGGATCATTGTTGAGTTGTGGGCTTACCCGTAGTGGTAGCGGATTATCTGTGCAGTGTAAACGGCCGGATGTGGTAAAGAGTAAGCTTGATGTCGATGGTAATTGATGAAACAAAAAGTATTCAAAATAAAAGAATATGCATGTTATAGATTATATATTATGTGATATATATACTATAGGTCAATTATAGATAATATGGAATTATAAGACAGAAGATACGAACGTTTTTATTCATGTAATTATGAGACGTGTTTCATTTCAATGCTTATTTATATTTAAGAATGTGGATTATCTTATAATGTTATTTATTGAATTAACGACTTACTCCTTTGTATGTTTTGTGTATTTGTCATTGATAATCCCCTTGCAGATAAACAAGTAAATGGAGGATGCTTGGTTGGAAGCCTTAGGAACCTTAGACTCAGTTTTCTTTGTTTGCGTTGTTGTACTATAGCTGACTATATGCAGATTTACGTGATTGTACCCATGATTATTAGTATTTGAACAATAGTAATTTTGTGTAATGCCCTTGGAGGACTATAACTTTGGGTCCTTAGTACCCATGGAGAACTATCAGAATGAATTATGTTTTTTTTTCTGCATTATGAAAATGTGTTGTAACATGGCATGTAAATAAGGGTTGGTGAAATGATTGATGAGTGATTAAAGTATAACGATAAATGTATGTATGAATAGGTTTAAATAAGGAAAAAATTTCAAGGGTAGAATTTTGGGTCCTTACATCCCGCCCATTTTAAAAACTCAACACTGATGTTTTCGCTCAAGCGAGGTTCCTAGTTAACACCCTCTCCCTCGCCCAAGCGAGAATCCCAAGAAATCCTAGGAGCTGATACTAGGCCTCTCGCTCAAGCGAGAAACACCCAGTATATCTCAGATTCTCAGAATTTTCACTACACTTAAGAAAAATAAAATTAGGTGTTACATAATTTTACTTTTATATATGCTCCAAATTAGCATAAAAAAATTACTAACCAAGAAATACTTGCATATCAAAATAATGAAGATAAATAAAATATTGGATCATCACTATTTACTAACCAAGTGTTACTTGTGTAAATAGTGATGATTTGGAAAATAAGGAAGAATCATTGAATATATTGATTTGTTTTTTTTTTGTCTAGTGAAGTGTTATATAGTCACTATTTAATTTTTTCAACAAGATTATCGATAAGGTTAAAGTCAGAATAGAAGAGAAGGACATTGGCCCAAAATATAGTGCATAATTTTCTGACACCATGCATGAATGAACACCATGATTTATATTGAAGAAGAAAAATTAGCTCGGTAAAATAGAAAACACATAAGTTAATGGATTATGTTAATTTGAGGAGTGTAATTTGCTTCACCCAATTAACGACATTTTCTTTCTCTCATATATGAGAATAATAAATTTGTACAATTATGTATATTTAGGATTAAAAGTTATTAATAATATAATAGTCGTATACATATTTTAATCTTGAATATTTAAATGAATGTTCATATTAAATGTTCTCATTTCTAACGATAACACATTATATATAGTAATGGACAAGAAAAAGGTAAAACACACCCTTTTCCTCAATATATGGAGTGGCAATCATGAAGGATTCTAGGGACACCATCTCTTAGGATATGCAAGTATTTGTATGGTCCTAACTTTCAATTTAGTATATACTTTACAATAATAAAATATGATATAATTATACTTAAGGCCCACTTTTGTAGCCAAAAATAGTTGTCCACTAAAAACATCTTCAACCATTACAGAATATATATCCTCTGTCATGTCCTTGTATTCTAAGACTGCCAGCAAATTTTTGATAGAGAAAGAAAAGATGAGTGAGGAATAAAGTTCTTATATGAGCACTATTTGCTAGCAAATCATGATATAGATAGGATGATCAAATAGATATACCTTATTTCTAAATTATATATCATCTACATCATTTATCTTAATTTTAGGAAAATTTGTATATTAATAGATATATAATAAAATAGTTTCAATTTTCATATATTTTAAAGACATGTATTATATTAATAATGATATCTATACTATTAATAAAGTCAAAACCCAAAATAACTACTCACCGTGATGTAATTAATGATTTTCTATTTTACCCTCACTAAATTCTAATGTCTAAAAAAAATCACACAACTCAATGCAAATTATAATATATTAAACTGCAAATTATAATATATTCATTTATCGCATGTAGAACATATGTTACAAACGATAAGAAAGCGGTTTGACGAACACGACAGTGCCGGTCATCACGGTAGTATATATAAATGGAGTAGCAATAGTTTTAACTTTTTATGGTGAAATTAAGTTGATCAAAATAATTTTATTTAAATATTAACAATGTAAAAATTGTCTTCTAAATCAGTGTAAACAGATTCCCACATCATGCATACATATATATATAAACTACTTTTTTGAACTTATAAATTTACTTGAATTAGGTGTTGAAGGTATAAATATGAATTTTTTTTATAACTACACATGTTCTCATTAATTTTCTTAAAGCACAAAAACCTGAAGATTTAAATACTTATGGGATTGCCATGTCACTGCCATTTCAAACTTCAAAGTATATTTTTAAATGTTTAAATTACTTTGAAAACAAAAATTATTTGAATGATTTTCAAAATTTAAAAGAGTTATTATTTTTTGTCTTAATTGTAATTAATTATTTTTAATTGATTGTTTAAAAATCATTAATGGTAATCAATAGCAAATAAAGACTCTTAAATACATTTGTAGTATCAAAATCTATTAACCCACAGCTGGATAGCAAATGATGCACGCGACTTTTAATTGGTTGTTTTTAAAAATATTCTATAGTATTTTAAAAAACAATAATTCACTCTCTACTTCAAATAAATTTTATTATAAATACTAAATATAAATTTTTTATAAAATAAACTATGGGGAGGGATCCAATGGTTTAAATGTACTAACCAATTCAAATTATTGAATTTCCCATGAATGAATGGTCATGATGTGAAATAGGTTTTTTCCACTTACTCTTAGAGTAAATGGATCCCTCCCCGTAAACTATTATACCGTGAATGAATGAAAAGCATAAGGAATGGATTATAATCACTGTTGTTTTATGGACTAAGGATCACTTCTTCCAAAATAATAATATCATTTTCAAATCAATTAATTTCTTTCAAGTAATATAAAATTGTTATTTTTTATTCTTATAATTTTTCTTTATAATAAACTATCACTTTTTTATTGGATCGGAACAAAATTTGTTTGGGATCCTATTCTATGGGTTGGTTGGGTAGGGTGGAGTTAATGTTATGAGTGGTTGGGTAGTGATGGGTATAAGTGAAGTGAGATAATTTTATATACACTTAATCCATTATTTATGCGTATTACTTTTTTTAAAAGTCAATTATAATTAAATATGAATAATATATGATGTAGTGAAAATATAAATTATTCTTCTATTATATGTGCATTATTATTTTTCTCAAATATTATTATCCAAAATCCATTTTTATTAAATTATAGTGTTTCCTTATGCCCATATTATAAAAGCTCTCACGTTACTATAATTATTATTAATGGTTGAATCATGCTGAGTTGAAGTAGTCATTTTTTAAAAACACATGACATATTCCCAAAAACTTATTTCATAATCATCACTTCTAAAATACTAATATATATATAACAAACGTAAGTATTATATATATATATATATATATATATATATATAAAAGTATCTCAATTGGCTCAGCACTTATGTAGACAATAAGCCCAAGTTTTTAAATAAATTAACAAGTACTTTAACTTACAATATTATAATGAAATGTAATGTAATATAATAATATATGATATATTGTCATTGGTGAATAATAAACGTAATTTAATTATTGCAATGTTAAATTTTATGAAATTTATGTACTATTTTTATTTTCAACAATTAATTTTTAATGACAATGTGTTTTAAAAATTAACTTTTAAATAGTTGCATATTGAAGATTGTGCACACATTTTATTCACATTGTGGTAAAATGAAGCATATCTAGCTTATCCATAACAAAAAAAAAACTTATTTTTTTAAACCAACAGAATCGAATATATTATAAGAAAATCAATTATAAGAAGTTACATCTATAGTTAGGTAACCTTAATGTATTTCTGTTAAATTCTTCAAAAATGAATCTAGGGATAACATCCAACCAAGTGAACACTTTAGAAAAAATACCAAAAGTAGCTAGCCTATCTGCACAAGCGTTACCCTCTCTAAAAATATGTGTCACTTTGAATCTCATTAAGGAAATCCAATCCAAACATCTATGCCAACTATTAACAAGCCTCGAAGGAACAACTCCTTTCCCATTGAACATATCCACCACCAACGCAAAATTACATTCAAGCCAAATGTCCTTCCACCCCTTTTGATTAGCTATCTCAATTGCCATAATTGCAGCTTGAATTTCAGCAAATAAGGAATCTTTAATTCCAAAGAAAGCAGCAAAACCACCCATGTAATTCCATGTGCAGTCTCTAAATATGCAGCCTCCTCCTGCTAATCTTGGTGATCCATGAGCAGCACCATCGGTATTAATTTTAATCTACCCTGCTTGGGGAGCAAGCCACACCACTTCCTTGATTCTTGGAGCTTTTTGAAAGTTCTGTTTAACTTTAAACTCTTGAAGGATAACAAAGTTGGACACTGAATTATTGATCAAAAGCTTTGAATCGTTTCCGGCTAAAGATGTTGCAAGCATAATTGTAGATTGAGCCTGCAACAAATTCATATTCTTATTTTCAGATCTCTTGAAATTTCTGCAAAACCAAACAAAAACTTATTTATTGTTACTCGTGTGATTATGTATTTGCAACTTGCATGGCAACTATCTGAAAAACTGTGTGCCAATCCAGTTTCTAGAAACATTTTTTATTTTTATTATTTTTTTAAAATGATTCTGTTTTTTTTTATAAAAAGTAATATACCACAAAAAAAATTGTACTCCTTGGAACGTATTCTAAGTAGCACATCTCTTAGTTATATACAATCTTCAAGTCTTTCCTCTACTCATATGGGACTTCTTTTTTCATTTCAAAACTAATAAACCAAACAATTCCTGGAATTAAAAAAAATACAAAATAATAGCAATAAGTTCTATAAAAGAGTGCATAAAATAAAGATGTCTTACAACTTGAACCCTTATATATCAAGGAAGATTTAGATGTCTATCTCTCACATCAAACTAGACAAAATATTTTAAAGGGTATATTGTATAAAACTTGTGTGTTAAAAGACCATACACGTCCATCCCAATATTGTGAACATTCTATAAATTTATGTCCAAAAACTTCATCATAGGAAGTAGCAAACCCCACTTTCATATTCACATGAGTGAGTTTATCAAGAGCACTCGTGTAGCTTAGATACTATACTTCAAAGAGTATAGATCTCATTAAGAGTTTATATTAACTCAATCTCTCATTACTTTAGGAATTATGCTTAGTTTATAGCATGTTCATCCCATACCACTTCATGACTTTTTACTACTCAATACTCATTGAACCTATTTGTTGTGATCTCTAGTGAGTTAGATCAGATTTACCATATTGAGTGATTCATCTATCTTAGGGCAATAATCCCTTTCTTTTAAGAGTATTTCAGACTTTCTCTCTAGCGAATCTTTTAGTCAAAGGATCTGCTAGATTCCCATCAGTGTGGACATCATGACTCTAACCGCTCCAATTGAAAGTAATTAACTCTCTAATAGTACCATGCCTATGATATATCTCTCGTTTCTTAACATTGTAATAATGATTCTCAATTTTTACATTAGTTGTAATACTATAAGGAAATCGTTACAGATAAGCATCTTAGCCAAATTGCTTCTTGACTAGAACTTGCTAGTGTTATCATCTCAAATTCCATAATGAACTAAGTCAAAATAGTTTATTTCTTTGACTTCTAAAAAATAACCCATGCTAAATATTATTAGCCTCTTGCCACTTTGGAATTACTTGTGAGTGTTCCAGTCTACGTTCTATATATCCTTGAAGGATATTGAGAAACGATTTTTTCAATTAATACATCATTCATCATCAATTTGTATTAACTTACAAATAATACAATGCTAATGTAAGAAAATTGTTGGATTTATTCATGAAATCACACATTGAATACGATTTTTTCAATTAATACATCATTCATCATCAATTTGTATTAACTTACAAATAATACAATGCTAATGTAAGAAAATTGTTGGATTTATTCAAGTATGAAATCACACTATTGAATATGAGGGGAGAAATGAAAAGTTTATAAATGAAAACTAATGCCTTAAGGTTTTGGTTCAAGACGTGATGTCTTACTTGTAGCTCACCGTTCTTTCCCATATTCTGGTAACAATGGAACTCCTTAGTGATCGGAGACTCTCCCTCGAAGTCTGATCGAACAAAAGTTATACCATAAGTTCTTTCCTTAACTTGGAGAGTGGAGCAAAAAAAAAGTAAAATGATTTTTTTCTTAACATCATTATATTACATTCTATTTAATTTCATACATGTTATTACTCTTTAGGGTTCTGTAGTGAATTGGATGAAAAAAATAGTTGCGTGATAACCCTAACCCATAAGTTTTGGTTAGTTAATTGATTTTTTTGATAGAGGATGTGTGAATTTATTTAAATATCTTTAATATATATATACATATTTAATATATAATTTACCATTCACTTGTATTAAAAAAAACAATTCATCCCAATTTTATGAATATGAGTTCTTTAAATAAAATTAAATGAAAAATTATGTCATATATCATTGTAAACTCTTTATGAAACAATTATTCAACTAAGAGAATCTACCATTTGTAATATCACATATATTAATATCACCAATTCCTCGTAAAAATATAATTTTGTTCTTTGATCAAACATATATCCCTTAAACTAAATTACATCGATTATCGATTAAATGATATAAAAAATAATTAAAGTAATATTTTAATTTGTTGTTTGTGAGTATTGACAAAAATATCTGACCCGTAGGCACCCGTCAAAATATTCACAATTGATATCCATAAATATATCTTATGAATGAAAACGAGTATCATGATACCCGCCCCACAGGTACTCGCGCTAATTTTTTAATTAAATATTTTATACTTTATTATTATTGTTTTAACATTATATTTGTCTATTTTATTATTATTCCATAATAAAATTTAGTGATGAGACTTTTATCATAAAATTACTATATACATATTATATTATTCAAGTAATAATTATTTTTATATATTAATTATTGTAAAATATAATTAAAACTAAAAACCCGCTAGGTACCCGCAGATACCCACTACTTGCATGAGTACCCGCAAATAGTGCATATATGGGCATGAGTATGCACTACCCGTCCGACTCGTTGTCCTCCCCAATAGGGGTGAGCAGGACTCGACCCTAATCGCTCACCCGGTATGGCCCGATCGTGATCGGGTCTAAAAAAGGTCGGGTTTCATTGGGTCTAGGGTCGGGTTCGGGTTCAAAAATTAGACTCAGTCAATATTTAGGGTCGAGTAGTGATCAAGAATGACCCGTCCCGACCCGTCCCATGGTCACTCACTCATGATGTTTATGATTGTCTCTGTTCATATATATACAGAGTAATGATACTTTTTTGGTCGGAAATATCATTGATTCTCTACTTTTTCATTCTATATACATGTTTAATAATATATACACATATATTATTTTATATGTCAAATTACATATTCACAATAATAAATAATATTTAGAAGACTTTATGTAAAATAAGTATACGTTATATTTAATCGGGTCTAGGGTCGGGTTCGGGTATAAAGGTTGACCCTGTGAATATTTAGGGTCGGGTTAACTCCGAGTCTAGAGTCGGGATCAGGTTCAGAAAAATAGTCCGAACAACATTTAGCGCCGGGTAAGGACAAACCTTAACCCGTCCCAACTCTGCCCACGCTCACCCCTACTCCTCAATGTTATTGCTTTTTAGGGTTCCTTTAGTGGCTTGAATAAAAAAAAAATTGTTGTGTAATAACCTATGCCATATATTTTAGTTGGTCATTTGAATTTTTTAAGAGTGTAATATCTATGCATTGATAATGTAAAAATTTATATATAATCGATACATCATTCATTATTTATTTGTATTACTTTTATTTAAGAGACCAATGATAATAAAATATGAATGACAAGTGATATATTTATAGTGTAAAATCTCTTACACTGTTAGCGTACATATTTTTTTACGTATTTTTTAATAGAGGATTGATCCATTTATTTAAAGAACATAATATTTATACACTATTAGTATAAAGATTTATATACATTTATTATTTCACCTATCATTTATTTAAATTACTTTTTATTTGAAAAATTAATTAAATATGAGTGATAACGTAGTGACATTATATGTAGATGAATATATTTTTTCTCTCTCTTCTAAATATATTTATAGGAAAATGATATATCCTCCTACTAAATTCTCATATTAATCCTTCTACCCACAAGAAAGTGACACATGCCACTTGTATATCAATCACTAATAAATAAAGTATCATTTTGTGACATATATCATTTTTTTATGGGTAGAAGGATTAATAGAAGGATTTAGTAGGAGAATATAACATTAATCATATTTATAAATTTTAACATATAATCCCTTGTCTAGAGAAAGAGCAAAATATGAAGAGTTGTATTTCTCACCAATAAAGTGAGAGCATTCCATTGGAAAGTATAATCCATCATTCTTGTACATGAGAAAAAGTTAGATGAATACCTATACAATACATTATATTTAGAGACAAATATATTTATATTTTATTAGTTCTATTACTTATGATTAAATGTTGATTATAATTTAATTTTTAATATGTTACTAATATTTTACTGAATTTTTTCACATAAATATGTTTTCACACCGGTCTTTCTGATTGTATAATAAGATTATGAGTTAATTACACTCGCACTCCCCCAGTTTTAATGAAATTACACAGACCACCCCTTCATTTTTTACCCCTACAAAAAACCCCTAGTTTTTTTACATACATTATACAGGCTACACCTGCATGTGAAATAAAAATGTGATTTTTTACCTACAAAAGATGATAAATTTAATAAATTTAAACAAAATATGATATATTTCAGATACAAATCAAAATAGTATACGAATTAATACATTTTTATTTTTTGGTTCATTATTACAAAATACCTCAATAATTATAAAGGTATATTATTTAAATCAATCTTATACGATATTATAACGACAAAAAACAATGAAAATGTGTTGACTCGTATACTATTTGGATTTGTTTGCACAATATACCATATTTTGTTTAATCTCATTACATTTATCATCATTTTTTATGTAAAAAATCACATTTATTTTACACGTAAGGGTAGTCTATATAATGTACATACAAAAATCACTGTATAATAAAAAATGAAACAATGATAAGTGTAATTTTATTAAAACTTACTCTAAGATTATCAACACTTCTATCAATAATTGTAATATCACCATCCTTTTGTTTACCCATCATGTTTCGTTGCGTATTCTTCCCTTGGTAACTGCTATGCCAGCTTCCACTACTTAAATATGTAACTGCTACCAGCTTCCACTACTTAACTACATTACCAAAACCGAGCATTCAAAATACACTCTTTTTTTCTCTTTTCTTCTTCACACGTTTGAGTTTTCCAACCACAATTCCTCTTCAGCGTTGAAGATTCTTAGGGAAACTACAAGATTATCTGATTTTCATTCACACAGTTGAAGGAAAAATAAGGTCTTCAATACACTCACATTGTTGTAATAAGTGATTTCTCATTTGTTTTCTTCACATATATGTCATATTTCTAAGGTTTCCCATGAAAAAAGCAGAAACTGTTTTACTTTTATCAACCCCAGTTTTTTAAATCCTTTACAGATATCATATATTGTTTTCACTATTTACTTCTAATGAGGATTATGAATTTACAGTGTTTTGAGGTTGAGTAGAAATATCACATGTATATATGTAAGGGATGTGTGTCTCTTTCAAGCTTAGTTGTTTTTTAACACTTGACACCCCTTATACATTGAGTTAAAGATTCTGAAAAAATGCTAAAACTAGTCCTGAGTTGTTACTTTTACTTCTAGTTTTAAGGATAAAAATATAATTATAAGTGTTGTATAATGTTTTTTTTCCTTTTGATTTTGATATATTCTCTTTAATCTCACCATAAAGATTCAGTTAATCGAAAGTCTAAAACTGCGTGTATCTACTTCCATTCTCTAAATGTTTTTAGACTCATCTGTTACCGCAATCGTAAAGGTAATTTAAAACACTGGTTTCAACTAATTTTCAGTAAGAAACAATCACCCATCTTTGATAAATTATAATGATTGAGTAAATCAGTAATAAAAAGGTGATCCAAAATTTCAAATGTCATAAAACATATATTTGTGTGAAATCCAACACTGCTACTATAACATTCCTCATAGAGTAAAGCATGCATGATTTCTTTCACTGTCTAATATTTCCCAGGCCTAACTTTAACTTAGTTTTTTAATCCTTTTTTCATTACTTGGAAGAGAATGGCTAAAAGTTATGAGGGAGAAGCAATAGGAATCGACCTTGGCACTACTTACTCTTGTGTTGCAGTATGGCAAGAGCAACATTTTCGAGTCGAAATCATCCACAATGACCAAGGAAATAGAACAACACCTTCTTGTGTTGCTTTCACTAACACCCAAAGATTGATTGGTGATGCTGCTAAGAACCATGCTGCCATTAGTCCAACCAATTCTGTCTTCGGTACGATTATTCATCATCATTACTTTATCTTTTCTTTTACGTCGATGTTATAAATTGCATTCTACAACCGTAATTGTAGTCACTATTTCGTAGCTTTTGGAGTCTGTGCAACCGAAATTTAGAACACTGGTTTAGGTTTAATACTAGCTGAGAGTTGTTGTTATTATTTTTACAGATGCTAAGAGGTTAATTGGTAGGAGATTTAGTGACCCAGTTATTCAGAATGATTTGATGTTTTGGCCATTCAAGGTCATTGCTGATACTCATGACAAACCTGTGATAGTTGTTACATACAAGGGTGTAGAAAAACACTTTTCTGCTGTGGAAATTTCATCTATGGTTCTCAAAAAGATGCATGAGATTGCAGAAACCTATTTAGGGTCACCTATAAAGAATGCAGTTGTTACTGTTCCTGCATATTTCAATGATTCTCAGCGTCGAGCTACTAGAGATGCTGGTGCAATTGCTGGCCTCAATATTATGAGGATAATCAATGAACCTACTGCTGCAGCACTTGCATATGGCCTTGGAAAAAGAAGTAATTGTGTTAGAGGGTGTAATATTTTCATCTTTGATCTTGGTGGTGGTACTTTTGATGTATCTATCCTTACAATTAAGAACAATGTCTTTGAAGTTAAGGCCACTTCTGGAGACACTCACCTTGGTGGAGTGGACTTTGATAATAGAATGGTGAACCATTTTGTAGAAGAGTTGAAGTTGAAGAAAAAAGTGGACATTAGTGGAAACCCTAAAGCATTGAGGAGGTTAAGAACTGCATGTGAGAGAGCAAAAAGAACACTCTCTTTTGCTTTTGATACAACCATTGAAGTAGATGCTTTATTTCAAGGGATTGATTTTTGTTCATCAATTACTCGTGCAAAGTTTGAGCAACTCAACATGAACTATTTCATAAAATGTATGGAAACTGTTGAGAAGTGTCTTATTGATGCTAAAATGGACAAAAGTTCTATACATGACGTTGTTCTTGTTGGTGGTTCTTCTAGGATTCCAAAAGTGCAGCAACTATTACAAGACTTCTTCAATGGGAAGACTCTTTGCAATAACATAAACCCTGATGAAGCAGTTGCTTATGGTGCAGCTCTTCAGGCTGCAATGTTGAGTGGTAAAAGTAATTTTCTTCAAAACTTGGTGCTATTGGATGTTACTCCATTGTCACTAGGTATATCAATAAAAGGAGATCTCATGAGTATTTTGATTCCTAGGAATACTACTATTCCTTCAAAGAGAAAAGAATATTATTATACAACTTGTGATTACCAAACAAGGTGGTTGATTGAGGTGTATGAAGGTGAGAGGATAAGAGCTAGTGATAACAACTTGTTAGGTTTCTTCACTCTTTCTGGCTTAACTCCTGCTCTTAGAGGCCATAAAATGGTTGCATACTTTGATATTGATGCTGATGGTATCCTTAATGTGTTTGCCATGGATGAAACAAGTGGTTGCAAGAATGAGATTACCATAAATTATAACGAAGGACTACTTTCAACTCAAGAAATAAAGAGAATGATTCTAGAAGCTGAGGTATACAAAGATGAAGATAACCAATATCTGAAGAAGGCTAGAGCAATGAATGCATTAGATGATTATGTTTATAAGATGAAGAGTGCTATAAATGATGTTGAGACTAGTTCTAAGCTTAAAATGCAAGACAAGATGAAGATCACATCAGCAATTGAAAAGGCTAGAAATTTGGTTGATGGTAATTCCAAGCCAGAAATAGCTGTGATTGAAGATTATCTGAAGGAGGTAGAGGTTCTCATAAATGCAAATCATTATAACTGATAGTACCTAAAATCAGTTTTGATATAATAGTTTTTTCTAAAACCTTAATAAGTACTTTTATGCAGACTTAGCATGTTTCTACACTTGCTAAAATCACTCTATGTTTGTCAATTTTCAACAATATGTTTTGTACCCTTTTGTTACATTACATATATTGCAGTTTAGTTTCTAGAACCTGGCCCTTTTTATCTGAGATCCTGTAATTAGAGTAATCTTTTTTTGCACCCCATTTTCAATTCTGACTTTGGAAATAATATAGTTATACTACATATAATGCATTCAACACTTCTTCAATGTGATACATAACATATATCCTTAGAAATTTTCTGAGATGAAATTGCCGCCTCATATTTTTCAAAAAGTGTAACTATAATCTTTTGAACTATTCTAGAATCAGAAAATTGGATACCAAAGAGTTTTACATTGTTAAAAATGGTGGGTGAAACACTACAAATAGCACTTTGAAGAGTTTGAATGACATAATCTTGTTCAATTGCTTCCCAAGGATCATTACCATCTAACAAAACTTCCATTATAACAACACATATATGATACTGCTTATTCAAATCTGCGCTCTTGATTTTAGATCCATATATCCATATTAACAACGTTCATTTAAGCAAACACTATTGATGTTCTATCATCTCGTATTTAACAGCGTTGTTATAAGAAATACTATTGAATGACAGATATTAAATGAGAATTCTGACATAAAAATAATCATTATGAGAAAAGAAAATCAAATAATACCTAAAATAAATCAATACAATTTATCAATTACAGTCCTATATATATGTTACATAAAGAAAATTATATTCCTATCTCCCCAATCTAATGGCAATCTCCTATATGGCAACTAAAGCAAAATTGTTCCTCACTAAGACATTTTGTTTTCAAGAATCCTAAATTCTTTCTCCCTCCATGTAAAGTGAACCATGGCTGCATATTCTAATAACACTATTTTTCTATTTATTACTTTAATATTAGCCACCTCACCATCATTCAACATTAACTTGGATGCTATATAATATATTTAAGGAATCTTTTGCTTTCATGGTAATGTTTGCAAGACTCTGAAGCAACCAATGCATGTCAACTAGGTAGCTTGTAAATCTTACAATACCCTTTAAAAATTATTATTTTATTCAAGTCTTTGTTGAACCAAAAATGTATATTATTATTATTATTTCATTTAACTTATTTTAAAATATCAATAAATTAAACATCTAGACTTTTTTTCCAACTTCTATATGGATCCAAACATAGCAATTAAGAAAAAATATATGAAGTAAATAATGTTCATATATTTTTCCTATTTGATAATGTTCTTCTTGTCTTCAAATCATAGTTCATAAGTTTCATAGTCTTATTTTCCTATTTGATAATGCATTTTAACTTCAAGCTCTTGTAATCGTGGTTTGTTCACTTTCTCATGCATATGGGCTTGCCTTACTACAAGAAAATCCAGAAGTTTTGAAGCATCATTCAGCTAGTAACAACATATTTGGAAACAACATATTTGGTTAACGTGGAATGACACCACCTTCAACTTAAACAAGTCGACAATACAACACATCAAGGATTTTATGGTCGTGAAACCATGACTTTGGATCAACTGAAGAAATACATGTATGCATCATCTTATTTTAGTTTGGTTTCAAATTCTTGTAAATGTTACATTCATTACTGTTGGACCAGACTGTGACTGGGAAGCCTCCAACCACTTGAGAGTTCCATTGTTACTGGGGTATGGGAAGAGTGAAGAGCCACAAGTGATGTACTACGCCTTGAACCAAAATCTTAAGGCATTAGTTTCATGAGTCTTTTGTACTTATAAATTCTTTTACTCCTCTCGCATATCTACAATATAGTTATGGAAACTCCAAAAACCATACTATATATTGTGGTTTTAGAATTCAATTTAAAACAGTCAGTGTTTATATGTTTTGGAAGCTTAGAGTAACACATGATGTGTGTGGTACCCTTCACCCCTCCATAGAATGTTGGGAAGATATATGGAAGAAAGACTTGATGTCTCAAATCGTATCCCAAGTTTTGTGTCGCACCAATGAAAATATGCTATATTAATTAAAAATAAATTAAAAATTCATTATTCTATTTTTGCTTCAACGAGACATAATTTCGGACGAAAACTGATCATTTCCATTAATGGAGAGACAAATACTTATTTTTAATGGCAAAATGGTAATTCCATTGTAATTGAAAGAATAAATGTGTAATTGAAAATTGTACTTTCCTTTATTTTTTGAAGCATTTGCCACTATCCTAGCTCGTCTCCGACATGCTTTAAGACGATAAATCCATGGTGCTGAAGCTGGCTTTTATCACTAAATTCCTTTTATTTTAAGGAAAAAGAAGGAAAAAATCATTTTATTCAACAACCGAAACACATAAAATTGCTGCTTAAAATATAATCCACAATAAGTTACAAACAAGTGATTAATTATGAATAATGAACTTGAACTACAAGACCAAATTTGGGATGAGAAGAAAGAATCACAAATCCATTAACATGATAATTAATTATGATATTATGGTAATTATTATGTTTTCTTTGGCAAAGCCAATGAAGTGAAAACAGATGCAATGGCAGTGAAAAGAAAAGCAAAAAGAAGAAGAGTAGCTGAGGCATTTGCCTTTGCAAAAAATGAGTTAAAGGGAAGTTCCTGTGCTTTGAAGAATGAGTGCAGATCATCAGAAACACCATATCCAGCAGCTGAACCAGAAATTAGAAGGTATGATATAATCTGTTCAAGGAAACAAACCAAAGTTTGGTTGAAAGAGACTTATTGATGAAACGAGAGAATACATGAATGAGAAATAAAGAAAACTTAAAGAGAATAATGAGAGAAAGAAAATTTTATTGAAGAGTACTCTCATTATTGAATTACATTGTTTCTCATTGTTTCATTGTATTGAATGAAACTAAATTACAAGGATTATAACGATCACATTTTATATATTACATTGTCTAACTAATAATTGACTGGCTTGAAACAACTAATAATTAATCGATTAATTAAACTGTTAATTAATCAATTAACTCTTACAGAATTACAACAATTTCAATATATCCATATAATCGATTAACCATATTGTTAATCGATTATCACATACAAATTATCAGCTATTTTAATAATTACCTTAAACACACTATCATATAATAATAAATATTGTATCTAGTCAATGTTTCAAATAATGATAATAATTGTCGTTGCGGTTGCATTTATTGAAATTGTCGAAAGTTTTGACCAAATTGTAGCTATGTAAAGTTGTTACTTAGACTCTCAAAACTTTATTATTAATTATAACAACTAGTGCAATAGTGCAATTTAAAAACATTATTTATAAAATTGTTTAAAAAGAGGATGTGGTCAACAATTAATATATTAAGTTGGAAAAAGTTTAGTTTTTTTTCCTCTCCAGATCATTTGATTCCACTTTTAGCAACAAACATAACCTAGCATCAAAGGTTAAGAGAAACAACAAAAATAGTTCTTAGAAAAACATGATTACATAAGCTTGAAGAGGAGTAATTAATAGTATGATGTACCTTGTCACCAAAGAAATCAAAGAAATAGCCTCCATCACCACTTATTACACGTTTTCCTGAGACTACAATGAAGATTGAGAGTGCCATTTGTAGAATGTTGTATGCAAACCCAATGACTATTGTAGAGAGCATGTATCTACATTTTCAAATTTGTACCTAGTTAACAATCATTATCCTTATTTCATGGATCAATGATTTTAACCAAATCTAATTTTTTTTCGTACTACCAAGGGTATTTCTTCACCCTATGGGTTAAGAATTAATCCCTTTTGGGGTGCGTGACTGTCTCTCCCAATAAGGAACAAAGATACTCTCCATTAGTAGAAAGACAAATACTTATTTTTTATTGTATTTTTAATGGCAAAAATGTCAGTTCAATATATATAAAAGAATAAAAATATCTTAAAATGTTATGTTTTCCTTTAATATTTGTGGTATTTGCCTTTCCATTAATCGAGAGGATCTAACTCCCCAACAAGTGTCGTTGCCAGAAATCAAAACCTTTATCTTTTGGGTTTTCTGGGGATCTAGCAGTGTCTTACATCATTATACAAACGCGTTATTAATCAAAAGTAATATGTTAATCATACATTAATAAATTAAAATTATGTGAATATATATAGAAGTAATATGTGTTTGAAAACATTGGGTGTATATGCATGAACTAATTATAATGATTACCTGTAAGCATGAAAGTCATTGAACTTGGCTTCAAGTGGGCCATTAGTTGTATCTTCTGTACCCTTGTTTATGGCTATGAGTATGAGTGCAATCAAAAGGAACACAAAGGTTAAGACCCTTAATGCAAGAACAACACTTTTAGAAATAGTGGAAGTTGAGGGTGTGCTATCCATCTCAAGCTTCTTCTTAATGTTACTACACAAATTAAAAAGTTAGTTAGGTATGGGTCTTTTTATAACCTGGATTAGTTCTAGTCCTTGTTTTCATAGGATAATGTCAAAGTCAAATTGCCAGGTAGATATATAAATTGTTAAGGTTCATATCAAAACTAATTAGCAATGAGAGGAGTAGTTCAACAGGTGTTTAAACGTTTTCCGATACAATGAGGTAAACGATGTGAGACTTACTTCCCAATATGTCCCCTCAAGTCTATCGGATCAGGCAAAAAATTACATTTGACCTATAACTAAAAGATATATTTTGGCCCATGACAACTGAAAAGAAGTTGAGCTCTGACTTTGATATCATGTTAATGTTCAATCTGAAAACCAATTAAAAATGAGAGGAGTAACCCAACAATATTTAAACTTTTCCCGAGATAATAAGGTATGCGATATAAGATTTAATTCCCAACATAGATAGAATGAGTATGAATTAATAAAATAACTCTATGGTTGCGTAAGAATTTCTTGGAAAGCTCTTCGATATCATTGACTTCAAATATGTTGACCTTAGCTGGAGTATTATTTACTAAAAGATTCTCATCATAATTTGATTCATTCTATTTTTATATGAGTTGGGAAGACTTATAGTTACATGTTTATGGTCCAATAAAATAAGTGTATGACATCAAGAAATAAAAAAGAGTGAGGATGATTTAAAAATCTAAGTATGAAGATATTTTACAAATCTAAGTATGAGGATCATTTAGAAAAAAAAAAGTGAAATTAAATATGATTCATTTTATTTTTTATATGCCTTCTAAGTATGAGGCTAGGTTACAAAATTCTCCTATTATATAGCTAATAATTATGAAAAAAAGATTTTCTTATTTTGGGCCTTAAGGAATAAGTTTAATAAGCTAAAAAATGGTCATTAGTGTGAAAGTGCAATCAAATAGTTCAACTAGCTTTCTATATCCTTTATTGAGTATTATAGCACTCGGAAAATAAAATCATTAACAAAAACACAATTTTATCCCAAATGCATTTGTCAATTTTTTTTCAGTTGACTAAATAAAACTCTATGTATTGGGCTAAATTATAATATTTAAATAGTTCAACTTAGGTTGATTTGGCATATGAAATTACAATTTATGATTTGGAATGTAATTTCAATTTCATTAATTAAAATTGGTTAGAAATCATAAAAACAAGTCTAGATGAAAATAATGATATAATATAATTATTTTTCATAGGAAGATAAATTTTCTCTATTTAATAATGAAAATAAATTGTCTTTTTAGTACTACCAAGTACATCAATAAAGCTATATCAAATAATAATTATGTCATGCATTTTTCACTTAATTTGAGCAAATGGGAAAAAAAAGTGGTCAATTGTTTTAACATATGGTGACAAAAATGGTGACCTATTGTATGAGAGACTATTTTCAAAATTTCAATTATAATTATTCATAAGTAGGAATGAGTTCAAGAATATTTCTAATCCCTACATTTAAGAAAACAATTTAGATATAATGTTTCTAATCACAATTCTAAAAAATATATATATATAACCTATTGATTTTAGCAAGAATTCACTAATCAGCTTCAGTCATATACAAATTGAAAATTGAAAAGAGGCTTCCCAACAAAGTATATACATAAGTTAATTTTTGAAATATTATCAATCTTCTAAGTTAATTTTTGTTTTCATATTTGTCCCATTTTTCAACTATGAATCAAGGTGCAATTCTTAAGCTGGCTTGGCAAATGCAATCTTCTTGTCATGAATGAACCAACTTCTGTAGAAACAGATTTTATAGAGCTTGTAGGCCTACTACTAGTTATATTAAATCCTCTATTTGTTTTTGGAATCAAGAATATTGGTGCAGCTCATGGTTCTCCTGGTCATGCGGGGGATGGGGCATTTTTAGAGACTGTTTTGGTGCATTCTTGGTAGGAATGGCAACGGGACGGATCGGGTTGGGTTTGTACTTACCCAACCCCGAACCCGAATTAAGCTGGGTTGGAAACAATGATACCATACTTGAACCCGTCATGTTTCGGGTAACCCAAACCCGAATGAAACATACATTTTTATACATATACCTTATATATATATATAGTACAAAGACAAACCTTCGTTCAAATACTACAATAGTAGCAGCTGCATCACATTCAATTGAATGTTCAAAATCTGGAGGTAAATAAGCATAGGAGTCCAGAAAGAAAGACTAAAGACACTGGAACAATCATAGTGGCAGTATATTTCCACTAATCAATTTATATATATATATATATATATATAGTGTGTATATATAGTATATATATATATATGTGTGAAATATATATATACATATATAGTTTTTATATATGTATCTATGTGTAATTTTATAATTTAATATATATTAATCGGGTTTCGGGGTAAGGTATTAATAATACCAAACCTGAAATTTGAACTCGGGTAAAACCCGAGCCCGAACCCGAACTCAATCACATCAGGTTTCCCCGTTAAATTCGGGTTGAGTTCAGGCGGACCTGTGGGTTCGGTTTTCATTGTCATCCCTAATTCTGTGGTTGTTTTGCAACTTATTTGGACATTCATGACTCTCTTTATGCGGAAGTGCTTTATGTGAGTGTAGCTGTGAAGATAGCTCACTCAAAGGGCTAGAATGCTATTTGATTAGAGTGTGACTCAAGCATGGTGGTCGATATTTTCAATTCTTGAAATCATTGGTGTGTTTTCCTCAACTCTTTGGAGTTTAGAATTACTCACATTTTCAGAGAGAGATACTTGTGCCGACAAACTAGCCACATTTGGAGTGATGTCCAAGATGGATTCTTGGTAGGACCTCTCCCCCTGTCTTTTTGCTCGAGGAGTACATTAGAAATGAACAAAGATCCTCTCCATTAATGGAGAGGCAAATATACATATTTTTCTTTGTTTTTAATGATAAAAGTGTAATTTCATTGTATTAAAATGATAAAGATGTCATTGAAAATTATGTTTTCCTTTACTTTTTGAAGCATTTGTCTCTTCAATAATAGAGATCATCCTAACTCAATAGAAATAAGCTTGAATTGTCTAACTATATATTTAAGCATTTGTAATCTTTCCTAGGCCCTCTTGTAACTTCCTAAATTTCTAACAAAGTTTTGGGTGTGTTGCCACCCTTGCCTTAAAAAAAAATAGCTTTTGGAATTATTTTTTTTGTTTTTATTTATGTTTTTAAATGGATCATATAGGTTGTTTTTCAATACCTTTGAAGTTTAAAATTTATTTTTTAATGATTATGTTTTAGAAAAAGTAATAGTGAGATCTAATATATCTTTATTTCTAAATTTTAATTGAGAATTGTGAAGTAAAAATGTTGGTTCTAAAAAGCATAACCATAGGTGTAGTAGAGTAATAGATCAAGAATCACACAATCTAATATAGGAATAGAGATTAGATGCATAGAGCATGTTTCCCATCCACCATGTGAATTTGTTTCACGAACTTATATTATCTCTATTAATGAAGAGACAAATACATGTTTTCCCTTTGTTTTTAATAGTAAAAAATGTAATTTCATTGTAAATAAAAAGAATATGTGTCCTTGAAAGTTATATTTTCCTTTGATTGTTGAATCATTTTTTTCTATTCATTAATGGAAAGGATTCGAACTCATAGATAACAGCATCTCATGTTTCATGAGTGAGGGTCTAAACTCTGAATCATGCATCATCTATAACATGGGAAGGTACTTGGCTAAGTAAAGTTGTAAGGGTCCCCCACCTTAGCCATTTGCATACTGACTCTCATGCCTTTTTCCTCCCTACCTTAACAAAGGTCTTTGCCCTACAACACCATTCTTTGTCCTTCTATTGTCTCCCAAATTTGTACTTTTTTTTCTTTTCTGTAAACCCAAAATTCTTGAAACCCAAATAATATTTTATTAATTTGAGTTGAGTAGAGAGGTGTCATTTAAGAATTGCATGATATACTATATAAATATAAAAGATCAAACTGTTACATAATCGAATTAAGATTATCTCAAATATTGAACACTTTAGTACTAGAATCTAAATGAGAGTAAAATTTTATAATTATTTAATTAAAAATAATTAATAATCTAAATCCTTAAAAAAACTTGGTAGCATTTTTATCTTATGCACTCTTCTTAATCATTTTAATTAAAGGTGTTTTGGGTTTATGTTGTTTTTTTTATTTGTGAGAAAAATAAAATATAAATCACTAATTTAAAGAATGAGGAGAGATTTACTCATCGTTATAAAAATCTACCGTACCAACCGGTTCAACCGGAAAACTGGTGAATTGGACCCCTAACCAGTACGGCACAAATGTTATACTGCATAAGCAACAAAACCGGTGAAAATCGATTTAAACCGACCGATTTTGGTCAAAATCGGTGAACCGGTAGAAACCGACCGGTTTATGCTTATGCCTTATTTCATATATTTTCCAATGTTCCTCTTACCCTGCTTTAGTAATTCATTAATCTGTTTGATATTGTAATTAATGGAGGTGGAAAACTTTCTAAAGTTTTCTAATACATTGACTTGTGAGCACACAATTCACCATTTAGTTGTTTCAACATTCATAATTTATTAAAACATTTACTTTTACATTACCATAATCAAATATAGAATTAGGATAATGTATAATACCAAGTCTAGGATATGACACACCTCTTTGATTTTATTAAAGACTTAATGTTGTTTGTTTGTGTGAATTTGGAGTAGATTATGAATATGAATTATAAAGTTAAATATCTACTTATTTAATTTTTTTGTTATAGGTTAATATATATATATAAGCATGTATTTTCGGTTTACTGGCATGCGATTTAATTACTGAACCACTGGTTGGACCACTATATCACTATACCACTCAATGTTATGAAACCCGAGTCGGACATCAAGCCGGAAGAGCTTCTATATTAGGTCTAACCGGTTTAAACAGTTAAGCCGTCCGGTCCGACCGAATGATTTTAAATATAATGAATAATTTATATATATAAATATATAATTATATATAAATGTAAATTTTATATAATCAATATATCTATATAACTATATTGAAGTAACTTATTTCCATCTTTTTTGGACTAAAATAAAACAAAACATTATAGTAATGTTTCATCTTTTAAATTTTAAGTGAACCGTCCGGTTTTTCCCGGGTTATTCTGGTTTAACCGGGTTTAGCATGGTTGAACCGGAATTTCTCCGGTTCAAAGCGGTCCAACTACTCATTCGGTTAAGACTACAAAATGGAGTCGTTTTCAAGTCCGATCAGCGATCGAACCGGTCAAACCGTTCTGTCCGATCCGGTTATCACAACACTGATACTAGTACCATGACCGGTTTGATAACCGGTACGGTTTTAATAACATTGGATTTACTTACTTCAAGAGTAAGTTTTTTAAATTTACTCTACATTTTAGCCATCAATTCTAGGAAATCTAATGGTTTAGATCTACTCTCTAATTCAAACCATTGGATTCCCTAAAATTAATGGCTAAAATTGATGGCTAAGATTTAAACTTACTCTTGGAATAAGTGAATCCCTACCTTAACAACTTAATTATATTTTGGCCTAATAGAAATCTCATCATTTTGTAATGAATAAAAAATAGTGAAAATTTATTGATTCTTATACTATTACATTTATCATCATTTTTATTTAAAAACAACACTTATTTCTCATGCAATGGTATTTAGTGTAATATATATATATAAATTAAGAGATTTTTGTAGGTGTAAAAAATGGAGAATTGATTTTTATAATTTTCCTAAAACTCTTAAAATATTAGTGTAATTTAGTCAATTATTTATGGGTGAAAACGTTGTAACTGCATGTCTTCCAAATTCGCTAGAGAGCAATGACAAAAATCGTATGCTGCTCACACCTACACTAGCACACGATCTGCAACAACAGAAGCATGCTTGGACTGTTCCTGTAAACGTTATACTTTGTTAATAGCCATATTTATATTTATGAGCTAACATTAAACCTAATTTAAAAATATATTATTTTCAAGCCAAAAAACAAATTTTATTAATAGGGTACTAAACGTATTGAATTACAAAAAATTACTAGACCATATAATTTAGAAAAACATGTTGTATCTAAAGAAATATAAGTAGTTTAAAACAATTTCATAAAACAATCATGTGGTTCACAACTCAGTTAGAGTAGGTTACTGTAGGTTTGCGGCCTCGGCCATTAATATAGTAGCCGCATTCGTGCAACGGTAGTTGACCGCAATTGCAATATAACTACTCGGATTTAGGGGCAGCTGTCCCCTTTCCCTAAATTAAAAAAAATATTTTTCATTTTTTACTTACAAGAATACATTTTTTGTTCTACAAAGTATGTTGATCCATGTGTCACTTGTTATAGTTCAGTACTAAGCTATTAAACTTTTAAATAATAAAAATGATACATTGAGTGACATACTTTTTAGAATAACACATACTTCATTTACCTACAACCAAATGATGTCTTTATGGAGATACTAATTGGAACTCACATATTTATTTAATTTGTAGCATGATAAATAAATATAGTACATTCTAAAAATTATATATAATTGACCAAATTATCTTACACGTATAAATGTTTATGTTGCTCATAATAATATAACTTCATTTGGCTTCAGAGAGATTTTACACTTGATGAAAGAAATTATATATGTTGATAATCCTTATACTAAAGATGCTTATAAGTTATTTAATATTTATAATATATGTATTTTTTGTCCAAAAATTATATCCTATGAATTTTAATGAGCAAATGATTGGTTTGAAATGTCAATTTCAAAATTTTGTTATTAGTGTCGTTAGTCATTCAAGTTTGAAAAATTCTCAACCATATGTTGTCAATCGTATATTATTTTAAAAGTTATTCATTTTATTTTAGCTATTGTAGTTCAACTACTACATAATATCATTTTCAATAATAAAGACAACCAAACAAAATTATGTAGTAAGATAGAAGACGAATTTCTTGCAGAATATATAGTGATTTATATTGAAAAATAGCTGAAATTGTATCATATGTATGATTCTTTATATTCTTCCTTACTGTTAATTGACAAATTGATCATATATTATACAATTTTTGTACGATACTTTAATTACTTAATCAACTCAAATGAATGAAATTGTACTAATACATGATTAAAACTTATTTAAATGGTCAAGTCTCACGTCTGAAGTGTTTTGTAGGTTTAATCGAGATGAATAATTGCAAAAAATAAGTTTCGGACAAAAGCAAGAATTCAATCATGAGTTGTCCGAGTAAAATTGCAATAACTCATTCGTTCACTTGGATCGAGCTGAATTTTATATATGTTGTTCCTAACTGATGGACGATTGGATAAACAAAATTAGCAAAACTCGATGCGTTGAAAGCATGTAAATAATTTACTGTGTCAAATATTCTGATTCTATTAAGGCGAGGTCTTGGTTATGGTTTCCTTCCCGTTTGGAGTGTAACTTATTTTCTTTTGCGAACTGGTGTGTGGACCTTGGGGTCGCATGGTAGGAAGTTTGTAATGTTGGCTTTGTTCTTCTGTCACTGTTGTAATTTTGGGTGAGCACCCCTTGTGCTTTTACTTCAATTCTCTTTGCTTATAAAGAAAAGGTGTTGGAGAATAACATCAGTAATCACATGGTGTAGATGCCACATGGAAAAATGTATTGAGTAAGGATTATCTTCAATACGGGAGATCAACTACAACAAAAATAAAATATTATGACACTTTTATATTTTTATTTATAATGAAATAACATTTTTGTATTGAAAGCAAAATGAGAAATAAGAACTCCGGTCCCGAAGGGTCCTTATTCAAAACAGTGCTGTGGAATTGAATTCAACATAATGGAACTTGGAAAATTTTCAAAATGCACTAGTTATGTAGATTATTTTTTTTAAATAAGGGTTGGGTGCTAAAACACACCCAATTTCATTAATAAAATATGATAAAGAATGTACAAAAAGATAAAAACCAAGAAAATTAATCACTTAGTAGAACAAGAATGTAGTTGAGCGAGATTCACTCGTTGAGCGATAAAATAGAACAAGATTCCCTTAATAATAAATTAATTCAATGTCACTGACCGAAGCTGATCTCGTAAACAAAAATTATAAAGTCGTTGAGTAAGGATCAATATTTGTTGAGCAAGATGATCTAAACACGCTGATTCACTCTCGCTTAGCGAGAATAAGGATGACTGATGAGCGAGATGAATTCTAGTTGAGCGAGACCTCTACTCTAGAATAATTGCAAAATCATAAATTACAATAGACCAAATATAATCAAAAAGCAACATTTGAATCTATAGTTTGGTAAACCAAATCTATTCTAAAGAATTCAACCTTGATGAATTCAGGAATTAACATCATTCCATAAGTTGCAAGTAAATTTACATGGATATTCATGAAGATTAATTTTACATGAAAGTGAAAAGGCTGTTAATAAAATTATTATATAAAAAAACCCAATAATGACTTTTTTTTATTGGAAATAAACAAAGGTCCATTCGATTGTGACACTTCTACGAAAGTCCCCACCATTTGTCCATGACTCAACACCTTTTTATTTTTTTAATATCCTTAGAGTATTGAATTGTTTTTCCACTGTCTCATTCTTTATCTTATATTTATTTATACTTTTCATCAACTTAAAAATACTTACTCTAATAGTAACTCTCTATCTTTTATCTCTAAAAGAACGAATTACAAAATAGGAACCATAATAAAAACGTTTTCCATAATTGTGTTCTAATTTATTTTGAACATAAAAAGCCTTAGAGAAACGAATACATTACTATATATATTAATGTAAAGAAGACTTGAACTAGGGCTAGGAATTATCTCTTAACATGCATGGTGATTGGAAAGTAAATTGATGTGACAATAAGAGAATGAAGAAGATCATAAAGGTGCTTATATAGAATAAGTAACTCATTTGGTGCTCTTCAATAATCAATTGCACTCACACATTTTAATAAACAACAAAAAGAGGAAAGAGCGAGGAAATAAGGGACTAATAGCTAGAGAGAGAAAAGGTGAAAGAAAGAACAAAAATAAATAAACACAACACAACACCATGAGTGGAATTAATATCACCTATCCCATTTTTTATGTTCTAAGTGTGTTTCAATCCACTTAAAAACTATTACGTAATTAAAATAAAAAAAAAAAACATAAAATATTTTTTTCTACATTAGGTGGTACAATGTGATTAGTTTGAGACATAGAGACAAAAAAATTTGGGATATGAGATCCTTATTCAAGTAAGTGGAGATCAGTTGTCTCAAAATGATTACGCCTTCATGTCTCAAACCAATTATTTTTATCCAAATAACATAAAAATGTTAATTTGAATTTTTTTATAATTCTTTTTTTTAATAAAGTGTCAATTTTTTATTGGATCGAGACAAGAAATTAAGAGATGAATGAAGACATGTAATCTATCCTCTATCCCACAACCTCCTTTATCTTTTCCACTCTCCTTTTGATATCTTTCTTTGCAACTCTCTCATGTTGATGTGATTCTCCACCCACATAAACATCCAAAGAACCCTTCAAACTTTTACAAAAGAAAAATCTCTCTCTCTCTCTCTCTATTAAGAGTAGCCATGGTCTTTCCTTCCATTTCAATCTATCTAGATCCACCCAACTTCTCACAACAAGTAAGGATTAAATTCTTTCAATTATCTTCTATATTTTTTTTTTCTTTTCATCTATTTCTTTAGATTCTTCATCAATAAAGGTAAGAACATAATTGATAAGAAATAGATACTCTTTCACACTTTATAAATCTTTTTTATCTTCCTTGAATATACCATTTTTTTTCTTCTTTCAATTCTATAGTTTCTTTTTCCTTTGTCTTACACTTATGAAATACTACAAACTTCACAGCAACCTAATCAGCAAGGAGGAATTGGAACACAAAATTTTCAAACCCTACCTCCACTACATCCACCTCCTCCAACGACTGCACCAGTCGTTGAAGGTGGTAACTATCAGGGCTCTATCAGACCAGGATCAATGGTCGATAGAGCTCGATCGGCAAAGATACATCAACCAGATATCACATCAAAGTGTCCAAGATGTGATTCCACAAACACCAAGTTCTGCTACTACAACAACTACAGCCTTTCGCAGCCTCGCCATTTCTGCAAGACTTGCCGTCGTTACTGGACAAGAGGTGGTGCACTAAGAAACGTGCCAGTTGGTGGTGGCTTCAGAAGAAACAAAAGAAGCAAAGGAAGCAACAATAGATCAAAATCACCAATGAAAAGTGCAGTTTCTATATCTGCAAGTACAAATTCTAATAATTCTTCTAGTGTCTGCACTAATAGTACTCATATGATGAATAATTTTTCAACTCATTTCCCATTATTGCCAACTTTGCATCATAACTCCTATATTGACTACATTTCTGAGAGCACTGGCTTGCATTTTGGAACATTATCAACACCATTAGATGCCAGAAATGGAAATAATACTACTGGTGCTGGTGGTGGAAGTGATGCTGAGTTTCAAATTGGTACTAGTTCATCAAGTGGTAATGGTAATAATAATGGTGGTTCTTTAGTTTCAAATGGCATTCATTTTGAGCAATGGATGTTACCTAATTTTCAACAAGTTCATCAGCAACAGTTTCCTAATTTCTTGACTAACTTGGAAACACAGATTGGGTTGTTTAAGTTTGATGGAGAAAAAACTGAACCACCAAGTTATGCTAGAGATGGAGGAATGAAGTTTTTGTCTAAGTCCTTGGATTCTAGTGTTAGTGGGATAAATCCTCAGATTAACACAACTAATATGGAAGAAAATCAAGGGTTGAGAAAAAATATTTTGGGTACTAATTCAGGAAATAATATACTATGGAGTGGAAGTGGCACTGCATGGACTGAACTTCCTAGTTTCACTCCATCAACCAACTAAGACATATGATATATCTTTCTAGTGTTTTAAATTGTGGTTTCAGTTATTTATGTTTATCGTAATTATGGCGCATCAAACGGTATGATAATTAAAACCCAGAAATATTACAAAAAAACACTATTAAATTGTTGTCTTTGTTGCTACAAACAGCAATTTAAAACATTATATATCTCATATTCATCATATACTAGTAGCAATCTACTACTATTTTTGCTTTCCTGCTACAGATTTTTACAAGAGTTAGAAGATTAATCACTTGCTATGCATGGAACAGTGTTCCATCCACTATATCAGTCTCATGAAGATAAATAGAGAAGAAGGATCAGAACACTTTGTACTATACCTCAAGATATGAGAATGGTAGGAAAGTACTCTTGAAGTTATTTTCTTTTATATGGTAAGGAAATACTTCAAGTCTAAACATGTTGAGAGAGGTTGTTGTACTTGTTTATATGATTGTTGTGATGATGAGCTTGAATGGTTAAGTAACTAATGATACTAATTGTGTGAAACTATGTGTACTAGATGGGTTTTCTGTGATAATTCCACTTTTGTATTGTACTTATTGATTACAATGGTTGCATCATTAATGTCTCAAATTCTTGTCCTTAATGTTTTCTTCTAACTAAAGTGAATATGCCAAGTAATTATTTGAAACCACATTTCGTCCTTTTTAGTAATAAAATCTTGGTTATAAAAATAATTTAATTATAATGTAAGAAATTATGGCAAGCTCATTTTTCTATAAAGAAAGAAATATATTAAAGGAGGATTTTAAACCCAATATAAAATTGAACTTTGTTGTTTTTTTTTTTGTCTTTTAAATTGGATTTTTAACCAAATTAAATTAAAACATAAGTAGTAGTAATGAGAGGAGTTACAATAAAAATGAAATACAACATTTAATGACACATGTATTCATTTCATTACAATTAAATACACTTTTATTATTAAAAGCAAACGAAACCTTTAGTTTTTGAAGCACATGTCTTTTCATTAATGAAGATATCCTAGTTCCGATAAGATCAATGTACACAAGATAAAGGATTAATACAAGGGAAAAGATTAACATAAGAAACAAATCATATCCGATCTATGATTTGTATAGTTACCATTTGAAATCGAAAAATAATGTTAATTTTTATGAGCCAAACAAACAAGACTACTTACTAGATCATTTTTGCTAGACTAATTCTAGCAAGGTCGTTATACTTGTGTTTAATATTTTTAGGGATTTAATAATATCTAATTTAATATTTTCACATTTTAATTTAATATGTTTTGAATGAAAAGAGTATTCAACTCAATTTGTAAACTAAATAACTAATTTTTAAGATAATATAATGTTCTATTATTCATAATCATTTTGGGAGAATCCATAACTAGGTTTTAAAATATATATATATACATTTAGGGGTGAGCAGGACCCGACCCTATCCGCACACCCGGTATGGCCCGATCATGATCGGGCCTGAAAAGGGTCGGGTTTGAGTTTAAAAATTAGACTCAATCAATATTTAGGGTCGGATAGGGACCAAACATGACCCATCCCGACCCGTCCCATGGTCAATCACTCATGATGTTTGTATGTGTCTCTGTTCAAATATATATAGAGTAATGATATTTTTTTTGTCAAAAATATCATTGATTATCTAATTTTTCATCATATATACATGTTTAATAATATATATACACATATATTATTTTATATGTCAAATTACATATTCACAATAATAAATAATAGAAGACTTTATGTAAAACCGTTATATTTAATCGAGTATAGGGTCGGGTCCGAGTTTAAAGGCTGACCCTGTGAATATTTAGGGTCGGGTTAATTCTGGGTCTAGGGCCGTATCCGGGTTCAAAAAAATGACCCAAACAACATTCCAACCCGTCCCACGCTCACCCCGATTAATACATCATAAAAGAAGAAAGTTTTTTGTATGAGAAGATCTATAATTCTATGGAAGACTTAAATTTTATGTAAATGAACCAAATATTGTTACATGTATGTAAAGCTAGAATGAATTTGATGTTGCATTAAGAGTTTCCAAATAATTACGTCACTCCAATTAGAAAGTCATTTGTACTATGACATAGAGAGAAATAGAGAAAATAATATTACTTTTATTTTAAATACACATTTTCAAACACTTCTAAAGCCTTCCCCCATGCCCTGATTTTCTCTTCCTCTAGTACACATTATATAGATAACTCTAACAAGGAATTGAATTCTGAGATACACAATCACATTAAATGTATCTTTTTCTTTAAAGGGCCAATGAAAAATTTAAAGCATGGAGCGTAGACTCCCATTTTTTGGTGGCCTAGTAAGGTGCTAATCAATTGTGTTTGATGATTCAATTTCATGAAATATGACTTACCGTAATGTATGAATTAAGATCATCTGTTCCATTTTTTTGTGTCCCAAGTATATATCAATCTATTTAAAAACTGTCACATAATTAAAAAGAAAATTAAAAAAACAGAAAATAATTTTTTTTACATTATTTAGTGCTACCATGCATTGATTTTGTCACCTTTAAAGTCTAGTTTGATAAGATTCAATGCTACTTGTACGTTCAACTTGCTTCTTTAATCAATTGAATGCAAAATTCAGATTCCTAGACTTCTCTTGGTCTCACATTTTGAGAAGCTCTTTTTAGCATGGGTTATTTATTTTTAACCCTTCAAAGGAAAAAGCACTTTGAATGCATCCAAATTGGGACCATGAAACTGAGAGTGAGTCACATTGATTTTGTAGGATTATAGTAATATGAATATGTACTAATTTAGTGGCCAAAATGATTATCAAATTATAACAAAATTGACCAAATGGATCGTACTTTATTGTATATATATGTGAACTGAAAGTTGTAACAATGGAAAAGGATTATACAAGATTGAAATAAACGCCAAAATAGCTCAAAACCATGCAACTCCACCTTTCATGGACTAGAAGACATGACTTTAAATATTAAAAACAAAAGATCTGAACAAGACAAAAAAATGGATATATAACAACATGGTTAATTGTTAATTTTCCTAATGTCCAAAACACAAACAAAAACATGATAAGATAACAAGATTTTTTTTATTGATTGGAGGTTTACTTATAATTTCTAGCCCTTCATCTTTCAAATACTTAGTTTTATTTTTGTATTATAAAATTTTGCCTATAAAAAAATTGGTATAAAATAGCTAATAAAGCACGTGTAAATCAATCTCATTAAGCAGATTTGTCATAATCTAATTATGATTATGATGTCATTCATATGATAATTCAATGGTGCTTCTTTTGGAGATGGAATATGGGGTTTGCTTTTTGCAATTACCAAAGCTAGATAATTGCTTGGATATACAAGGAATAATGGGGTCACAACTTAGTCAAAAAAGTGAATCTCTCTCTTTCTGTTAGAGGAAATACCGAAGGAAGTTTTTTTTGTTGCTAAATTGAAGACTTTAATATGTATATACTGTAGAAAAATTTATATATATAATTAGTATATTATCTATTATTTATTTATATTAATTTATTTAAGAATTAACAATTATTGAAAATAAATAATAAATACAATAATAATGTAAAAACTCTTACATTATCATCGCATACATCTTTTTCTCACAATATTAACCATATGTTCTTGATAAATGGGATGAAAAAGAGAGTTGAATACTTGAAAAAATTTAGATTAGAAAATGGTTTTATATTTAATGTTAGCCATAATGGAAAATTTATTGGGAAACAAAATTTTCTTGTAGTGGTTGAATATGATAATTTTAGCATAATCGGAGGAGATCCACTTATTCCAAAAGTAAGTTTTTTAAACTTACCCCACATCTTAGTCATCAATTTTAGGGAAATCCAATGGTTTGAATTAGTGATTAGACCTAAACTATTGGATTTCCCTAGAATTGATGAATAAGATATGAAGTAAATTTAAAAAACTTATTCTTGGAGTAAATGGATCTCTCGTCTTTAATGTCACACTCTTTTATATTCATGGTAGAGGATAGGGCATGACACTTCCTGGAATAGCTAGATCAAAGACAATATAATCTACATATGATAACTAAAGATAGATGCACCATTTTTAGAAAACTTAGTATCTTTCTCACCAATAAGTAGATTAATTAGTGGGAAATTGTTTTAACTTAATTATCTTATGTTCAAGTTCATGAGAGCAAACTTTGTTTGTTAAGGAGAGTTTCACCACTTATAGTGATTCAACTTGACTCCAAATTAGAGAATAATATATCTCCTCGTACTAGAAGATAACTTATCTACTCCAGCCAGTAAAAGAATGACATATGTATTATTTTGTTTAGTTTTAGAAATATTTTTTTGTAGAAAATGATTAAATGATACACATGTCATGATTTTAGTGGTTTGAGGAGATAACTTATCTCATTATACCAGGAGATACATTATTCTCACAAAACTATCTACACTTTGATGGAAATTAATATGGTCTAGGCAAAAAAAAAATATGCCTATTATTTTTCTCATGTTTGACTTATTAATAACATTCTTTTTCTTTATTAATAAAATCTACCAAGATGATAAAAAGAAAAATATTTTGTGAATTATTACTTTTGAGTTTTAATATAAAACTTATAAATTAACGAAGTTGAGTAGATATTATGATATTTTATATTATTTGAAGAAACCATTATCAATATTCGACACCTTAATCTTAATAATCTATATGAAATTTGGATGTGAAAATGATAAAAGCAAAGAAACTTGGAAATAAGTGGAGCAGCCTTGAGGATGAAGAAGGAGTAGAAATAGCCACTAAGAACCTCTCCACTGAAGAGACATGTACTAATATTATTATAACATGTTAAAATATTTTTATCATTTTATATATATTGAAATTATATTTTTGGCATTAGAAGTATAAGTGTTGTCAATGACTCATATTCAATGGACCAAACATTTTCTCATCATAACAACAAATAAGTTATGGACTTAGTGATTTAAAGGGGTTGAAGTAGAGAGTTATATATTTATGTTATGGGAACCTAATGTACCAATGAGAATAATAACTAAACACATTATTATTCTCTAATACATAGTGATAGCCTCTCAACGCTACTAGCGACATAGACTGCTGCTCAATTGGACGAACCTCGTTACCAAATTTATTGTATTATTTTTTTTCTTATCTTTTACTATTTGATTAATCGTTTGTTCCTAACAATAAAAAAATAAGTATTTATCTCTCCATTAATAAAGATAATCATTTTCTAGAAATAGCATGAGTAAGTAAAGTTAGGAATCCCAAGCTAGCTTTTTACTATAGCTTGTGATGCCCACATGTCTTGGCGTGAATATGTTCTCTGTTTCTTTGCCAGCTTTTGCTTTTTGTGACGTCCTTTTACATAATCAATTTTTTCTCTCTTTCTTTCTGTGATGCCAATTCATTCCATCTTCTTTTCATGCCCTAGTGTTGTCCCCACAGTACCCTAATTAATCATATATTTGTTACATTCTTTGTCACTTCTAACTTATATATTATGTATACAAACATGAATATAAGCATTAACCTAACATGTTTTGGATGAAAGACATGGCATATTTATAGAAAATAAAATCTAATGATTTTGTTGTCTAATTCGCTATATAAACGCTACAACATCTACTGTCACGTGATCAAAAGTGCTTAATAGGGTCGATAGAGCAAGTTTCATGATTAAATAAGCACTTATATTACCCACTAACTATTCTCTTGAAATTTTTACTAATTGCATCAACCTTCATTGAGAAGTATTTAGGGGAGTTTTAATTATAATGAGACCGCTACACAAAACTATTTTGACCTAAAGTCATTCTAAACATTACTCATTGTTGTATGTTTACTAGGCAGAGCTGAAAAAATGAATCAACCGGAGTAGGTCTAATAATTGAGTAATCTTTGATCATTTTAGAATGCAAATACTTATATCGCTAAAGTTTTAGGTCAAGATGTAATGTCAATGTTACTACTTGTTAATTGTCAAATTGATTATATTTTATATACTCTTTTTACGACACCTTAACTATTTAATAAACTAAAATTAATGAAATTGTACTAATACATGATTAAAACTTGTTTAATTGGTCAAATCTCACATCTGAAGTGTTTTGTCGGCTTAATATAGAGGAATAATTGCAAAAAGATAAGTTTTGGACCAAAACAAGAATTCAGTCATGACTAGTCCGATTAAAATTGTGATAACTCATTCATTCACAGTTGGATCGATCTGAATTTTTGATATGTTGTTCCTAACTAATGGATCTTCAATGTGAACAGTCAGATCATCGAAATGAGCAAAACTCATTGCGTTGTGCGTAGGTTTCTGCGCTTAAGTGAAAATTATCATTTAACCATTGTTCCGTCTGCGCTCAATGCAATGGGTGGTGCCTTGAGCGCACCGAGGTGCGCCCAACGCAATTTGGTGCATTGAAATGTCGCAAATAGCCAGCTGGAGGTGTGCCCAACACCAGAATATTATTTAAGAACTTCCAACTCAAACCATTGAATACAAACTTTTTAATATTGATTTGTAATACTTCTTTTCTAAATTTTTAAGGTAGTTTAGTTTTTTTAGTTATGGGATCAAGGTGTAAGTATTAGATGAGTTAATCTATACTCATTTGTGTGGTTCTTCCACCCTATGAGTTGTGTTTTATCTCTCTCCTACTTACACCTTGTGAACATGAGTAGCTAAAATCCTAGTTGGGATTGATTGTAGCATGAACTTGATGTATTCATGCACACTGATTCACAATTAATTTATGAAGTTTTGATTATATTTGTGTTTTGTATTTATTTTATGCTTGTTTTAAGTTTGATCACCTTATTGCATGATTATCGAATAATTTGCTTAGTCTCTTACTTGCAATATTCTGAACTTGTATTACTCAACAAGTAATACATTTTTGTAAACATAGACTTGTACTATTTGTCGTTTCTTGCAATTTACTTATTAGTATCTAGACATAGTGCTAATATTATAATTTTATAACTCTCAAATTGAATGACATAGACTACTAGACATAGAAGTATGTTTGAAGGTTCATAAAACTATATTTTATCATTGTAGTTGCTAGACATAAAGCTATTTTTGGTAAAGTTTTAGTATAGACCAATATAATAATGACTAGCACAATTGAGGTGTTGCATTTTAACTCAACTTGCATATATTGATTACTAGACATAAAGTTATGATTTTGCAAGTCATATTTCTTAATCTTATGAATTGAAGTTGCTAGATATAGAGTTTTATTGCATAAGTTAATAAATAGATTAAGACATTAACTTTTAGTAATTTTGTGGTCATCGTATGAAATAATCATTACTGAATAAATTTAAAAGAATCAAGTGTGTACATATAGTAAGTATGGAGTTCAATTCCAACTCATTTTATCATTGTACTAAAATTTTAGTTGAATCATAATTTACTTTATTTTTAGTTGAATTTCATTGATTCACCAAACAAACAACTCTTTGAATCATAACTTAAAATAACAATTTTTACTCTTTGAATCTTTGCAAACCCATGTGGATACGACAGCCCTTTACTCTATTTGTTTGCGATATTGAGGTAATATTTATACTCTTATTTTCCGGTTAGCACACCTTATATGTTTCATTCACTTAGTCCATATGTGGATAACTTCATCAATGAAGATGACCAATTGTTGGACTCCCCCAATTCTAACATGTGGTATTCGAGTCAGCGGTTCTATAGCTCAATATGTATTAATGTGGCAATTAGTTGATAGATTCATGCATGATCTTCGGGTCAAAAATCATCCACATGAGTGACCAAGTAGAATATATATTACATTGATGACAAGATAAGCCAATAATAATGTAAGTAGATAGAGAGTTAACAGTTGATGCATCCAAATGAAACACAAACAAGAGTAACTCACCGTTGAAGGGAGAATTTTAAGTATTCCAAGTGTGACTTTTGTAGCAAAGAAGTAACATATTGAGTATAAGTAAGTTAACTAAATAATATATAGGTAGATAAACCTGTAACCTATTGCTTAAAGGGTTTGAATAAAAAATAAAATGTGAAGTTTACTTATATTATAGAACAATATTTTCGGGTATGGTGAATTCTCACATTGTTGGACTCCCAATTTTCAACATTCATGTGGAATGGTGGTAAAAGTAATATAAAATGAAAAAGGTAGTTAAAATTATAAATCATAATCTCCTCTCGGAGTCTTTTTAAAAGCTCTTTATTTTACATTTTATAATTAGTGAAAAAAAACTCCTTATTTTTCATAAAGCTTTTTTAGGTGGAATATGTTTGACTCAACTTCCCTTTTTAACCAAATAAGAAACCAAGTGGGGTATGGAGGAAATCAAGAAATTAAAAGAATTATGAAGTCCGGAAATCAAATTAAATTTTTTTATGTAGTAATCTTAGCATATGTTTAAGAATTAAGAGGGAAATGGAAGGAGAGGGATCAAAGAATTATGAAGGAGAAAGGAAGGCAAACATCTTCCTTATCTCGTGAGTATGAAATTTAGATAAGAGAATAGTAAAATAATGATAATGTAATAATATTTTTTTTATTTTAAAAATGTAATTAAGAATGAGAAATAAAGAATAATGTAATTATATAATTTTTAGAAGACACTAAAACCCTCTAAAACATTCATCTCTCTTTCATCCAACTCCCAAATAAAGGAGAGACTTTTCATCAATTCCCTTCTTTCCTCTCCAAAACATAATATCCACATTAGAAACCAAATTGCTCAAGTAAGTTAGTAAGTGAGAAAAAATGGAGCTTAAAATTTAGTCCTTAATAAATGAAAAATTCTATTTTGATCCTTACAATAATAATTGATGGTCAAAATGTGTCAATAACCGTCAGAAAAACTAATTTGACTTGGTATTTAAGCTTCTTCATCCCAAAACTAATTAAGTTGAGATATTTGATGATTTTTCAATTTCCATATAGAGACCACATTATTTCAAGCTATTGACTCTTCAATTTTAAAGTGTTAATACTTTTGTTATGAACTTTTTCTTGTTAATGAATAGTCCTAACTTCTTTATTTTGGATTTTATCTTTTTTTTTTCTTAATAAAGGTTTGCTCTACAACCAATGTTTTAAATTCAGGTCTAGACCATTATTGATGTTATATTTCAAGATATTCAGAATCACCAAAATCATCATAATCACAATTGTTATTAGAAATCAAAGAACAAGACAAAAATGTTGATTTCATTGAATGAATGAATTGAAATAATATAATGAAATAGATTAATTACAAAGAAATTAACCAACCTATTATATAAAAAATACAAGGGACTTAACTCTAGTTAACTTTTAACTATCTAACTAATCTATTTAACACATGTTTAATTTAAGCATTGAAATACAAAAGGTAAGTGAGTTTAAACTAATTACTAGTTTAATATAATATTAACTCAAAATTCCAAAATATACTTCAACACTCCCATCCTAAAGCTGGAGAGTGGATTTTTATAACTTCCATCTTCGACAAAAGATGATTAAATGAAGAAGACTACAAAACTTTTGAGTGAAGGTCTGCATGTCTTTGTACTTGTTTTTTTGTCCAGTTTGCATATGCCGCGGGAAGGTCTTTGTTCACCAATTGTAACTAATCTTCAAACACCTTATGAATTGCATAGAATGATAGCCAAAAAAGACCATTGAATAGAATAAACTTGAAGAGATAGAAGAATTCTTCAAAATATTGCATATAAAATAGCATAGTTGTGCTAAGAGAATTAATAGAAGAAATAGAAGAATTCTTAGAACAAAATGAATTGAAATTGAAATTAATGATGTTGATCATCAAGAGCCAACACAATAAAAATAAGATCAAATGATAGTACACCAACCACCCCCCTCATACACAAATTACCCATAAATTTATACATACATTACACTGACTACTCCTGCATGTTATAAAAGTGTAATATTTTAAAGAAAATACGTGTGGTGAATGTAATTAAGTCAAACAAAATATTGTATATTGTGTAACACTTCAAATAATACAAAAGCGAGTGTTTCTTTATTATTTTTGTGTCATTAAAAAATACATTATAAATTTCAAAGAAATGTTTAAATAACTCTTATATTATTTTATAACGAATCAAATAATGAAGACGCATTGACTCTTATATTATTTGAATTTGTCTGCACAATATACAATATTTTGTTTAATTAATTACACACATCATACGTTTTTTGTTTAAAATATTACACTTTTATAACATATAGGGGTAATCAGTGTAACATATATACAAAATTAGGGGTGATTCGTGTAATGACAAAAAAGTGAAGTGTGGTTTGTGTAATTTTACTAAAACTCATGGGATGTGAGTATAATTTACTCTAAAATATATTTCAACAATTGTAACCACCACGTCAATAGTAAATGTTGAAACTTCAAGGGTTTTAAGATTTTCAAAAATGATATTCAAAACTTTTTTCACAATAATAATTACTCGACAAGTATGTCTTTGCCATATTGAAAATTATATTGTTGGTTATGACTTGTCCAATATTGATTTTGAATTAATGTTTATTTCAATGAGGAACCTTCAACATCGTGATGGAAGGTATGGTTTTTGAAAATTGAATTAGATTTGTGTATTAAACAATATACATGATTTGGTTAACCTATATAATAAATCTAGACACTGTCTACCTAGTTTCCAAAGACACTGTCTACCTAGTTTCCAATCAGTCATTTCAGTAATTACTACCCATTTTATAAAAATGATGTTAAACAAAAGGCAGAGGAAAATTATATAGCGCATCTTTAAAAATTCGCTGTTAAAATTGATAAGCGGATATAATGTTAACAGCGCCACATAAAATATGCGCGATTGAATAAGTGCTTATTTTAATTCGTAATCTTTAACAGCGCAACTATTGCACACCACTGTTAATTGGAATATGTTTAATAGCGCAATATTTAATTTCCGTTGTTGATGAATACTCTATAACATGCGCTGTTTATTAGATATGTTTTTAAAATTTTACAATTTCTGAATAACATTCTCTCATATATTAAATTATTTTCGAACCCCAAGAATTTGTTTTGCTTTGTGATATGGGTTTCTCACACGAAACAATAAAGATATCAGTTTCCCATAAATCTTTGAGTCTATATATTTAGCATGTTAATTATACTTAAGGATTTCATTCTAACTACATCATTGAAAGAAAATGAAGTTCATCAGAGATATTGACCTATCTTGTAAGAATACTTCATGGATGCTGAAAGAGTACCCATTATTTAGCTTACAATTTCAGTTTTGTTCAATTTATAACGCATGAAAGCCATTGCCGCAAGAGCAACTTGGCATATGATTCAACATCGAATTGGCATTATTCTTCGTTGAATATAGAAAAAACTGAATGATTAACAGCGAAATAAAATGATGTGCTATTGAAGATAGAAAAAGTGAACGATCAACAGCGAGCTAAAAGTTTCGCCATTGAAGATAGAAAAATGAACGATCAATCTAAATGGAATATGTTTTACACCGCAAGTTTTAGTTTACATTGTTGATGGAAACTCTTCTATAGTGAATTCTTAGAAATGCACTGTGGATCTGATATCTTATACAACGTACTCTATAACATGCGCTATTTATTAGATAGATATTAAATTATTTTCGAAATCCTAGAATTCGTTTTGCTTCGTTATATGAGTTTCTCACTTTCTCACACGATGCAATAAAGATATCAGTTTCCCATAAATCTTTGAGTATATATATAAGGATCTCATTCTAACTACATCATTGAAAGAAAATGAAGTTCATCAGAGATATGAAACTCCAAACTATTTTTCACGGAGATCTTTGCGTTTTGTTGATTTTCGTTGATCGTGAATTATTTAATTTAGTTATTTATTTAAAAAAAAAATCATTTATGATTTATGATATCTTCAATAGCAAAGTGAATATCCTATTAACAACAACAATTGAAGCTCTTGATATCTTCAACAACGAAGTGTTTTACATTCACTGTGGAATTTATATCTGCCACAAAACAAATTCAAGATTTCGCTGTTGAAGGCTTATCAAAATAAAACTTAAAACTATCCCACATTCGAAAACATCTTTTACACTAACTCTTTTTCTCAGCAGCAGCGAAACTGAAAACCTCAAAATCTTTCACCCATTCAATCATTCACCATCAAAATCATTCACACATTCAACCCAAAATCATTCACGCATTCAACATCAAAATTCATTTCTCTCATTCAACACCGAAAGTTCACTAATTATGCACCGAATTGAAAGTAAGTTTTCAATTCAACATCAAGTAAATACTTGCTTATATTGAGTTAGATTTCATCTTTATTACATGAGTTATTATGTATGCTCGAATTTAAATTTCAATCATATACTCATTTAGATTGTATTTAGTTAGGGCTCCTCATTTAGCTTGTATTAATGAATTAGGATTTTTCCTAATAATGTATTTGCTTGTTATGTGAAATTAAATCAATGTTTTAGAGATTTATGTTTCCCCAAAATCAAATTTCAATCATACAATTTAGATTGTATTTAGTTAGGGTTCTTCATTTAGCTTGTTTTACATGAGTTAGCTTGTAAGGTGAGCGAAAACTTAATCATTTAGGGATTTATGATCCCGAATATAAATTTCAATTATTAACTCAATATTTTATGACAATTTCTTTCTAGAAAATGGATGAAAGAATTTATCGAAATTGGATGAGTGTCTATCGATTGACGAAAGATTATGAGGATGGAGTGAAATCATTTGTTAAGTTTGCATCTGAGTATGCTGAAAACTCTGATCAAATTGTATGTCATTGTTTGAAATGTTATTACTCCAACCGAATTACAGCAGTTGAGTTAAAAGTTCATTTAATTTGTCACGATATCGATTAGAGTTACACATGGTGAGAAAAGCCTTGATGAGATGCATATGAAAGAAAACAACACTAATGCATATGAAGGAGATCGCTTCGATGAAATGGCAAACGTTGTCTAAGAGGATCTTCAGGATCGTCCTGAGATGTTTTAACGGTTGATAAGTGATGTTGAGAAACCATTATATGGTGGTTGTACTAAATTCACAAGATTGGCAGTTGTGTCAAGGTTGTACAAGTTGAAATCTGTTAATGGATGGACTGATAAGAGTTTCATAGACCTACTGGCACTTTTGAAGGAATTATTGCCCGAGGATAATGGGCTTCCTTCTGGAACCTATGAAGCTAAACAAATGTTATGCTCCATTGGCATGGATTACAATAGGATACATGTTTGTGAAAATGACTGCATCTTATTTCTTAATGAGTATGCTTCATTGAAATATTGTCCTAAATGTAATGCACCACGTTATAAGAAGGAAGACTCAATTGCCAATAAGGTTGTATGGTATTTTCCTATCAAATCAAGATTTAAGCGTATGTTCAGCAACGCTAAAGATGCAAAGAATTTGACATGACATACTGATGAAGGGATTAAAGATGACAATCTTCGACATTCTGCAGATTCTCCTCAATGGAGAAAAATTGATCATGACTACCTTAGTTTTGGTCAAGAATCAAGAAATATGCGTCTTGCATTGTCAACTTATGGAATTAACCCACATAATTTTCAAAGTAGCTCCCAGAATGCATAGCCAGTGATGTTGGTGATATACAACCTCTCTCCTTCCCTGTGCATGAATCGCAAATATGTGATGTTATCTATGTTAATTTCTGGACCTAAACAACCAGGAAATGACATAGACATATATTTGGCTCTATTAATTGAAGACATGAAGTAAATGTGGGAGACGAATATAGATGTATATGATGCGTATAGGGAAGAAATGTTCAACTTGAGGGCTTTGTTGTTCGGCACAATTAGTGATTTCCTTACATATGGTAATCTTTCAGGATATACTACAAAAGGGAATCTTGCATGTTCTGTATGTGAAGACAATACTCATTCAACGAGGTTGCCACACTATAAGAAGAATGTATACCTTGGTCACCGTATATTTTTGCATGTAGATCATCAATGTTGTTGATGGAGAAATGCATTAGATGGGAATAATGAAGAAAGCCGTGCTCCTTTGCCGTTGACAGGTGACCAATTATTTCAAAAGCTAAAGGGTTTGAATAATAACTTTGGTAAACCTTTTGCTGGAAAAATGGTCACAATTGGTGAGTGGAAGAAAATGTCAATCTTCTTTGAATTGTCATATTATAGCTCATTATATGTAAGACATTTTCTCGATGTTATGCATATTGAAAAAAATGTATTTGAAATTCTCCTTGGTACTTTACTCTATATCCCTGGTAATTCCAAAGATGACTTGAATGCAAGATTAGCATGGTCAATATGAGAATAAGAAAGGAATTGAGGCCAATAATGAAGGGAAAACGTACATTTCTACCTCCAGCAACTTATACTTTGTCGATGAAGGAGAAATTAGAATTTTGTAAATTTATTGATGGTGTCAAAGTTCCAGAGAGGTACTCTTCCAACATTTGAAATCTTGTATCAATGAAAGACCTCAAATTAATAGGTCTTAAGTCTCATGATTGTCATGTACTCATGGAGCATTTCTTATCCTACAGTGGTTACCTAATTAATGAGTTCACATTTTATACTAAAAAACAAGATAATCAAAGTAAAATGCAAAATAGTGGTGTGATTATTGTTGCTCGAACTCTACATATGTCAAGTGCCAAAGATATAAACTCAATATATGCAAACATGTCATACTTTGGGGTCATTAAACAAATATGAGAATTGGATTACACAATGTTTCGGGTGCTAGTTTTTTGTTGTATGTGGGTTGATAAAAATAATGGCTTTCGAGTTGATGAATTATGGTTCATGTAGGTGGATCTTAATAGGCCATGATATAAAGATGAACCATTTATTCTAGCATCTCAGGCTCAACATGTAACATCCCAAAAATTTCATTTCTTGAGTATTGTGGATATCAGGAAGTCTGAGAGCTACTGGGTGATTCTCGCTTGAGCGAGAATCAGCTCGCCCAAGCGAGTGACTCAGAGTTGCTCTCAGACATTTTTTGGGATTCTCGCCCAAGCGAAAAGGGACTCGCTTAAGCGATAGAAAGTGTGTTGAGGCTGGACGAATCTCGCATGGGTGAGATAACGTCGCTTGAGCGAGAGCATTAGTTCCTGAGTGATACGAAGAGTTGTGGGTTCTCGCCCAAGCGAGCCTATTCTCGCTTGAGCGAGAGTCCGAAATCCTAAAACCTAAAATAGAAGTTCCAAGTGAGAATTGGGTTATTATTTTCGAAAACCAAGGGAAAAGGAGCGATTAGGAGAATTGTGCACCCTTAGAGTCAAAGAAAAGACCATAGAATAGGTAAATCACTTAACTTATCTTCCCCTATGGTTGAAAGTCATGATTTTTGGATTGGGTCTTTTCTCCATGATTGGGGATAAAACCCCATAAACCCTCTTTTGGCATTGTGGTTCGTCTTGTCTTGAAAAACCTTGTAAAACTCATAGTGTATGAGTTGTTTTCGAAATGAGTGTGTGGGAAGTTGTTTTCAAAACTGTAGAGTCATTTGAAATATTAGGGAAACCCTTTTGTGAAAAGTGAATGAAATAGATGATGTAAACTTTCTTTTCTTATGGATTGTGAGTATTGTTTAGTACTACTATTGTTTTGATATGCAAAATGATGTGTTGCGATTGTTGTTGTTTTGGGTTGAAAGACCCTAAGGTTGGAGGAGACGGCGAAGAATGCAACTGAGCCACTTAGTGTAAAGCTTTAGCGAATACTCAGGTGAGTGAGCAACATTAAACCTTGTGGTATTAGAATCGTGACATTGGAAACTCCAACGACACTCTCTAGTTGGAGGATTTCAATTGGCTAACACGATTAAACGGGAAATCTCATGAGTTCCTATTTAACCGCGTTAGTCTTACTGATGTGAATGGTATGTTTGACTATGATGGATATGTTGACCTACCTCCGTGCTATGGATATTTGATCTGCCTTTGTGGTATGGATATCTTGACCTACCTTCGTGGTATGGATATTTGACCTGCCTTAGTGGTATGGATATCTTGACCTACCTTCGTGGTATGGATATTTGACTTGCCTTCGTGGTATGGATATTTTGACATGCCTTCGTGGTATGGGGTTTGACTTGCCCTCGTGGTATGAATTTTCGATTTGGTTTTGATGGCATGGAGTTGATTGCGCCATGGATTTACTGATGGTTATGAATGATGGTTTATTGAGGGTTATGAGTAATGAATTATTAACGGATTATGAGTGTGTTTGTACTGGAATGATTACATAATCTCTCTTTTGCAACTTTCTAATGTTATTATTCTATTTAAATCCACCATGTTATATATTGCATGAATCTAATGACTAACTCTCTCTATATTGTCTTGTTTACTCAATCCGTGGTAATCAGATTGTAGGTGGAGCTAAGGAATAAGAGACCTTAGAGTCCTGGAGTAATTTAACTTGCATTGGATTTAGTGTGTGTTTTCTAGTTATTTTAAACAATTGTAATTGTTGATATTAGACCTGTTTATGAGAGTTTTCATCTACGTCTTGATGTTAGTTTAATGGACTAATAAGTGTAGAAACTAGTATCGTGGAAATTACTGTACTGTTTTTCCTTCTATTGTTTTATCTATACTATTGGAGTGGATTTGGTTGAATTGGATTTTAATGGATTATATCTACTAAGAACATTATATGTTAGAAAAGGATTAGAATTTTTCCGTGTTATTAAATTAGGTGTTACACAACAAGTATTATATGTTAGTGACCCAACAAATAAGAAATGGTCCATTATTCTTTTGACCAAAAAAATCATCATCAATAATATAGATGACCAATAAGATATTGATGCAGAAGATGATCCTTTTTTGGGATATCGGTGTCGCATGAGAGCGGACTAAAAACTACGAATGATGATTTATATACAAGAGGTGATCATGATGAGGGCCTTTGGGTAATGAAATTCTTATCGGAGAAGACAATAATATTACAAGTCAGAAACTATCAAAGAAGAGGAAAAATTAGATGCATATCTTTGTATAAATATAGCATAATTTTATTTGTTTGTAATTAACACTTTACTTATATTAGCATTGTGTTTATAATTTTGTTTGTTTGTTTGGAATAATATTCATGGTTTGAATTGTGTTTATAATTTTGTTTGTTTCATTGTGTTAATGTGTTGTTCTAGCTTGAATGTTTGTTGAGAGTCTATTGGTTGAGTGTGTGTTGTGGATAGTTTGCAGTTGAAAATAATCAACAGTGCATTCTAAGAGGAGATCTATAAACCGCTATTATAATAAGGCGCTGGTAATGTTAGCCCTGCATAAATAGCATTGCATAAACAGTGGCTATTGAGATTGTGTTGTGGATAGTTTGGAGTTAATAAACAGCGCATTTTAAGAGGAAATCTATAAAACACTGTTGTAACAAGGCATGTGAGCATTAAATAAACTGTGGCTGCTTAATAATGCATTGTCTTACGTAAACTATCAGACAACGCATCTTATACAATACGCTGTCATACGTAACCCATAAGATAGCGCATTATTTAAGTTGTGTTGTGGTATGCAAACATTATGACAACGCAACTACTTACTAAAATAATGTGTTGTGGTATACAAACATTACAATAGTGCAACTTATAACATCCGTTGTTGTACGATATTATCTTTTACAGTGCTACGTGTGAGTTGTACTGTTATATATTTATCATAACTGAGCGCATAGTTGTAGTCCAAGCTGTTATATTTGCCAGTTTCGTAACAGCGCATGTATTAGGCTACGCTGTTGTAAAATGTTGTATACAACATCGAAATAAGAAAGCACAGTTAATGTATACCATCTACTACTGCGGTCAAACGCGTTGTCCTAAAGCCAAAAAAACGTTGTTGTTCAACGTATCTGACGTAGTGAATATCCACCTCCAGTTTTCAATTTTTTGGTATATGCTTAGATGGAGTTACTTTCTTTTTCTTGTACTTTGGATCCTTTTTTGACACAGGTTTATGCCTATTCATACTAGAGAAAACCCAAGGTTTTAAATCGGATTACTCAAGATGACAATATGTTAAGGTTTTCATAATCGCCAAAATCATATCTTGACTATAATTTTAGTTTTTCGATTAGAAATATTCACAATTATATGAAATATAAGGTTTTCAATGTTTCTGAAAACACTACTTAAAATCTTAGGTGAAACAGATCTTAGGTTTGTATATTGAGAAGGTAAGAGACAAAGAAATGAATAGAAGTCCTACTTAGTTGAATAGAAGTCCTAGTGTATCATCTGCCATATGTTTCATGCTGAATAACTGGATTGGAGTGGCATGGACTAGTGATGGGCTTAAGACTATTATCTAGTGATTATAATAATTCCGGACAAAGTACATACTTGGCCCATGAAAACATGTGTATTTGAATTTTCTTTGGTAAGAAATTAATTCTTTTTTGGGTGTGTGGTTGTTACTTCCGATAAGTGCTGCTTTCAGGAATTAAATCATTGACTTTTTGTTCATCTTAGGAATCTAGCGAGGTTTTACACAACTTGACCAACATCTTGTTGATATATAAATGTTTTTATGAAAAAAATATGAAATTGATAGAATTATCTTTCTTTTCTTTCCTTTTATGAAGGTGGCTTTCAATTAGAGTTTAGCTCTTTCTCCCTCCTTAGGTCTATATACCATCTTTTACAAATACAGATTTGAATGTTAGAACTACTTTTCAAGTGCTCAAATTGAGTAGTCCAAAACTGAATTGTTGTTGATTCTAGTTATATTAATCAATATTGTGAGAATTACATTGTGGGTTCGACCGGTTTGACCGCTGACCGGATTTGATAACAACTCTGATTTGTAGTTTTAATCGAATAAATGGTTGATCTACCTTTGAATTTGGAAAATTCTGGTCCGAATTTGTTAAACTCTGTGAAACCGGAATAACCCGATAAGTTAACTGGACGGTTCACTTAAAATTTTAACACTCTAATATTTTGTTTTCCTCGGTCCAAAAAAGATGGAGATATATTATTTCAATGTAATTATATAAAAGTACTAATTATATAAAATTTTGTATTCATATAAATATTAATTATATATGAAGTCACTCAGCCCGACCAGACATTTTAATTATTTAAACTTATTAAACCTAATATCAAATATGTTCTGGTTTGATATTCGGTTGAGATTTCACGGCAAGTCTATTGCAAATCATTCCAAGCCAGCCAAGCTGGTAAATTCTTCAGCATTTTGTATCAATATAATAGAGGTACAACTAGGAGCCAAATTTGTAAAGGAAAGTAAACCAATAAGTTAAGCAATTTGAGGTGTAATTTGTTTCTTTGTGTTAAAACTTTTTGTCACAAATTCTCCAATTTTCAATTGTCCATATGTTGTGTTGCTAATTTTGAAGTTTAGCTACCATTTTGTATATTTAGACATTTTTCCCAACTACAATTATGACCTTAACATTAAACATCAACAAAACTTACCCAATAAACCTTTTTATTGCTCAAGTTTCTTTGAGATTTTTGTAAAAAGTTTGAACATATTATTCTCATTAATTAGCCAAGTGTGAAGCTTTTGCTTTTTTCTTTGGGTATTCTCAAGTTTCAACAAAATTCCCCTTTAGTCAATAGCATGAATAAGGGAATATTCTTAAAAGATACAAGCTCATTTGAAAAGGCTCAGAACCATCCCTTGTTGGAGGAGCCAAAAATTAAAGTGCCAGCTTAAATATAAGATAAGCTTCTCTAGAGTGAAATTTTTTCCGTAAATAATAAGAGTGTTTCATCCTTTGATAAACTGTATAAAAATCCCAATCCACATAGATATACATTACTTATTCACCTTAGTGACACTTGTGATATATTTGGTATAGATTAATTTTGCTAAAGATAGTTGTTGAGGGTCCAAACAGAACAAGGGTTGGAATTTCCTATGATTGGTAAACTACTAATTCTAGGTCTTAAATCTCATGCTTCTTACACATAATATAACCAATGATACAAAGTTATACTTGAATCTATGTTTGTCAGACGTGTTCATTTTGAATGTCTTTGGAGACAGTTTTGGTATGATTGTTTTCCTTAACCAAATCTTGAATTCCTTTTTGGATATTCATTTTCTCTCTGATGAGGAGAGATGAAAATTGTGTGATTTGGTGTCTTTGGGACCATAATCGTTCATATGCGTTAACTTATAGGGTTCCTATTATCCCCTATAGGCCAACAGTTTGGGTATTCACTTATTAAACTCATATCCGTTGTCGGTTTCATAAGTCCTATGAGTTGTCAAAAATTTGATCACTTATTTTGTGACCCAAAATAAATAACCGATATAATTGTATTAAATATGTGATGCTCACTTTAATTAGAAATTATGAATTTTTAACACATGATCATATGTCCCAAAAAATCATGTCCACATATCTCGAGTTAATCATATTCCACCAAGTAATATAATTTTTTTTTATGCTTATTTCAATTGATGATCTCCATCAATTGAAATAAGCATATTTTACAAAAGCCTAAGGCCAAAATATAATCACAGTCCTAAAAGTGTTTGTAGGTGTGAAAATAACTATAATACATGAAACTTCACATTGGGTATTCAAAATGTCTTATAATCCGAATATTCATATTTTGAGCCCAATACACTCTTACTTTATAATTATCTTTTCATAGATTATATATAATGTATCTATCGAATCCAGGTATTGTGTGTTTATTTAGAGCTCAATAGGTCATATATGTATATTGTACCTTACACATGCAACACACACATACAACAACAATAAAAAAATACATAAAAATGAGGCCACAAAAGGCTACAAAAAAAACCATTATTTATACTTTGATTCTGACCTGTTATGATTCTTCAACGTGGTAGTGGGGTTAGAAAGAAGCACCTTTCGGTCATGACTCATGAGACACATATTCACTGAGCATAATAGCCATAAAATAAGAGCCACTTTTCTACTAAATTTGTCACTTAGTTGAATGACTTTAATTATATCTAGAAATAGAAATAGTGTGAAGCCTTACCTTTCAATATATAAAATATAAATATAATAATTTATAAGTAAAATTGATCTACGATATTATTATCTTAAGGTTTGATTTTAAGGTGGGGTGTCTTACAATAGCTTTTCGCTCTCTACATAACCAGATAAGAGTGTACTCCCCGATATCGGACGAAAGCAACAAGTCGAAAGTAGTTCAACTAGAACTTTAGGGAGATTAAAGTGATAAGTGTGTAACATACATGGAGATTGTTCAGAACATCTGAATTATTCAAGTGTGAAGTTTAAAATCATATTAAAATATTCTTGTCCATTTATCTTTTTGAAACATTTAGAGTACAATGCACAGCTGGCTTTACCATATTAAACTACAACTTGGACCCCAAAACAACTCAAAAGGGGACAAAACAAATTCCCATAACAAAAAAAGTGGAATTCATTACAAAATGTAATTAGAAAGATTAACTAATGAAGAGAAATCAAGAAATCTTAGTTAACTGACATAACTCTCGAGTGTTAGATAGTCTACATCGGGTGAGACACGATTTGAGATATAATTTGAGATAACAGATTTTTGTTCAGTATCAAGAAGGTAAGGGAAGTACCTGTGAAGAAGTGGTTGAATGGTACTTTAATTGATGAGAGTTATGATAAAACTCTCTTTCTATTTTGTTTTCATCTTGTAACTTTCTTCTAAGCTTCTCTTCTGCTTCTTGTAAGAACTTGAATTTTGGAGGAGGTGATGACTTCATTCTATTGAATTCAGCATCAGTGGTTGATTCAAAAAGAGGGTTGAATCCATGTTGGTTATTATAGGGACTAATAATAATAGGAGTAGTGAAAAAAGATGGAGATGCATTAGGTGTTAAATATGGTGTTTCCACAACTAATAAATCACTCAACCTTTTACCCTTTGAATCCTTTCTACATTTTCCATCTTCAGATTCTAAATCCTCCTTTGTTTCTTCTACTATAGTGAACAAGAATCTTGGAGGACCTAACATATATTCAACACTATCCAAACCATTATTTTCTTCTCCAAAGGGTTTGAAAAGAAATTCCATGCTATTTTGTGATGAATGAACTTGTGCTTCTAGGTCATGAACAAGAACCTCTTGTGAAGTAAAACATGTTTTGTCCCTCAAAGATGTTGATGTTGTTGTTGATGATGACCTTTTGTAACAAAACATGTAGAAAATTTCCTTCATTGGGTTACCATAGTTATTTTCAATCTCTCTATTATTGGTTATTCTCTTCTTCCACCATAACAAATAGTAAACCTCAACTACTAAGGCCAATAAAAGACAACAAAAAACAATGCTCAAACCAAGACCTATACTACTCAAAGATTTCATCTTTCTCACTTACATCACATTGAGAAGAAACAAAAAACACTTCAACTTAATCAAAGTAATTACTAATATCTAATGATTCTAATATACATAAAAACACATGCCAAATAACCAAACATATGAATGAACTATAAGAACTAAATCAAAACAATGAAAATATTTTTGAGTAATTTACTTACAGTCTCAACCTTATGCTGTGAATGTAAGCATTTGAAATGTAGATCCTCTTTTTGACTAGAATTCAATGTAACAATATCATAACTACAAAACCCTTACCCACACAAAAAAGATTGACATAATGACAAACCTTGGTAACAAATTGTAAAGAATCTCACAACACCAATCAGCTAAAAGGGCCAACCAAAAAGCTATCTCTCTCTCTCTCTTTATATCTTGAAAGCAACACTTTCAAAATTATATGTATTAGCCCACAAGACTTTATCTTTAACTAACCCTACATATGATTGAAAAGTAAGCACCCTATCTGTTATGGATTAGTCACACTATTGTAAAGAGGTGAAGAGAGAAAGAAAGATCCTTTAAACCATAAACCATAAACCACTTGGGGAGGTGCATAAAAACCAGGAGCTAGAAAATACAGGTAAGAGAGGCTCAGCATGTACTTGTCTGGCTTATTGTTGGAGCGTTGCGTCCTTCGATAGATGGTCACATGGGGACATCATTTGTGCCGAACAATGTGTTATTCTCAGTCTCGGACCAATCGGAATATTACTTTTGTTTTTGTTTTAAACAAAATTTATTTATATGCCAATATATGATTAGTCGAAGACAAGAAATGAAACATCGTTGGGGAAAAGTAATCTCAATACCATCACATGGAATATGAAAGAAATGGAAAGTGACATGTCAATTGTCACATAGTTCTTTAAACTCCATAATTTGTACTACATTTTTTTATATGCTAAATACATATATTTAAGATAGGGAGTTTCGGTGCAATGATGCATATGCCCTATGACATATAAAGGAGTAACACTCATCTCCGTTAATGGAGAGAAATATCCTAAAAATATAAAGAAAATAGAAGATATAATATTATTTTTGTTCTTTTTAGTTTGATAAAATTACATTTCTATTCTTAATGATAAAAGGAAAAAAGAATTTATCTATCTAGAGATGATCTTTTTCCGGCATAAAGGGTTCATGATAAATAAGTAATTTGTCCGGCCGTATGGATAACACTGCTTACATCTTTTTATAGAACATCTTTGTTAAATGATTATATCTTCTTTAAATTAATCTGAAATTGGGTTTGATAGGATTAGAATAAATTTATTTCTACCAAATATATAACTAGGTGATGTTTTCAGATGTTTGAGCTCAGCTCAAGAGATATGATTTAATTAGAATTGTAAATGCGATCAGAAAGCATCTAATTACCGAGAAATTTCATTTTTACAACAATCTCCTCATTAAGTGTGAGTACTAACGGTGGAAATAGGCTAGACTGCCTATTAGGGGCCTAATACCTAGCCTATAACAGGTCAGATCAGACTAGACCTTTTTAGTAAACATGTCAGACTTAGATTTATCCAATAGCATATTTAACCCAAATAGGTCAGACTCAAACCTTTTAAAAAGCCTATTAAGCCTAACAGGACGACCTGTGTAATATTATTATATATTTATTCACTTTATTTTAGTGTTATTATTTAGCAATTTGAGTTCTTAGACTTCATGGAGTAATGATTGAAACATGATATTTGTTTTGATTTTGGTGTGAAAACTTTTGGATGGTAATTTAGACAACACCGCAGCAAATTTAGTAATGTTTAGATGTTATTTGGATGTTATTTAGCAATTTAGTATTGTCTTTTGAATGTTTTTTGGACAGCATTATCATATCTGACAATTAAGTTGTTAACCATATGAAATATTACAGCAGTATCATATTTTGCTTTGATTTTAAAATGCATCATTTTGTATCTTCAAACCTCAAGGGCACCACAAATCATTCGAATACATTACGCAACATTGGAAGGTTAAGGAAATAATTATGATAACAATGTAAAAATTTCACACTAATTGCTAGTTATAATATTTTTTCCTGATTTGTACATGATGTGGTGAGTTCCATACCTTAACAGACCTTTAATTTATCAAATTAACATATCAGATAAGGCTTTTAAACAGATCATACCTAGACTTTGAATTTTTTTAAACAGACTAACAGGTCAGACTCATACTCCTATATGCTATATAGGCTTGATCTATTTAAAACAAAACATAGTCTGACCTGACTTGTTCCATCCTTAGTGGGTACCACACACTTTCTATGTGTGCCTCCCTTAAGCTCTGATACCATTTGTTGGATCAGACTGTGATGAGGGAGCCTGTAATAACCGGGGAGTTCCATTGTTATCAAGATATGGAAATAGTATAGACACACAAGTAAGACACCACATCTTGAACCAAAATTAAATCTTAGGGTATTAGTTTCATGAGCATTTTCAACTTATAAATTATTTCACACATCCTCTCATATCCAATATGAGATTTCACACTTGAAACCCAAAAACAATAATGTAAGAGGGTAAGCTTAATGCAATAGTTAAGTTGTTGCTTTTTGATTGTGAGTTCGTATTCAAATCTTAAATACTCTCAGGTTATGGAGTAAGACCATCAACATCTACACGTGGAACATGAGATTTTGATTAGTAGAAGTCTCATGAGGTGTGGGCTGTCCTTTTTAATGTAAATGTCAACTAGTTTATATCTTCGTGGAACATGAGACTATGCTAACAACGTGCTTATGATTTTTTTTTATACACATTAATTTTTTTATTTTATTTCCATTAACAAGTACCCCTTAATAAAACTCTTAAGCTATTTTATAAGATGCTTCAAATAATGGAAGATTTATCCCATAACTCAAGTTGGTACACTGAGTTATGTTATCCCGTGACAATTTAAGAGGGACAATGATTCCATATCAAAAAGTTAGCTATAATACTTTTTGTTCTTGAAATTTTAATCATGATTTTTGTTGAATAGTTGTCTTTTCTGATATTTGTTTTGACTGAGTATAATTTGAAACCTAAGCCGTTGTTGCTTTCCTTTATTTCAAATTGAAACCTTCAATACATTAAAATGTGGCAAAGCATCAACATGGCATGAGTAATTAATATTCAGCCATTAATTAATTGGATAGAGTTGTACATGCTCATGAAGAAAAAATTGATTGAAGTATGTTTTTTAGAATGTTACTGTATCATTCATTATTTTTATTTAAATTATTGATTCTTAAATAAAAGTAATAAAAAATTAATTGTGGATGATACACTTATTATGTATAAATTTTTAGACTGGCAGTGTATAGATATTATACCCGTTCTTCATCCAAGAAAATTAGAGAGGGCAAGATACAAAATTAGAGAGGACAAAATAATTCATAATCCATAATATATCTTCATCCAAGAAAATTAAATACATCCAAATTCATCTATTTAGAGCTAATAGATTTAAATGGATATAATCCAATGAATCTTTTTACTAATGGATAGATTTGAATTCATCTATTATATTCAATTAATATATCTTAATATACTCATTTGGATGGATATCCAAATCCACTAAAAAAACAAACAGACCATATTTTTGCTTTTCAATTTCATGCATTATCTCCACTCTTACTTTCTTATAGTATTTCTCACTGTCAAGTTGATTTTTTTATTAAATTGATATCAATTATATGATATATAAATATGGTTAATATTAAAAATTTGTTCTTAAATACATAATATATATAAATATTGGTCAAAAATTTACACATAGAATCTTATAAAAAATATTTTTTTTAAAGTTCAAAAATACCTTTTTTTTAAAAGATTTTTTCTTAAAAATTTGAAAAGGGTTTTTTAAAAAATTGATTTTTAAAAGTAATTATAAAAAACGATTGAAATAGTGGTTTTTAAAAGAATGGTTTTCTTCAAAAGTGTTATTAGTTTCAATTATAGAAATTAAATGGATTGGATATTATCCAATCAGTTAAATTAGATTCATGGGTAGATTTGATGGATTAAAATACATCCATTAAGTTGGGATATGGATGAAGCATATAATTTAAATGGACTTATCCATCCATTAGAATCCAAATTCATTCAAATACATTCATTTGCCACTTATACACAAAACATAGGAGGAAAATTAACTACACATGGTTATGATTTAGGTGCAACTAAAGGTGTGTTTGGGAGTTATAAGGGAAAGAGAATGAGAAAAATCATGGAGAAAGGAAGACAAATCAAGCTAAACGTCTCTCTTGTTTGGGAGTGTAAAATTTAGGTGAGAGAGGTGAATGGAAGGTTAATGTAATACAAAATATTATTTTATCCTCTCTTTAAAAAAGAGGCACTTATATGCTATATATTTCGCGACTTGACTTTCGATTGGAAACCAATTATGTGACTTAGGAAGAGGTGAATTGGATTTCAACTTCTCCCAAATGATTTGGAGTCGTCACTATGTTTTTTGCGTTTAAAAAGTAGAAAACTATTTAAATGCTCCAATTTGGATAACATGGTCTTTTAACAAGAGTTTTGAGCTCCAGATTCGATTCTGGACTGTATAAGGTATTAGCATCTCGTCCACCAATAATAAAACAATATCCTCACCAATTGCATGGACTTTTATATCCATAAAAAGTATTAAAAAGCAATTATTAAAGCAAAATATTTTATTTCTTATTTTTGTGTCTCACAATAGTTCATCTTACTCATACGTATCCCTATGTGCAATAGGAAATCAAGACTACATAATTACGGGTTTGAAAATGATGAACTTGATTGATTTGTTTGATTAAAAAAATTAAACATTATGTAGCAATTAATTTTTTGTCTATCCACTTTAAGTGATTGCAGTAGTAGCATTATTCGTGTCCACACTACAACCCAACTTAAATTGATAGAATTTATTAATTACCCACTTGGCCATTTTAAGTGGGGTACCAGCGCTCTTATCCATGCCACAAATGGACTTAAAGGGTATATTTTATTAATAGGTTTATTAGTTTATCCACTTTAAGTGATTGAGGTAATAGTACTTGTGTCTGCACCATATATTGGCTTAAAGTGATAAAAAAATTTTATTAAATTATCCACTTATCCACTTTAAACGACCAATGCAACATCACTCGTGACCGCACCACAACTCGACTTAAAGTGACAAGTTTGTTTTTATCACATTACTCGTTTATCTACTTTAAGTGATTGATGCAATAGTACTTATGTTGCACCATAAATTGACTTGCAGTGATAAGTTTGTTTTTTTATTAATAATAAAATGTTATATAAATAAAAAAAAGAATTGAATTAATTAAAGAGATAAAGAAATTAAAAGGATACCAAGACATACGTGTGAAGACATGGCAACCAAGGAGTTGTGTTATTCACACCATTATTATTCACATGTTGATTATAGCCTCATGCAACAAGAGAGAAATCCAAGCCATGCTTATATAAGACCCTTTGAATTTGCTTCCACAGGAAGTGTTTGCATAATTGAATTGAAGCCTATTATAACCATCAACCATAGATGTAATATACCCCAAAATCTTTGAGAACATCCACATCTTTGTAGGTAGACTTCTCCTCAAGTAGCAATATATTTCATGTGTATCTTGCTCTATACCTTGTTTTAATGATTTCATAACCATCACCCTTCGTCCTAGACTTGGTGTTGTAATTTGTGTGAGCACCACCATCATTCCAATCATCCTTAATTGCATGGCTTGGGGTAAAAGGAAATCATTCCACCAACAAATATGAGATATTAAAGTAATTTATTATATAGGCAAAAATTGTTACAAACGATAAGATAATAACAATCCAAATAAAAACTAATAAAATAAACAAAGCTAATTAAATCATGTATAAGATAACGCTATATCAATCCAAATATATCTAATATGCCCCCTCAAGTTAAGCTTAGCAAATTTGAAGCTTGTTACAAACAATTCTCTTCCAAAATAACAAATAATCAAATGATTATATGTGCTATATAAAAATCATTCAAATAAGTTGTGAATTGAAATATCTCTATATATAATTCATCATTGAGGAAAGTAAATCACTGGAATGATCGTTGGTGAAAAGAAAAATCATTGGTATAATCACCATCGAAATAACCGTCGATGAGAAAAGGAATCACTACTAACATAATTCGTCAAAGCGAGAGAAAAAACATCATCAGACTGATGGCCAATGAGAAGATAACTCAGTGATATAATCACCATCGGAATGATCGTCGATGGAAAAAGAAACTAGTACTTATATAATTTATCACTTAGAGATAAGAAATCATTGAAATGATCGTCACCCGATCATTTCAACTCACTTGCCCCATATGCTATCAACTCACTTCTTGCATATCTTACTAGGTTTTGGAAAGTTGAGAAAGATTTCAAGACCTTCTCTGCTAGTGACCATTGCAGGAACGAATACACTTTAAAAACACTTCACATTTTTTATGTTGATATATTTATGGAATGCAATGTGAAAGCCTGTTAAAATATAAGGAAATGTGTTATAAATGTGAGACATTCATGTTGCATTTTTTTATGTATCTTTGATGTTTCTAATTTAGAAAAGTCATTGTATAAGTTTTGCTATTAATGCATGTTGATGCTATCGGTGTGCAAATATATAGCCTTATTAAAGAGTGGACAACATGGATATTGCCAAACATGTCTAATTAAAAAATAATCATTAATAATAGACCCTGAAAAAATTGTTCATTCCTATAATATCAGTTTTCTTTTACAAAAAACTAGTTGTATATCCATACATTTGTAAGGTATTCTGTATTGTTTTTATAGAAATCAGAATAATTCAATTATAATTGTATGAAAAATATTCAATTTCACCTTCATAAAACATTAAAAACAAAATCATAATCTAATAAATTGCAAGTTTATTTATAGCAAATAAATAGAGCATAAAAATATAAAATAATCAATCATTCCTAGCTTTCTTCATCCCTAAATAGCATATATCTTGTTGCAAGGATTGTGTTTGTCTGAATTTGCTCTTAGTTATGATACAGTTGTTTGTCATAATAAAGAAGTGGACAATTTTCTTCTATCTTTACATTTTTTATTTTCACCAAGGCTAAATTTGTCTTAATCAAGTAATCCAAATCCCACAATCTTGACAGAAAAATCAATATCTAGAAATATGCAGGAAGGTTTTAGATTATGCTGAAATATGGGAGGAAATTTCTCATAATATAAGTATACAACAACACAATTCTTTTCAACATAATCTAAAATTGTCAATGCATAATAATGTTTCTATTTTTAGAAATAAAAGAAAATATTTTATAAGGTATTTTACTAAAAAATACATGTCTGTGGCTTTTATTTAGTTGGGGATATCGTAGTCATTGTATGATATAAATACAATAAAATATTGTTCATTAAATTCTCTTTCCATTAATATTACAAAAATGGGTATGGACGTAATGAAGATAAAATGAAATGATGGGGTTACAATTGTAATTTCAGATAGGAAATGAAGTAAAGGGAGAATGTCAAAGACCTTGCATGTGGAGGACGTGGCTTCTCACTTTCAAATGGACGGTAGTTGAAGGCTAACTACTTTCGTCTCTCAATGTTCATTTTGTCTTCATTTCACAATTCTTCTCTCTCATTCTTCATTTCACATTCTCTCAATCTTTTTCTCACAAAATCTTCATTTCACTTTAAGGGTAATAATATTGTTCAATAATACTTACCAAGGTTATCTTACCATGGTTTCCATTGTGTTCTCACTACGAAACCCTTGATTTGATTTATGTTTTCACTCTATTTTCTCTGGATATTTAAACGAATGATTAGCTTTTTTTTACCAACGATGGTTACCATTTTGCTCTCACCATAACTGTTGGGAAATTCAGAACCAATTTTCATCCTCTGTGTGATGCAAAATGGGAACTTGCGGAAGCGATAAGTGAATAAAGAAAATAGAGAAGAGTAGAAGAATGACACCGAGAATTTTAACGTGGAAAAACCTCCTCAATGTGAGAAGGAAACAACCACGGGACCTAGTCCAGAAAATATCTCTACTATAAAAAAGTAGGATTACAATATTTGACTCTCTTACAAAGAGGATAACACTCAATCCAAAAGGATGGAAATACAAACTCTCTCTAGTATCTCACTAGGAATACAAAACTCACACTAAAGTGTATATAAGTTCTCTCACTTTCCCTCTATGTTGAACTTTCTCACTTGCTTGTACATTTCTTCCTCACAAGTTCCCTTTATATAGTGAAGGGAATGAAGACTTCATCATAAAGACATAGTGGATGATTAACTATTGTCACGCTTCCAAGATACCTTGAAAATGCTACTCCAACTTTCTAAGTTAGGCTTCATACTTTCCAAGAGTCATTAGAAGAGTCATCATGCAATGGTTCATCTACCAAGTTGCATTGGTTATACTTCCACATCAATTAGGAATGATTCCCAACAATAATGATCTTCCTTTTTTCTATCTTTCATCCATTTTGTCTTCATTTTTTAAAGAATATGACATTCTTTTTGGATTCCAAGTTTTAAGTTCAGTGCATTACCTTTCTCTTTAATGATTTCAAATTTTTGTTCCATTTCCATACGAAATGACATATTTTATGTTTCATTTTAAAGATTACTGCAATACCTTCGTCTTTCATGGGTTTCCATTACCTTCATCTTTCGATGCATAATCTTCCTCTTTAATAATTTTTCATTTTTATTCTATTTCCATAAAAGATGACATTTTCATTTTAGAGTTTACGGCATTACCTTTGTCTTTCACGGGTTTCTATTTTTTTTTTCATTTGTTTGTTAAAGTTAAGTCTTTCAAAATCATTTTTGCTCCAAGGAGTGTGGTGCAGTAAGTTGAATCACTCATGACTTAACTTTTTTACCATTTAATGTTATGATTTCTATTTACCTTTCTTTATTTTGTTTTTAAAGTTGACTCTATGCATGTCACTTATTCACTACATTGGTAATGTCTGATTGCTCTTTGTGACCTTCTATTTGTTTATTTGAATTATTTTTTAATAAAATAATGATGGCATTTGTTGTTGGAATTTCTGACAATTTATGGGTCACAAATATAATTCCATAATTGTGTTATAGTCATTATGTATTTAGCCAATATATATAAAATGGTCTTATGGATTAATTTGGTGGCTAAGGGCATATGTGTCATGAAATATTATGAGTGTAGATACCTTCGGGCAATTTCTAATTTGATGAAGGGACTGAATTAGAATATTGCAACTTAAGTGGTAACCGTTAGTGTTACCTTTATGGGTTATGGTCCCCAGTTGCAGAGCAACAGGTTTTATTGAGTAACTGATGTTACAAGGATTGGTTTATGAGGATATGTGACTTATGTCACAAAACCGATATATAAGGAAAAGGAGAAAGGCATAAGCCAAGCCAAGTTCTCACTTTGACAAAAACTTCAGGAACATCAGGAGCACTCACGTTCTCTCTGGATTCCCCTCTAGCGGAGCGAACGGAAAACCATCAGGCTCTAGCAACCGGAACATCCTACAACCCACATACCTCGGAGCATTCGGAATGGCTAACCAAGGTATGCGTTTTCTTCTTCACTATGAAACCAATTGGGGTTTTCTTCAGTCTGGATTAGGATTGTTCCATTAGGGTTTATGTATGGGCATAAACATTTGGTTTCGGAACAATGTCCTAATCATTCGGTTTAGGGGATACGATTAGGATTAATCGGAAATATCCATCAAGTGGTATCAGAGCCACCCCAATTTGGTTCATATGTGAAATTTGGGTTTTGTATGATGTTGTTTATGTTTTCCCCCAAATTGGGTTTTGTTTTGCGACAAAATGGTTGGGTTCTCGCTCAAGCGAGAAACCTGTCGCTCAAGCGACATTGAGGCAGTAGCTACAACAAAAGGAGTTGGATTCTCGCTCAAGCGAGACACCTCTCGCTCAAGCGAGACCCCTCTCGCTCAAGCGAGATTCAGGGACAATTTTGGGGTCTTTTTCAAGTAAATTTTTGGGGCTTTGGTATCTTTATGCATTGAACATGGTTATGATATGGTTACCCGCTAAGTTGTCTGTTATTTCAAGTGAGCCAATTGAAGTGGAATGTCACCAAAGTGACCTCTTTCATGGATGTAACTCATAAGGAATATTAGATGTTGGTGTGTGTGGTTATTCATGCGGATATTAGCTGACCCAAAGGAAAGTTAATGTTTGGCCGAAGATCATGCACACTGGCGATGATAAACATGTGATAATTATTCAGTTTTATACATGTGACTGATGAATCAATCCAAAGAGGGATTCGTCAGTTGACATGTCTTATTATCAATGTTGATCATTGCAACAAGAGTACCACTTGCAGTTAATATTACTGTCCAAAGACTTGATATTAATGGTGCGCTAGGTATCTTGATTGGGACACACCATTGTTTATAGCATATTGATGATTTTGAGTTGTGAGCATGTTTTAACATATTGTCTTTTGTTCTATTCAGCACCATCTATTGCTTCTATATCTGCAAATCTGAATTCGGTTCCGGTCCTCAATGGAACAAATTTTGAGGACTAGAAAGAGAACTTGGAAATTGTTCTTGGCTGCATGGATCTGGACTATGCATTAAGGGTAGAGCAACCACCTCCTCCTTTGGAATACAGCACCTCTGAAGAGAGGAAGGATTATGAGAGGTGGGAGCACTTCAATCGCATGTGTCTCATGATCATTAAGCGCGGCATTCCAGAAGTCTTTAGGGGTACTGTCTCTGATAAGATAACAAGTGCCAAATTTTTCCTTGCTGAGATAGAAAAGCGCTTTGCAAAAAGCGATAAGGCGGAAACAAGTACGCTGTTACAGAACTTGATTTCCATGAGGTATCAAGGCAAGGGAAATATAAGGGAACACATTATGGGAATGTCCAACATTGTCTCAAAGCTGAAGGCTCTTAAGCTTGAGATGTCGGAAGACTTGCTCATCCATCTGGTTTTAATTTCTCTTCCTGCACAATTCAGTCAGTTTAAGATTTCTTATAACTGTCAAAAGGAGAAATGGACTCTTAATGAGCTCATTTCATTTTGTGTGCAAGAAGAGGAAATGATGAAGCAAGAGAGGACAGAAAGTGCCCATCTTGTTAGTACCTCTAAAGACAAGGGCAAAAATAAAATAATTACGGAGCCCAAGAATGAAACTGCAAAGGGTCCAGTGCAAAAGAAGCAGAAGCAGGATACTATTTGTTTCTTTTGCAAAGAATCTGGACATTTAAAGAAGAAATGTGAAAAGTATCACGCTTGGCGTGCTAAGAAAGGTACATTTCTTGCTTTGGTCTCTTCTGAGGTCAATTTAACTTCAGTACCTGGAAACACTTGGTGGTTAGACTCCGGTTCAACTTCTAACATCAGTGTTTCATTACAGGGTTGCTTGAACTACCGAAAGCCTAATTTTGTTGAAAGATACATATTCGTTGGCGATGGAAAATCGGTGGAAGTTGAAGCTATAGGACATTTTAGGTTATTATTAAGTACTAGTTTATATTTGGATTTGAAAGACACCTTTGTTGTACCGTCTTTTAGACGGAACTTAATTTCTGTTTCTTATTTGGACAAATTTGGTTATTATTGTTCATTTGGAAACAATTCGGTTAAATTGTCTTTAAATTCAAATATTGTTGGAACTGGTACTCTTATGATGAATGATAACCTTTATATGTTGAATACTATAGCTGATTATAGCGAAACCTTAAATGTGGAATCACGTGGTACTAAACGTAAAATTGATAATAATAATTCAGGTGCATTATGGCACAAACGCCTAGGTCACATTTCTCAAAAGAGAATTGAGCGTCTTGTGTCAGATGGGATCTTGGATTCCATTGACTTCACAGACCATAAGGTTTGTGTTAAATGCATAAAAGGTAAACAAACCAAACAATCGAAAACTGGTGCATATAGAGCTTCGGATGTCTTAGAATTGATACATACGGATATATGTGGGCCATTCCCTACGGCTTCCTGGAATGGTCAACATTATTTCATATCATTCATAGACGATTATTCTCGTTATGCATACATTTTTCTTATTCATGAAAAGTCCCAATCAGTGGAAGTGTTCAAAACTTTTAAGGCTGAAGTTGAAAATCAACTCAGCAAAAGGATAAAGTGCGTCAGATCTGATCGTGGTGGTGAATACTACGGTAGATATGACGGTTCAGGTGAACAACGTCCAGGGCCTTTTGCCAAATACCTAGAGGAATGTGGTATAGTCCCACAGTACACTATGCCAGGTTCGCCTAGCATGAATGGTGTGTCTGAAAGACGAAACCGGACTCTTAAGGATATGGTAAGGAGTATGATTTGTCATTCTACCTTACCAGAGTCACTTTGGGGATAGGCACTTAAGACTTCAGCTTATATTCTTAATAGAGTACCAACTAAAGCGGCTGTCAAAACACCTTATGATTACTATAAGGACCCAAATTCCATCCCACTAACTACCATGCATAGTCCCACATTGTATCATTACTGTAAGGACCCAAATTCCATACCACATCATTCAAATGTGGTATGGATTTTATTCAATTTCATGCATTTTTCCTATAAATCACCTTTGCCAATTACATAACCTTATTTTAAAATCGCAATCTCTTCTTCACTCACACCATAACCCAATAACGACATACACATTGGTTTGGCAGAAAAACATAATTCATATTAATGCAACTTAGTAACTACTGCATACAACTAGCTATGGGTTTCCAAAACACCCATAGCTACAAATATTCAGAGTTACCATCATATACAAAAATCATACTGATAGTTACAAATATTCAATTTCAAAATACAATCAATTAGATTACAAAAAGAATAGGCAAGAAGACTTCAAAAAAAGCAAAAGCCTCTAAGCTCCTAACCAAACCATCCTTACATCTCCCGCCTACCTGCAATGGGATTAACATTAACCATACACAGAAAACACAAAGGAATAAGTCGTTAACTGAATAAAATTCAATATTCGTTAATCCACATTTTAATAAAGTTAGGTAAACAATTTAAAATCAAATATACTTAAAATCATTTTTATCGTTTATACTTTTGAAAACCATGCTACATAACTTGAGCCAAAGTTTGCTACATCGCTTGAGCCAAAGCCGCTACACCACTTAAGGTTAGCTAAAATAGATTTCCCTTTTCCTTTGAAAACGTGCTACATAAATTGAGCCAAAGTTTGCTACATCGCTTGAGCCAAAGCTTGTTACATCGCTTGAGCCAAAGCTTGCTACATCGCTTGAGCCAAAGCTTGCTACATCGCTTGAGCCAAAGCTTGCTACATCGCTTGAGCCAAAGCTTGCTACATTACTTGAGCCAAAGTCGCTAACTAATCATGGTCGGCTAAAAACGAGTTTTCTTTTCATTGACACTCCATCAATTCATAAATAGTAAATTCACTCAATCTTTATTACAAACATACACATATATGTTTATAATGAATAAGTGGTTCACAACTTAATTCATTATCCTCAACTAGAAAATCCACGCATTTTCTAACACAATGCATAAGTTAAAGACTTATCCTTACCTTGGTGAGTGTTGGGTTTGGTTCTTGGCAACTTCGCAAGTTCCACTGACACCGCCTCCAACTTTAGGATCTTTCCTCATTCCCACCATATAACACAATGTTAGTCATTTATTCCAAATATCACATAAACAACTTATATTGCATTATTTAACCATACAAGATATTCATCATATTTTCAATGTTTCTAAACTACTTTCATCATAAGTTTACAACCATCTAAAACATACATATTCATCTCATATTTCAACATTAGAATGTAAACTCATCTTCTACCTCTAGCATTTTACCCATTTTCCACTTTAACCACATTTTATCTTTAGGGTTTTTGGGGTTTTCATGAATCAACCCACAAACCCTTTCCATTCTCGAAATACTAACGCTAAACCAAGAGTTTACAAGAGAAAAACAACATAAAACGAATCATAACTCAAAAGGGTGAGTTTCCATGGTTTCTCATATTTTGAGAAGAGATCCAACATACCAAAAATGGGTTTCAAAGAGAAGAAGAGAGTTAGAATCAAGAGTTTTACCTCTTCACAAGCTCTTGGACGAGAATAAAAGCTCCTAGACCTTGGAAATGCTCTATTCTCTCACCTCTCTTCAAATCTTAACCTAAAAATGTATTTGGGGTTTTTCTCATTTAATGCACTCGTCGGGTTCTCGCTTAAGCGAGCCCATTCTCGCTCAAGCGAGAAAATCGCGCCTATTTTAAAAACTCAGATCTGACCCTCTCGCCCAGGCGAGGGAACTCTCGCCCAAGCGAGGCATCTCTCGCTCAGGCGATAATCTTACAGCTTCGACAAGTCCAAAATGTCACTTTTCTCGCCTAGGCGAGTCCACTCTCGCTCAGGCGAGACCTCTCTCGCTCAAGCGAATTAACTCTCGCTCAGGCGAGAATCCTTCCGTATAGCCCAGGATTTCACCCTTCCAGTTGAGCCTTTCTCGCCCAGGCGAGCCAACACTCGCTCAGGCGAGACCATTCTCGCTCAAGCGAGCCAACCCTCGCTCAGGCGAGAATCCTCCAGTATAGCCCAGGATTTCACCTTCCCAGGTGAGCCTTTCTCGCCCAGGCGAGATTCCCTCGCTCAAGCGAGAATCCCAGGACTAATACTATAATTTTAAAGACTTAAATTTAGGGTGTTACAATTACCATCTACATTCATATCATGCATCAAACCATCAACTACCATGCATAGCCACACATTGTATCGTTACCCTCTACATTCATATCATACATCAAAATGACAAGTGCATGTCACTTCTCATATCATACATCAAAATGATACATGCATGTCACATTTATTAATCCTTCATTTTTTCTACCAAACACATAATCATATTCACATATTCTTATATTCATTTTCCATCCAAAAATCTTTCTTCATTTTCACTAAATCAATTCTTATATTTCTTCATTTTCCCTAAAATCATATTCCAATTAGCAATTCTATTATATTATTATGCACATTCATTATAATATTCTCATATTAATTTATATTAATGATATAGGATTTTAGGGAAACAAAAATAATTCTTATCCTATTATGTTGTTTGATTATGTAAAAACAAAAATAATTCTTTAAATTCTCATTCACATTATCCCAAAAATGATGAATTCTCTGTAACAAAAATTACAAAGTCAGAATAATGAAAAGCTTTGAATGAGAAATGAAGAAAATTAAAGTATGATGTAATATAATGTTACCTAAGAAGAAGAAGAAAAAGAATCATGAGATTGTAAGATTATCCTATTACGCGCATATGCAATTACCATTACCTACAAGAAATTGCGGTTTGATTATGTAAAAAAAATTCTTTAAATTCTCATCCACATTATCCCGAAAATGATGAACTCTCTAACAAAAATCACAAAGTCAAAATATTAAAAAACTTAGAATGAGAAATGAAGAAAATTAAAGTATGATGTAATGTTACCTAAGAAAAAGAAAAAGAATCATGAGATTGTAAGGAAAGAGTGTTGGTAATAATTGTAAAATATTGATGTTATGATGTGGTGTGAAAACAATTCTATAAATATCTCATACTCTGATTAGCAATTCTATCTTATTATTATGCACATTTCTTGTATATTATTAATCCTTCATTTTTTCTACCAAACACTTAATCATATTCACATATTCTCATATTCATTTTCCATCCAAAAATCTTTCTTCATTTTCACTAAATGAATTCTTATATTTCTTCATTTTCCCTAAAATCATATTCCGATTAGCAATTCTATTATACTATTATGCACATTCATTATAATATTCTCATATTAATTTATATTAAAGATATATGAGTTTAGGGAAACAAAAATAATTCTTATCACTTATGTGCTTCCTATGGACTTCAATTTGTTTAATTGTTATTTATTAGTTTGACTCTTTGCATATCACTTATTCAACATAGAGTAATTCTTTCGTTTTTTCGTATGTGAGTTTAGAGGTTTAATATTTTTGTGAAGTTCTTTATAATGTCAACTATTACACTATGAGTTTTGAGTTTTTTGTATTTCTATGGAGTTCTTTATAATGTCAACAACTACATTATATGTCTTTTGATGTTTTGTATTTATGTGAAGTTATGTCAAATAGCCTCTTACATTATGTGTTTTATCTGCACCATTTCAAATATAAATTGTTCATCATTTTGATTTATAAAGTTGAGTATTTATTATAGAGTCAAGTTCTTTGCAATAAATAAGGTCTTTACTTTATGGGGTGATTAACTTAATAATTCACCTTTACATAGAAAACATTCACATTTTTTTGTTCTAAAAAATTTATTTATTTAAACTTTGTATATTTATCATTTTCGAAGTTTAGTGATTTTTGTCGCCAGGTTTTTTTATTGTCAAAATTTCATCGAAATAAATGTTGCCTTTGCATTATGTGCTCTCTGTAGGCTTCGATTTTTTTCTTTGTTATTTATGAGATTTACTCTTTGCATATCACTTATTCAGCATAGAGTAATTTTTTGTTTTTTTTTTCAAAATCTCTGTAGGCTTCGATTTTTTTCTTTGTTATTTATGAGATTTACTCTTTGCATATCACTTATTCAGTATAGAGTAATTTTTTGTTTTTTTTTTCGTATGTGAGTTTTGAGGTTTAATATTTGATGTTTTTTTCTTTATTATTTATGAGCTTTACTACATTATATGTTTTTTGATGTTTTATATTTATGTGAAGTTCTGTCAAACATTGTGCTACATTATGTGATTTATCTGCACCATTTCAAACATAAATTTTTGCAATGTATAAAAGTGAGTTTTATTATAGAATCAAGCTCTTTGCAATAAATAAGGTCTTTACATTATGTGGTGGTTAACTTAATAACTCGTCTTTCTATAAAAAACTTTCACATATTTTTGTTCTAAAATATTTATTTATTTATTTAAACTTTGTATATTTAACATTTATGAAAAAATTTCACATCTATATATTTATCATTTTTGTAAGGTTTTTTTCCTATATCAGCATGATCGCAATATTACGCTCGTTTGATATGATAAAGGTATATAATTTTTAATTTTTTGTGGTTTTTAATAATTTGTTAATTTTTTCCATCAATATAATGGGACAAGATACAAGTTTCTGTTAGAAATGGTGAATTTATTGAATGAAGAGAACATTTAGTGGAGTATCACACATATGTGACACACAGTTTCAATGTCATGTGCACAACTTCCTTCAATTTAAAACACATGATCAGCTTTACCGTATGCAATTCAATGCTGGTACAACCGTAAAACAAAAAGACTTTTATGGTATCCTTAATTTTATATGAGTTCAAAAAAAATGAAAATATAAAAATATTTACATTAATCACATCTCTCTCCCTAATATTTTAAAGAGTTTTTAAGTTTAATTTTTTTACAAAATGTTAATGTATAGATATCACATAGATTACTAATAATAACTACAGAAGATTCTCTCACATTCCATATTTTGTATGTCAAATTAATTAATATTATTTTGTAATGACACTTAGCCAATAAAACGTATTTTTAATAATGTAATAGTACAATTTCATCCATTTGAGTTGATTAAGTAGTTATACCGTAAAAATGTATAAAATATGATCAATTTAGCATTTAACGACTTTCATCTTTAGTGATTGAGAGTTTCCCATAGTGAGAATATTTCAAACTCATGTATTAAATCATAAATGACACAAGGATACAAATGTAATTGGAAAATATTAATAAGGGTAGATTGGTATTTTGACTTTGCCCCAAAATGGGAATAGAGATTGTCCTATTTTTTGTTCTCATTTTTGTCGCTATCCAATTAGAAAGTGATATTTAATTAAAAAAAAATTCATAAAAAAATAAATTAACAGTTTTAAATTACTTGTTAATTAGGGACATGAAAATATGATTTTTTTGGGACATAAGATCATTATTTCCAAAATGGAGGGGGATAAGGATATGTTGTCTCAAACCATGTCCAAAATCTTGTCTCGCACCAACAAAAATATGTCATATCAATTAAAAAATCTAAACATTCACTGTTTTTCTATTTTTGCTTCATTGTCATTGGTTGAGACAGAATTTGTAACATAGTTTGGAACAAAATATCCTTATTCTATATGAGGGCTGTGGAATTTGGGATCTAGGTGCTTAAAAAATTCTTCAAAATCTTTCTCTCTTCCATTGAACTCCCAAACAATGGAATTTGTGATCTAAATGTTTGGATGGTGACTATGGTCTCCATTGTTTCTTAAATAAATCATTATTTCTTATATTTAGTCATTATCCTATCCTAAATGTTGATTTTATTAATTTTTGAATTTAACTCTAAAGGCTTATTCAACCTTAAATATTAATCACACTAACTTTTGAACTTGAATTTGTCCAAACACTCAATTGAATATAAGGTGTTTCCTTTCTTTTTAGACAAAGTTTTTTTAATATTACTTTTTTTAATATGTAATTTGACATATGAAAAGATACATATCATATATTTTGTGAATTATTTGTATATGTATATATATGGTGACAAATTATACAACAATGACATATTAAATACACAAGAGTATCCTAAATAACTAAGAAAAACAATTGAAAAAATAATATTAAAAAGATAAAATTATATAAGTAGATATGTTACTCCAATCAAACAATTGCATTCTGTTTTTTAGGTTAGAGAGATCATTATTTTATACTCAATTTGGTTAGAAAGATGTTATCATGCGTAAGCATGTGTTCAATTATGTTTGGAAAGATTTATCTCTTACCTAATTATAAATATTAATTAAAGTTAATTTATGAACTCAATAAAAAATTTGGTTAGAAAGATCATTATTTTATACTCAACTAACAAGTAACCCGATGATATTTTTTGACATATGATTAACAACATACATTACATGTGCATTCAAATGGTTAAAAACACATGTTATTTGTGCATTCACATGGTTAAAACACACATGTTACATGTGTATTTGTATTGTTAAGAACACACATATAATCGGTGCATTCGCATAGTTAAAAACACACATATTATTCTTACATTCGCATTGCTAAGAACTCAAATGTTACTCGTATACTTTTGTACTTTTTTGATTGATTTTCATACTCAATAGTCTATATATTTGGTTAACTAATAAATATAATAAAAATTTATATTGTTCATTCTTAATATACACGTACATTTGGAGAACTTGTTTAATTTTATGATATTAGTATGATTATTTCTTAGTGTAATTTGTTTTTTTATATTTCTAGGATATTATTTGTTATTAGTTGTTAGTATAATTGGTTTATTATTTCCTTTTTAAAAAAAGTATATAAAAGGGGACATTGTAATTAATTACTTAGATTATTTTTTAAAATAAATATGAGTTTAATCATTTAGTATGACAACTTCAAAAATAATATTTTAATAGATAGAAATGAACTTTTACTAATAAATGGTCGTTGAAATAAGAAAGTTGTAATTACATAGTTTGATTCATTTTCAAAATAACAGAAACCTTAATTAGTTAAGATTAAAACTGCTAAAATATTTTAAATATAGTAATGAAATATTAATAAATGGAAATGAGAACATTTGATTAAATTTTTATATTTTTTAAAAATAAAGCATATATTATTTTTCACCTTGAATAACATCATCTATATCACCAATAAGCACCACATTAAATGATAATATGTATTCAAAGTAATTATTAGTTTACAACTTATCAATGATATTTATTCAAGTTGTCGATATTTAGTAACTTATTCGATTGCAAATTATAATAGTGTAGCAAAATTTACTGTCATTATTCACCTATGCGGTTTTTATTCCTTATGAATTTTCATTTATTGTTATTCTACTAAGTATTTTGTATATGAATTTTTATCTTTTATTATTCACATCAATTATTCTTAAATATCGAGAGTAATTCTTTCCAACTGTTATTATTCTATAATTATCCACAATTCATATAAATGACAATTTTAGTACTTAAAAAGTTTGTGTAGATGTAAAAAGAAAACGAAAGGTTAGAATTTATGATATTTTATTATCTTTAATTATATGATACAAAACGATTCAAAAAATTGTCAAGCATAGCCAAACTGCAAAAGGAGAAAGAATATCATTCGATTTATTGGTTCTATCATTCTCAATGCAACTAAGTGATTGTGATAACATAAGCAACCATTCAAAAATCATGTTAACAATTAATAAAAGGCACCTATGTGACATGGAAAATTGTCCATTGAAAATCCAAACATTAGTGCTTTTGAGGTATTATTAAATTATACGTTACATTTGAGAGAAATAAAAAATCATGGTGCCATTTTTTAATAAATATATAGATATGTACTGATTAATGAATTCAATCAAAATATAAGATGAATAAAAATTGTACTCATAATATATTTTAATTATTTGAATAAAAAATGTATAGAAAATAAAAATAATGATTATGTGAATAAAAAAGTGTATAAAAATAAAATAAGACATGATGAGAGAGAATACTAACCTCCAGAGATGCTTTGAATAACCAAAATGGAAAAGAAAAGAAAAAATGATTATGGTAAGATATTATGAGAATATAAATATGTTGTACACAATTAGTGAATCTTTGAATAAAAGATATATAAACAAAATTAGAGATTAAGAGGAAAAAAGCTAATATGTAGAGATACTTAAAGGGAGAACCAAAATGCAAATGAGGAGAGAAAATGATAATAGCGAAATATGATGAGGAAATAAATATATTAATAATAAAAACAAACAAGCAACCAACAATCATAGATTTTGAAGGTTTGATCGTTCATGAGGATGATACCCCGTCTTATCATAAGGTAACGATGATAACCGTTAAAGGAACAGATCTACAAAATAATGAAATTAGTTAGGACACATTTACAAAATAAGGAAATCAATGAAAAATAAACAAAAATAAATGATGAAATAAGAACAAAATCACAAAAATAAGAACATATATACAAAATGAACAAAAAATGCACTTTAAATATGAGATATACAAAATAAGAATAGATCTACAAAATAAATAAAAAATCAACGAAAAATGCATCGTAAAGAGATGATTAATTGTCTGATATACAGAAGTTGACAATCATTGAGTTATATCATGAGATAAAACCATTTTATAATAAGAACCAAATAAGCACATGATAGGACTCGCAAAGTGCACATGTTCATTTAAAGATGAAAAACCACCAAAAAGATGCTCCGTAAAGTAGGTTGTTGACAATGTAGGAAAATGCAATATTTATTTTATGTAACCAAGAAAGGGAAATATGAAGATGTATGAAAATGAAAGGATATAGTAATAAAAAGGAATAAGGAGAGTTAATATATTAAGTTTAAAATTTTTAATGTGTTTGATTGGCAAACTAAAAGAAGAATTAATAATATTAATAATTATAAATGCATTAGTGATGAATATGTGATAGAATGTGGAGTAATACATTATGTGTGTGTTGAGGTCTTGAGCAGATAAAGTTTTCACCAAAGCTTGACATGTCTAGGGTGTGAGTTGAGTAGTGAATAAAATTCATCATATACATGGCTAAATTGGATTAGACCAAGTGAATAAATATGTAGGGTGGTGTCCCCACTAAATTTGATGGCATTAAATAAGACTACAAAGAACCTATCACTATCAAGTCATGCTCTGAATTTTAAACTAAGGAAACATTTTGAATTGTGCATATAATGTAACGCCTCAATTTAACAACATCGAAAAATTTCAAATTCTTTTCTAACAGAATATGTTCTTAATAGATATAACTCAGTAAAATCCAATTCAACCAAAATACACTCCAATAATATAGGTAAAACAATAAAAGGAAAAACAGTATGGTAATTCCATAATACTAGTTTCTCCACCTTTTAGTCTATTAAACTACACCTCTAAAACATAAATGAAAACTCCCATAAACGGGTCCAATATCATCAATTACAATTGTTTAGAAAAACTAGATAACACATACTAAATCCATTGCAACAAAATTACTCCAAGACTCTGAAGTCTCTTATTCCTTAGCTCCACATACAATCCGATTATCACAGATTGAGTAAACAAAACAACATAGAGAGAGTCAGTCATGAAATACATGCAATATATAACATGGTGGGTTGAATTAGAATAATAACATTAGAACATTGCGAAACAGGAACTACGCATCGTTACAGCACAAACACATCCATGAGATTCAATGAACCCTTAATCATAAGCATATCACCCATCCGTAGTACAATCAACTTTCAACCATTCGAACCACAATCAAAAATCCATACTACAAGTGCATATCCCAACATCCATACCACGAAGGCAGGTCAAAATCCATACCACGAAGGCAGGTCAAAATCCATACCACGAAGACAGGTCAAAATCCATACCACGAAGGCAGGTCAAAATCCATACCATAGTCAAGCGTATCATTCACATCAGTAGGACTAACGCGGTTAAATAGGAAATTCATGAGATTTAACGTTTAATCGTGTTAACCAAATGAAATCCTCCAACTAGTGAGTGTCGTTGGAGATTCCAATAATATGATTCTAATACCACAAAGTGTAATGCTGCTCCCTCGCCTAAGTATTCGCTAATGCTTTGCACTAAAGCTCAGTTGCGTTCTCCGTCGTCTCCTCCAACCTTAGGGTCTTTCAACCCAAAACAACAGCAATTACAACACATCAATTTACATATCAAAACACTAATAGTATTAACCAATACTCATACAACATAAGAAAACATCATCTATTCATTTCATATTCAATAAAAGGATTTCTCTAATATTTAAATGACTCTACGGTTTGAAAACAACTCCTCACACACCCATTTCGAAAAACAACTCATACTCTATGAGTTTTACAAGGTTTTCCAAAGCAAAACGAACCGCAATGTCAAGAGAGGGTTTATGGGGTTTTATCCCTAAACATGGAAAAGAAACCCCATTCAAAATTATGACATGCAACCATAAGAGAGGCTAAGTTAAGTGTTTTACCTCTTCTCCGGTCTTTTCCTTGACTCTAAGGGTGCACAACTCTCCCAACTGTTCCTCTTCTCTTGGTTTTCAAAAATAATACCCAATTCTCACTTGGGACGTTTATTTTAGGTTTTAAGATTTCGGACTCTCGCTCAAGCGAGGATAGGCTCACTTGGGCGAGAACCACGACTCTTCGCATCATTCAGGAACTGACGCTCTTGCTCAGGCGACATTTTCTCGCCCAGGCGAGATTCGTCCCGTGGCAACACCACTCTCTCGCTTTCTAGCTCAGGCGATAATCCCAGGAAAATACCTGGGAACAACATTGAGTCCCTCGCTTGGGCGAGCTCCTCTCGCTCAAGCGAGAATCACCCAGTAGCTCCCAGACTTCCTAATATCCACTATATTCAAAAATTGGGAATTTTGGGATGTTACATATAAACAACTCCATTATAATTTTTTTTTATTTGAAACTTTAGAGAGTTTTAATATTTATATATTTTTATGGAAAAAGTTACACAATTATTATATATCTACTTTAACTTATAAATCAATATTTGTTTGATTAAATATAAAAATGTAATATGAGTAATGTTATATTATTCTATCTATAAAGAAATAACATGTATTACTTTTAAATAAATAATTAATAAATAAATTATTATTTTGTGACATTTTTCACTTTTCAGTAGATATAAGATTTGTAAGAAAATTTAGTAAGAGTATATATCATTTTCTTTAAATATAGACTATTTTCACAGCTTTAAATTAAGAATGACAAAAAAACTTGACATGTGAATACCGACAATAATAACTTATTAGTGAGAATGAATTTTTGGGTGAGTACTTGCATATTTAAAATTATTTTAATTAAATATATATATATATATTATTTTATTATTATTTTAAGATTATATTGTACTTTATTATTTTAAGATTATATGGTATGTACTTTATTATCATTTCATATAAATTGCATTAACTTCACAATGAATATTTTTATATATTAATTATTACAAAATATATAAATATATAATTAAAAACTCATTTATTATATGTGAATACGAGCTACCTACACAGATACTTATAAATAGTGAAAGTTCAAGAACGAGAAAACATTACCCTCTACAAGTGGACACATTGTCATCCCTACTTTAAATCATTAAATGCTAATAGACTTTTTAAATTCAAACCATGTAATAATATGAGTACAATATAGAATAAATTACACTCATACGCTTGAATTTTAGTGAAATTGCATAAACCACTACTCATTTTTTGTCTTTACACGAATCATTCATTCATCCAATTACCCCTAATTTTGCATATATGTTATACTGACTACCCCGCATAATAGAAAGTATAATATTTTAAACAAAATATGTGTGTAATTAAGTTAAACAAAATATTATATATTGTGTAGACAAATTTATATAATTAAGAGTCAATGCGTCATGATTATTTGGCTCGTTATAAAATAATATAAGATTTATTTAAACATTTCTTTGGAATTTTTAATGTATTTTGTAATAACACAAAAATAATAAAGAGATATTGACTTTTGTACTATTTGAAGTGTTATACAATATACAATATTTTTTGTTAACTTAATTACACTCAACACACGTTTTTTTTTAAATATTACACTTTTATAAGTTGCATGAGTAATGAGTGTAATATATGTACAAAACTACGAGTGGTTCGTGTAGGAGAGATATGTGATTCGTGTAAGTACAAAAAACGAATTGGTAATTTGTATAATTTCACTAAAACTACAGAATTTGAGTGTAATTTACTCTAAAATATATATTAATCGTATTTATCGATCATAACTAAATTATGCACCTTCTTAACATTGAAAAATCAAACATAAATATCATCAAACCATTTTGTAAAGAATTGCAAATCAGAACCAAACATGTGTAGCTTAGAGAAACGAGGCAACATTTTCATTCTTACACTCACCGGCGACGGCCAACACCGTTTTAATCCCACTCTCCTCTCTTCCATCCAATCCGCTCTCCGCCGTGTCCGTCACGAATCCACCACCTCTTCCGTCCTCATAACCACCGCTCACGGCAAATTCTTCTCCAACGGTTACGACATTGACTGGGCCCAAAAAGCCCAAACCGAATCCCAAACCGAAACCTACGAATCTCGCATGATTCTCAACGACTCTCTCCTTCGCTCCGTCGTCTCCGATCTCCTCTCCCTTCCCATGCCAACCATCGCCGCCGTAACCGGTCACGCCTGCGCCGCCGGACTCGCCTTCACTCTCTGCCACGACTACATACTCATGCGCGGCGACCGTGGATTTCTCTACATGAGCGAGCTCGACATCAATCTCGTGATTCCGGCGTGGTTCGTCGTCGCCGTCAAAGCGAAGATCGGGTCTCCGGCGGTTCAGAGGGAAGTAGTGATGAAAGCAAGTAAGATTACGGCGAAGGAGGCGGTGAAGCTAGGGGTGATTGATTCAGTTCACGCTGGGGCGGAGGAGACGGTGGAGGCGGCGGTGGAGCTGGCGGAGGGATTGATAAAGAGAGGATGGGATGGACACGTGTACGGTGAGAATAGGAAGGTGTTTTTGGCTGAAGTGATTCAAGCCGTTGGAGTCAACGGTGGATCAAGGCTTTAGAGACTTAAACAACTTTGTAAGATTTTCAATTCAATAGCTCCCATATTTGAATAACAATGACTCACATTGTCTAATATCACCATGTTATACAGATGTTTTTTTTGTTAGAAAAAAAAGATATGCACCCATTTTCTTCATATAACATTAACATTTATCATTCATATTTAGAGTGTGTTTGGTAGGGATTATATTTTTAGTTTCAGTTTATAAATGATGAGATTATAAATTGTAAGATTATAATCTTTTAAAATTATAATATGTTTATGTATGACTACCTTATCTGAAAACTGAATATAAATTATTCTGTTTTGTTTGTGTAAAGTAGAAAAATTGTATTTTACATAGTAAAATACAGAAAATGAAAGACTACGAGGTTATTTGTTTATTTTTATGTTATGATTATTTTGGTTGTTTTTTACATTATGTTTTTAATATACATTTTTTAAATATTTACCACTATATATATATTTTTACTACAAATTTTTAATATTGTATAACAAAGGCTAAAAAATATTAAAATAAAATATAATAGAAAAAACCAATATCAATATTAAAAAAATAATATAGCACAAATAAATAAAAGTTGATAAACTTGAATTACATAATTCACAAAATAAATAATACATAAATGTTAAGTTTTATATAAAAGTTTTGGGATTTATGGGGTTTATACGTAATTCTCAAAAAATTTAATATTGCATAACAAAATTTTATATATAATTCTCTGTTCATAATATGCGTGTATAGATAAATAAAAGGCGTTATGAGAAGTTATGAGGTTTGGTGGTGAGAGATGGGAAAATGAGAGTTATGATGTGAAGATTAATGATATTTGATGGAAGTGTAAAAATGATGAGAGATATAAAGTTATGATGTTATAAAATGGGAAGTGAAAAAATTGGAAAAAAATAAACTAATAAAAAATAAATCAACCCATGATTTTGAAGCTTATACTTTTGGCTTATTTTTTCAAAAAAAAAAATGATTTTATAATTTCATTTGGTTGTCAAACAAACAAAGTTTATATTTTCAACTTATTTTTAAAAAAAATAAGCATAATCTACAAAAATTAATTTATACCAAACATGGTCTTAATCATCAATCCATTTTTAAATGATGAATAATGTATTGATGTATAAATTTTTATACCATCAAAACATCAAAAGGGAAGATACACCCTCTTTATTTGCATATTAAATATATTAATAGTGAATGATATTTTGAATGTGAACAATTTGTAGAGATATTAAACTCTATGGTAAAAGATTTTTATCCTTTTATAATATATTATATTTGCAACATTTATTATATTTTTCCATTTCTTCTGGTTAAAAGTTTTGACTTTTGGCTATTTTTTTTAAATTGTGGAGTTGTTGGGTTGTAGCATATTATTTTGGAAATTAACGCAAATATCATAACTAATACTTATTGAATTTTAACGCTCACCTTGATGAATCACAATAATAAGATTTAATAATAAGACGTTATTTTAGTGATACTCACCTTATAATTTTTTCAATTATTTATTTATATATTCGCGAGTCTTAAATTGGTCTTAATTTACTTTTATAATCGTGATCTTAAATTGATTTTATTGTATGTAAAAGGAAATTTAATTAAGTTTAATTTTTTCATCATGGGAAGGCTACTGAAATATTATAAGAAAAGAAAATTATTCAAACATCATAAGTGCACATACCATATTTTTGAAGAAAAAATATGGAAAGGTAATAAAAAATGATTTGAATATGATTAGAAATTCTTATAGAAAAAAAGGCTGATTTTTTATATTATTTATTAGTCACGTGCTCAAAATAAAAGTGGGAACAACTTTTTTACTTATGAAACAAGATTGTATACGTCTTTTCTCTTTAAACTGTATTAATTAGTCTTATATATTCACTCATCCATGTGTTAATAATAAAAGTAATATAAATAAATAATAACACGTACAAGTGTCTTGCATGTCGAGTATCAAAAATTGCAAGTTCATTGGTCTAGCTTAAGAGTATTAGAATTTTTAGAAAAGTTATTCTAAAGTGAAATATGTGATCTTTGGTTGAATTAATGGAAACTAGTTACATTTGGAATTTTAATTATTATGTAATGGGTTGGTTTGATTTTGTGATTTTAAAAGTGTTGAAAATAAAATATTTTAAGAAGTTAATTGCTTTTTTTTTTTGGTTTTGGGAAGAAGTGTGATGCTATAGTCCTTTAGATTTTCACATGTTCAAAAAATATAAATTCAAACAAATACTCAAAGACCATAAATGTGTATCAAAATAGTTTTTATTATGATTATAAAATAATAAAAATGAAACATTTGACTCACATTTGATATTTTTTGTACCATTTTGAATTTTTTAATTTTTCAGAGATCAAATTGATATATACAAAAAATTTTAAGGACTTAAATAAATCTTTACTTTTTATATTTTTTTTAAAACTATTAAAATAGCTGTGTTTTCTGTTTTCTATAATCAATTAACATTATGGTTAATTTATTATCTAGATGTTGTATAGTTACCATTCTGTATTCACTAATCAATTAACAGAATAGTTAATCATTAACTGTTAGTTACCTTCATGTGGTTAGTTGTTAGTTAGGTGATGTACTATAAAATGAGTGATTCCCAAATCCCATACTTTGTAATCATAATGAGAAATAATGAGATCAAGTGCATTTCTTTCTCCTTATTTCTCATTCATGCATGACTCCTACCATTTTAACAAAATCGAATTAAGTTGGTAAACATGAGAGGGATTTCAACAAAGGTCTTTTAGAATGTGAGACATGTGAGCTTGGTAAACATGTTTCAAGTTCATTTTTAGAAATAGCTCATAGTCCTTAAATGTTTCCTTTTGATTTGTTTCAATCAAATGTCTAACGTATTAGTCATGTTAGTTATGTATTAGGATATATGTATTTTATTTTTTCATTGATGATTTTTAAGATGTACTTAAAAAATTTAATGAAATAACATATAACCTTTTTTCTATTTATATCAACAACAAAAAAGTGCAATGAAATTCAAATTGGTTGTCTTATTCGCATTTTATGAAATGACATTGCAAAAGAATATTTTTCTACTCATTTAAATAATTTTATGATTTTCCATGGTTTGATTCATTAATCAATTGGACCGTGTCTCAACAAAATTTTGTATTGCTAAATGTAATCATTTCGCATCATTAAAATTGTAAGAGTTATTTTACAAAATTGGATATTATTTTCTGCTTTGAATAACAAAGGATTTTATTCTCTATTTTTTCTGAGTGATAACCCCTTTTAAGGTTCCTCCATTTATTCTTTGTTCTACTTGTTTTATGTTTGACTTATCTCGAGGATAAGAAATTTTGTTAGCACGTACATGTGTAGTTAAATATATATAATAAGAAAAGTTTAAAAAGAGTTGATTTTGCATTATAAGAATGAATTCACTTACTCCACATTTTAGCCATTAATTTTAGAGAAATCCAATTGTTTAGATCTACTTATTAATTTAAATAATTGGATTTCCTTCTAATTGATGACTAAGATGTGAAATAAGTTATTTAAACTTACTATTAGAGTAAGTGAATTTCCTCCCGATTATTATATCTTCCTCTAGTTAATTAGTCATAGATAGTTCAACAATGTCAATAGTGTCACCAATACTACACGAATCAATTTGTTTCACCAACTCCAGGTCCTACTATTGCTTGCACAAATTGAGGTTGTTCATAATGTTCAGGAACCATGGGTATGAGATAGCAACCACCAGCGGTCTTCGAAAAATAAATACATCACATTCGCTCACCATTGGTTCAAGATTAATTTTTAATATAATGTTCTTTATCCATGGATCTTGAATATAAACGATCGGGTGTGTGAAATATACAAAATTGGTCGCACCTAGCACAATTCCTTCGCCGGGCGAAATTTTGGAATTTTTTGACATAATTAACATTCTGGATTTGCCTAGCGAATCACCAGCGCCGAGGGAAATTGGGAAATTTCACCCGTCGTAGCTTGACTAGTTGAAAGGTCGAGCCTTTGTTAGGCAAAGTGTTGCCCCATCGAAATTTTTGCCCCGAGCGAAATTGACTATGTTCAGACTCTTTAAAAAGAGATCTATTTGAGCATGTTAAGTAGCAAATTCAGATATGTATCATATGTACTCAATTTCTCTCAGTGTAAATTTTTATATGCAATATAATTTAAAAGGAGATCTATTTGAACATTTTAGGTAGCAAATTCAGATATATATACAATATGTACTTGATTTCTCTTAGTGTAAATTCAGATATATATATATATATATATATATTTATTTATTTAGTATAAAGTTTTATATACAATATAATTTAAAAGGAAATCTATTTGAGCATTTTAGATAGCAAATTCAGATAATACAATATGTACTCGATTTTTCTTGTAGTGTAATTTCATATATATATTTATTTAGTGTAAAGTTTTATATACAATATAATTTAAAATTTATTTACATCTAAGAATTAAAGTTGATTAAAAATAAATAATACAATGACAACTATAGATAGCAAAATGGGCAATGCCCGTGGGTTTGCCTGCATAACCTGCAATTTTTTTGTAGGTAGGACATGCAAATTTTGTCCATTTACCTATTTTGTTCGACCTATTTGCCTGCCAAGCCCCATGCATAATGTAAGGAAAAAAGAAGAAAAATTTAAATAAGTTATGATGTAATATGATTTAATGTCTCAAAAAGATTGTAATATAATATGATCTGGTCAACTTCATATAAAATATTGAAGTTTTTTTTAAAAAAATGTTTTTCAACTACATCATATAATTTGTTTTAATTTAAAATTATTCTTCAATGCCCGGGGCCACCCTTTAGCCATTTTTAAAACCGATAGATAATGTTATTTTGTCCATTAAAATAATGCAACCATACTTGCGCTCACCTAAATTTGGTGGATATTTACGAGGTTCAGACAAAATAGACATGACGACTTGTTTTGCCATCTCTAATGGCAACATAAAATAAACCGTGACAATCATGTAAAAACCGGACCGTACCGGTCGATTCAACCAGTAAACCGGTGAACCAGACCCATAACCGGTACGGTACAACTGTTATACCGGACAAACATAAAAACGGTGCAAACCGGTGAAAAAATGGTGAACCATGACAAAAACTGGTGAACCGACCGAAATATGATTGAACCGGCCGATTCATACATGTTTTTTTTTTTTTAAATTGACGCCAAAATTAGTGTACCCCTTTATAACTTTCTTCACAAATTGCATACCTTCTTCACAAACCCCATACCCCTCTTCACAAACTCCACACAGTGCACAAAACCCTTTTTTCACAAACCCCTTTCTCCTCCAAAAAAATCACATATCATTCACTTTTAATTTACTTTTCTCATATTTCTTCTCTCTGCACGTCCTATGCCTGGAAAAGTGGTGTGCGAGTATCATTTTCATCTCCAAATTGCTTTCCCACTTGAGTTAAGTTTAACTTAAAGCTTTAAATAAAGTATTCAATTTGTTATCATGGTTGCAGTTTAGTTTCAATGAGTTAAGATCTCACAAGTGGTTTCTTGACTAATCTTTTTAGAACAATTATTAGGTAGCAACCTTTATTTTATTTATTCATAAAGTTAGTCTTTTCAAGAATCTCAATTGATTAGTAAACTTGTGTCATTTATTTATATTTTATTTTTGTTAAATGATACTTTTGGATTGATATATGTTTTGCACTGTAGAATTTGATTTGTTAAAGACTTAAGATTGTTTATTTATGTAAATTATAAATATAAATTATAAATTTAAATATGTACTTATTTGAAATTTTTTGTTATAGGTTTACATATATATATACACATAAATATAAGCATGTATGTCCGATTTAACCGACATACAGTTTAATTACTGAACCACCGATTGAACCACTATACCACTACCCTGACCAGTTTTATAACCAGTACAGTTTTAATAACATTGAAATTCACACATTTGTTTTGTAATTTAAAATTAGTCCACATTGTTTATAATTTTTGATAATATGTAATAATGTATTGGGTCTCGTTCCATTTTAGGCCCTTTGGACAGTCGTATATATTACCACCTCGTATGCCGACACCAACCACTTGCTATTTCTAACGTACGCTGCCACCGAAATCTCTTTCTTCTCTTCTTACACATTTGTTAGTTACTTCTTTTCTTTTTTTATATTTCAGATAAGCGGAAAAACATATTTCACATTATATTATTTTATTCTTCGAAAATCTAATGGTTTAGATATATTCACAGAGTGATTCAAGCTATGGATTTTACAAGAATGAATAAATATGATGTGAATTGTTTTCTCTTTTATATATTACTCAATCTTATAATCTCTCATTATGATTTCATATTAATTATTAGGGTTTCCTTTTATTAATTATTAGGGTAAGAAATAGTGAATATGATGGAGTGGCAGAAGAAGGAGATGATGATGCAACAGAATGGGAATGAAATGATGTATGTGAAGGTAATGAGTGATGAACAATTAGAAACTCTTAGAAAACAAATTGCTGTGTATGCAACTATTTGTGAACAACTCATTCAGATGCACAATACTCTTTCTACACATCAAAATCTTTCAGGTTTCCCCCTTTTCTCTTCATTCACTTCAATTTATGTAGCTTTTTTTAAATCAGACCCATGAGCCTTAAATATTACTATTATAAGGAATGAGTTTGAGTATACTACAGTGATATTTAAGCTTAATTAAGGGTTCAATTGCGAGTTGGGTTTTAGAGATGAAAAAAATGAAAGGAAAGACTCGGAGTCATGAAATATATATGGGAGATGACCCTGAAGTCTTCCCTTTGTCCTTCCTTATACTCCAAAATCCAACTCGCAAAAGGACATTAAGGGTCTGTTTGCTGCTTGAGTTTTGGAGGAGAAGGAATGAGAAGTGAAGGCTTATGACTCAAGTCTTCTCATTCCACTGCAAAATCCAACTCGCAAATGGACCTTAAGGATTTGTTTGCCGCTTGAGTTTTGGAGGAGAAAGAATGGGAAGGGAAGATTTATGACTCTCAAGTCTTCTCCTTCCATTGCAACATTCAACTCGCAAATGCACTTTAAGGGTTTGTTTGTTTGCCGGTTGAGTTTTGGAGTTGAAGAAATTGTGAAACTTTCCTCTCCCAATTTCAATTCGCAAACAAACCTTAAATGGGAACATGCTTGATAAATTCATGTGTCAGGGGGTTGCATGTCAAGGGCGGGGTGTTAGTATATGTTTATTGAATGTTGTTTTCTTTTGTCAGGGATTAGGGTGGGAAATATGTACTGTGACCCATTGATGAACTCCATTGGTCACAAACTAACTTCTAGACAAAGATGGACTCCTACACCTATGCATCTTCAGGTTCTTGAGCGTGTTTTTGAGCAGGGGATTGGGACTCCTAGCAAGGAAAAGATTAAGGAAATTACTGCTGATCTTATCCAGCATGGTCAAATTTCTGAGACCAATGTCTATAATTGGTTCCAAAATCGGCGCGCTCGATCAAAAAGAAAGCAGCAGCAACAAAATTTCGGGTCTAGTAATGCTGAATCTGAGGTGGATACTGAGGTTGATTCTAAGGAAAAGAAGACTAAAGCTAAGGAGTTTCAGTCCCAGCATAGAGTAACTACTGGGGTTTTCCAGAACCCTCAAGTAAGCTATGATTTGCAGTACTTAAATTCAGAGTCCAACGAGCCTGATTCCATGTTTCCGCCAGAAGGCAATCTAAGTCCCTCGAGAAATTTTAGTGATGTGCCTGTTTTTGATGGGATGCTATCAAACTCAAGTATGTAACTTCTTCTGGTTTATTCCTTTACTTGTCTCTTTATCACTTAATCACTTTAGTTGTAAAGTAAAGTTAGTATCCTCTAATCATTGTTTATAGCTTATACGAGATGATAAGGTTGCTGCTTAGTGACCGAGAAATTATGGGTTCATTGGGCCATCCTTTTTTTATATACGAGATGATAGGATGCTTTATTGATGATGACCACAACCATTAAATTATGGTCGGTACACATCAAAATAATGAAGTAAGCGCAAGCAATTGCGAGATGGTTTCCTTCTTTGTCCTAGCAAGGCAATGTATTTCTACTAGTCATGTAGATTCAAGGAAGCATCGATACTTCAAAGGTCTTCGTACTTGTGTCAAACACATATCTGTGTGGGGTACTTTGTGGACACTTTGTATATTCCCAAGCAGCAATCTGCCATTTTTCTACTTTCATTTAATTGAGTTCTTCTACCAGTACATATTGGAATATCACAATAGTCGGATAACTGATAACGTTTACTATGTCTAAAATGGTCATGCTAACTTTTGAAACAATAGTTCTCTCTTTTGATTTCATGTTTTAATGTTAGATGTATACTAATTTATGTAATTTATCATTGTTGTTCTTGTGATGTTACGTCCTATAACTTCGAAACTTTGTTATAACCCCATATCCATGCTTCCGAGCATAGATCCGAAAATGTCAATGCCACTTAAGTACTTTATGTTGGACCAGACTATGACTAGGGAGTTCCATTGTTACTGGGGTATGGAAAAAGTGGAGAGCCACAAGTGAGACACAACGTCTTGAACCAAAACCTTAAGGCATTAGTTCCATGAGCCTTTTCTATTTATAAACTCTTTTTACTCATCCCCGTATATCCAATGTGAGACTTCACACTCGAATAAACCCGGGATCCACTTAATGATTTCCCCCTCCAACTCATCCATTATTTTGTAGAAGCTAGCTTAACAAGTAAAATTTGCAGTTGAAGTTGCTACTTACTTTCCAATTACCTAGTTGTAATGTGGAATGAAATTTTTTGGTATGCTTGGATGATCTAATTCCCCCCCTTCATTTTGTGTTAAGAAATATGTAATATCAATGTATCATTCCTCTGTAAGTATAACTACTTGTAGAAATTACTTTGGCCAATGCATTTATCATTATTATGATATAGATTCATTTACAGCCTCCAATTCATAACACACATGATTATTTAAATTAAGACCATGTTCAACACTTGCAAAGTCGTGCATCTCCGAAAACCATAACCATTTGTACACGTGCATGAATGTTTCTCCAACTTCATACATTTCGATGAATTACACTCTCCTTTCTGTTTTAAATTTATTTAGACCATGGAGTGTTGTAATAATAACCTCTATTTGTTATAGAAATAGATAATCAAGACTATTGTTACAACCCCGGATAATTTTTTTTGCAGGGAGTGACTATCTTGCTGGAAAATTTGAAGAACCCGAGAGCTTCAACTTATACCAACCAACTGGCGACTACAACATGGCAGGTTGACATTCGTCGCAACTTCTGCCGATTGTGATTAGCTGTAAAGAACAGGGAGTGTGGTTTTTTGGGCTTTTGTGTTAATGAAAAAAGCAAATTGAACCAATCCATACATGAGAACTTATAATATTTACATAGGTAGTGATCTTTTATTATAGGAGCTGAACATTTTAAGTAATTACATATAAATACGATTTCATATTGTGAATTTCTTTTTTTATTGGTTACTGGTGAAATGCAGCATCTTTTACATTTGGGTTGATTTTTGGTATTTTGTTGGAAGAGATTCATAAGATTGTTCTTTTGATAGTTTTCTTCTGCAAATTTGATTGGAAAAAGGTTTGAATGAAATTGTGGCCTAACACTTAAAGAATAAAGCTTAGAAAATCATATTGGATAGTTTTTTATTTTGCTTTGCTTTGATATCAAGGGAAATGGCTCATATGGTCCTTATGTGCTAAAGTCTCGTATTTTGATTTTCATTTTGCAGTTGATTTTCTAAATTCTAAAGCATTGTTTTGCAGTTAACATAAACATTGAATTTATGTTAACATACACATTGAATTTGAAGGGGTGAAGAACCTTAGTGTTTTTTATTTTCTGCAACCATGATTTTGGATAGTTTAACATGCTATGTTGTATGAACTATGGAGTATAAAGTATCATGTTTATGATTTTAATTGAATACCTACAAAGCATGTTGAACACATTGATTAATATTGCTAAAAATATTTACAAGTAGAACTTGTTTGTCATTTTCATTTACCTGCAAATCCAAGATCAATTAAGAGTTGTTAATATTTTTTCATTGAAACTGTAACATTATTTTGGTATTACCAAGTGTATTCTCTTAACCTTTTGAGTAAGAACTAATCCATTTTTGGGTAAGTGACTGACCTTTTCCAACAAGTATCATTTACAAGAATTGAACTTGAACTCTTGACATTTTGATCATTCTAAGATTTAGTAGAGTTTTATATTACTAGAGTAACACTAAAAACTTCTTTTACATTTTGAGTGGAGTGTCATGTTATGATATTGTTTTAAATATTGTTCAGTAATCAACTTAGAAATTAATTAATATGCACTTTCAACAATAAAATAGTTTTACATTAGCATCCAATAATATTTGAACAACACAACATATATTATCATTTCTCTATTATTAATACAAATAAAAGCATAAATGTCAAAATATAAGTGATGTAAAGCTTTTATACACTCATAATATATAGTGAAATATTACTCCCATTCATAAACTTAATACATGTATGTTGAGAATTCATAATGCAAAAGTCCAATTTTTATGTTGAAATCGTTCAATTATACAGAGGGTAATATTTATATATTACCAGTATAAAGAGTTATACATAATTGATATATTGTTCATCATTCATTTTTATAGCTTTTAGGGTTAATAGGAAAAAATAATACTATTTAGGAAAAAATATTATTTTTATACCTCAACTTAATTTATTTTCTGTTTTGAGGATCATCAAAGAATCTTGAGGATCATGTAGGACGAAACTACAAATGAGACTTGTTCCACAAAATGAGTTTCATTATAAGTACATTTATTTTTCTCAAATGTATTGAGTTTGATGTTTTCTCATATATCTTGTGCACATAATTGTTTTTAAGGATCATGTAATACAAATAAGACTTGTTCCATAGTATCATTTTCATTATAATTATATTTATTATTCTCAAATGTACCCATTTTCATGTTTTCTCATACATTTTGTGCATATAATTTTTATTTTGAGAAATGGTAGTTGTTTTTAAGGATCATGTAATACAAATGTATCATGTATTCTCATATATTTTGTGCACTGTAATTTTTATTTTGAGAAATGAGATTTGTTTTTTTTAATGTAACATCTACCTATATTCATTGTAAAATTTTATACACAATTATTACAACATTAATCATTCATTTACATTTTTTTTTGAAAAGTCAATGATAATTAAATATCAACGATAAATTATATAATGTCAATGATAATTAAATATCAACGATAAATTATGTAATTTCAATTTATAAAACTCATTCACTTTAGTAAATACATGTATTATGTAATACAAATGAGACTTGTTCCATAAGATGACTTTGATTATAAGTACATTTATTATTCTCAAATGCATCTATGATGTTTTCTTATATATTTTGTGCACATAATCTTTATTTTGAGAAATGCTATTTTTTTTTTGAGAAAAAAAATGTATGCACTGATAATGTATGAGTTTTATATACTGTCACTGCATAATCCATCATTCATATTTAATCATCATTGACTCTTCAAAAAAGTAATTCAAATAAATGGTAAATGATGTAATTAGTTAATTACTATCTATAATTATCCAGATGATGCTACACATATGATTTGAGAAATGCTATTTGTTTTTACCTTCAATTAACATATGGTTTATTCATTAAGTTAAGAGCATATATTAAGAGACTTGATAAATTGTGATACTTGAAGATAATACTTGATACTAGATGATCATTAATGTGAATATTTATCTCTATTTGTTGGCATGTTCAAATCATATGTGTAGCATCATCACCCATGGATCTTTGAATAAGATACTTTTGTTTTGTTACATTGATTTTTATTATTATCTCAACCTCATCGATCTAATACACTCGAACACATAAATAGGTTGTACCGATAGTTACATGGTATGTGATACTGATTTCTTTATGCCATATCTAGTTTTATATGTTTTATCATTTTCTAATTTATTATTACAATACTTTTTTTACAACGAACTCGGTATATGATATATGGTATATGAAATTTAGTATATGATACCAGACCTAAATATGCAAACCATATAATTGTGGTTCTCTTTGTGCTTATATTCTGTTGGGAAGTAAGTCTCACATCGCATATCTCATTGTTCCGGGAATGATTTAAATATCTGTTGGGCTACTCCTCTCATTGTCAATTGGTTTTGAGATAAAACCTTAACATATCCATTCCCATGGTTGGTCCCTCAAATTAAATGGCATGATGCAGCATAGGAAAATACCTAGGAACTTTAAGGTTGACTTCATGTTACTTGTTGATTAATTTAATTCAACGTGTGAGCAATGCAATTAAGAGAACTCTAGTTTATGTATTTTTGACATTTTCTGTTTGACATTTCAAATTCCATGCCCTAGACAATTTCTTCAATCCATAATTCAAGGGCATTATGTCTTAAGGGAAAGAAAAAAATTACATGGGTTAACGTGTTGGAAAAAATAGAACCAACCAATTCTCCCAACTAATGTAAACTCAACACTTGCAAAAAGGATAAGGAGGCAAATATAATAGAGCAAAAATATAAGAATATCATTAAGACTTTTAATGTGGAGAAATCTCATCAAATTCAGAAATAAAAAATACGAGACTTATTATAAAAATATAGTCTGTCACTCGTAGTTATTGAGTGGGCACTCCATGAAAAATATGTTCATTAGCTCAAAATGTCAGCTTCATCCATAAGCTTTTTCTAATGAGTAGGGCAGGCCCGCATAGAGACATTATGATATTAATTATTGGATGTTATGTTTTGATTTTTCATTGAACTTAAAAGATGTTTAATGTTAAATTATTTGAACTAATACATTGTTATATCTAATTTTAAAAACGTGATAGTGACATAAGATTATTTTTTTAATTTTGTTTTTTATAAATATTTTTTTTCAATTGTATAGCGGACGCTGGCAAACCCGCTCTGCCCATATTTAGGGTGGGGTGGTCATGCCCTTTTCGTAAATTCACATGCCCATATCCCCTCTAATTTAGGTAGGCATTATGCAGTCAGATTCAATATAATAAGAATGAAACCAAAAGTTACATAGAAAATATGGATGAAAAAATAATAACCAAATGCAAGAAATACATACAGAGATTGCAAGTTTGGTAAATCAACAACAACTTCACGTAGATTCAACCTTGACAGTTCCTGTAATAAAAAATAAGCACTTAATGTAGATGTAAATGCAAGGAGAAAGAGTGAATCAAAGAGAATGATTCACCTTATGCTCGAATAGAGAAACGATAACCTAATAACTTGCTTGAAGAGAGAAGAAACTAAGAGAAGAAGAATAAGAGCTGAATGATATGTGTATTATTGTGTGTGAGATTTTGTTTTTAAATCTACAAAGATTCGCGTCTATTAAAAATGCGCGGTTAAATGTGTGACTTTTCAACTACACTAACTTTATCAAAACACATTCATTATAAAACTTGTAAAATAAAAAAGAAATAGTAAATTTTTTTTTTTTTCAAATTTCAGGGTGCACCTTTCTGAATTAGTGAGAAAATTTGGATAAAATGAAATTTTCTACCCCAAATACATATATAATATGTCCAATTCTAATCAGTGGTTCAAAAATTATGTAAAAAATAACATTTTATCACAACACTACTCAATACATGTTGATTTAACATCTTTAATCGCGCTTGCGTAAATAAGCGCTGTTAAATGTGTCATATCAACAACGCTTGAGTAAATAAGCGCTCTTAAATGTATCATATCAACAATGCTTGCATAAAAAAACGTGTTAAATATGTCATATCAACAACGCTTGAATAAATAAGCTTTGTTAAATGTGTCATATCAACCGCACTTTTGTAAATAAGCGCGGTTAAAGCATAAATAAGTGCTGTTAAAGATGTCATATTAACAACGTTTGCATAAATAAACGTCATTAAATGTGCTATATCACTATTTTTGACATAACTTTTGAACTATTAATCAGAATTGGACATATTATATATGCATTTGGGGTAGAAAAATCTATTATATCCAAATTTTCTCACTACGTCATAAATGTACACCATGAAGCACATTTAAGCATTGTTAAAAGTGTGACTTTTAATAGAATAAGCATTATTGATATGTCACCTTTAACACCGCTCATATAGATATGAAGAATTCCTGGGAAGTGATACCGCCATCACGAAACAAAAGAATTATGTGGAACAAACACACATTAATATATGAGAAAATGTTGTTTAGAAATTGTAAAATTTTAAATTCTTATCAAATCAACAACGCACATTTAAGAAAACGTTGTATACGATATCAAATCAAAAGCGCTTATTGAAGAAATCGCTATAGAAGATATCCCATCAACAGCGTACACAACAAAAGGAGCTGTTAAATATATTCCAATTAACAGCGGAGCAAAAAAGGAGCGATGTTAAAGAGAACTAATTCAAGCCATCGCTTATTCAACAACGCTCATTCACAAATGTGCGGTTGATTTTATATCCTCTTATCAATATTAACATCGCTCACTTAACTAGGCGCTGTGTATATTCCCCCGCCTCGCATTTAACAGCATAGTTCTAGAAAGCGTTGTTGAAGAACTGATGTTAAAGACGTTTTTTGGCGTAGTGAAGTCTAGCTTTCTATATCGTGTTCATACCCATACTTTTTTTATGAGGGTATCCGTGCAAGTAGCGCATAAGTGCAGGTACCCAACGAGTTTTAAGTTTAAATATATATTTATATATTTTGTAAAAGTCAATAAATATAAAATAATTATCAAATGAATAATAAATTTTATGTACTCGTTAAATTTATCATTATATTTAAATCACTAATTTACTATAAAATAGATAATTATAAATACATAATTTTTTTAATTAAAATATATAAATATGCGGCTACCAGCATGGTGAATATCATGATATTCGTTTCTATCTATAACCTATTTTTGTGGCTTTCGATATGATGAGTATTTTTTCCATCCTTAATTTTATCATTTGAAATTTTAAAAATTATATTAATTAGTCCAACTGAAAAACCTATTATTTTTGTGATGTATTAATTATTCTTACATTTGATTGTTAGTTAACATATAAATTATTTTCATATTATATATTTTCAATGATATATAATATCAGCAATGAAATAATACTATAAATTTATACAACACAATTGCATTTTAGAACAAAATTGAAAACGGAATATATATTAAAAAATAAATAAAAAATATTTCATGTCCAATTATATATAAAATATTAAAATAAAGGGGTGATAAATCTGACTTTAAATTATCTATATATTTAATTACTTTAATTATTAAATAGCTACATAATAAATAAATATTGTATATACATTTTATTTATTTTCCAAATTTTAACTATTAACAATGCAAATTTTACAGAACAAATCATGTTTAATAAATAACTTATATACCTATAAGTTTTTAACTTCCTTCATAACGACAAGTTACAAGCTCACGAATATAAACTAGTTTTGCCGGATAGATCGTGATGAATATTTTGTACTAAACTTTTTCATTGGTACTTAATTTAAAAGAATAATTGTGTTACATTGAAATTTTGGCAATTTTACTCCCAAATTTTAAAACTAATTAACTAAGTGTGGCAGTTTTAAAATTATATAGTATATACAATGTTGATAAAAATTATTTACCTATTTAAGATTAGTAATGGTGAAAATATGTTAGATTAGACTTTAATTCACAGAAACTGAACCTATATAATATATAAGAGTGTAACTTGATGTGTTTAATGGTTGACTTGACCTGATTTTTTTGTTTATTTAAATGCATGTTATATTTATAAATGATTGACTTCATATGTATGCTTTTAATTAAGTTAATTTAACATTGACAAATAAATTATATTTTTATATTAAAATTTAATATAATATTATTTATGCTTAAATAATATAGTATTAATATTATTATAAAATATAATTAAATAAAACGTGTTATTGGCCATATAATAGGCTCATGAGAATCAACATAATCTATTTTAGGCTTATTAATTAGTGAATCAAACTATTTACCAATATATAATAGTCAAAGTCAACATAATATTTTATTGAATTGATTACGCCATTTAAAAAGGAAGGTAGAAGTTATTAATTTTTTATTTATCACTTAATTTTTATATATATTTTTAAATAGGATATAATTGACATATTAATGATAAAAATACCAGATATATATAATAACCCAAAATAAAAATGCTATTGGCTATAAAAAATCCACTATAATAACCAGTATTCTAGAATCCTAGTCCTAAACTCTTGATAAAGTGAAATGGACAGAGAAATATAAATACTTTGTTTTTTTTAATTATGGTTAGAAAGGAAAAAACTCAGTAAGGAGTTTTACATGTGACTTTAAGGGTAACAATGTCATATTATTATATTTAAGAGAATAACAAAGTCATTTTCATTATACTTTTATATTACTTTTTGATTTACTTTCCTCTCCATTGAGAGGGAGATGATTCAAACCCAGTTAGAAAAGGGATCCAAGAAAATGTGTAAATTTATTTATTTATAATTGAAAGACACAAGGAATGAAAAGTCAAACCATTGATTTTTATTTATTTCATTCATTCATTAATTTCCATAAATTTAAAGAGGAAGAATATATTGACTTCAAGCTACATATTTTAGCCATCAATTCTATAACAATTCAATTATTTCAATTAATGGATAAATCTAAACCATTAAATTTTCTTAGAATTAATGTCTAAGATGTAGATTAAGTTTAAAAAACTTATTGTTAGAGTCCCTCAAATTTTAAAAATAAAAACACTATTCTTTGTTCAACTCTTTCAGTTTTTGTTCTTTCACTCACCGCAATCAGGGTTCGCCCTCTCTCCATTTTCTTTCCCATTCCTCTTTATCAGGTTTTCTCAATTCCCAATTACTACTCTTTTTTATTTCATTCTTCCATTTCCTAATATTTCTCACTTGAATCATTTTATCTCTAATGCCTCAAATTTTTATATAAAAATAATGAAATTGTTATTGAATCAATTATAGCTTTTGGTTATATGTAATTGTTCTAATAATGAATTGCATTTTTTGGTTAAATTTTGCTTTTGCGGTTTTTTTAATAATTATTATTACTGTTTTTTGCTAACAATTTTGTGCATATAATGGTTGTGCCAGATGTGTTTTTGATTACAAAGGCAGAGCCTTGAGGTTATAAGATCATTGAAAAATTTGTGATTATTGTTGAAATTTTGTTGTGAAATCATCCATGGCATGGTTTAGAGTTGGTGCTAGCATTGCAAAGCATGCAATTAAGAAGACCCTTTCTCAAGGTGGATCCTCATATCTTGTGTCAAGGGCAAGAGTCCTTCCATCATCATCCAATGGTAGGAAATTACACACTACAGTTTTCAAATCAAGGGCACAAGCTGCAGCGCCCGTGCCCCGCGCTGTTCCCCTTTCTCGGTTAAGTGACAGTTTCTTAGATGGAACAAGTAGTGTGTATTTAGAGGAGCTGCAGAGGGCCTGGGAGGCTGATCCTAGCAGTGTTGATGAGTCTTGGGACAATTTCTTTAAGAACTTTGTGGGTCAAAGTTCCACATCCCCTGGGATTTCTGGTCAAACAATTCAAGAGAGTATGAGATTGTTATTGCTGGTGAGGGCATACCAGGTTAATGGCCACACCAAGGCCAAGTTGGATCCATTGAGTTTGGAAGAAAGAGTCGTCTCTGAGGATTTGGACCTTGGCCTTTATGGGTTCTCTGAGGCTGATCTTGATAGGGAGTTCTTTTTGGGGGTGTGGAGGATGGCTGGTTTCTTGTCTGAGAACCGTCCGGTCCAAACCCTTAGGTCCATTTTAACAAGGCTTGAACAGGCTTATTGTGGAAGCATTGGGTATGAGTATATGCACATCGCGGATCGCAACAAGTGTAATTGGCTTCGGGAAAGGATAGAAACCCCGACGCCGACACAGTTTAACCGGGAACGTCGTGAGGTTATTTTTGATAGGCTAGCATGGAGTACATTGTTTGAGAACTTCTTAGCCACCAAGTGGACATCCGCCAAGAGGTTTGGGCTTGAAGGGGGAGAAACTCTTATTCCTGGCATGAAAGAAATGTTTGATCGAGCTTCTGATCTTGGGGTCGAAAGCATAGTTATTGGAATGGCACATAGGGGAAGGTTGAATGTTTTGGGTAATGTTGTTCGGAAGCCGTTAAAGCAGATTTTTTGTGAGTTTAGTGGTGGTGTTCAACCTGAGGATGAAGCTGGACTCTACACAGGAACTGGTGATGTCAAATATCACTTGGGAACATCTTATGATCGCCCAACTAGGGGTGGTGGTAGGTTACATTTGTCCTTGGTGGCAAATCCTAGTCACTTGGAAGCTGTCAACCCACTTGTTGTTGGGAAAACTCGAGCAAAGCAGTATTACTCAAATGATGTGGGCAGATTGAAAAACATGGGTATTTTGATTCATGGAGATGGTAGTTTTGCAGGACAGGGCGTGGTCTATGAAACCCTACATTTAAGTGCTCTTCCGAATTACACTACAGGCGGGACTATTCACATTGTGTTCAACAACCAAGTTGCGTTTACAACTGATCCAACTTCTGGCAGGTCTTCACAGTATTGCACTGATGTTGCTAAAGCTCTAGATGCTCCCATCTTTCACGTGAATGGTGATGATGTGGAAGCTGTTGTTCATGCTTGTGAACTTGCAGCTGAGTGGCGCCAGACTTTCCATTCAGATGTGATTGTTGACTTGGTCTGTTACCGTCGTTTTGGCCACAATGAGATTGATGAACCATCATTCACACAGCCTAAAATGTATAAGGTTAGCCCTTCATGTATTTTGCCCTTTTACCCTTCCTTTTTATACGCTATTGCTTTTTGACAAGTTATTTTGATTTGCAATTTTCTGGGTCATATAGGTCATCCGAAGCCATCCATCAGCCCTTGAGATCTATCAGAAGAAGCTTTTGGAAACAGGGGAACTAACAAAAGAAGACATTGATAAGATACACAAGAAGGTCACATCAATTCTAAATGAAGAGTTTATGGCTAGCAAAGAATACGTTCCCAAAAGAAGAGATTGGCTTTCAGCATACTGGTCTGGTTTCAAGTCACCCGAACAGGTTTCACGTATCCGAAACACAGGGTATGCTGAATTTAATGTTATTTTTGCTTCAGTGATTTCTATTTTTTATGTTCTACAAAGCTGAAATCTGTGATCTTTTTCTGTTCAGTGTGAAACCAGAGATCTTGAAATCTGTTGGGAAAGCAATCACATCCCTCCCTGAAAACTTCACACCTCATAGAGCAGTGAAGAGGATTTATGAACAACGTGCCCAAATGATTGAAACTGGGGAAGATATTGACTGGGGATGTGCAGAGGCACTTGCTTTTGCTACTTTGCTTGTTGAAGGTAACCATGTCCGATTGAGTGGTCAAGATGTTGAAAGAGGAACCTTTAGTCACCGCCATTCTGTGGTTCACGATCAGACAACTGGGGAGAAGTACTGCCCCCTTGACCATGTTGTAATGAACCAAAATGAAGAGATGTTTACTGTTAGCAATAGGTAATCTTTCTTCATTACACGTAGTCATCTTGCCTGTTTCAACATTGTTATACTGATGTTACTGGTCTCCTAGTTTTCATGGATATAAAATCTGTAACCACTATTTGCTTAACTTTGGCTCTGATATCTTGGTGATCCCATTTACAGTGTATATTATATATTTGCAACTATGCTTTTACACTGAATGTTTATTATGCATTCCCGGTTTCCTAATTATTATTTTTTGATGGCATGATGTTTTATAAATATTACAAGCTATAATTGAAGATTCTAAGATTCTATTGTTTCTATAACTGTGCGAAGAGTTTAAATTTTTATGCATGGTTTATTTTTGTTCTACATTAGTCACTTGGCTTAAAGTTCTGAATTTTATATTAATATCGTGCTGGTCAAGTGAATATTGTCAATTGGTTACAATTTTGGACGTTGAAATGTATCATTATTCTGCCTTGTTTTTATGATGAAAAATATTGGATCGCTCAATGATGATTGGCTTACAATTTTTTCTCCTGCAAAATTAATCAAGTTGCAACTGTGGACATGATTTGAACATGGCATCGGTTATCTTGTTCATTATTCTTAATTAAAAATGCCAGTTAAGTTTATCCTTGCATTTTGCTTGAAGGGTTTCATTTAATGGTGAAATTTAATGACATACTTTTATTTTGGCACTTGTACTTGTCTTCCTCTGGTTTTGTTGAACTGTTTTATAAACCATTGTGATTGTGTTTGGATTTTGTGTTTGTCAGCATTCTGGTGTTTTACATATTCATGGCTTTATTCCTGTACAAGCATCTGTATCTCTAGTATGGGGATTGTCATTCCTTCTATTAACCGTTCTTCCTTCCTATGTTATCTTCCTTATTCTGGATGAATATATTACATCTTGGGTATTATAAAAGTGGGTGTGTAATCCATTTGAACTTTGAATAAAAACTTATCAGAAAAAAGGAAAAACAACTTGATACTTGAATTAAGCTACTGATGGATGATTATTTGTCTAGTCTCTTGTCTAATGCGTTTTTGAAACAATATGCAGCTCACTTTCTGAGTTTGCTGTTCTTGGATTTGAATTGGGTTACTCAATGGAAAATCCCAATTCATTGGTAATTTGGGAGGCTCAATTTGGTGATTTTGCTAATGGGGCCCATGTGATATTCGACAATTTCTTGGTTTCTGGTGAGTCTAAGTGGCTACGTCAGACTGGACTTGTTGTGTTACTTCCTCATGGTTATGATGGCCAAGGCCCTGAGCATTCAAGTGCAAGATTGGAACGCTTCCTTCAGGTTCTCTCTTGAATCTATGTTCTAATTTTCCTTAAACTATTTTTAAGCTTTGTCCCTTCTGCTTGGACCTGCTTGCCAACTTAGATTATTGGCTTACCTTCCTCATTTCTTTCTTGTATTTTTTGATTGAGGAAAGTGGTAAGCATATTGGCATTGACTGAGTTCTATGTATATGGTAGTGCTTCTGGATTGATTTATCAATTTGAACTATGTGGCACTGTCATATGAAAATTGAAAAGTATACTTTGTTGATTGCGTGTTGTGTCCTTTTGTCATAAGATTTATACATGTATGTACATACACTTTCATATTTATAGATATATACATATGCATATATTTATAAACATACATATAAATATACACAACAGACAAATACACACATAATATGGTAACTAATATTACAAGTAGACACTTGTAAATACTGGTTATGCATTGTTGGAGTAGTTTGGGATACCGATGGTAATTGTCGGATGGAACAACTGAGACTGAAATGAGAATCATTTAAGTCAGCTACACCTCTAAATATGTTAAATTTTGGGCTAATATAAGTAGGAAAGAGAAAAAGAAATCCTTTCTCAAATTCAGATTGAGGGTTTGGATCCTGTTTCTAGTGAAACAAACGTATAACTTCAAAACTACTATTCTACCTGTTTGGAACTGCTTTTTGGTCTTGTTGCATGTACTCTATTGGTTTCTCTATTTTAGTTTTATAGTATTTAAATTTTAATAACATCTGTGAAATAGCTTAGTTATCTGTATTTAGTATCTAAATAACATACTCACTAATATGATGGCAGATGGCTGATGACAATCCTTATGTTATTCCTGAGATGGATCCAACTCTCAGGAAACAAATTCAGGAGTGTAATTTGCAGATTGTGAATGTCACTACTCCTGCTAATTTTTTCCATGTTTTGCGGAGGCAGGTTGGTACAATTAATTTTTTGATGTTGGCTTTGTCTTGTTAAGTTATATTCCTTATTTCTTCATAATCTGCTACTTTTCTTCTTCTTGCAGTTACATAGAGAATTCCGTAAACCTCTGATTGTAATGTCCCCTAAGAACCTACTTCGTAGTAAGGCTTGCAGATCAAATTTGTCCGAGTTTGATGATGTCCAAGGCCATCCAGGTTTTGACAAACAGGGAACACGGTTTAAGCGTCTCATTAAAGACCAAAATGACCACTCAGACCTTGAGGAGGGTATTAGACGACTAGTACTTTGCTCTGGAAAGGTGTGTGATACTAATATTAGAACCATCTGTCTACGTGTTAGTGATATTGTCTAATTTCTATGTACTTTCATCTGGTGGATTTATAACAACCATATTTATGAACTTGATCTGGTTCTTCAGTTGCTTGTAAGCTCTATGTCTAGGGAATCCATTGTTATCTAATACGCTGTTTATAATATCATTATCAACTATTCTTTGCAGGTTTACTATGAACTTGATGAACAACGAACAAAGGTTGATGCAAAGGATGTTGCAATATGTCGGGTGGAACAACTTTGTCCTTTCCCTTATGACCTTGTCCAACGAGAGCTTAAACGATATCCAAGTATGTACCTTGTGTTAGGAAATTGTCTTTCGAAATCAACCATGACTTCTTAATTGCTTGTTGATGGTTTAATGAGTGGGGGTATTGGCACTCCAAATTGCCTACTCTCGTTCCCCGTTAACTAATAATATATATATTTTTAAATAAAAACCAAAACAATGATGGGTTAATAGGGAGTTTGGATAGGAAATTCGGAGTGTTATTAGCATTACCTTGGTTTAAGTAACATATATGTAGTTTTCCTATTGTCATAATTCCTGTGGGAGTTGATTCTTCTGTCCTTTTCTGATAGACATGTGCGCTTTAAATTTTTCACATTAATGTTGTCATGTTTTACCTTATTAGCTTAGCAAATAGTTCAGCCGATACAGAGATAATTGTTCAAGTTTTGCTATTAAGCACTAAGCAGAACCAACAATGTGGAATGTATGCAGGTCTCTGAATGCTAGTTTAATTGAATTTTGCTGCTAATTTGTTATTTGATTTGGAGTTGACATTTAATTTCACCTAATTAAGAAAAGTATGAACCTTCAAATGTGTCAGTGCGCGATATAATTAGCAGTATATTCAGTTTCTTGTTTGATAATTGTGTTCAAGAAAGAAAATGGTAGGATTTTAATAATGTTTAGTTTATGATTAGCTTCCTAATATTTATTCTGTTTTGTTTCTTGAAGATGCTGAGATTGTTTGGTGTCAAGAAGAACCACTGAACATGGGTGGATACTCATACGTTTTACCCCGACTTATATCTTCCATGAAAGCTGTAGGCAGGGGAGGTTATGAGGATGTCAAATATGTCGGCCGCGCTCCATCTGCTGCCACAGCCACTGGTTTCATCAAGGTTCACCAGAAGGAGCAGGCTGAGATTGCCGAGAAAGCTCTTCAACGCGACCCACTCAACTTCCCATAGTAAAAGGGTTTGCTAATATTTGGTTGAGTTTTGACCTTTATATATTTTCCATTCTCTCTAAACTCAGGTTATAGCTGAATTTCTTGGTATATACTCATGATGAAGTATTTTTGTTTCATTGTTTCTATGAGATATAATTGTTTTGTGATATAAACACAGAGATGCATCTGTTGCATGATAAGTTGAATTGATGTGATGATAACTTTGAAGCTTTTTATTTTTCCTTACATTATGTGATGTAGAGGAAATGCTTCTTCAATAAATTGTGACATGTAACTCTAGAGGCATTCTTTGTATTGTGTAATTGAATTATATGTTTATTGTATTTTGGTAGAAAATTCAAGAACAGTGTTCCATTTCAATTATAACAGTTAATTTAGAAATCAATTGTTGTGATCATGATTTGTCATGTGTGCAAACATATTATCATGATTACATCCAATAAGATTTATGAATAACTGTTATAAATGTAAGAGATGTACATTTATACAATAAGATTTACCTGAAAAATTATACTATTTTCACCTTAAGAATAGTGAAGGTAGAAGGATGGGGATTATCTGTCATAAGTTGATGTCCTCAACTCTATCTTGATCAATTATTTATCGCCATATCATCTAAAAGTTCATTTCACTCTTCCACTAAAAAATCTTGTGATTTTTTAGTTTTTTACATGACAATAAATAATTGGTCGGGACAAGGTTGGAAATATCAACTTGGGACTGGTGATCCCTAGGATATCCTAGGTAGAAAAGTCTAAGAAAATTGTAATTGCTACTTCTTAAGGTGTTTGGTATTGTATTGTAGGAGTGAAGAGAAAGAGAGAAAAATAGTTATTGGAAAAAAGAAATACACTTCCATGTAAAAATGTATCAATCTTGGCCTAACTTTAGGACTCTTGAGGGGATGGAGAGAAATGTGCACAAATGTATGGTAGTACTGAACTTAATTTACAAATCAAATGAGTTGTAAACTAAGTTTGAAAATAAGCAATAACTTGCTGAATCAATAATTAAACTAAATTTTTTCTGGAATTTTACCTCTCACTATTTTCATCTTTAGGATGCAACACATGTCACCTTTTAAATAAAAAACAATTTTCAATTTATTATATTTTATTTCTACTGAATTATTTTATTTTAAATAATATTAAAATATATTAACCAAACTCTCTGAAAAGGAAATTCATTTTTAAGAAAGAAATGAAATGTAAATTAATTTAAATTCAATTTAAGTTAAAATAATTAAAATCATATAAAAATTTAAATTAATTTTAAAAATATAATTAATTCAAAATATATTATATTTTTACAACTTTATTGTAAATCCAAAATATCATAATCCTTCCACAAAATCAGTTAACAAATTTCTTTACTTACAAGAAAGTGATATATATATATATATATCACTTGTAAACCAATCATTAATTAATAAAATACCACCTTATAATACATGCCATTTTCAAGTGAGTAAGATAATTTTTAAGTTAATTTTATAGAAACATTTACCATTTTCTATTATAAATCATATCCTATTACAAATTCAAGATGACATTGATTCTTAGAATTAATTATAAGAATCTACCCATATGAGGTAGCTAATTTCATTTTGATTTTTTGTGTTTTGGATTTGTGATTTTTACACTCTTAGAATTGTGCTCAAGGCAATGAAAAGCTATTACTTAAATAGTCTATTTTGATGATATATGAATTTTTAAATTACCTTAGAAATTTATCATGCTTCTGGACTTTATCTTTTTGGCATGATTCTAAATGTGTTTGAAGGGTTGGTGTAACACTTCATTTTTACGACTAGAACTAGGGACCTTATTATTGAAAATATGGAGAGAATATAAAAAAGTTACAACTTATTGAAAATCTAAGTAAATTTACAATCTTTGGAGTGTGAAGTTCAAAATGCAAGGAACATTTAATATTTTCGAGGCATTACATTCAACCTCAAAACTAAAAAGCATAACCTATATAATTATACCTTTAAATTATGCAACATTATAAAATCACTAATTTAATCTTATAAACATAATTATAGAAGACATCATATGTGTTAAAAGAATCATTCATAAATATTTTTTCAAAAAATGTGACTTTTACAAAAACCAGTTCAAAAAGGCTAAGATGTTTCTCCTATGTCAGAGCCAATAATTCCAACAATGACAAAATATTTAACTAAACATTAACTAAGTTCTTCCGGTCTACATTTCCATCAATGAATATTCATAATGCAATTGCTACAAACTTGAGCATATACATAATATAGATGAAAGAAAAGACAAAAAAAAGGAGTAAGTGACAACCTATAACACAAATATAATCAACCAATGTCAAACATATACAAATGATACATGAAGTTAGTGTTACACGATAGGAAATTCAAATCCAAATTAATATATATTTCATATAATGCATATGCATGTCAACCAACCAATCTCTATCAAAATGTCCAAAGACTAAGATCCTAGTGAGATAGCAACCAATAATACAAATATCCTTAACAAGAGCAAGTAGCAATATCAATTATTTTTCAATTACCTCTATTAGAGGTGCTTACCTAGTAAGCCTAATCCATTTTAGGAATCATTTCTATCGATCATGAAATGTGCAAGGGGTGTCAGATAAGCCTTTCTATAGATAAAATATGATAACAATGTGAACTGAATAAAGAAGAGGAAGATGAAGCAACAAAAAAATTACATGTGAGTTAACATACACTATTAGTTAAGTTGATGCTGAAATGGAAAAAAATATTTACACATGTCCTAATATTATTGGTTACCAGTACCACACGTACCTATGGTCCTGTACCTACGTTTAGTCATATATAAAATTGTATCAATATCACTCATTTGTAATATATCTTATTACATTGATCACCTCTGCATGAGAAATAAAGAGTAAATTACATTAACACCCCATGAGTTTTAGTGAAATTACATAAATCACCCCTCCATTTTTTACATCTACAAAAAAACCCCTAATTTATAAACATACATTACACTGACCACCATTGCATTATAAATAAGTTTAATTTTTTTAAATAAAAAGGATGATAAGTGTAATTAAGTTAAACAAAATACAATATATTGTGGAAACAAAACAAAAAAAAATACGATTCAATACATTTTCATTATTATTTGTTCGTTATAATATAGTATAAGAATGACTTAAATAATATATCCTTAGAATTATTGATGCATTTTGTAATGAACCAAAATTAATGAAAATATATTCACTCATATACTATTTTAATTTGTCTTCACAATATACATATTTTTTTAAACTTAATTACACTTATCATCCTTTCTTATTTACAAAATTACATTTTGTTTAACTTAATTATACTTTGGGCGCAAGTTTTAGGCTACACAAAAGGGACAAAGTACCATCCCATCCCCGTAAGTGCGCAACAAGAGCCGACTTGACTGAGATGCAAGAGAAACGTGAAACGTTGACACTGTATCAGTCCTAACATCAAAGTTAATTGTACTCTTTCTACTTATAATATTATAGAGATAAAGTTATTGACTAATATGTATGAACTTGTACTTATCCCTTTAAACTTGGACAAGTCAAGAACTTTCTTGTGTTTGAACTTTTAGGGTGGCAAAACTTGTCAATTGTATCTAGTAAAGTGCACAACTTCCCAAATACTATGTTGCAAAATGAACATCTCTTCTCTAATCATGCAAAGGTTGAAATTGACATTACGGTATATGGTGATGCATGCATTGTTGTAATTAATGAGGATATAATTACACTCAGGGGTGTTATAGGTGCATATGTGGCTTGGCAACACACCTTGTATGTGTAGAATCTAAGGTATGTGTTTTACTACTTATGGACAATTATGCTTTATTTTCGTTTTGATAATTGACGTATTAACTCTAAATTTTCAGGTATATGAACAATTCAAGGACATGATGTCTTAAGAAGTAAAGGGGTCAATGACATCCACTCTTATAGGAAAGGGAAATCAAGTATTCATCTACCGAAAAATTCAAAGTGAGGTCCAAACAAATCAAAGTTAGGAGTAAGTCAAATGTGACCTCACCTAGGAAAGAAGTAGGATTGGAGAACCTCCAATTTTGCACTCTTCTAAAGACTCGTCTACAATCCATGGGAGAGGATGATATACTTATGATAAATATCTTGAAAGAAGTATCCGTGTTTAATTTAGTGCAGGAAAATTCCGTAGCATGTGTGAGGTGAAGGAAGTTTTGGAGCACGATTGGTTGAGTTCCTTGGTCATTTGTGTATACATGATGTACTTTATTTCTTTAATTATTCAATTTTTTTATTTGGTACGATGTTACTATACTGTTGGTAATTGATCGATATATATATATATATATATATATATATATATATATATATATATATATATATATATGTATATGAGGTACTTGAATGACAATTTTATGAAAGATCAAAAGCCAATGATGTTCCAGTTGCCATAGAGGACATGTTTTCTAATGAATAATAAATGTAATGACATAAAAAGGAAACAATACATTGCATATATTCTTCAATAAAATCCCAAAAACTAAGGAATTATTCATTGTACCTTATTCATTACACCTTATAATGTTAGATTTAGGACTCATTGATTTTTTATCATCATAAATTGCATTGAACAACAATATATATTATTTTAATTCATTGGCTCATGCCGATAAGAACAAGTACCCTGACTTGGAAGAAATGTGTAGAAGGTGATTGAATTCATTTGAATTATAATTTGTCTTGAAGGAAATGTACTATCAATTTAGATTATAACTATGTACTTTTTTTGTTTTAGGGACCTCCAAATTTATATATCACAAATTGGCTTGAAGGTTACTTCAAACCAACATCAAATGAAATAATGTAAAAGTAAATTTCAAGTAATTGATGTATATATACAAATTTCATGTAAAGTATTTGCTAATGTTCAAAAATTAATGTTACTTTATTTTCCATTGTAGTGCCCAAGCCAAAACAATAAATATACGATTGTGGCTACTATGAGATGTACTTCATGAAGGAGATCCTCAAACAATGGCAAAGGAACATGATACAAGTTGGGTCTCTATGTGACTTCAATAATGTAATTACATACACCAGTAAATAGTTTACACAACTTAGAAAATAATGGAGTAATTTTGTCCTAAGTACTACTGCAGATTAGATTAGTAGAGTAGTTAGTATAGATAGACATACAAGTATATTGTAAAATAGTTGTACAATTGGATTGTATAAATTTTGAAGTAGAAAATGTAGCAATATATGAGAATATTTATATTTGTCATTGTGTTGTGTTTTATATGTGATTTGTGTTGTGTTGATATATATGTGACAATATGCTGAATGTGTTTGATATATCTTGTAAGAATTGTTTGATATAACAATATTGTTTGATGTATAGTACTTTCATGAGAATGAAATAGTCCTTGTTCTAGCAAGCACTATTGGATTTGGACATTTCACAATTTTAATATCACTTGCTTAAGGAAATTTGAAGGTGAAACAACGTTTGTTTAAGGAAGCGCAATTGAAAGTGACACATTCAACAATGCTTTCTAGAGCAAGCGTGCTTCCTCAAGTGAGCGATGTTAAATATGTCACTTCTAACAACACTTTTAAAAGTTGTTTGGATCTAGGTATTCATCTATTACACTCACAGACTACTACCAAAATCAATATTGAATGTCAATTTTAAGTAGTGATGTTTTGCAATTGTGACATATATTGAATTTGAAATACATGTGCCAAATATTAGAAGAAAATACACAATTTTTCTTTTGAAAGAGCAATGAGACTCTAACACTTTGGGGTTTGTTGGTAGCCAATTTACACACAAAATAACACTAAATTCTCACCAACACCTCACAATCTCGTTGGAGCTTTTTATTTGTTTCTCTCTATTTTGTTTTTCAAGTACATACCAAGAATGCAAAGGTTGCTATTTATACTACTTCCAATAAATAGAGTAAAAACTAACCACATTAACTTTTGTGCACATATAAATAGAGTAAAATTTAAAATCCCATTAACTAATGTTTTGTTATAGTAAGAAATATACAGGTAGAATGTAATTTAATTTTATGGAAATAATTATTTTAAAAAAATAATCAAATCTACAAGATTATATGGAAGTAAATATTGAAAGATGATAAGTTTTTGGAATTATTGAAAAATATTAATAAAAGAGGTCTTACCAAAATTTATACCCACTAGTAATACCCACAATTGTTCGGTCAAGATCTTTATTTTTAGATATGCAGTTAATTGTTGTCGAAGATTTTGAGACTCATTGTTGAACGGGTCCAGCTAATGTGACTCCAGTAATTGCGAATAATACCTACTGACCCACAATTCCTAAATCCCAATAGATATGCAATAATATACAATAATATCACGTTAATCATAATTTGACTAAACAACTATTTCCTAGTAAAATTTTCATCATTATTGTGTTCTTATGGCTTTAGTCGACATCGCAATTCAATGTTATGTTCATTAAACAATTCTTACTACATAAATTTTCCATCATAACGTTGAGTTTAATCCACAATTTAAATTATATTTTTAAATTTTTTATTACTTATTCTGGTTTTTATTGCCTAAAATAACATATAAAGTTATAGGAAAAAGACATCCAATTGCATACATTGCTCGTAATTATTATTAATATTTTATTAATTTCTGGGTACCCGCAAATATGTTGGATATTCCAAGGACTTGTGGTATCAAACCCATTAGGTATCCACGCGGGTAGAAATCCAAATATGAATGAACGAGACAAATCCGAGTAGCGCACTACTAGGAATGGCAACGGGGCGGGGAGGGGTCGGGTTTGTGCTTACCCAACCCCGAACACAAAATTCAAAACCCGAACCCAGATTAAGCGGGGTTGGAAACAATGATACCATCCCCGAACCCGTCGGGTTTCAGGTAACTAACAACAACCTCCTTGTGGGGTTGGTGCATCTTTATGATCGTTTTGCTTGAAACTAACCTTTTAGAGTGAGTTTGTAACTTTCGGATATTTTTGGATAATTTTTGGGTTGTTTATGGGTGTTTTCGGCTGGCTTAGGGTTTTAGGGGCTGGACAATGTCTTTGGCCTGGTTTATGGCCGAAACTAGTGAGGGTGATGTGTTTAGGCTGTTTTGGTCGAGAGTGGCTTTAGGGGAGTTTTGGTGCGGCTGGACTTGGCTTAGGGTGCTTGGCTGTTTGGCTTTGTATTTGGCCGTGTATGGTTGGTCAAGGGGATTTAAATTAAGGTAGGATAAAAGAATGATGAGATAGACTTGAGATGGTAGGCGCCACAAGCAAAGCTTGATAAGCCGAGTGTGTTCCGCCACAACAAGGATGTTGATGAGGATGGGTAGGCGCCACACCACTTAGGATGATAAGCCAGAATAATGCCACAAGCAAAGCTTGATAAGTTAAAAAGGGTAAGGAGCTATGCTCAACTTCAAAACACAAAGGTTTTCTCTATTCAAAATTAAAGTTAAAAGTTACAATTTGGATTCGGTTTACATATATATAAGCTAGGCCACGTGAGGCTCCTAAGCTTGAGTGTTTCTATATTTGAAATTCAAATTTAAAAGAATTACATAAGTAAATCCAAATGAATGTGGACGTTGGGTGAGGAATGGTGCATGGCTTGAGTGTTGGCGGCAAAGAGGTGGCCATGCTTTAATGTGGAGCTTCAAATTTTAAAACTTCCATTAAGTATTTTGAGATATTCCACGACCACATTATGAGTCCAAGGTGATTCCAAAGCATCCATTAAGTGTAGCCACCAAGGGGGCACAGTTTGATGATAGCTTTGAAGGCTTCTACGACTCATTTAAGAAGGCCAAGCTTGTTCCAACGCAACATTTAATGACAGCCACCTAAATCCTCTTTTGTGGTCCACAACTTTAAATGTGGGCACTAAAATTGACTTGAATTCATTCACATGCATGCTTGGCCGAAATTCTTGTGTTTCCATGCATGATAATACGCCTCCTTGTCTTAGCCTTGACTTGGCCGAGTTTTGGCAAGCTTTAGTAAGCCCATCACGACTTATAATGTTCAAAAACCTAAATTACTTAGTAAAATACAAAAATATGACTTAAAAATAAAAGGTGGGACATAAGACCCCCACTTATTTAATGCAACAAAATAAAGAAAAGACCATTTAAGCCCTTAAGTAAATATGGCTTTGGCGGGTTGCTATCATACTCTCCCTCTTGAAGTGAATTCGACCTCGAATTCGGCTCCACATAACCTCCCGCTTCCACTATGCCTAATCCAAACCTCATGGATCAAAAACAATCCTCTTCAATTTGACTTTATTCACATAATGGATAGCTTCATCCCCATCTCCCAGATCAAAAACTATCTTCTTAAATTGCTTGGGACCCCATACATATGCATCTTCATCTCCCGACTCAAAAGCAATTTTCTTTAATCTTTCGCTCCAACTCTCCACATATTCATCAAGGGTCAACCCATTGATAAATATCTTAGCACCATTAAAAGCATTGTTGATGTTTTTGGTTGAAAACTTTTTTGCCCTTTTTGAGCAATCATCCTTCAACAATAAGGTTGATTCTTCATTACTACTCGTCTTTGTCCAATGCACCTGATCCACCACTTCTTCAAGTTCCACACGTTGATTAGTATGAGGAAGAACACTAATCATTTCTTGGGGAAATACTTGACCAACTCCCTGCAAAAATTGTTCCACAAATATTGACAAACAATTTTCATTAGTATGGTTAGTAATAACAAAAAATTTCCCACAAGAGGGTAGGTATAAGGGTTGCTTTGACACAACAACATCCTTAACCTTACTTTGAATTTCAATCATAGTGTTTGCACTCATTGTGTTTTCACTCAAAGCACTTTCACTCAAAGTAGTCTCACTCAAAGTATTTTCCTCACTCAAAGTGTTTTCCTCACTCACAAGTGTTTCACTCAAACCTTCCCTACTCACAAGTGTTTCACTCATGATCTCGGGCTCTCTTTTTCTCCTTGTGGGTTCATATTGTAAAGCCTTTTCGAAATCCTCTATGATTTGGCTCATCTTGGATTGGCTTTGCACTTTATTGTGATTGGTGTGATAGGTCTTTGGAGCATAACAAAACCTCATCGCACTCTTCAATTTTTTCCAAGTATCGATTGGTTTAAGACCACCTATACTCCACTCCTTTTGGTGTTGAACCCACCAACTTAAGGCATAATCCTTAAACGCTGAAGTAGCTAACATAACCTTTTCCTCTTCGTTGTAAGAATTACAACCGAAGACTTTTTCCATCTTAGTTTCCCACTTCATATAGGCTTCTGGATCAATCTTGCCAATAAAGGATGAAACCTTTATTTTAGCTTCCCTTTTAGGGGGTTTCCTTTCAATTTCCAGCCTCAATTGTTCCATTTGATTTTTGAGGGCTTCAATCTGTTTGGACATTGTGGCACACAATGTGGACATGCTTGGACTCTTTTTGGCACTTGATGCCTTAGACTCACAACTTCGAAATTTGTAACTCATTGTGACACTTCAAGCAAAGCTAGATCTGATACCACTTGACAACAACCTCCTTGTGGGGTTGGTGCATCTTTATGATCGTTTTGCTTGAACCTAGCCTTTTAGAGTGAGTTTGTAACTTTCAAATATTTTTGGATAATTTTTGGGTTGTTTATGGGTGTTTTCGGTTGGCTTAGGGTTTTAGGGACTAGACAATGTCTTTGGCCTGGTTTATGGCCGAAAGTAGTGAGGGTGATGTGTTTAGGCTGTTTTGGTCGAGAGTGGCTTTAGGGGAGTTTTGGTGCGGCTGGACTTGGCTTAGGGTGCTTGGCTGTTTGGCTTTGTATTTGGCCGTGTATGGTTGGTCAAGGGGATTTAAATTAAGGTAGGATAAAAGAATGATGAGATAGACTTGAGATGGTAGGCGCCACAAGCAAAGCTTGATAAGCCGAGTGTGTTCCGCCATAACAAGGATGTTGATGAGGATGAGTAGGCGCCACACCACTTAGGATGATAAGCCAGAATAACGCCACAAGCAAAGTTTGATATGTTAAAAAGGGGAAAGAGCTATGCTCAACTTCAAAACACAAAGATTTTCTCTATTCAAAATCAAAGTTAAAATTTACAATTTGGATTCGGTTTATATATATATATAAGCTATGCCACGTGAGGCTCCTAAGCTTGAGTGTTTCCATATTTGAAATTCAAATTTAAAAGAATTACAAAAGTAAAACCAAATGAATGTGGACGTTGGGTGAGGAATGGTGCATGGCTTGAGTGTTGGCGGCAAAGAGGTGGCCATGCTTTAATGTGGAGCTTCAAATTTTAAAACTTCCATTAAGTATTTTGAGATATTCCACGGCCACATTATGAGTCCAAGGTGATTCGAAAGCATCCATTAAGTGTAGCCACCAAGGGGGCACGATTTGATGATAGCTTTGAAGGCTTCTACGACTCATTTAAGAAGGTCAAGCTTGTTCCAACGCAACATTTAATGACAGCCACCTAAATCCTCTTTTATGGTCCACAACTTTAAATGTGGGCACCAAAATTGACTTGAATTCATTCACATGCGTGCTTGGCCGAAATTCTTGTGTTTCCATACATGATAATATTCCTCCTTGTCTTAGCCTTGGCTTGGCCGAGTTTTGGCAAGCTTTAGTAAGCCCATCACGACTTATAATGTTCAAAAACCTAAATTACTTAGTAAAATACAAAAATATGACTTAAAAATAAAAGGTGGGACATAAGACCCCCACTTATTTATTGCAACAAAATAAAGAAAAGACCATTTAAGCCCTTAAGTAAATATGGCCTTGGCGTGTTGCTATCAGTAACCCTAACCCGAAACCCCCCCGAAAAAAACCCAAAAAAACCTCGAAAAAACATATTTTTTTATATAATAGTTTATATATATATGTGTATGTAATTTATATATATATAGCATATATATATATATGTGTGTGTGAAATTTATATATATATATAGCTTTTATATATGTATTTATATGTAATTTTATAGTTTTTCATATATTAATCTAGTTCGGGGCGGGTTCGGGTTTGATATTGTTAATACCAAACCCGAACCCGAAATTTGAACTCTGGTAAAACCCGATCCCGAACCCAATCACATCGGGTTTTCCCCGTTAAATTCGGGTTGGGTTCAAGTGGGTACCCGCGGGTTCGGTTTTCATTGCCATCCCTACGCACTACCTAGACTCATTGTCACCTCTACTTCTATCATCAAGGTTAAGCATAAATGCATATCACAATGTTTCTTAATCATGATGTCACAAGTTTGATTTCTATCAGGTTTATGTAGGGGTATAAGTGATTTTGGATTGGACCATGTAACACCCTTAATTTCACTCCTTAAAATTATAGTATCAGTCATGTGATTCTCGCTTGAGCAAGGGATTCTCGCCTGGGCGAGAAAGGCTCACCTGGGAGAGTGAAATCCTGGGCTATACTGAAGGATTCTCGCTTGAGCGAGAGTTGTCCGCTTAAGCGAGAGTAGTCTCGCCTGGGCGAGAAAAGTGACATTTTGGACCTGTCGAGGATGTAAAATTCTCGTCTGAGCGAGAGGATCCTCGCTTGAGCGAGAGATGCCTCGCCTGGGCGAGAGTTTCCTTGCCTGGGCGAGAGGGTCAGACCTGAGTTTTTAAAATGGGCGGGATTTCCTCGCTTGAGCGAGAATGAGCTCGCTTAAGCGAGAGCCCGACGAGACAACATTAAATGAGAAACCTCAAACACATTTTAGGGTTAGAAATTGAAGAGAGATGAGAGAAGAGAGCATTTTCAAGGTCAATGAGCTTTGATTCTCATCCAAGAGCTTGAGAAGAGGTAAAACTCTTGATTCTAACTCTCTTCTTCTCTTTGAAACTCATTTTGGGTATGTTGGATCTCTTCTCAAAATGTGTAAAACCATGGAAACTCACCCTTTTGAGTTATGGTTCGTTTTATGTTGTTTTTCTCTCATAAACTCTTGGTTTAGAGTTAGTATTTCAAGAATAGAAAAGGTTTGTGGGTTGATTCATGAAAACCCCAAAACCCTAAAAATGAAAATGTGGTAAAACGGGGAAATGAGTAAAATGCTAGAGGTAGAAGATGAGTTTACATTCTAATGTTGAAATATGAGATGAATATGTATGTTTTAGATGGTTGTAAACTCATGATGAAAGTAGTTTAGAAACATTGAAAATATGATGAATATCTTGTATGGTTAAATAATGCAATATAAGTTGTTTATATGATATTTGGAGTAAATGACTAACATTGTGTTATATGGTGGGAATGAGGAAAAATCCTAAAGTTGGAGGCGATATCGGTGGAACTTGCGAAGTTGCCAAGAACCAAACCCAACACTCACCGATGTAATGATAAGTCTTAACTAATGCATTGTGGTAGAAAATGCGTGGATTTTTCTGATTGTGGAATAATGAATTGAGTTGTGAACCACTTAATTATTATAAGCATATATGGGTATGTTTGTAATAATGATGGTGTGGATTTACTCTTTATGAATTGACGGAGTGTCAATGAAAAGAAAACTCGTTTTTAGCCGACCATTATGGGTTAGCGAATTTGGCTCAAGTAATGTAGCAAGCTTTGGCTCAAGCGATGTAGCAAGCTTTGGCTCAAGCGATATAGCAAGCTTTGGCTCAAGCGATGTAGCAAGCTTTGGTTCAAGCGATGTAGCAAGCTTTGGCTCAAGCGATGTAGCAAGCTTTGGCTCAAGCGATGTAGCAAGCTTTGACTCAAGCGATGTAGCAATTTTTGGCTCAAGCGATGTAGCAAACTTTGACTCAAGTTATGTAGCACGTTTTCAAAAGAAAAGAGAAATCAGTTTTAGCTAATCTTAAGGGGTGTAGCGGCTTTGGCTCAAGCAATGTAGCAAACTTTGGCTCAAGTTATGTAACATGATTTTCAAAAGTATAAACGATGGAAATGGTTTTAAGTGTATTTAACTTTATATTGTTAATTAATCTTATTAAAATGTGGATTAAAGTACATTGACATTTATTTCGTTAACGACTTACTCCTTTGTGTTTTCTGTGTATGGTCAATGTTAATCTCATTGCAGGTGAATGGAAGATGTAAGGACGTTTGATTAGGAGCTTAGAGGCTTTTAAATTTTTGAAGTCCTTATATTCATTTTTTTGTAATATGACTAACTGTATTTGATACATTAATATTTGTAACTCTAGATATTAGTAGCTATGGGTATTTTGGAATCCCATAGCTAATTGTAACACCCTAAATTTACATCTTTAAAAATTATAGTATCAGTCCTGAGATTCTTGCTTGAGCGAGATTTTCTCGCCTGGGCGAGAAAGGCTCACCTGGGAAGGTGAATTCCTGGGCTATACTAGAGGATTCTCGCTTGAGCGAGGGTTGGCTCGCCTAGGCGAGAAAAGTGATGTTTTGGACCTGTCAAGGCTGTAAGATTCCCGCTTGAGCGAGAGGATCCTCGCTTGAGCGAGAGGGTCAAATATGAGTTTTTAAAATAGGCGGGATTTTCTTGCTTGAGCGAGAAAGGGCTCGCATAAGCGAGGACCCGAAGTTGTCAAAATGCGAATTCTGATTGGAATCGATAAACTTTCTTGGACATGTAATATCCAAGGAAGGAGTGGTAGTAGATCCTTCTAAGGTTGAAGCGGTTATGGAATGGGCAGTGCCCAAGTTAGTCACCGAGATCAGGAGTTTCCTGGGTTTAGCTGGTTACTATAGGAAATTCATAGAGGGGTTTTCCAAGTTGGCTTTACCCCTGACTAAACTTACCAGAAAAGGAGAACCGTATGTGTGGACAATCCATTGTGAAAGGAGTTTTCAAGAATTGAAACGGAGATTGACTACGGTGCCAATGTTGGTTCTTCTTTGTACTGATCGGGATTTCAGTGTATACTGTGATACGTCCAAGCAAGGTTTGGGTTGCGTGTTGATGCAAGAAGGGAAGGTTGTTGCATATGCTTCTCGACAGTTGAGAACGAATGAGCAAAACTATCCTACCCACGATCTAGAGTTAGCTGTAGTGGTCTTCGCCTTAAAAATCTGGAGACACCATCTTTATGGCGTAAGGTTTGAGGTGTATAGCGACAAAAAAAGTTTGAAGTACCTGTTCGATCAAAAGGAATTGAATATGAGGCAGAGAAGGTGGATGGAATTCCTAAAGGATTATGATTTTGGGTTGCAGTACCATCCGGGAAAGGCCAATGTAGTTGCCGATGCGCTATTTCGGAAATCTTTACACATGTCGGATTTGATGGTTAGGGAAGGGAAATTGATTGAAGAGTTCAGGGATATGAACTTGGATGTTCAGATAAAGCCTCATAGTATGATTTTGGGAATGCTGAAGGTCACCAATGAACTGTTTGATCAAATCCGAGTAATGCAAGTTGAGGATATCAAGATAATAGCAAAACGAGATTTGATGCTAAGTGACAAGGAAACTGATTTCGCCTCGGACACTAGTGGAATGTTGCGTTATAAAGGGAGAGTGTGTGTGCCTCGTGATGAGGAATTACGGAAGAGTATTTTAGAGGAGTCTCATAAGAGCAAGATGAGTTTTCACCCGAGAACTACCAAGATGTACCAAGATTTGAAGAAGTTGTTTTGGTGGTCAGGGTTGAAGAGGGATGTGGCTTCGTATGTCTCGAGTTGTTTAGTATGTCAGAAAGCCAAAATTAAGCATCAGCGACCGGCGGGAGAGTTACAATCCCTAGAAATTCCTGTTTGGAAGTGGGATAGTATCTTCATGGATTTTGTATCGGGTTTCCCTAAAACTCAGAAAGGATATGATTCGATATGGGTGATAGTGGATCGGTTAACGAAATCTGCACACTTTTTGCCTATGAACATGAGATATTCTTTGGAGCGATTGGCGGAACTGTATATCCGGGAAATAGTTCATTTGCATGGGATACCGTCGAGCATTATATCGGATAGGGATCCCCGTTTTACTTCCAACTTTTGGACTAGTTTGCAGTCCGCATTGGGAACTAAGTTGAAGTTAAGTTCAGCTTATCATCCACAAACGGACGGTCAATCGAAAAGTACTATACAGTCATTGGAAGATCTTCTGAGGGTTTGTGTCTTGGAACAACCGAGGAGTTGGAATGGCATGTTGCCTCTAATTGAATTTACTTACAATAATAGCTTCCATTCGAGTATTGGAATGACACCTTATGAGGCGTTGTATGGTAGGAAGTGCCGAACTCCAGTGAGTTGGTTTGAGACTGGGGAGAACTTGATATTGGGGCTCGAGTTGGTCCAAGAGACTACGGATAAGATCAAGAAAATCCGAGAGAACATGAGGATCGCCCAGAGTCGACAGAAAAGCTATTACGATATGAGGCGGAAACCTCTTGAGTTTAATGGGGGAGATCATGTTTTCAGGAGAGTAGTCCCGACTACCGGAATTGGTAGGGTGTTGAAGTCTCGCAAGATGATTCCGAGATTTATTGGACCGTATCAAGTATTCAAAAGGATTGGGCCTGTAGCATATTAGATTGTTTTGCCTTCGTTGTTGTCGAACCTTCATAATGTGTTTCATGTGTCTCAGTTAAGGAAGTATGTTGGAGATCCATCTCATGTGGTACAATCTGATCAGATAGAGTTGAAGGATAACTTGACCTTTTCGACGTTGCCCGTGAGGATCATGGATACCAGTATCAAGAGACTAAGAGGCAATGAGATTCCTTTGGTGAAAGTACTATGGAGCCAAGTAGATGAAGGGGATGCTACTTGGGAGATGGAACGTGACATGAGGGAGGATTACCCTCATTTGTCCGAATCGAGGTATGTTTAATTTTCGGGGACGAAAATTCTTATAAGAGGGGGAGGATTGTAACACCCTAAATTTACATCTTTAAAAATTATAGTATCAGTCCTGAGATTCTCGCTTGAGCGAGGTATTCTCGCCTGGGCGAGAAAGGCGCACCTGAGATGGTGAATTCCTGGGCTATACTGGAGGATTCTCGCCTGAGCGAGGGTTGGCTCGCCTAGGCGAGAAAAATGATGTTTTGGACCTGTCGAGGCTGTAAGATTCTCGCTTGAGTGAGAGGATCCTCGCTTGAGCGAGAGGGTCAAATATGAGTTTTTAAAATAGGCGGGATTTATCCGCTTGACCGAGAAAGGGCTCACTTAAGCGAGGACTCGACGCTGTTGCATTAAATAGGGGATCCCAAACACATTTATGAGGGTGATAACCTAGATAGAAGTGAGAGAAGAGAGCCTTTTCAAGAGCAATGAGGCTTGTGAGTCATTTAGAAGTTTGAGAAGAGATAAAGCTCTTGATTCTAACTCTCTTCTTCCCTTTGAAACTTGTTTTGGGTATGTTGGATCTCTTTTCAAAATGAGAGAAACCATGGAAACTCATCCTTTTGAGTGATGGTTCGTTTTATGTTGTTTTTATCTTGTAACCTCTTTGTTTAGGTTAGTATTTCAAGAATGGAAAGGGTTTGTGGGTTGATTCATGAAAACCCCAAAACCCTAAAGTGAAAATGTGGTTAAAGAAGAAAATGGGTAAAGTGCTAGAGGTAGAAGATGAATAAGCTTTCTAATGTTGAAATATGAGATGAATATGTATGTTTTAGATGTTGTAAACTTTTGATGAAAGTAGTTTAGCAACATGGAAAATGTGTTAAATATCTTGTGTGGTTAAATAATGCAATATGAGTTGTTTATGTGATATTTGGAATAAATGACTAACATTGTGTTGTATGGTGGGAATGAGAAAGATCCTAGAGTTGGCGGCGGTGTCGGTGGAACTAGTGCAGTTACCAAGAACCCAACCCAACACTCACCAAGGTAAGGATAAGTCTTTAACTTGTGCATTTGAAATGGAAAATGTGTGTATTTTCTGGTTGTGCAAAGATTAATTGGTGAATCACGTATTTATTATAAACATATATGGATATGTTTGTAATAAGGATTGCGTGGATTCACTGGAGATGATTGATAGTGAAATCAATGAAAAATGAAATATATTTTTAGCCGACCATAAATGGTTAGCGACTTCGACCCGAGTTTATGTGGCAACACTTCGGCCCGAGTTTATGTGGCAACACTTCGGCCCGAGTTTATGTGGCAACACTTCGGCCAGAGTTTATGTGGCAACACTTCGGCCCGAGTTTATGTGGCATGTTTTCATTATAAAAGAGATGAGAAATTGCTTTTAGCTAACCATAAGGGGTGTAGCGACTTTGGCTCAAGTAATGCAGCACGAAAAATGAATTTCAAAGTGATTTACTAACTTTTTCTAATGTGGATTATCTTATAATGATGTTTATTGAATTAATGACTTACTCTTTTATGTGTTTGTGCTTTTGTCATTGATAATCCCATTGCAGATAAACAGGTGACAGGAGGTGGTCTCATTTTTGGAAGCTTTAGGATCTTTATGTTTTGGTTTCACTTATTTGCACTATTTTGTACACGAGTGCTTATTGGATTAGTTGAAATATTTTGTAACTATAGATATATAACTTACATTATTTATTGTAACTCTGGATATTCGTAGCTATGAGTATTTTGGAAACCCATAGTTAGTTGTATGCGGTCGTTGCATGACATATGGAAATGAATTATGATTTTCTGTCGAATAAGTATGTATGTCATATTGAATTATGAAATGAGTAGGAATGGGAAAGTGAGAGTTAAATATGGTTGTTGGAAATTGTCGGTAAAATTTATGAGGAAATGAATGCATAATGAATAAGATAAGAAGAAAATTTTCAAAGGTAGAATTTCGGCCCTTACACTAATTATATGCGGTAGTTATCGAAATACATGAATGAATTATGATTTTCTGTTATGTGAATGTGTATGTTATTTTTGTAGTGGGAGATGGGTATGAGCAAGGAAATGAGACTTAACTTAAGTTGTTGATATTTTTATTTAAAAATCGTAGGAAAATATATAAAGGATGAATTAAATAAGGAAAAATTTTCAAGGGTAGAATTTGGGTCCTTACAAACCATGGAATAGGTGGAATTGAACTAGACCAAATAGAAAAATGTGGTTCAGTTTAGTTAATTCTTTAAGAAACCATTTGTAATCGGTTTTGTATGACCTATAACCGCGAGAGCTGAATTAAAAACTAGCGAACAATTAAAAATTGAATTGATACAAAGCAATATGATTACCCCTCTTTCTCGTAAACTCGTATAAACAAAAGGTAACTAAGAAATTTTGTATAACAATTGAGAAAGATAAATATACAAAGAAAGGATAACACAATGTCAAACCTATAGACATATGAGAAAATTTAATATGTTCCATTAAAAAAGTGAAACGATGAACCAAACCAAACCATTTATGATAGGTTTGGTTAAGTTCCAACGATGAAAATCAACATAAACCGAACCAAAATATTTTCTTTTGTTTGGTTTGGTTTTTGAAGTACCCAAAAATTCAAACTAATTCTGACCATTACACCCTTATGTCAATGGAGTTGGGGTGTTCGCGGTACATTTGGATTGATTTTTAGGCAAAAACTATCTGATCCAAACACATAATTAACAATGTGGTCTGATATGGTCTATTTATGTTAAAATGTCTGATTTAAATCCACTCCAAATATTATATGTGGATTCAAGTCGGTTTGGATTGATTTTTTTTAATTATAAAATATTGAAATTATACCTACATTCAAAACTCATAAAAAATGGTGTTGTTAGCTTATAAAGTAATTGATATACAAATTCCAAGTATAATAATATATATCTCAAGTCCAAGCAACTAATTTTGTGGGGGCAAATATCATAATAAATATATTTCTACTGCTTCAAGATATCCCTTGAAGTGAAATATTAAGTAAATGCAATACATGACCATTGATGGTACTGAATGCCAATAATAGATAAGTATAATGACATAGTGTTGCAATTTGTTTATGTGACAATTAAATGAATATTGGCAATAGGCCCTTGAATTTGAGAGTTTATAGCAAATGATTGAGGTTCAAGAGTATGTAATCTTTATACAAGAACCTTCATGTGGAAGTTTTGGTCAAAAATATCGTGGGAAAATAATTGAAGAATAATGTTTATACAAGAAGCCTTCTTCAATGTTTATACAAGAAGTCTGTTATATTAAAGTACTGTTAAGATAGTTGGTTATATAAGTTTTTCTCGTTTTCCTCTTTTATCCTTATTCTTTGATATATATAAATTATATTCATCTTTCTAATCTAATCAATGAGAAATATTATTTAGTGTGACAAAGCTTTCATTCTTATTCTTTATCATTTATCCTTCTTCTTTCTTTAAGTTTTCTTTCTTATCTTTCTTGTTCATCAAGAATGTTTCATGCATGACTCATACCAATTTTAACAAATACCAACACACTAATTTCAGGGAAAATAATTGAAGAATGAAGATAGAGGACGTATCCAACACATAGGAGAGAATGACAAACTAATAGAGGAGATAGTGACAGAGGAGGGAAGGTGGAGGAGGGAGTGAGAGAAGAGAGACACAATTTTGGAATTGAGACTTAGGGTTAAGTCTATAAGATAGTTAAAAGTGTTACACACTTAAACTTTACATATTATTTCGGTCCGGTTTGGATCCAATAGGTGAAATAGAAAACCGGACCTGACTGATCGATTTTTAAAAAATAAATCAAACACAATCCAAGCACATTCGGTTTTTGAAATTTCAATCTATTATGTATCAGTTTTTGGTTTTATTTTTGGAAGGGTTTAGATTCGAACATCCTGGAGTGCTTGGAACATCCCGGACCTGACTGAGTGGTGGGACCGCTTTGAACAGGAGAAATTCCGGTTTGGCCGTGCTAAACCCGGTTAAACCGGAATAACCCGGAAAGTGAACGGGACAATTCACTTAAAATTTTAAAAAATAAAACATTACTTTAATGTTTCATTTTACTTCGGTCCAAAAAAAATGTTGATATTTTACTACAATATAGTTATATAAAATTATTAATTATATAAAATTTTACATTTATATATACTTATATATTTATAGATAAAAATTATTAATTATATTTAAAATCATTCGGCCCGACTGGACGGTTTAACTATTTAAATCGGTTAAACCTAATAGGGAACCTCTTCAGACTTGATGTCCAGCTCGAGTTTCACAACATTGTCTTACAGAAATTAGTGTTGGATTGTATCTTAAAACAAGATTTAAAAAATGTTTTATATCAACCAAATGCTAAAAAAATATTGATATGTAACTTATCAACTCATCACATTAGACACATTATATTGCAAAGAATGTGTTACAAAATATTCATTTTACCAAATGTTACATGAAAGTTTATGTAATATATTTGATGACAATTTTTTATTTTCCCAAAAGGTATATTTGTATAAAAAATTGCTAAAGACACAATTAATTCTATAAATACATTGAATCTTATGCCAAGTTGCCAGCATACTTCTTTTTTATTAAATTAAACACATATTTAAAAATCATGTTATTTCCAACTTGAGTCATTATAATAATACTAATAATAATATTACCACCATTATTATTATAACTTTATAAAACAATATATGTTATTTCCAATTTGAGTTATTATTATAATAGTATCTTCATTCCTTTTTAATTAAATTTTTTATCAAATTAAATTTGTTCTTGATTATTTGTCTCTTTAAAAAATTAAGGCATCATTAATAATTATTTTTACAAGTTCACATATATTTAATTAGAAAGAGAGAAAATAAATTATTATAATTATTATACAAAAATAAATAATAAAGCAGTAAGATATTACATAAATTTAACATAAACAAAAATATTAATAGATTTCTTAATTTTTGCAATATTGTGAATTTAGGTAATAATAACAACAAAAACAATGACATTTACAACTCTACCCATATGTGTCTAATACATGATGTGACATGTGATAAAGTCTAGAAACAACCAACAAAAGAGAGAGAAATAGAAAGAGAGAGGGAGAGAGAGAGAGACACGAGGGTGAGGTATCACTCTAATTTCTATCTTATATCAGATATTGTTTTGATCCTTCATTTGATTTAATTTAAAGTTCACTCACTCTCTTTTTATTTATATTCAAATGCATATAGGGTGAGGTCCAATGCCTTGTGAAATGGTGAGTGATTACTCCTTTTCTTCTTATAATTTGGTGTGTGGTTGAAATTCAGAATAGAGATTTATTTTTTTAATAAGGATTTGGGTGCAAAAGCTGATCAACTTTCATTCATAAAAAGGATATACATATGTACATGCAAAAGAAAAAAACATTACCTCTTGCTCAACAAGTTGAAAGAGCGAGATGCCTAGAGCGAGAATTCTCAATTCTACTACCTCTGTCTTACCGAGGTTAGGTTGATATATAATACTAATTTTTGTGTTATTAATTTGATGATAAATTTGATTTTAGGGAGAGCACTAATATTTGGGAGTCTTGAACATGTTAAGTATGTTTGTTATATGATTGGTGCTTTGTAGGAGAGGTATATATTTTATTCATACATCTGTAAATTTATATACTAGCATCCTAAGTTTTGGTTTTTTTTATTACAATTGTAAAAAAATGTGACCACAATTGCGATGAAGACATAGTTGCGCTAATATTTTCTTCTATGTTTTTTGAAGTCTCAAATCAAGAAAAAATGGCAAGAGCAAACACAAGAATGTGACTCATCATACACAAGCACAACAACCAAATGAAAATAGTGGTTATGTTGACATGAACAATGAGGAAAATGATCCTAAGCTTAGTGAGCTTAAGGAAACATCAAACAATGGCCTTAATGATGATATTATTGTCAAAATATTAAGCGTCACTCACTATTCTCTTCCTGATAACATTTTAAGGATATTTTGATCAACTTTCTGATCTTGAGGTTAGTCACTCAATAAAATTCCAAATTTTAATTCTTACATTTTTTATATTTATTACATAATTACAATTATTTATTTTACTTGGTTTAGCTAAACTAGATTTGCCACAGATTTTGTTTTGAAGTTTTTTTAGGTCTATTTTGTTTGGTTTAGAAATGGAAAGGTACACATTCTCTTTGCTTTCATCAAAGGTACAATTTCATACATGTCAACCATCCCAAACCTCAAGATGTGTATTCCCATGCACTAGACCTTCTTTTCAGTTCTTAACAAGCGAACAAATTGGTGTGTTTAGTCAATTATTATGAGTATGGTTATCAAAAGTCCAAAAAATGTTTGGGGCCTAATCCTGGTTAGATTATTTGTTTAATGATATAATATTTTTTAGCAAGATTTGATATATGAAGTGATATAAAATTTGAGTCATTTGATTTTTATCATTTTATGATTAAATTAAACCAGTTCTCCCATACTTTGTACTACTCTAACCAGTTCTCAATAATGACTTAAGCTTAAATGAATTGATCTTATGGGAGCCTATGATCTTATGTAATTTTGTTACTAGGTTTGTATCATTTGCACTTCTATTATGAAAATGGGCATAAACTGGATTATTTTAATGATTATATGGCATACTTCTTTACATAATCCTTATTTGATTAACTTTGCACGTCTAATGGAACAAAAGATACAGTTACCAATGATTATCTCAAGGAACACAATCAAATTTTGGTAATTTATTACGTCTTATCAATGTTAATTAGATTGAATAGAGCATATCTTCAATGCTTCTGAAAATGTTTATGTGCCATCTTTATAAACCTGAAACTAATTATTTTCTCAATCTTGTAGCTGATCGATTATTAAGAAGGGATTCTAAGATATTAGCTTCACTTAATAGAGTATTAATGGAATTTCCTGTGTATTATGCTAAAGTGAAATTCAATGTGTTTTTGTGAATGCAAACCATATATAGGTAAGGTTAAGAGTTAAAGAATGATGTATTGTATGTTGGTTTAGCAATAATATATAAGTATTAGACTAAATGTTTTATTATTTTCACACCAAAATTTTAGAATCATATTGGACACCATATATAATTATATATCCTTATTTTTTCACTTATTGTTTTTCACGTTTTATATACATAAGTTTCAAATAATAATAAAAGGATGAATTGTAAGTTGAGAGTTAATAGAAAATGATTGAGTTTCAAGAGCATGTAATCTTTATACAAGAACCGTTCAAGTGGAAGATATGGTGAAAATATCGTGGTAAAATGATTGAAGAATAATGTTTATACAAGAAGTTTTCTATAATGTTTATACAATAAGTCTGTAATATTAAAGTACCAACACACTAATTTTAGAAAAAATAATTGAAGAGTGAAGATAGAGGATATAACCAACACGGAGGAGAGAGTGGCCGACTAATGGAGGAGAGAGTGGTGGAGGAGGGAGTGGCAGAAGAGAGGCACAATTTTGGAGTTGGGATTTATGGTCAAGTCTAGAGATACTTAAAAGTATTACACACTTATACTATTTCAGTCCGTTACAGACTCATTAGTTGAAACCAAAAACCAGTCCAATCAATCTTTAAAAAGTAAATGCAACACAATCCAAACAAATTTGATTTTAACAGTCTCGATCTTTTCTGAATCGATTTTTAGATTTATTTTTGGACGAGTCTAGATTCAAACACTCCTACTATAGTTTTACTTGTCTTCCATGTCTTCAAAGAAGATATTAGTGTTGAATATTATCCTAAAAGAAGATTTAAAAAAGTTTTAAATCAACCAAATGCTAATAAGATATTGATATGTGGCTTATCAACTCATCACATTCCAAACATTATATTCAAAAGAATGTGTTACAAAATATTCATTTTACAAAATGTTACATGAGAGTTTATGTAATATTTCTCATGATAATTTTTTATTTTTCCAAAAGTTATATTTGTATAAATAATTGCTAAAGATACAATTAATTCTATAAATACATTAAAGCTGGACTTCTTTTTTATTAAATTAAACTAGCAAGTTACTCTATTTTTTGTCGAATGATTAATAACACATATTACATGTGCATTCATATGGTTAAGAACATACATGTTATTCATATATTCGCATGTTTAAAAATACATATATTACATGTGCATTCGTATTGTTAAGAACAAACATGTGATCCGTACATTTTAATGGTTAAAAACACAAATGTTACTCGTACATTTACATTGATCAGAAGAGTACATGTTACCACTACATATGTTATTCGTACATTTGTGTTACTTGTACAAACATGTGTCTTTTAAATAATACATTCAAATGGTTTAAAATGCACATGTTACATGTGCATTCGTATTGTTAAGAACAAACATGTGACCCGTACATTTTAATGTTTAAAAACTTATATGCTACTCGTACACTCGCATTGCTAAGAAGATACATGTTACCAATACATTTGCATAGTTAAAACACACATGTTGACCGTATACTCGCATTGTTAAGAACACTCTTTTTACCCGTATTACCAATTCAAGAACAATTTCATAAAATGATTATATTTTCATCAATAAACCTATTCAATTCCAATGACCAATATTAATTAAATTTCTCGTACAAAGTAAAATATAACATTTTGAAAGAGACTTGGTTAAGGAAAAAAAGGAACATGACTCCAAAGAATAGTGTCAAGCTTCACCAACATAACATCGAAGATAATGATTCTGCCACACTTATGTATCTCCCTCTTCATCATCCTTCTTTTTTCACTCTTCTTCATCCTTAAGTGATGGTGTGATATGAAAAAACATATTGCATGTTTGTGAATTGTGATAGATGAACACAAAAACACACTCTAGAGATTTGGGAACATAGAAAATGAAAGACATTAGATAATGAACTTGCATATCCAAAAAAAACACTAAAAAGTTAATATGCATAAGTTAGAATGGAAGAAGTAAGGAAAATATTGAACTAAAAATTGGAGGAAAAAATTCATTTATACCCTTAATCATCTAGCAAAATTGACCAGATAATGAACTAAAAATTGAAAAAAAAAACAATTCAATATCATACACATTTTTTATCTGGAACTCAAAAATAATAAAATAAACTTCATCCATAAAAAATGGTCAAAAAATATTAATTTGTCAAATAAAATGTTACCTTGTTAGTAAATGTTGAAAAGACATATTGATATTTAAAAAGTCATTACGTAATAATAAAGTTGCCCTTGAAAAATTCAAGTGTCAAGCATATGGTATCCCCTCAATAATTATTATTCCTCTCATTAATTATATTAGCCTGAGTTTGGGCAGGAATAGTGCTGAAATATGTGAAAATGAATAGTGCTGAAACATTTTTCTTATATATAGTATATAGATTAAATGTTATTATTATTATATCTTATTAAATAATATATTGGGTAATGAACATTAGGTAGATATATATATTTTTATCTTATGTGGGAGGTTGTACAAAGTGAGGTGCTTTTATTGTGGGAGCCATTTTTATTATTATTATATGTTATTAAATAATATATTAGGTAATGAATGTGTATAATGTACTTTTATCTTGTGTGAGAGGTTGTACATTAAGAAAGTGGAGTGTTTTGGATGGGAAATTTTTTGTTGAGATTGTGACACTTGTAATTAAATGACATGAGAGAACCTTTTTTCTTATAAAGTATATACATGTTTACTTTATTTCCAACTTGAGTGATTTAATAATAATAATATTAATATTAATATTAGCACCATTATTAATATAACTTTATAAAAAAAATTATGTCACTTCGAATTTGAGTTACTATAATAATACTATCTTCATTCCTTTTAATTATATTTTTTATCAAAATAAATTTGTTCTTATTTATTTGTCTTTTTAAAAACTTAAAGCATCATTAATAATTATTTTACAACTTCACCGATATTTAATTAGAAAGAGAGATAATAATTATTATATAGAAATAAATAATAAAGTAGTAAAATATTACATAAATTTAATTGCATCTCTTAATTTTTGCAATAATGTGAATTGAGGTAATAATAACAACAATGGCAATGACATTTACAATTTTAACCATATGTGTCTAATAAATGATATGACGTGTGATAAAGTCTAGAAACAATAAGAGGGGGAGAGGGAGGGAGGGAGGGAGGGGGAGAGAGAGAGTTATGAAGAAAAGAAGAGTGAAGAAGAGGAGTATGAGTCAGAATGTGAAAGCTTTTCATGTTGGCTTCTATGAAGTTGAGGCAATATGCAACAAGAGGATTCATAAGGTATCACTCTAATTTTGATATTGTCACATATATTTTATTGATGATTCATTTGATTTACATTTATATATAATTATATATTTATAGATAAAATTATTAATTATATTTAAAATTACCCAGTCCGACTGGACGGTTTAACTATTTAAATCGACTAAATCTAATTCGAAACCTCATCTAACTTGATGTCCGGCTCAGATTTCACAACATTGTCTTAAAGAGATTAGTGTTGGATTATATCTTAAACAAGATTTAGAAAATGTTTTATATCAACAAAATGCTAATAAAATATGGATATATAAGTTATCAACTCATCACATTCCAAACATTATATTGCAAAGAATGTGTTACTAAATATTCATTTTACCAAATTTTGCATGAAGGTTTATGTAATATGTCTGACAACAATTTTTTATTTTTCCAAAAGGTATATTTGTATAAAAAATTGCTAAAGACGCAATTATTTCTATAAATACATTGAATCTTATGTCAAGTTACCAACAGACTTATTTTTTATTAAATTAAACACATTTAAAAATCATGTTTACATTATTTCCAACTTGAGTCATTATAATAATACAAATAATAATATTACCACCATCATTATTATAACTTTATAAAACTTTTTTATGTTATTTCCAATTTGAGTTATTGTTATAATACTATATTCATTCCTTTTTAATTATATTTTTTATCAAAATAAATTTGTTCTTATATATTTGTCTCTTTAAAAACTTACATCATTAATAATTATTTTTACAACTTCACCCATATTTAATTAGAAAAGGAGATAATAAATTATTATAATTATTATATAGAAATAAATGGTAAAGTAGTAAAATATTACATAAATTTAATTGCATCTCTTAATTTTTGCAATAATGTGAATTGAGGTAATAATTACAATAAAAACAATAGCATTTACAACTCTACCAATATGTCTCTAATACATGATGTAACATGTGATAGAGTCTAGAAACAACAAAAAAGACAGAGAGAGAAACACGAGAGTTATGAAGAAAGGAAGAGTGAAGAAGAGGAGTATGAGTTTTTGTAAACATATTTAGTTTTTGTAGAAATATTCATTTTACCAAATGTTACATGAGAGTTTATGTAATATGTCTAATGACAATTTTTTATTTTTCCAAAGGGTATATTTGTTTAAAAAATTGCTAAAGATGCAATTAATTCTATAAATACATTGAATCTTATGCCAACTGGCTTCTTTTTTATTAAATTAAACACGTATTTAAAAATTATGTTTATGTTATTTCCAACTTGAGTCATTTTCATAATAATAATAATAATAATTTATTATTATTATTATTACCACCATTATTATTATAACATTATAAAAACTTTTTTATGTTAGTTCCATTTTGAGTTATCATAATAATAGTATCTTCATTCCCTTTTAATTATATTTTTTATCAAATTGAATTTGTTATTATTTATTTGTCCCTTTAAAAACTTATGTCGTCATTAATAATTATTATTTTTACAATTTCACTGGTATTTAATTAGAAAGAGAGATAATAAATTATTATAATTATTATATAGAAATAAATAATAAAGTAGTAAAATATTACATAAATTTAATTTCCTCTTAATTTTTGCAATAATGTGAATTGAGGTAATAATAACAACAAAAACAATGACAATTACAACTCTACCCATATATTTCTAATACATTATGTGAATGTGAATGTGAATGTGATAGAGTCTAGAAACAACAAACAAGAGAGAGAGAGAGAAACAAGAGAGTTTTGAAGAAAGGAAGAGTGAAGAAGAGGAGTATGAGTCAGAATCTGAAAGCTTCTGATGTTGGCTTCTATGATGTTGAGGCAATTCGCAACAAGAGGATACATAAGGTATCACTCTAATTTCGATCTTATCACATATATTTGGTTGACCCTTCATTTGATATAATTTGAAGTTCACTCACTCTCTTTTTTATTATATTCAAATGCATATAGGGTGAGGTCCAATACCTTGTGAAATGGTGAGTGACTACTCTTTTTCTTCTTATAATTTGTTTTGATGAAATTCAAAATAGAGATTTATTTTTTAATAAGGATTTGGGTGCAAAAGTTGATGAAATTCATTCATAAAAAGGAGAAACAAAGGTACATGCAAAACAAAATAAAAAACATTACCTCTCGCTCAACAAGTCGAGAGTCTCGTTGAGCGAGATGCATAGAGCAAGAATTCTCAATTCTGCTACCTCTGTCTTGCCGAGGTTAGTGTGATATATAGTACTAATTTTTGTGTTATTAATTTGGTGACCAATTTGATTTTAGGGATGGATGGGCGGAGAGTACTAACACTTGGGAGCCTCTTGAACATCTCAAGTATGTTCGTTATATGGTTGATGCTTTCGAGGAGAGGTATATTTTTTATTCATTTATCTTTCAATTTATATATTTGCATCCTAAATAGTGGTTTTTTATTACAATTGTAAAAAATTGTGAAAAAATGTGACCGCAATTGTGATCAGGACATAGTTGTGCTAATATGTACATACATTTAAAACCCTAACTTTAATTTCTTCTATGTTTTTTGAAGTCTCAAATCAAGAAAAAATGGCAAGGGCAAACGCAAGAATGTGACTGATCACACACAAGAACAACAACCAAATGAAAATAATGATTTTGTTGAAATGTACAATGAGGAAAATGATCCTAAGCTTTGCGAGCTTAAGGAAACAACAAACAATGGCATTAATAATGCAGTTCAACAAAATGAAGTGGGTTCTACAAGCAACCCAGCAACAGTCCTAGACAATATTAATGATAATATTGTTAAAATTTTAAGGGTCACTCACTATTCTCCTCCTGATAACAATTTTAAGGATATTTTGATCAACTTTCTGGTCTTGAGGTTAGTCACTCTAATAAAATTCCAAATTTTCTTTCTTAAGGATTTTATATTTATTACATAATAAATTTACTTTTTTTTACTATGTTTAGCTTTGAACTAGATTTTCCACAGATTTTGTTTTGAAGTTTTTTTAGGTCTATTTGTTTGGTTTAGAATTGGAAAAGTACACATTCTCTTAGCTTTCAAAGGTACAATTGCATACACATCAACCTTTCCAAACTCCACCATCTACATTCTCGTGTACTAAACCTCTTTTCAGTTCTTAACAAGTGAACAAAATGGTGTGTTTAGTCACTTGTATGAGCATCGTTATCAGAAGTCCAAAAAATATTTGGGGCCTAATCATAGCTAGATTATTAGTTTAGTGATATAATATTTTTTACCAAGATTTGATAAATGGAGTGATATAAAATTTGAGTGATCTGATTTTTTTCATTTTATGATAAAATTAAATCAGTTTTCCAAAACTTTGTACTACTCCTAACGATATTTCGCACAAAAAAGTTGTTTAGTCACCACTTCAATAATGACTTTAGCTTAAACGATTTGATCTTATGAGAGCCTATGATCTTATGTAATTTTGTTACTAGGTTTGCATCATTTGCAATTCTATTATGAAAATTGGCATAAACTGGATTACTTTAATAATCATATAGCATACTTCTTTACATAATCCATACCTGATTAACTTTACAGGTCTAATGGAACTGAAGATATAGTGAACAATCATTATCTCCAGGAACACAATCCAATTTTGGTAATTTACTACTTCTTATCAATGTTAATTAGATTGAATTGGTTATTGCATATCTTCAAAGTCTTCTGAAAATGTTTATGTGCCATCTTTATAAACCTGAAACTAATGATTTTCTCAACCTTGCAGCTGATCGATTACTATGAAAGGATTCTCAGATATTAGCTTCACTTAATAGAGTATTAATGGAGTTTCCTGTGTATTATGCTAAACTAAAATCCAATGTGTTTTTGTGAATGCAAACCATATATAGATAAGGTTAAGACTTAAGAATGATGCATTTATGTTGGTTAACTATGATATATAAATATTTAGACTATACCTTTACCCTTTTGTTTTCTTCTCTTTATCTTAAACCGCGCAATCTCGCTTGGGCGACATGTATCGCTTGGGCGAGAGACCCACCTAGTGCTCGTGCTGCGATCCTGAGACTGTCGTTTGAACGATCTCCTCTCGTTCGGGCAAGAAACTCCCAGCGAGCTTGGACAAGTGTTGCTTGAGGGACATTCTCTCGCTCAGGCGAGAAATACAGAGAGAACTTGGATAACAATATCAGAACTCTCGCTTCAGCAATATCCTCTCGCTCGGGCGAGAAACAAATAGGGTTTGTACGACATTCACAAACTGTGAATTAGTTGAGAAGGTCTATTTATTCTAAATTAGTTGAGAAAAATTTGTGGTATTACAAATAACCTTGCTAGATATCTAGTATTGAAGAATACACATAACCTAGTAATGACATATCTCACCTTTTTAGGAAAGATGACATTAATTATAATAGATAATTAGCATCTCAATAGTTATGTATTATAATTGGATTTTTGTAATTATTACTATCACTACACTAAATATGTAAATCAACATCACATATTTCGGGATATAACAGCGCTTCCGGACGCTGTCTATGTGAGCGCAATAGTATATGGTATGCTTTAACATAGCATATACGGGCATTGTTGTATGTCAACTTTTAACATCGCTCATTGTAATGAACGTTGTTGTATGTCATACATACAACAACGTCACCTCCAACCAGCGCTGTTATATATGTACATGACTTTTAACAACGTTCATTACAATAACTCTTGTTGGTTCGTCACCTTTAACAACACTCATATTGACATTTTATCAACGCATAAAAAGCATGTCCAGTTCCACCACATTTATAAATTATTGCATGAACTTGTCTCCCTTAGTTCAAATCCATTAACGCAAAAGATTATATGTAGGAATGAAAGGAACGAAAGTGATGAAGATGTAGAGGACAAATCCATGAATTTCTTATTTCCATTAACCGAAGAAATAAGAGGATAGAAAGATACGTTCAGATTCGGTATAATAATAATGAAATCAAAATTTAGATATAAAATATGGATGAAAAATAATAACCAAATACAAGAAACACATACACTGATTGCAAGTTTGGTCAAAGAGCGTTGTTGAAGCTATATTCACATATCACCTTTAACATCGGTTGCTTAAAAGAGCATTGTTGATTAACTTTCACCATGTATTTAACACTATTGTGCTAAGAAACGTTGTTGAATGACTGTTGTTAAATGCGAATTATGACGTAGTGTATCGTTTATTTAAACATTAGGTAAATTTATATTATAATTTTATAATGAAATAAATATAATAATATGGTCAAATTATTCTAAAAAGGTATTGTTAGTACAAGAAGGAATAACATAATTTTATTATTGTTGCGATTATTGTGGTTATTATTTTTTCATGTTGATCAATATTTTGTGTTTGTCAATCTGTTTTCCTATTGTTTGGAATTGATTGTACTCATATAAATGTTGAATACAACCGTTTTAGTTTAGGGTGGGGATTCACTTAGTCCAAGAGTAAGTAAAAAAACATATTTCACATCTTAGCTATCAATTCTTAAAAAAATTAGTGGTTTAGATATACTCTTTAATTCAAACCATTGGATATTCCAAGAATGAATAACTATTATGTGGAGTAGGTTTTTCCATAATATACTCAATCTCACCAACTCTCTCTATTTCTTGTAAAAAAAAAAGTGATATTGCTTATCAATAATTAGGAATATAAAAACTATATACAGTGCAAACAAGTACAAACTGTAAGGGATTATCCTATCCATAATGACATGCTAAACTTAACCTTTCAATAATCAAATTAATATTCTAAGCTGATTTTCAAATAGTTTTCAAGATTGTTGGTTTGAATGTAAATTTTAGAATAATAAATTGTGTTAGAATATAAATGTGAGATTGACTTAACATTCATTTCAATAATTAGTAAACAATCAAGCAAAGACATATGGCAGATGAAAATTAAACAGAAAAGACTGGTCAGATAATAAATTACATACTCATTGGTTTAACAAAGTAAAAATTGCATCTAGAAATTGTTCATCTCCATTAGTAAAAATTACATCTAGAAATTGTTCATCTCCATTACATAGAAGACATTATATATTAATCTTAATTTGTAAGACAAATATATATATATGGTACTCAAAACTTTTGTAAACCCTAACCATCATTGAAGGGTCTGAATCCTTCAATAATTTATTCACTCCAGAATGAGAGAAAACTCTTTAATAAAACCTAGAAATCACTGCTTGAAAGTGGTTCATGACCATCATCACCAATGAAGATATTATCATAAATAATGGCAGCAATGGCTGCACCAATGAATGGACCAACCCAATAGACCCAATGATGAGTCCATTGCCAACTAACCACAGCTGGTCCAAATGACACAGCTGGGTTCATTGATGCACCATCAAATGCACCACCAACTAAGATGTTGGCACCTACAATAAACCCTATTGCAATTGGTGCAATAATTCCAACATTTCCTTTCTTTGGGTCTATTGCTGTTGCATAAACTGTATATACCAAACCAAATGTCATAACTATTTCAAATGTTAGTGCATTCCATACTGAAACCCCAGAAGATAGAGAGAAACCTGATGTTTCCTGCAATATATATGTGCACAAAATTACTTAACAAGAGTTTCAACCATTAATTGAGTTATATGGTTACATTTCTTTATGTAAAAGAGAGGTGCATCAAAATATACATAGTCGGTTCTAAACCCTGGTAAAAGATAGTTGACAGTCAACATAAAACTTTGTCGAATTTCTATGATATAAATCAACAATGTGAAAACGTATAATATAACATTATGAAATCGTTCAATCCATGTAGTTGACCCGACATAATAAAACTAAAAGTCAGTTGTATTTTATTATAAAAAATGGAAGAGAATCTTATTTAAAATTAAGATATGTGACAATTATGATATGTGTTAATGAAAATTATTTCACAATATCATCCCCATAACCTTATATAAACACCACATTAGAATTTTATACTTCTAATATGTAACTCAAATATGATAGCTTGCAATTTGAACCTAAAACAATACTCCTAAACGCGTATGTTATATTTATAAGAGTTAATTACACTAATGAGTTTTAGTAAAATTATACAAATTACCTCTCGTTTTTTTGTCCTTACACTAATCATTCATATCTCTTACACGAATCACCCCTAATTTTGTACGTACATTACATTGATTATCCCTAAATATAAGTGTAATTTTTAAACAAAAACATGTGGTGCATGTAATTAAGTTAAACAAAATATTATATATTGTGTAGACAATTCCAAATAGTACAGGACTGAGTGTCTCTTCATTATTTTTGTTTCTTTACAAAATACATTAATAATTTTAATGAAGTATTTATATAATTCTTATACTATTTTGTAACGAACCAAATAATAAAGACGCATTGACTCTTATATTATTTGCATTTGTCTACATAATATACAACATTTTGTTTAACTTAATTACATATGTCATACAGTTTTTGGTTAAAATATTATACTTATATCCCATGCAGATGTGTTCTGTGTAATATAAGTACAAAATTAATGGTGATTTGTGTAGGGGAGAGATGTGGTTCGTGTAATAACAAAAAAGTGAGGGGTGATTCGTGTAAGGACAAAAAAGGGAGGAGTAGTTTTGTATAATTTTATTAAAATTCAGGGGGTATGAATGTAATTAACTCTATTTACAAACCATCAATTAACCTTGAATTTTTTTAACATTTTTTCTAAGTGGATAGTATAGGATTGATAGAAAAAATTTGTGTTTGAAATATGAGTAAGCATATGTATAAAGCAGAAAATAATAGTTACCATGCCACCAGTAGCAGACTTGAGAAGAAAACAAGCAACAACTGAACCAAGCAATTGTGCAATCCAATACAAAATACTCCTTAACAAGGTTATGTTTCCTCCAACAAAGGCACCAAATGTAACTGCTGGGTTTACATGTCCACCAGAAATGTTTGCTCCAACACAAACAGCAACAAAAAGCCCAAATGCATGAGATAATGATGCAGCTATTACACCAGCAGGAGTTGCAGCTCCACCATTAGTAAGTTTGTCTGCCACAATTATTCATTCTCATAATATATACTAAAATTCTCATGATATGTTAACCTAAAGAAAAACTACATAAGAAACTAGAGAAATGTTATATCTAGAATTAAGTATTTAGATGTAGCTATTACTTGGGTGAATTATTTCTATTACTTGTGTTATAACATTTGTTTTTTCTTTTAAATTGTAGGTTCATGTATGTGATTTGCTAACGTTTCATCTCAAAACTAATTAATAATGAGAGGAGTAGCCCACCAGGTATTTAAATCATTCTCGAGACAATGAGATAAGCGATATGAGACTTACTTCTAAACATGATTAAGGAAGTGGGTTATATGGTTTTAATGGAGAATCAAACCTCCAACATTAAATACTAAAATCTTAGCAAATGTGGTGGAAAGAGATAAACACATAAATATTAGTTGTTTATAACCTTTGTATCTATCATTCTCCTACATGTAACATAATTTTGAGAATAAGAACATTACGCTATATTTAGAAAACAACAGCGTTTAAAATTGACATTCAATAGCGTTTTCTTGTATGTGTGAGCACAGTAGAATGTGGGCTAGATTCAACAGCGCTTTTAAAATCGACGTCGAAATTAAGTAGAGTTCTTACTATAAGCCATGCCAGATCCTTCACCAGCAAAAACAAAAATGATCATAGAGAAGAATTCTGCAAATGCTGCTCTAATTGCATCAGGTTGACCAGCCTCTCCTGGAGACCCAATTGCAATTCTATAAATTGCCATTAATTAACTCAATAATCACAACCTAAAGAAAATATAACACAACTTTTGTGCTTCTTAATTTTCTTTTCTATACTTTGGTTAAATTAAAATTAAGTTAGGGAAAATAATGAGAGCTTTATTTGGTCTTTAAATATCAAAATTAATGGCTAAGGAAATGGTCAGTGAGAGTGTATTGTGTAGAATTAATGGCTAAGGATTAACAAGTGGAGTGTAAATGAAGCCACTTGTATGTGACTTAGTCATAATTTTGTAATATTTATGTGGCTTTGATGTGAATTGGGAGATCAAAGGGTTCATACAAATAGGCACTGCTTCATGATTGTGATATATTTTCAATAATTGTAAGCACCGAAAGTGCAGGCAAGCCTAACATTTAATAACCAACATATATATTGAAATTAAGTATGAGCTAAAATGAATATGTGATTATCTTTATTGCTTATCAAGTTATTATTGGTGGTTGCTAGGAGATAAATATGAGTATAAATACTACCTTGGTATCATAAACAAGTATAAAGTAAAGGGTTAGAGAGTTTAGTAATTTATGTATTATTTAGAGAGTTTAGTAATTTATTAGGAAATGTAAACAATGATAAAATAATGTGTCATCACATATCGAAAATTTAGATTGATGAACATGGATAATCTCATGAATTTTAAGTGTAGTAAATATTTAAATATATCAATTATTGAATATTATCAATTATTCTAACAAATTTAAAACTAAGTCACATATAGAAACAAAATTAGTTAAAAATATTTATAAATTTGAAATTTATCAAGAAATATACCAATATTTTCAAATTACTATATTTAGAATTTTATGAAAAAACTAACACTCTAACATGTTGGGTATACCACAGAACAAATAACGCCCAGAGGGGGTTAATAGGTGTACGCGGAAGCAATTAAAACTTTTAGCGGTAAATGAGAAATTCTAAAATAAGCTCAGTTTAATCGATTAAATCTTCACTTAATTGATTAAATCGATCTGTTATTAATCGAGTAAAGACAGGTTTAATCGATTAATCTGATTCTTGCGTTCTTTGAAAATCAGCTTTCTTGCAAGAAACGTTATAGCGTTTTCAATCAAGAACATATGCAATATACTTAAAGAATTTATGTCCATGTATTAAACATAATCAAGAACATGCATCAAATTCAATAAGTAAATCAACTAAACATATAATGCACAAAATGATTGAAAAGTAAAGAGATAAGGGATCAAGAAAACTTGAGACGACAATTTTATCATGGTTCGTTTGCGGGTCCACTTGCAAACTACACTCGGGCCTCCCCTTCTAATCTTGAGAGACTTTCTTCGCTATTTGAATAATATTTTACAAAACAATCGTTCAAATAAACTTTACAAATACTCTCTTCTTGGTCCTAGAGTCCCCCACTTCGGTTTGACCTTCAAATCGCCTCTTTCGAATAATCCTCACCTACTCACGGTATAGCCCCAGCCGGATGATCACTCCCTACCAAGACCCTTGTAAATGTGAAGACCACAACCTAACCTCAGCTAGGATTTTCTCATAAGATTACAACCTAACCGCAACTAGGATTTTCTCACAAAAATCATCAAATTGCTCAAGTTACAAAAGCACCTAAAATGTGTGAATATGAAACTGTAAAATCTCTAAAAACCCAGCCAAGAAATCTCACAAAGACTCAAAGAACTATGTGTGATTTATGTTTGGTTTTCTCCAAAAAGAATATGAAAGATTAAGCCCAAATGGATAATTCTTGACTATCCTATCTCTCTCATGTAATGCAAGAAAACTTAAAAGAATTTTTTCTCACAACAAGAACCTCTCTCTAATGATATGAAAGTTAAGATGAGAGAAATCTACAAACTTGTGAATTTTCAAGATGACTAACTTATGAACATTTGAGAAAAAATTGTTTTTACTACAGTTAATCGATTAAATCTTCACTCAATCGATTAACGACCTTAAGAAATCCAATATTTCAGCTACTGCACCTCCATTTAATGGATTAAATCCAGACTTAATCCATTAACTGGTTCTCAAGTTCATTTCATCGATTAACACAAGTTTTAATCGATTAACTATGTTAAAAAGTGTTTTCTTGATGCAAGATGAACCTTCTACATGATGTGTATATGCATGATACATGACTTTGAAGATATATGGGATATATTCAATTTTGATGCACTTAAAATCATGTTATCATATGTAAATGCATGAGCATGTGAATCATGTATGAATGTATGCAAGTCGCATTTTAGTTATATTAGTTATATTCAATTTTAGACTTTGTGAGAATTCCATTTTAGGTTCACCTAGCCTTCTACTCTACCCGATCAAAAATAGACTCTAGAAATATAAAACTCTTAGCCTAAGTCTAATTGAATGATGTTGAGTCTTGACCTTGTTGTTTGTTGAGTTGCACATGTCTTCAAGCTTGCTTTGTCTTATCCTTGTCCTTTCTTTGACTTATCTTTGTCTTCTATTTGTCTTCTCTTTGTCTTCACTTTGTCTTCATCAAAACAACATAGTGATGCATGCTACATTTACATCCCCCAATGTGATGATGCAGGCTTGCAATCTCACAACCCTATAGCCAATTTAGGAGAGGGAAGTTAAAAAATGAAAAACTTCAACCCTATAGCCAATTTAGGAGAGAGAACATAACAAAAATGAAAAACTCTCATACGGTTGTCAATTTATGAATGGGGAAATAAATAAAAAATAGACACTCCAATGGGGTTACAAGTTTTGTAAAATATGCATAAAAAATAAAAACTCCACCTAGCTGCCTAGTTATGTGGGGTCAGAAGGAAAAAGGGAGAATCGACAATCCCATAACCGAGTGTGTAAAAGTTACACCATTTTGATAAATACTAAAAAATGTGGAGCAAAACTATAATTTTATAATTAAAGTGTTATAGGTAAATTTGCAGATGAAATACTTAGTGTGGAAGTTACTCTTGGGTGGAGTTCCAACAAAATCATGCATAGCCCAAAAAGGAAAATTAGGTGCTCTTGTCACTCCTTGTTGTGCTCTTTATGGGTTGGAGGATGAATCTTTACATCACTTGTTATTCACTTGCTTGAAAACTAATCATATTTGGCAAAGCTATTACCCTCATTTGGACTGATGGAAAGGTAAACTTTTTTCTTCATAAAAGTATGATTGAAATGGCAAAAAAGTGTCCATAGTGGTTATCAGTTCGGTTCATAATTATATGGACTATTTGGATTGTAAGACTTGATGAGGTTTTCGAACTTATCTTTTTATATTCTTGGAATATCTTTAACGCTCGTTTTCATTAATTTCAATTATTCTTTTATAGAATGGATGATGCAACTATCCAATTAATTTCAATTATTCGTTAACTTTTGATGTATGTGGATAAAAGTATCACTTATTCTCCTAATTTGCTTTCTTTTTAATATATATTATTGCTTATCAAATAAAACATACTATCAGTTTATTCATCTATTAATTATCACTCATTTTTTTATTAAAATGAATAGACATAGGTGATGTCAACATCATAAAAAAAACTACATAGTGGATGCATGACAATTATACTCTTAAAATAATATTTATTGTGTTTAATTTAAATTTTAAATTTTAAATACATATTGCAAAATGAGCCTACCTCTTCATTATGATTCCTAATTTTTGTAAATTTTGTAATCATATAAAAATTATTCATTTTCTAAAAAATATCAAATTTTAAATATTTTAAGAACTATTTTTACAATTTAAGTTTAAATATACTTAATTATAAAAATAAAATTACACAAATTATCTTACTTAATTCAAAAAGTATTTGTAATTTTAAATATTTATTCTTAGAAATACAAGTGCAAGAAATGGTATACTTGTTAGTTAATGAATAATTTTGTATCTATATTTTGTATAGTTACCCAGGTATACCTTATGCTGATTTAGATAGTATTTATTTTATTATAAAACAAATCATCTTAACTTTATTTTTAAGTTTTTTCACAAAAAAATTGATTTTTAGCAAAATATTAATCTCTTCCTAGATATAGGAATTAAGAAATTAATAATGCAATGAAGGTAAATCTGAATTAAGAAATTAGCTACTAAGAGTTGACATTGAAGCTTGTCAAAATGATACTTTGGTCAGGAAGGTCAAAAGGGAGTGCCTTCTCTAGGCATAAACCTCCTCAATTCAATTTGCAGGATTGTGATATCCTCAAAACCCATATGTTAGGTGGGAACTTATCATTGCATGCTCTAGTACCAATTGTTACAATAATTTCTCGAGGAAGTCGATTTTTCATCTGAGAAAGTTGGAGTAACTTCTATAACAAAAAATGTGATAGAATCACGTCCTAGTTAGCTGCACATATGTGAAGGTTAGTCCAATTCCAAGAGGAAGAGAGCGATAAAGAAAAAACCTCATAATCAATGTTTTGTCAATGAATCTGATTTATGATAGAACATATGACGTTGTTCGATCCACGTAGCCAACTCCGTTGCTACCTAATGGGATAAAGACTTGGTTGTTGTAGTAATATTCTGAATTGTCCATGTTTATACAAGATGTTGAAACAAAATTGAAAGAAGGGATGTTAGTAAAAGACTATAAGAATGGTGTCAAGATTGTTTGGCAAAATACACCTGAAATTTTGCATCCATTAATAGATAAGAAAAACACTCATGAAAATTCAAGCAGCAAAAGAAATGTCTTCTGAACTAGATATATTATATTTACAGAAGTTAACAACTCTTGCAACTAAATTTTCTACAATTACACAAATTGAAGAAAAAAAACAAAAACTACAGTTATGAATAAGTTCATCATTCACGTGTGAGTTAGCAAGAGTGAAAAAAATAAAGTCCAATGAGAGACTTTTAGTGTTGAATCCACCCTTTTGAGATACAAAAACACCATTAGTCTAAGAGCTATTTGCATCATAATGAATCTATCCCAAATCTGCAATCCAAACCAAACTCCAAAATCCTACACATCTATCCCTCCTATGGTATTCTCTTTCTATGCCTACTTATGTCGCGTGTGAATCGAAGCTTTTATCATTCCAATTGCCACTCACCATTTCTACCTGACATTCTTCGAAAGATCCATCGGGCGCACAAGTCACCATCTAGCAATTCAACATGGGCAGGTAGAAGGTAAAACGTTGCCCGTAAAACGAACATTAGTAGCAATTACTCACATCACATAACAAGCGGATGATGCTGACGCATTGCCTTACCAAAATGAGGTTGCATCAATTGGACATACAGACCATTCTTTGCAGCCAGTGAATCGTGGATCCCCTCCTCTACTATCCGTCCTCCATTAAGCACTACAATATTGTCCACGTGCCTCATCATTGTAGCCCTATGCGCTATTAATATAGTGGTCCTGTTACCCATTATTAGGGTGTCAAGAGCCTCTTGCACCACTCGACTTGACTCAGATTCAATTGATGAGCTTGCTTCATCTACCAACAAGATAGGAGCATTTTTCAGCACTACCCTCGCAATTGCAATTCTCTGTTTCTGTCCCGGGGTTAAGTCAACACCTCTAATCCCGACATGAGTGTCATAACCATGAGGCAAGCTGCTAATGAAATGATGAGCATTAGCTATTCTTGCAGCTTCTTTCATCTCAGTTTCATTGGCATTATGCCTTGCATATATTATGTTTTCCCTTATGGTTGTTGAGAAGATAATAGGTTCCTGCTGAATAAGACCAAGGTGACTCCTCAACCATCTCAGGTTATAGAGCTTTAAGTCCCTACCATCAAGTATAACTTGACCAGCAACCGGATCGTAAAATCTCTCAATCAAAGATATGATAGTGCTCTTTCCTGACCCTGAAACTCCCACAATAGCAACTGTTTGTCCCCCACTGACTTTGAGACTAAAATTGCTCAATACCAACACTTCGGGACGAGATGGATAACAAAAATCAACATTCTTTAACTCGATGCTTCCATATACATTGGGTGGCTTCAATGCTGAGCTATCATCAGGATCAATCTTAGGCACACGATCTATAATGTCAAACACTGATATGAGAGATTTCCGTCGTTTAAGTATGTAAGGAGCCAATCCAAATGGTTCCACAAGTGCAAATGTTGAAAATGAGAAAACCATGTACTCCTTGAGAGCAGTAGGTGGATCAATATAACCATTTTTTATACACATCGCAGTGTACCAAAGTAGAAGGGCATTACAAGCAAAAAGAAGAAATTGTGAAAAGCCAAATGCAAAACCAATTGCCATTCCATGAAGAAAGCTCTGCTTAAATATTTTATTTAATTGCAGCCTATAGAGCTCCATCACCTTATTACCAGCACAAAATGCAACGACGGTGTAAATGTTTCTAACAGCGTCTTCAAGAACCAAAGATGCCTTTCTGTGCATTTCCTGTATGCCCCTTGAAAATCCAGCAAGCCATAATTTCTGCAATATTCAAGCAGGGTGTGCTTAATATTTGCAATGAAAAAGGTTGAAGTAAATCAACTAAACTCTTCGATTGTCCTTAGTCAGCTATAGCAAGTAATTCATATTTATAACAAAATTATGGATTTTGATTCTCTAATTTCAAATTTTGGTGACTTTGTGACTTCATTCTATTTTTGGAAACAATATTTTCTTTCTCTTCATTTTTAGTTTCTATTAATTAATTAAAGAAAATAATTGTTTCCAAAAAAGAATGCAATCGCCAAAAACTGAAGTCAGAGAATCCGATTCCCAAAATTACTGTGTTGCAGATCTGTCTTATGCAGAGCAGGTCCAGGCATGAAGTTCCACAAACAGCATTTACATAATAAAGAAAATAAACTCAAACCAACCGCTGGGAAAAAGTTATATTTGGAAAACTACAAGAAAAAGAGCAAACCTGGGCAAAGGCCGACAAACAGAGAACCGGAATGGTTGCAAAAGCCACAAGTGCTAATCGCCAGTGCAGCAAAGCACCAATGAGAAGACCAACAATAACTGCAGCACTATCCTGTATAAATATGGAAAGTCGGTTGCTGAAAGCAGCTCGTACAAAAGTAGCATCATTGGCCAATCGCATGGATAAATTGTCAGCACTGTTTTCCTCAGCATCAAACCATCCAATTTCATTGCGTAGCATGGCTGTCATATTATAGAAACAGGTCAAGTACTGCTTAAAACTCCACATTTTGAAAATAAAAATTCTGCGAAATGGGGAATTATGTACCTGAGAACATCATTCTCCTAACTCTTTCTGTCATTTTCTCTCCCATAATACCAAAGTAGAAATGCTGCAAAAAGTTGGCAACAACTGTCACAATCCCCATGCAACCAATGATCAGGCACCATTTGTTAACCTCGTGTTGTAAGTGATGCTCTTCATCAATTCTATAGTAAGCTGTCACAACGAGGCCAATAAAATAAGCAAGAAGGGGATTGAAAGAGCCAAAGATAGCAGCACCAATGCTTCCTAACACAGCATAAAGCCACTCAGCAAAACTAAGCTCAACTAGCTTCCGAATAGATGGAGGTTTTCGATGTTGTTTGTCCTTTCTTTCTCTCATTGTAACTGAATCATCATCAGAATGACTATGTGGTCTACTGAAAGTCTGTGAATGGGAGCGTTCATTTTGAGGATCAGATGTCAACAGAGGAGAAACTGGGGATTCTGGGTCAGAATCATTTAATGTTTGTTGATGCACAGACTGAACATCAATCTTGGGTAACTCTGGCAGTCTCATTTCAAAACTATCCTGTCTTCTTATTGATGGCTCTTTATCAGCATCATCCAAAGCCTGACCATTTTTCAGCATCTCTTCAGGTGGTGAGCTCAAGACTTTTAATGATTCTTGCAAGTTAAAGATACCACCTGTAGCTCGAGATACATTAGGCCTACTTTGAAGAGAAGGTGACTTCAACATTTTGGGGGAAGATGGTTCTTTTAGACTACGACTTGCTGAAGAATCCTTCTCAATTTGGAATGCTGCAGTATCCTTGTAGTTTCGAACAGGCATCCTGAATGATCAGAAAAAGGATTTAAAGAAGTGTAAGTGGTCTACTACCTAACAGTGGAAAATTTTGCATATATTAGAAACACAATATTAAATGCTGTAATTCAATGGGTAATGCAAACGCACTAAAGATAGTATAAATATTTTTAGTTTATTATTCTAAGAAATCATTTTCTTAACTCTTGACACTTTCACCACCCCAAAATTTATTACTAAAAGAGTGGTATTATATTCTGCGAAGGCATTGAAAACAATGCACAGAAAATGAAGAAGCGTGATATTTCTAGAACTAGACCTCTTGGGAAGTTTTGCTGCCTCTTCACATCGAAGAAGCTCTACATATAAGCCACCCCGGGACAATAATTCATCATGAGTACCCATTTCAACAAGCTGACCTTCCTCCATAACAGCTATGTAATCCGCATTCCGTATGAAACTAAGCCTTCGAGCAATTATTATAGTTGAGCGTCCCAACATAAGCAGATCCAGAGCCTCCTGGACAGCCCTTTCAGCCTCAAAATCAAGTCCACCAGTAACCTCATCAAGCAGAAGAATTGATGGATTCAGAAGCACAGCTCTTGCAATAGAGAGTTTTATTTTCTGCTCTTCGTTCAAGGCTAGGCCAGCCCTGCCAACCTAAAAGACAGGAAGCCCAGTGTTGGAAATAAAAATGGGATTTGCCACTTGAAAGGAAATATTGAAAAACAACTCAAGAAACAACCATAGGCAATATAATCATTCGGTGAAGCTTCACCTGCATGTCATAACCTTTCTCTAACGAGCTGATAAATGTATGTGCACGAGCTATTTTAGCGGCCTCTTCAATTTGATCCATGGTGGCATCTCTCCCATATGCGATGTTGTCTCTTATACTCAAACTGAGCAAAGCAGGCTCCTGGGTGACTAATCCTATTTGGCTCCTCAACCATTCCAGTTTCAAATTCTTGATGTTTTCACCATCTAAAAGAACTTCACCTGAACCACAGATTGGCAAATTGATTTAAATCTGCAAATGACCAATAGAGTGTTTTAAATACAACAGCAAAATTATGCAGTCAAGGGGAAATAATTACCTAATGTAGGATCATAGAAACGCTCCATGAGTGGAATAATACTACTTTTTCCAGAGCCATTTCGGCCAACAAGTGCCACAGCTTTCTTAGCAGGTACAGTGAGATAAAATTCACTCAGTATAGGGATTTCAGGACGAGATGGATAACTGAAATAAACATTCCGAAACTGTATATTTCCTTGCACAGAATCAGGGGCAGTGCCATCATGATTAACAGATGAGGATGACCGGCTTATCATCTCAAATAATCTATAAGCAGCTATTCGTCCTTGATCAAATGAGTAGAAATTTGTTGCTGCTTGATTCAACCCCCTTAATCAAAGAAACAAAAATTATAAGTAATGCAGTTAACATATAAAAAATAGAGAAGTTGGGAATGATGCTCACAAGCCACTCAAAATTACAGCAAAGAGAGCTGTTATAATTTCACCGCCATGTGCTTTTCCATGAATAACCAAGAACCTCCCAACCCAGAGTTGTAGTGCACAGGAACATATTGCAAGCCCATACGTAAATCCAAGACCAAGCCCTTGAACAAGACTTATTAATATACCATATCTGAGAGTAGCTTGCAGTGATGTTGCATATGAATACTTGGCCAACGATTCATTTGTAAATGCATACAATGTCTTTATATAGGAAACTGCCTGCATCACAAGAAATTATCCACATTGAGAATCAGTACTTCAGTAGCACTAAAATACTTGACCAAATAAAGAAAACATCACCATTTTCCACTTCATAAATTCAAAACAATAAAGATAAAACTGAAGTAGTCTGAGATTACAAATAAAATGAAGGAATCAGGGCAATAATTTGTTTTATATAATAAAAGAAAAATGAGAATAGAGAAGATTACAAGACAATAAACTATCCTAACCAAAAAACAAAAAAAAAAGACCTAAGAACTAAACAAGGGAGACATACAACAAAGCATGCCAGTCCCTCCACATATGTGCCAAAGAAACACCCCTAAAACGCTCATGTGCCAAACAATCAGGGAAATCTTACTATGTATATATATGCACATATAAAGTATATGTCACGACTACACAACATAAAATCATATATATAATTAGATGTGTATAAAGGGTTCAATGATGTCGGTACTACCTAGTCAAATAGAGGCATGGAGCAAAAGAAGATGATCTGGTATCCATAAAAGTGAACAATAATAGGAAAACCATCTCAGCGTCATTATGAATTTGGTTGGAGTGAAATGTTCATGTCATTGGATTAAAACTATGTAACAGGCATATATCATGCTCATAAGATTTCACAGTATTCCAAGATTGCTTTCCACTCCAATTCATGCCAAAACTCACTTACAACTTATGCTTTTCAAACATACGAAAAATAGAAAATATAACAGTTTTAATTATTTAAATTTTATGAAAATTGGCATGCAAGATTAACATGAATGAGGCAAATTTCAACAGTAAGATTAGGCTGATTGGTTAAATCAATTTCTACACGAAATTCTTGCACGTTCTAATTCAGTTAATTCTTACACCAATGTCAACATATGCTCATCCATAGACAACCACGTACAAAATATTCAGCTATATTTTCTTTTGTCAACATATTCTCTGGTTTGAAAGAAATTATAAAACCAAGAAAGAAATTGAAGAGATTAAAGAAAAAGGGAGGAGAAGTTTTTTCTTAACTTCTTTTTTACTTTTAGATGATAGAAAAGATCATTAACAGATTTTCAAGTTAGCATTTATTTTTTTGGAAGCAAAAAATAGGATGACAACTAAAGCATTAATCTAATAAAAAAAAAAGAGCAGCTCAGTGTAATAGGCTCCCACCTAGTGGGGTCTGGGGAGGGTAGATGTACGCAACCTTAGGCAAACGAAAAGTCTGTTTCCGGGATATGAACCCTAGACCTCCAGGTCACAAGGCAGCAACTAACCTTACCGTTGCGCCGAGGCTCACCCTTATAGAACATGATAAATCAATATATAAATTCCTGGTGTACAAGTTAGTAGCTGAAACTCTTCATTAAACATTATCAATGTGGAGGTCCCCATGATCTGTACACTGGCCACGGCAGCAGGGATATGGAAGAATAAACAGCATGAAAAATCAATGGCTAGTGATAAGTTAAAGAGTGTTCTCTGACCACCAATGTAGCACCAGTACTTCAAATAATATCTTAACTAATACTTTTAAATACATGTTGGGCTACTTCCTCTCATTGCTAATTGGTTTTGAGATGGAACCTTAACATAATATCAAAGCCAAATCTCAACTTTTATCTGGTTGTCATGGGCCAAACGATGTCCTTTCATCATGGTCCAAGGTAACCATTCGCATGATCCGGCAGGCTTTTGGGAAGGAGAATGTTGAGAAGTAAATCGCACATTGCATGTCTCATAGTTACATATGTGATTTAAATACTTATTGGGTTAGTCCTTTCATTGCTAATTGGTTGAGATGAAACCTTAACAACCTTCAACACGAAAAACTGCTCAACTCCGTTGTACGCATCAACCCCTGAAATAGAGGAATCTTCATTTCTCTCCAACGATCAGCTCCTTCATCAAATCGTTCATCCCTCCTTAATTGTTTCAAAATGGTGATTCCTCTTGGTGACGCGAATATTCACGACGATGAAGAGTGGCTCTGGGATCCTTTCCTCTGTGATTTCCTTATTGCACACATGAATTTCTCTAACACTTCTTCAACATTTTCAAAGTTTCTTGGTGATCCTCGTCAAGTCTTTTGAACATGTTCTCAAAACTTTGCTCCATGGAATCTAATCAAGCCTCCATCCTTGTTTGAACCATGAAAATTACACCCTGGGACCGAGTGCTTCAATACCAGTTGATAGAAATTGGATCAAATGAAGAAGAATTAATAACAGTAAAAGAAAAATGTACTTTTATTGATGAATTCTCAACTGGGAAAGGAACATCTTAGTTAAGTAGAACATCACTGTTGTTGCCTAACCCTCTAGAAACATTTGAGAGTTGCTCACCCAACTACTTTCCAGTTTCTAACTAACTCCCCTTCCTTCCCTCCTATCTTACTTATATCTCCAAGGTCCCAACTAACACAGTCAGATAGGCTAACTAGTGACTAACTGAATTAGATCCCGGTTTACTAAATTCTGACCCATTCTTTTTTGTTCTCTCATGCACGTATGTGATAAGAGGTCTAAAACAGTTTTATATTAATAGATAAAGTGATTGATCTGATTTGAAAATTCAATACAGAAGGGTACTAAAATGGTATGTCAAATTCATCTCTATGTCTATCTCTCAGGTAAACACAAAAAAGGAGATGAGGAAAGTACTTATTTCATTGTAAAATACAATAAAAAGTAAAAAAGTTAAACAACCTGTTCAGCAATGCTTGCTGCTTCAGCATACGCATCTTGAATATTCTCTGCAAGCCTGTGGAGGAATATATTTGATATTCCTCCAGAAGCAACAATGAATGGACCTGTGGCTAACGTTATCAAAGCAATCTGCCAACAATTGACAAGTCCAATGACAAGACCGCTAATGAATGTAGCCATATTATGAATATAATTTCCAACCTGTGCAGTCAAAAGCAAATAAATATATTATAGGAGACATATTTGTGGACATATTGTCTGCAAAAAATCTGACATTTTCCAAGGAACAAATATAAAAAATGACCAAAGCAAGACATACTTTTTCACTAAGGGCAGACTGAATAAGCAGCACATCACTCAACACTTGACTCACTATGTCTCCATTATTTCCATAAGTATCAAAAAAACTCATATCTTGGTTTAGTAATACTTGAACATATTCTGATCTGATGACAGCAGTCTGTCGTTCCCCAGTCAAAATCCAACATGAAACCTCTATTTAAAAAGAAAACAAAACATAAAAACAGCATTGGTATTCAAACTTCAAAGAGATTTAAAAGCAAAATCTAATAAAGCACAATTCTCATGATTAATTTCAATTAAAGTTTACCAATCCAACCAGCAGTAAAAACTCCCGCAGCAATATAAACAATGGTTAAAGCAAGCTGCAGAAGAAACAACAAAGCTAAGTTAGCACAAGTCCACTTTTAACACCGGGTTCACAAATTGTATGCCTTGCAGAAAGAGAAATGGAAATTTCGTCTTTTCAAGAATTCAAATTATTAGATTGAGTGAATGTATTAGTTTAAACAAAAATAAATCTGTTGTAATTCAGTTTTAAGTATTTAGTTTGTAACAAAATTTGTTAAGTTCTGTTTTAGATATTTTTAGTTGCAAGGGCATTTTTGTCTTTATGCCCTCACTATATAAATAGCTTTCAGCTATTCTTTGTAAATAACAATTCATTTTGAATAAACATTTTCATTCCAGAAGCTTCTCTCTAGCTCTCTCTCGTTTTCTTTGTTTTTCTTCTCACTTTTATATGGTATCATTGTGCTATGGCGGCAACAACGAATACCGCTACCGATCCTTCTTCTTCTTCTCCTCTTTCACCTTCCGTTGCATCTCCGATACAAGCTGTCTCATCTCCTTTGGTTCTACCTCTTCCTTCTGTCAAACTCACCGAGAAGAACTATCTTGTGTGAAAACACTTCATGCAAGCTACTCTCACTTCAAATCGTGCAAATAGGTATGTGTTAGGCACCGAAATTCCTCATCAGTTTCTCACCAATGATGATCGGTTGATTAATCGTGTTAATCCGGCGTATTTGTGTTGGGAGGAGGTTGATCAAATGATTTTTTCGTGGATGATGAACTCACTCTCCGAGAGTCTTCAACCTCGCGTCTTTGGCTGTATGCATTCGTGGCAGTTATGGGAAGAGCTAGATTCATACTGGAATTCACAAACAAAAGCTCGTAGTCGTCAACTTAGGTCTCAACTTCACTCAATTTCTCAAGGTGCAAGTTCGATTTCGGAATATCTCAACAAAATCAAGAGTCTCATTGATGCTCTAATATACATTGGAACTCCAATTTCAAGCTCTGAGCACATTGACTATATCCTAGACGGTCTCAATGAAGAATATCAACCGGTTATTACTTCAATTGAAACTCAGGTTGACACTCCATCGCTGTATAATCTCGAATCCTTTTTGTTGACCTATGAATCTCGGCTTGAGAAGAACAAGCACAAGGCTCTCTCTGATGCCTTGTCGGTCAATGTCGTTTCAGATTCTACATCGAGGTCTTCACATCAGGTGAATTCTCAATCAAGACCTCCTTCAATGGTTCCTTCATCATTCTATGCACCTAGGTCAGATTTTCAAGCACCTGGTTCTAACTTCACTGGCTTTGGTAATTCTGGTGGTTATCGTGGTGGAAACAGTGGTCGTCAGAGAGGAGGAAGACAGTTTGGACGAAATACGTCGTTGTTTTGCATCTATTGCAACCATCATGGACATGACGTTGCAATGTGCTATTATGCACCGTCTCAGTTTGGAGGTCAACTAACCTACGCTGGACCACCTGGACAAATTCAACCACCTCATCTTGCTGCTTATGTGCCACGTCAATTTCTTCCACATCAGTCTAAGTCCACTTTTGGACCTTCCATCTATCCAGCTCAAATCTAATCACAATATCCTCAAGACTTCTACACAAGTCAACAAGCAGCATACTCTCCTCCTCACTATGGAGACTCTCTGCTTGGGCCTGGCCCACACTCAACAAACAAATACATTCCTCCTCCTCATCAATCCTTTGTTATGAACACACAAGCTAATCACAGAGAAGCAGAGGCACCTAAAGAGTCAAAGAATGCTATCTGGTATCCAGACTCTGGTGCTACGAATTATCTCAATGTTGATCCTTCTCTTGTTTATGAACCTACTGAGTCCTTCAACCACCAACAGATTTTCATGGGTAGTGGTACTGGTATTGGTATACATTCAGTTGGACACTCTTCCATTGCTTCTCATTTTAATTCAAATACTAATCTCTCCCTGAATAATCTTCTCTTAGTTCCTTCAATTAAGAAAAATCTAATCAGTGTTTCGCAATTTACAAAAGCTAATTGTTGCTATTTTGAATTCCATTCTGATGTGTGTTTTGTCAAATCTCAGGTTACTAATGAAGTCTTACTTCAAGGTTATCTCACCAAGGAAGGACTCTATGCCTTTCATGGTGTTATGTCTGGGTCTAAGTCTTCTAATTGTCCTTTATCTTTTACTCAAACTGCATTGTATCCTGATTTGCAAACTTCTGGCTCTACTGCTTGTAATAAATCTAGTTTTCAAACTAGTAATAATTCTAGTACAATCTCTTTATTTTCACTATGGCATTCTAGGTTAGGCCATCCTCATGAACATGTTGTTAAAACTGTTCTTACTCAATGTAAGGTTCCCTATACTAATAAATCAACTTCTAATTTTTGTTCATCATATTGTATGGGTAAAACACATAGATTGTATGCCCCTAGTTCTACTACAATATATGATACTCCTTTTGCTTTAGTCTATATTGACCTGAGGGGACCTACACCTGTGCATTCAGCAACAGGTTTTAGGTACTATTTGCCCATTGATGATGCCTATAGTAGACATACATGAATATTTTTGTTGAAATTGAAGTCTGAAACACTTAATGTGTTTCAGTACTTTCTCAAGTATGTCAATACTCAATTCCATCAATCTGTTAAAGCTGTACAGAGTGACTTTGGTGGGGAATTTAGACCTTTTAGTGAAGTCTTAAGAGGTCTTGGTATTGTTCATAGGATTTCATGTCCTCAAACCCATCATCAACAGGGGACTGTAGAGAGGAAACATAGGCATACAGTTGAAACAGGGCTTACCTTGTTAAGTCATGCACATCTGCCTATGATTTTTTGGGATCATGCATTTGTTACTGTTGTTTTTATAATAAACAGACTTCCCTCTACATCCCTTAAGCATAAGTCACCTCATGAACTTCTTCTTGGTTCAAAGCCTTATTACACCTCTTTAAAAGTGTTTGGGTGTACTTGTTATCCTCTACTTAGAGCATTTAATAAGCACAAATTAAGTCCTAGAAGTTCTGAGTGCATCTTTTTAGGTTACTCACCAAGTCACAAAGGCTACAAGTGTTTATCCAAAGATGACAAAATATATATTTCTAAGGATGATGTTATCTTTAATGAACATCATTTTCCTTCTGTTTCTGAAACTTCCTCACCTAGTCAGTCTCTTGATAGTCATCTCTTGCCTACTGTCCCAACAATGGTTTTCTCTCCACAGTCTAGTCCTATTGTGACTGAATCACATTCCCAAAATGTTCACACTCCTCACATGTCTCAAAATGCACCTCTTAGTTCTAATCCTTCTCAATCTGAGTATTCTCCTACAATTCCTTCTTCCAGTACTTCTTTGTCTCCTTTAACAACTACACAGTCTTGTCATCCAATGCAAACAAGATCTAAGTCAGGAATTTTTCAGAATATTCTTCCTAGAGTTCATTCTGCTCAGATTGAACCTACCAGTGCCAAAACAGCCCTGCTTGAACCTGTGTGGCAGCAAGCCATGCAAGCAGAATATGATGCACTCATGGCTTTAGGGACATGGTCCCTTGTTCCTCTTCCACCTCAAAAAAGGGCAATTGAATGTAAGTGGGTTTTCAGAATCAAAGAAAATCCAGATGGAACAATAAATAAATATAAGGCCAGACTTGTGGCTAAAGGATTCCATCAAAAGTATGGTGTAGACTACAATGAAACCTTTTCTCCAGTTGTCAAACCTGTCACCATTAGAATCCTTCTTACTCTTGCAGTTTCTCATCAGTGGTCCATAGAGCAATTGGACATTAACAATGCTTTTCTTAATGGCATTTTGGATGAGGAAGTCTATATGACTCAGCCAATTGGGTTCCAACATAATGATAAAACTCTAGTATGCAAGTTGCATAAAGTCATTTATGGCTTAAAGCAAGCACCAAGGTAGTGGTTTGAAAGACTAAAGGGCTCTCTTGTCTCCTTAGGTTTCAAAGTCAGCAAGTGTGACAACTCCCTGTTTATTCATGTTTCATCTAGTCACAGACTGTATGTGTTAGTTTATGTTGATGACATAATAGTAACAGGATCCTCCATTGCCCTTGTTCAAAAGCTGATAAGGGATTTTAGTCATACCTTTGCACTCAAGCAACTAGGTCCTTTGGATTATTTTTTGGGTGTTGAGGTTAAACACATGCAGAATGGTTCTCTTTTTCTGTCCCAATCAAAATACATCAGAGATTTATTAGCCAAAGCCAATCTTTCTCAATCAAAGGCTAGTAGCACACCTATGGCTACAAACTGCAAACTTGCTAAGCATGGTTCTGATGAATTTGAAGATCCTACATTCTATAGGTCAATAGTTGGTGCTCTGCAGTATGCAACAGTGACAAGACCAGATATCACATACTCTGTGAATAAAGTCGGTCAATTTTTGTCCAGACCATTGAATTCTCATTGGACTGCTGTCAAGAGAATTCTGAAATACCTTCAAGGAACAAAGTCCTTAGGTTTAACCATTTCTGCAGCCTCCATATCATCTAAAATTCCTATTACAGCCTACTATGATGCAGACTGGGCATCTGATATAGATGATAGAAAGTCGATTTCTGGTGCATGTCTTTATCTTGGACTTAACCTTGTCACTTGGTGGTCCAAGAAACAAAACACTATCTCCAGGTCCAGTACTGAGGCAGAATATAGAAGTTTGGCTTTAGCCTCTCAGGAGATCATGTGGATAGAGTCCTGCTACAAGAACTCAATGTGCCATATCAAACCCCTGTTATATTCTGTGACAACAAAAGCACCATTGCTATGTCACATAATCCTGTCTTACATAGCAGGACAAAACACATTGAGCTTGATCTCTACTTTGTTAGAGATAAGATTCAAAGCAAAACTCTTCTGGTTCAACATATTCCTTCAGAGTTTCAAACTGCAAACATTCTCACCAAACCTCTTCCTAACAACCAGTTCATCACTCTCAGAAATCAACTTCGTGTGTTTGATATTCACTGATTTTCCTAGTCAAAGAACCCTCTAATTCAAGGGGGTATATTAGATTGAGTGAATGTATTAGTTTAAACAAAAATAAATATGTTTTAATTCAGTTTTAAGTATTTAGTTTGTAACAGAATTTGTTAAGTTCTATTTTAGATATTTTTAGTTGCAAGGGCATTTTTGTCTTTATGCCCTCACATATAAATAGCTTTCAGCTATTCTTTGTAAATAACTATTCATTTTGAATAAACATTTTCATTCCAGAAGCTTCTCTCTAGCTCTCTCTCTCGTTTTCTTTGTTTTTCTTCTCACTTTTATACAAATAACAACAGTTACGTCAAAAATAGACCAAGAAAGAATAAAAGAGATAAATAATGAAAGAGTTGGGAAAAATTATGACAACAGTAGAAAGTGGAGTAAAACTTCACCATGCTCATATATAAAGAGGAAGAGTATTCCTACGAATTCAAGCATTTTATACTCTTTAATCTCAAAGGTCCTCTAATAGTAAATAAACCAAATTAAATACTCTCACTACAGGAACTCAAATGCTCAACAAAAACAGAATGTATTTCAAACCTTCATGCTTATGATGCAAGAATAGTTGATAATAGTAGAACAACTATGAAGCATTAAGGCTTGTTACCCACAATAACCTGGTAAATGCTATCAGTGTCATATAAAACACCCAATGTGACTCAATAACCATATACTGTCTGGAGACCAACAAACCCATTTTATACAAACAAATGCAAAATCTCAAGAGAAAAATTGTTAGCATTGAAATGCAATCAAACCTGGATTAGAAGTGTGATGCCTAGATGTGAAGTGTGGACTTGGCATAAACCATATCCTCAGAAACCATTGTGTGGACATGGATCAAATAATGCCATTGTGTTATGTCGGAATGGCATAAACCATATCCTCAGAAAGATCATTTAAATCTAAATATTTTATAATGGTTTACCTGTAGTTTTTAGTATTCTTCCTCTACCTCTAAATATTGGGCTATCCTCTACCTAATCTACTCTTCTTACTGAGGCTTCTTCTATGGTCTTCTCACATCTCCAATCACCTAAGGTGAGATTCTACCATCTTTTCTCCAATAGGTTCTACCCATGCTTTCTCTCGAATGCACTAATTCTTAATCCTATCATGTCTTCAGTGTCCTTTCATCTAGTACAATATCCTCATTTCTGCAAATATTGGATGGCTTTTTACCATCCAATATTCAATACCATAGAGCATAGCAAGTCTTAATAATTGTGCAGTAAAATTTTCCTTTAAGCTTGATTGGCACTTTTATATCATAAAGAACACCCAGAGAACTTCTCCATCTCATCCACAGATCCACCCAATTTGAATCCTATTTTACATCCCCCTCTATTTCTTCCTTTCAGCTTTGGCTATTGCTAGGGTGCTTCTTGCTAAACTTGCATCCCCTGTGCAAACAACAATAAAAATCACTCCCATGTGTATTGTTCACAGTACCCAAACAACCAAGAAAGTCACCATGAAATCATTTCACACTGCCTGAAAATTGCACTTCCTTGAACATAGCCCCAATTAACTCCAATAAAAAAATCAACCCATCAATTCACCCTAGAAGACCCCAATCTAATAAATTCTATGTTCCTAACCCTTTCATCATCCTTTATGATCTTGGGATTAGCAGAGTTGCAAATATCTCGTATTGTATGGTTTATGAATGAAACAAGACAAAAGCCCACTTCCAAAAAGCTCGGGTGATAAGGAAGAGCTGCTTAAAATGGTAGCTCCATGACTCAACCAACTGATAAGGGTCTCGTCTCACTATCAACCATCGAGTTGAACAAACTAAAGGCTGCTCGAGTAAGGAAATTATTTATAACTAACCACTATGGACAAGAGCTGAACACCAAGACTATTAGTTTATTACCAAAAAAAGTATAGGCCAAAATATCTCATAAATAATAAACAATATGGACTTAAATGGATACCAGACATGGCTAAGAAGTTCTATGAGAAATTAATTGTACAATGGCCAATACAATGGCTAAAATTATGAAGCATGCCCAATCAAAATAAGAAGCATGCCGCAGCCAATGATAATGATCCGTGAAACGTCAAGACAAAATCAGCAGAACCATAGATTTCCCGATCAATTATGCCGAGAACCAAATGGAAGCTCTCATATGCCAACCAGTTCATTTTCAATACGGAACCAAAACCTTAATAGAACTAGAGTACACATCCTACTTGACAACAAGAACAATGCAATAGAAGACATATTTTGATACATGTAGATTAAACACTAACCACAACTTCCTCAATTACCTGCTATGCTTTATCAAAACAACAAAATTCCAAGAAACCAAAAAATAAAGCAAAACCTAGGGTTTTAACCAATGTGACTAACACACTTAGATTAAATGTTTTATATCTCCACTAAGAACAACGAAATTCCAAGCCTCAATTTCCACACAAAAAAGGCATTAATAGAAATAAAGCAGAAACTAGGGTTCTAAGTTTTGCCCAATCTGACCTCACTGAATCTGTTAAACTGTTCCTCCAACATTACTTCCTGGGAATCCATCCTCAGCACATGGATAATCTTCGCAAAATAGTGCAAGTAAACAACAAGAGCTGTTCCGTGAGCCGCAGCAGCAATAGAGCCGACGAACATGAGGAACCAATCCAAACGGTCGGCACAAGCAAATAGCTGTGAGAAAGGAACAGCAGCCGGCGGTGGCTCAATCTCCTCAGGCTCCTCCATCTCCTCCTCGACCTCAACCTGCTGCTGTGACATAGAAGTCTCCGCGCTCGGGTCCAGGTACGGTGACGGAGATTCCGGAGGCTCCGATACCTCCGAAACCGGTGTGAGCGGTTGAATGTGAGGCGGGGACCACCCGAACAATCCCCTCGATCCCATCACCTTCTTCTTCTTCTTCTCTCTCAACTAAGCAGATCCACACACACAAAAGCTGAAAAAAGATTTTGAATAATTTAATAATAATTTATTTATTTTTGGTGTGACAAACGACGTCGTTATGGCCTTCGCCGGCACCGTCGTTGCCGTATTGTTATCGGGTTAGTCAGGTGGCGGCGCGTGGAAGCGACTCAGTCGGAGACGGTTATTGAGGAATGAAAGAGTGATATGATGAAATAGCACACCAAATTTGTGCGCTCTGATTCTTTCTTCTTCAACGGTCAAAACATCTGAGCAAATGGGCTTTACACTGTGCTTGCTTTAAATGGAAAATCTATACAAACTTTCATGATTTTTAAATTGTTTTGCTATAATAGTATAGGTTAATCATTCACTTACTCCAATACTAAGACTAAATAGAAAATATTTTTATATCATATTTATTCTTAAAAAATTCAATAGTTTTAATTGATAAATACATTTAAACCATTACATTCTTTAAGAATGAATGATTGACATGTTTCACTTTGTTTTTGCCCATTTTAGGAAATGATGTATGTTTATAAGTGTATGCTAATAGGAAACACTATTTTTTTTAATGATCAGAAAAATATGTATGCATCTAAGAGTTTTTTAAACTATTATTGTATCATTTATTATTCATTTACAATTATTATTGACTCTTAAATAAAACTAATACAAATGAAGAATGAATTATGTATAAATTTCTACACTTTTCGTGTATAGATTTTACTGGGTTAATTTATTTGTTTAGAGACACAAATATCATATAAGGGTATGAGAAAACATTAAAATTAGGGTTTAAAATGAACATTTCATGTCTTATAGCTCCATACACTTTAAGAACTCAAATAAGAGGATGATTAAGTGAAAACAATTTTCATATAAAAACTATGAAAACAATAAATATGGGTCCTACAACTAATCATGATTTGTTATGATCCAATTATTTATATCAATTGTTCTCATTATGTGTATTGTTAACTTGAATAGCTCCCCTCATATAAAGTTTTATGTGCATATCATCTGAGATATTTGAAATTTTTTTAAGATATAAATATCATCTGTGTAGAATTTAGCAATAGTAATAAAGTTTCACTAATAAAGAAATCTCTCCTTTATGTATAAATAATAATATAACTTATCTTCATTCTTTTGCTTTTTTTAATAATTTATCGTAAATTACAAAAAAATCAGAGGAGCTTATAAGCTCTCAGCATTTGTTATTTCAAAACGTTACATGTGGATCAACAAAATTGTTTAGTCAAAAAATTTAAATATGTTATAAATGTCATTAAATTCTTTGAAATTGCATTATTATATCAATTTGTAGCATGTTTTAAACGAGATTCTCATACATTAATTTCTAATTTTAGTTAGTTTCAATGTACCATAATATAATAAAATATTTAAATTAGTTCCATCCGTCAGATTTGAGTTTTTAAATAATTAAAAATATTCTACATTAATTTGTATCATGTTTTAAATGAGATTCTCCTACATTAATTTCTAATTTTAGTTAAAGTTTCAAACTCTCAATATACCATAAATCAACAGTATTGTAATAAAATAAAATATTTAAATTAGTTTCATCCATAGTTTTTTAATAATTAAAAATATTCTACAATAAAACTTTAAACCTATAAGTTAACATGCACCAATAACTAGTTTATTATGTAAAAGATTGTGGGGTCTTGGGTTCATATAGGTGAAACATATGAATGAGTCATTCATGATGAAACTACTAGTGTTGTTTTGACCTTGTTAATGGTAAAAGTATCGGTCAAAAAAAATATTAAATCAGGTGTCGTAAACAAGTATAAAAAGGTTGTCAAATCCACAAGGACTTGCTTGACATTAGGTTTTCAATCAAAAAATTGTTATTCTGAGTTGATTTTAATTGGGTGTTGGTTGGTTGATTGATTACTAACTTTAACTAATTGGATAAAATATTTGGAATAAAGATGTTGAAGTTGAATTTTACTATTCAATATCAATACACACTTGATTCAACAATATTAATCAATCTAAGTAAGACTCTTTCACACAAAGGACCTTCATAGTATTAAAAGTTAATGTTTTAGTCAATTTAGGATTGCATTAAATAAAATTTTATGTCTAGTAACTCTATACATAAGATGAAGGGCTATGACTTACAAAACATATATATGTCTAGCAACTATGTTTATGAAATTGAGTTTTAACGCAACACCTTAAATGTACTAATCATCAATATATTGATCATATTAGTAGCTTATTAAAATAGTTCTATTTATAGAAACTACAATAATAAGATGAAGATTTATGAATTGTTAACACACATTTATGCGTAATAACTATGTTAGAAAATTTGGGAGTTATTTAATTTTTGAGATTAGCCAAACTTTACGTGTAAGAATTTCACTGGGCAAAATTCAGACAGTAAGTTTTGTAAAAATCCATCATGTGTTTCGCCCATCGCAAAGATTCTAATGGGTGTAGGTTATGCAAAACTGCTATTTTCGTTGGCCATGGGAATTTCGCTGGACGTGACTTCCTTAGTCTGTTTGAACCGCTGGGTGTAACGACCCGATTTTATAACCCAAAATTTTAAAACTTTATTCATGAAAGTGAAGTGATTGCTTATGGAAAGGTACCCCTTAGCCAATTTGGAAAACCTTATTGAATTTAAATATTAGTTAAGTTTCCCAATTCAAAATGCGGAAATAATCAATAATACATTTTCATCAAAAACATGGCATCATATTCTATTTTAATACATAATTCATACAATTATCATTTGTTTCAATTACAACACTGATTAAGGTAATCATGCTAATCTTATTGCATCTTTCGAAAGAGATCATTTATACAACATAGTTACTTCAACATATTTCTCATATTACATACATTATACAAATACAATTTCGGAATACAAAAACGACTACTTCAGTCTATACTCCCATCAGCAAACATCCACAACGCAACAGCAACATCCTGAACTCGCATATAACACATAGACAAGGAAAACAGAGGGAGTAAGAACCAACTACGGCGACCGTAGCGTGGAATTACATTGAGTAATATCATTAAAGTATAACAACCTATACAATCATCTAAAATCAATCATAGTAAACATATACGATTTATATACCAGTCAATACCTTAAACCACATAATGTTCACATATTCAATCGGTATAATCATCACATTTCACTTAGACAATTCAACACATCAGTACAACAAACAATAGGATATTTACTTTTTCAATTAACAACCTTTACAATTTACTTACACAATTTATCCAATTCCATCTTCATCAATATTCCTATTACCATAGTTACTCACAAATACCCAATGTTTCTCCCATACCCGAAGGCGGTACACTAATGTCAAAGCAATACAACACTTCCAAAACAATACAATACTCTTACAACAACCCAATATCACAAAGGGTCAATCAAATCCATACCACAAAGGCAGGTCACATCCATATCACGAAGGCAGGTCAAATCCATACCACGAAGGCAGGTCAAATCCATACCACGAAGGCAGGTCAAATCCATACCACGAAGGCAGGTCAAAATCCATACCACGAAGGCATGTCAAAATTCATACCACAAAGGCAAGTCAAAATCCATACCACAAAGGCAGGTCAAAATCTATACCACAAAGGCATGTCAAAATCCATACCACAAAGGCAGGTCAGAATCCATACCACCAAGGCAGGTCAAAATCCATACCATAAAGGCGGGTCAATCATTGCTCAAAGAGCCAATAACACATCACCTTCAACATGTACATTCCTCATATCCCTCTCACAGTCAATCTAGTTTTCTACTCATATCCATACAACAACATCAATCACAATATAATATTTCCTGTAACATCCTAATTTTGAGTCTTTAAAATTATAGTATCAGTCCTAGAAGTCTCGCTTGAGCGAGAGACTCTCGCCTGAGCGAGAAGGGATCACCTGGGAGGGTGAAATCCTGGGACAATACTGGAGGATTCTCGCCCGAGCGAGAGTTGTCTCGCCTGGGCGAGAAATGACAATTTTGGGCTGTTGACACCATGTAATCGATTATATGGTACTGATAATCGATTACATGCTAATATCTGATCAGACATGTGAAATTTTTCATGATGTAATCGATTACATGGTCTTGGTAATCGATTACATGGTCCTGGTAATCGATTACATGCTGATATCTGATCAGACATGTGAAATTTTTCATGATGTAACCGATTACATGGTCTTGGTAATCGATTACATGCTGATATCTGATCAGACATGTGTAATTTTTCATGATGTAATCGATTACACTATACTCGTAATCGATTACATTATATTAAAAACATCAGATATGTGCATTTTTCATACTGTAATCGATTACATCATTATGGTAATCGATTACACTTAACACGGTGAGATTCTCTGAAAACATAAATAGACGTCCCAAGTGAGGATAAGGGTTATTTTTCGAAAAACAAAGAGGAGAGGAACGGTTTGAGGAGTTGAGCACCCTTATAGTCGAGAAAGAGGTCGGAGAAGAGGTAAATCGCTTAACTTAGTCTCTCTTAGGGTTGAATGTCTTGTTTTGGATAGGGTTTATTCTCCACGTTTAGGGATAAAACCCCATAAACCCTCTTTTGACATTGTGGTTCATTTTGCTTTGGAAAAACTTGTAAAACTCATAGAGTATGAGTTGTTTTTCAAAATGGGTATGTGAGAAGTTATTTTCAAAACCGTAGAGTCATGGTAACATTAAGGAAACCTTTTTGTTGAAGATGAACTGATTGGATAATTTTGTCTTGTGTTGTATTAGTCTTGGTTAGTATTATTCTTGTCTTGACATGTAAATTGATGTGTTGTGATTGTTGTTGTGTTGGGTTGAAAGACCCTAAGGTTGGAGGAGACGGCGGAGAACGCAACTAAACTTTAGTGCAAGCATTAGCAGCTACTCAGGTGAGGGAGCAGCATTAAAACTTTGTGGTATTAGAATCATGATATTGGAAACTCCAACGACACTCACTAGTTGGAGGATTTCAATGGGATAACACGATTAAACGGGAAATCTCATGAGTTTCCTATTTAACCGTGTTAGTCCTACTGATGTGATTGGTATGTTTGATTATGGAGTTTGACCTGCCCTTCGTGGTATGGAGTTTGACCTGCCCTTCGTGGTATGGAGTTTGACCTGCCCTTCGTGATATGGAGTTTGACCTGCCCTTCGTGGTATGGAGTTTGACCTACCCCTCGTGGTATGGAGTTTGACCTCGTGGTATGGAGTTTGACCTTCCCTTCGTGGTATGGAATTTGATCTGCCCTTCGTGGTATGGAGTTTGACCTGCCCGTCGTGGAATGGAGTTTGACCTGCCCCTCGTGGTATGGAGTTTGACCTGCCCCTCGTGGTATGGAGTTTGACCTGCCCCTCGTGGTATGGAGTTTGACCTGCCCCTCGTGGTATGGAGTTTGACATGCCCTTCGTGGTATGGAGTTTGACCTGCCCTTCGTGGTATGGAGTTTGACTTGCCCTTCGTGGTATGGAGTTTGACCTGCCCTTCGTGGTATGGAGTTTGACCTGCCCTTCGTGGTATGGAGTTTGACCTGCCTTCGTGGTATGGATTTCGGGATATGCACGTATAGTGTGGATTTTTTATTAAGGTTCGGATTGGTTTCGAGTTGATTGTACTATAGATGTATGACCTGGTTATCATAAAGGTTAATTGTAAATCATGGATTTGTGTTGTGCTGTAATGATGCGTGGTTTATAACGCGTCAAATTACTAACACGGAAAATTTAATTCATTTTCTAACATAAAGAAATTTCATATCATTGAAATTTTCCTTTCAACTAGGAATACTCCAATAACATTCGATAAAATCCTAACAAAGAGAAACAGCACAATAATTCCAAAGTACTAGTCTTTCAAATCCATAAAGAACAGTAAAACATAAATGAATAATTCCCAATAATTCGATAAACCCACCATGTTATATATTGCATGTATTTAATGACTGACTCTCTCTATATTGTTTTGTTCACTCAATCCGTGGTAATCAGATTGTAGGTGGAGCTAAGGAATAAGTTATTGTCGAGCCTTGGGGTGATTGTGTTGCTTTGGATTTAGTGTGCTTTTGAATTACTCTAGGAGTTTGTAATGGTTGATATTGGACCCCTTTCATGGGAATTTTCATTGATGTAATTGATGTTTAGTTTATTAGACTAAAAAGTGTAGAACCTAGTATTGTGGAATCATTGTGTTGTTTTCCTTTTTATGGTTTATCTTACTATTAGAGTATTCTTAATTGAAAGGAAATTTTAAATGGTATGAAATTTTATTATGCTAGAAAAAGAATTGAATTTTTCCGTGTTAGTAACTTGAGGCGTTACATTTCCACTGCATTATTCTAACATCGCAACTTCCTCAAAACACAAGATACCACATCAATGTCATAAACACAATGTATCTCATATCCTACCATAATAAAACCACTCACAACATCATCATCACATAATATAATCATGTCCATTTATCACCAACAAGACGATCATCACAAAATCATTATTACAAACATACTCATATATGTTTATAACAAATAAGTGACTCACAACTTAGACATTTTCATAAACATACTCATCTCCACATTTAGCAAATTAACAACTCATCACACAATCATTGATACAAACACACTTATATATGTTTATAACAAATCAATCATTCATAACACAACATTATCATAAATAACACATTAACGTATTCATGACGGTGTATTACCATAAATGAGCATATAGTGTTTTATTTAAATAAATGGTTTTCCCGCACATATATCCCTACTTTTATGACTAATACATCCTCATGTGAAATAAAGACTTTCACATGGGCCATAAACACCCAAAAGAGTTTCTATCAGTTAACATGTTCCGATTCTTGAGTGAAATCGGAGAAGATGACTCTAATGAAATACTCTAGACCACATTGGTCTTCTCCCTCACCTTAGGTTGCATAAGCTCCATTATTCCGCAAAAGAGCTTCATCTCCCTCAATCTCCTTCAACCTCCATTGTTGCTTTTTCATCTCCAAAGCACTCCAATGTTCCATTAAGAAGCAGGAGGAAGAGGTTTTGATGTGTTTTTGAGGTTTAGTGGAGGGAAGATTCGAAATCCATGGGGAGTCGCCGTTATGAGTGAAAGGGGAGAAAAGAAAATGAAGATTAGGGTTTGTGAAACACTTTCCTTACTTTTATAGTTGGGTCCTCTCGCCTGAGCGAGAATAGTTCGCTTGGGCGAGAAGCCCACGACATTTTAAATTTCGAAACACGGACTCTCTCGCCTGGGCGAGATTCTCTCGCTCGAGCGAGAATCTCACAGCCTGCCCAGGCTTCTCTCGCTCAAGCGACCACTTTCTCGCTTGGGCGAGATTCCCAGAATTCCCAAAATTAAAACACTGGGTCTCTCGCTTGGGCGAGACCCTCTCGCTCAAGCGAGAATTTGACAGTATGCCCCATTCTTCAGGGCTGTTACCCATTTTAAGGAGGGTAAATTTGGGGTGTTACACTGGGCATGACTTATGCTCTGGATATGTGATGTTATTGTCTTGGAACTTGGATTTTTGCAATAATTCCTCATATTTTGGCACTCACAAACACTATAAAAATAATATTCAACAATCCAACATATGTTAAGCTTTTAGGATCAATTTGATAAAAATTGGACTCACTTAAGATTTAAAGTGTCATAAAATTGGTAGTTAAATTATGATATTTTACCACTTAACAACTCTCCCCAACCTAGAATTTTGTTTGTCCTCAAACAAAAGTCTAAGATAGAGTTTTTCAAAAACACACTTGAGTTTTAAAAAATATGAATCATACTAAAATGATCATGGTATGCAACTCAAATAGATCATATTCCCACAACTTGACAAGTAAGAATAATGAACTCAAGACTTGAAGCAATGGATGGTGCCCAAACTTCATAGTTGTATAACCAATATAATACCTCATCAATAACATAATCCATATGTCGTTAAATCATGAAGTGTATTTCTCTCAAAGTGTTTGTCTCAAACTCTAAAGTAGGGATGGCAATGAAAACCGAACTTGTGGGTATCCGACCGAACCCAACCCGAATTTAACGGGAAAAACCCGATGTGATTGGGTTCGGGTTTTACCCGATGTCAATTTTCGGGTTCGGGTTCGGGTTTGGTATAGTCTATACCCTACCCCGAACCCGCCCCAAATTAAAGATAGTTATGATAAATTAGAAACAGTATAATCATGTTCACTCTCACTCATTTAACATCTTCTTCAACCTAAAAACATTGACCAAATTCTTTCCTACTTGTGTGAATAAAATTGTGACTGAATCATTTTGCCACAATTTGTTAGTTGAATCATTGCCAAAAAAAAATTTGTTGCTTGAATCATTGACCAGCGTCATAACCCTATGCAACATGTTCAATTTCAATATGAAAGAAAGCTTAAGGTACCTACTTGTATTTCAAGAAGGATAAGCAAGTATGGATATTTTATTCCTTCATCTCTCTGATTTTTAAGTAAATATGTAATATGGTTTGTCACCAACATGAATCACTTATTACTAGGATTTTTGGGTTTTCCATCGCGTTCGGGTTACCCGAAACCCGACGGGTTTGGGGATGGTAATGTTATTTTTAACCCCATTGGATTCGGGTCCGAGTTTTGAAATTCGGATTCAAGGTTGGGGAAGTATAAACCCGACCCCGCCCCGCCCCGTTGTCATTCCTACTCTGGAGTAGTGCATGTCTCTCATTCATATGCATTGAACAAACAACAAAATCAATTTTGGTATTGCCTCATAATCATCAAGAATAGCATACAATTTGAATTAATAAGGTCTTTATTATGATTGTAATGTGGTGAAGTACAAAGAATGTGGATTTTCCGGATAACAAAGATTCTAGTAGGCTAAAAAGAGCAATGTTAAGGTTTCATCTCAAAACCAATTGGCGATGAAGGTAGTAGCCCAACAAGTATTTAAATCATTCTCGAGACAATGAGGTAGGCAATGTGAGACTTACTTTCCAACATGCTCTCTCCACATAAGTATGTTGGACCAAGCGAATGGTTATCTTTGATCCATAACTAAGCATCTTTTGCCTCGTCACAATCAGAAAGAAGTTGGGTTCTAGCTCTAATATTATGTTAAGATTTCATCTCAAATCCAATTGGCAATGAGAGAAGTAGCTCAAGATGTATTTAAATCATTCCCGAGATAATGAGGTAGGCAATGTAGGACTTATTTCCCAACAAACAATTCTCGCACTCACTAACCGACCCCAAGTGTATCAAATTAACTTTTCTTATACTGCAAGCCAACTATATACCATTTTAATTTTCTATTACACCATCATTCATATTTTCATTCTCCTATTTTTACGAGGTTTTGGTATTTCTTTCATGAGATGAAATGATGATTTACAACATATTTTTTCTTTTCACTTTTTTTTCACATACAATATCCCCCAACCTAAATATAATAACAATATATCACAAGCTCTCTTATCCAACTAGAACTAAGAAATGGTCATTATTTTTAGTAATGGCTCAAGGGTTATAGTCAATAAAACATGTAAGGCTGAAAGGGGCTATCATGGAATAATGCATTTTTGGTAAGCTTTTTGGCCAAGTGGTTAAATTTCAAGAAACAAGTGTCTTGATCATTTCCATATTTTCTACTATAATAATAATTAGAGACACGAGTAAACCAATAGTGCAAGTCAATAACATCTATTCACGAGTTTGTAATTCGTGATGTATCACCTCAAAAACTCACATCACTCTGTATATTATGCATTCTTTGTGATTCTAGACAACTTCACGGTATATTTGCTAAGGTTTACATGATCATAGTAGCTAAACATGACAATTTCAATTATGAGTACAACCACACTAATTCAAAAAGTCAATCATCATTGAACAATCTCATCTTTTCATGCCAGTTAAAAATCCAATCAAATTAAAACAATACACTTCAAACAAGTATAGAGTTAAGAGATTGTCGTATCCATAGGGCTTGCTAAATCTAGCCTTTCGATAATTAAATTACTATTCTATGTTGGTTTTTAAATGAGTTTTGAATATTGTTGGTTTGGTAACACTAAATAGTTCAAATGTAATACAATGATAAAATGAGATAAAATTGAAAATCATATTTACTAGAGATGACAATGAAAACCGAACTTGTTAGTACCCGCCCAAACCCAACCCAACCCAAAATTAATGGGGAAAACACGATATGATTGAGTTCATGTTCGGGTTTGGGTTTTACCCAATTTCAATTTTCGGGTTTGGTATAGTTGATACCCTACCCAAACCCGATTAATATATATATATATATAGAGATTTTACCTATATAAAACATATATATATATATATACAGAAATTTTACGTATATAGAACATATATATATATATATATATACACATTACCAAAAACAAACTTTGGTGTTGGGTTTTCTTCCTTGCTGCACTCTTTTTGATTTCTTTGATAGTTTATGGCCTGAAAATGTTTTTCTAAGGTGAGGCTAGAGACATTGCTATTTTTTCATGATATTTTTCTAAAGGTTTTATGCAAATAATTTTCTGTGTCAATGAACATTCCAACTCTGAACTCGCTGAATTTTGACTGCTTGTATTTCTTAGCGTATTCACTCTCCATTACACACAATCTACAACAAGAAAGAAACATAGCAGAAACTATTTTGGTAAGGCCACCTAAAAGCAAGGATCATTTCTTTGGTCCCGATTAATATATGTACAATTATAAAATTATACATAAATACATATGTAAAAAATTATATATATAGAAATTTTACATATATGGAAATATATGTTTCAGGCGGATTTTAGTCGGGTTCGGGGATGTTATCATTATTTTCAACCTGACTTAATTCGGGTTCGGGTTTTGGATTTTGGGTCTAGAAACCTGACCTGCCCTGTTGTCATTCCTAGATTTAGTATACAAATTCAATTAGTGATGATTATTCCACACAAATGAATTCAAGATTACTAAAAGTTAATCTGTTACTCAATTAGCAATTTATGCATAAATATGACTTGAAAATCATGCATCTATGTCTAGTAATTCATGCATGCAAGTTGAGTTAAAAATGCAACACCTTAATTGTATTAGTCGTCAATGTCTTAGTCTAACATTTTATCAACGATAACTCTACGTCAAACAACTTCAATGATAAAATTCAGTTTTATCAACCTTCAAGAATATATACATCTATGTCTAGTAGTTTATGTCATTATGCTTGAGAGTTATAAAATTACAAAATTAGTTCTACGTCTAGACACTAATAAGTAACACGCATGATATGACAAGTTGATACAAGTTTATGCTTAAAAAGTATATCAATTATTGAGTTAAGCAAGTTCAAATTATACAAGTATGATACTAAACATTCTATTCTAAATTCATGCAATAAGTTTGTCAAGTATTATGCACATATGAGAAGTCAAATATAATCAAATCTTCATGAAATTCATATAAATAAATCAGTGTGTATACATCAAACTTGTATTACGTTCAATCCCAACAAGGGAGTACTTAACTGCTCATGCTTACACAATGCAAGTGAGATAGAGTTAATGCAAAACTCATGGGGTAGTAGAACCACTTACAGATGAGAATAAATTAACTTCTATAATGCTTACACTTATTTCCCACGATCTAAGTGAGCAAAACTCTCTAAACGCTCCGAAAATAAATATTACAATGTGAACCTATCAAAGTGCATATATTTGGTTGGTCGCGATTCTTGGACGCAATTTTGGAAAAAGGCATAGGATGCATGGTTAAAAATAACTTACAGACTAGTTCAATACATAAATTAGTGAACATATCTTCATATCAATATCGTATGACAATTATATTGAATATATAATTAAACCCATCAAATTTGAAAAATGCTTATCAAAAATGGTATCTCAAGAATTTAAGCATTGAAATTTATTATAGTAATTTGTAAAGTCAACCAATAAATCATTTCAAGAATTAAATTATATATTATAAATAATAATACTTAATTTATAAGTTTAGTATAAAATATAAAACTTAAGCCCTTCATTAATTAGTGAAACAATTTTAGTGTGTACTGTGGAAGAATAGAGGGTGCAACTATAAATAAAATAAGATCTTTTCCTCGACCATTCAATACTCGGATGTAAGAGAAGAAAAATATTTTAATCTATTAAATTCAAAAGTAATAAAAAAATGTGGACCTTAAATTTTTTTGGTGACAAATGATACAATTTGGGTTTAGTACAGGAGATTGTCTCATCCCGATGCAACTATTGGATAATAGGGGTGAACAGAAATCGACCCTATCCATTCATCTGGTTTGGCTCGATCATGATCCGACCCAAATAGGATTGAATCTCATCGGGTCTAGGTTCTGGCTTAAAAATTAGATCTAATTAATATTTAGGGTTGGGTAGGGGACAAACATAATGTGGCCCATGCATGGTTACTCACTCATCGATCATCATGTTGATGTGTCTTTATTCAATTATATACAGAGTAATGACATCTTTTTAGTCGAAAGTATCATTGATTCTCTAATCTTTTTATCATATATATATATATATATATATATATATATTATTTCGTCAAATTATATATTTATAATAATAACTAACATTGAGAAGACTTTATCTACAAATTGTATGCATTATATTTAATCGGGTGTAGGTTGTGTTCGATTTCAAAGATTGACTTGATTGACATTTAGTATTGGGTTAGTTTTGAGTCTAGCGTCGGGTTCGATTTCAAAAGAATGACCTGATCAACTTTTACGGTGAGGGAGAAGCCTTACCCATCCTATGATCACCCCTATTGCACAATAAATGATAAGTGAAAATAATATAGTATACAAGAAACTACACAAAATCTTCACATTCTTTTCAATCATGTCAACAATGGCATCTCTGCATAATTCCCTTACACTTCACAGAACATTCTTTCACAACTCTCTCTTCCTCATTTCCTTTTCATTCATTGTCAAAGCTTCTCAAGTTCCCTCAGATTCTTCATCTGATGGGTCTTTTTTCTCAAGGTTTATTATCTACTGAGCTTCAATTCTCAGCTATCATTATCTTTTTTGTAGTAACTTGAGCAATAATCTATTTATTGGTTAGCATTATAGAGTTATTATAATAATAAGCTCACTAATAATAAATAATATAAAAAGATATTTTGACATAATTAATATTGTTATGTAAACCATTTTTCCAAGTTATGAAATAAGGTGATGGAGGTTAATTATGATTCAAGGTTTAAATTCTTTGTATTATTAGACATGAATTCATGCATGATCAGGAATATGAAAATGTGAAGGAACAGGAAAATTTTGATTCCTAGTCTTTTATGTGAGTGATGAATTCTATAGGGAATAATAATTTTTGAGTAGTTACATAATTTTTATCTCCTCCCATTTTTTCCCTTCAATGCAATTTCTATTTCTTTGTTTTTCATTTTTCATGGAGAAAAAAGTTGCATTAATAAGAATCAACATAATTGGTATATATATAAATTGATGTATTATATTATGGGTTCATTATTTGAAAGAAATTATTACTAACCTATAGTCGTTAAAGATTTTTTTTTATTTTTTTAATCATATACCACAATCTTCATTCAGTATTGAACTCTCTAATCTTCGAGATGAACTTACCCTTTATGGAGAGGCTAAATTCACTTAGTTAAAGAAATTAACTTCTAGCATTAGACAAAGGTGCATAAGAAAATAGAGGCAAAGATGAGGACATATTTGGTAGCATCTATGAAATCACTACAAAGAGTGGTGACACACTCATTACAACTAACTTTTGGAGGCCGCCATTGTTATGTCGATCTATGATGAAGGCGGTTCTTGAATTGCCGGAAACAAGTGAAGGAACACAACGGACTGAGGGTGGCCCCGATGGAAGAGAATGAGGGGTTGGTGGGAAGCTAGTGCACAAAGCTCTCACCTAAGGGTTGGGTTAGTCGACGGAAAAAAATTAAAATTATTTTTCACGAATCAATAATTCGTTTTTCTATGAAGGGCCTAACAATATCAAATCAATAACCTTAAGTCCTAGGTTATCAGTTAAGATACAAAATCAACAATATCTTGTACATCTATCACAAACAGGTCACATCTTATCGTGTAGGGTGAGCCTCGGCGCGCAACTAAGACTTTGTATATCTTGGAAACAGTCTCTTCGCTTGTCGGGTAAGACTTCGTATAAACATATACCCTCTCTAAACCACACTAAGTGAGAGCCTCGTACATTGGACCGCCCTTTTAATTTCAAAGGTCAAACTAGTAACATGCATCATGTTATTAAGGACTTAAAATACCATCCATTTTTTCTTTAAAATTCTAAACTAGGGATTTTCATTTGTTCACATCAAAGGAAATAAAGTACCATCCTAACCAGTTTCTGCATGTACATGGAGAGAACTAAAAGTAATTGTCTTTTCCTTCTAAAAACATGTTAATATGCAAGAAATTTCAATATATGGAACATACATGACTAAGTTGAGAGAGTTAAAGCACTGTACAATCAGCAATCTACAATGGACTTGAGCAGTAACAACTTCCTGCAAATAACATAAAAACTAAGTTCAAGTAGCTTGCAAATGAAAATGATCTGAAAAAACAAGCATATTAGCCTATGGAACTAATGCCTTAAGGTTTTGGTTCAAGACATAGTGCATCACTTGTGGCTCTACACTCTTCCTATACCCCGGAACAATGGAACTCCCCGGTCGCAGTCTGGTCCAACACATCAAAATTAAAACCAAACTTAATTTATTAAAGCACAACTTTTGTAGTAACCTGTAATGTTTGGATCCTTGAAACAACAACACAAGGTGGGAAGTTGTAGCATTACATGCAACATTTTATAAGGTTTTTCTTTCAATGGAGATTTATTGTGATCACTAAAACTTAAAATAATGACATGAGGATCAAAGTAAAACCTTCAATACTCATGCATGTGAGTGAGTTTAAAATGGTTAGTTAAGACAGTTAATAATATCCCACAAGGGTCATCTGCAAAATTTTGCTGCTAAGATTGTCATGGTTTTCATGGTATCAAAAGAAAAAATCACACAATCAATGCAACATCCTTCAAAGAGAAATGTCAAGACTATAGAAAAGATGGAAATAATACGGGCATTAATGTTACGATATGGACCGGGACATTGATGCCGATGGCCCAACAAAGGTGCCACACAGCTAAAATGTATTGTTATAAAACACTTAAAACAATTTATACAAACTATAGATACATAAAAACAATCAATTATCTTTTTTGATAAAAGTAATCAATTACTGTCATGCTAGAATGTTATTCCTTACCTCATTGGATTTGTTTTCCCAAGGAAGACAAAATTAGTGCCTGAAAAATTGGAAATTACTTGAAGCCATGATTCTCCTAATATCTATTGTGCTACAATGAACTCAGCGAATCGAGGAATTCTTGTGGTTCTTCATTCTCTTTCACAATCTATTCACACAAAAATTTATTTATCAACATGAGAATTGAAAATTATTGGAACAAACTAAAATACATATTGCTCAATTCAGTGGTGAGAAAGAAAAACCAATGGAAGATATAAAAAATCAACAGATTCTAACAGAAGACGAGACCAGAGTGTTTTTTAGACTGCAAATTTAGTTTTATATGCACACACAAAAACGTAATGGCTCAGACTCAACAATTTCAGCATGACGAGTTGAGGGATGCTTTACAATGACATTGATGCAAGCAAGAGCATGTCAAATTTAAATTGAAGGAAACAGACAGATCGAAATGCATTTCAAGGGAAACCAAGCTTAACAAGTAAATGAAAGAGGAGTCTATACGTATCTGCGGATCCTACAAAATCAGTTTTATAAATTGCAGGTAGCGGCAAGCCAAAAATTTCATAGATATATGGTAGATGGCATTGCAGCCAATGGTGAAAGCTTGGCAGTCATATCAAAGATGTAAAATATATCCGCAAATATACCATAGAAATGAAAAAAAGAAGATAATAATAATAATAACTGCACAAGCACTCTTCTTTCAAGCAGCCCAACTTCACACATTCTAGTCGATCCTGGATAGTAGAGGAATAGTAAGCAAATCATGAGGGAGTAAGGTGATGAGGGTTGGTTGTGGTCAGAAAAGTCTTGTCAGAGAGTCTTTGAAGGGAGCAACAGGAAAAGGGGGAGAGCAACATACAACAGTACGGGTAAAAAGGCTTTTCATGCCCTGTTGACGGTATCAGCCATGAGCATAGCACAAGACAGCACCATAGCTATCGTGCACTACTACGTACCTAGGATCGGATATAGATGGAGGGTGAAGATCATGCCACATCACTCCTCCATTAGCAACTTCAAAGGAAAGTGATAATTGGTATAATCTAGGGATTAAATAGGAAGATTTCATCGCTGATGGTGGTTGTTGGAAACGGGTGAATGTTCAATGGATTAAAATGCACTTTTCCCTATTTTATAGATGATGTGTTTTTTATTTTGAGTATATATATAGGATGTTGCAAACAATGGAAAAAATGTTAATAAAGAGAGTAACATCCACTATTCATTTTTAATCATCATTGACTTTTCAAAAAAAAAAATACAAATGGATGGTGGATGATGTAGTGATTGTGTATAAATCTTTACACTGACAGTGCATGAATATTATACTCCTAAATAATTTCATTTCTTGCAAGAGAATTCAATTTATTATTATATTATCAGGCTTGTCATGAGTGAAGCAAATTCATTGTAGCATGGACATTTAAGCAAAATATGACAAAATACTAAGTATGAAAAAAGAGACAATAAAGCAATACCTTGATGATGGTATTCTTTGGCAAACTAAACTGAGCAAGAATGTCACCACCGATTCCATTCCAGTCAACTGCTCTTGGAAAATCTGACTCTCTATCACTATCTAACTGAACCTGTGAAGTACTGCAGCCGAAAGACCTCCCTAACCAAAAATATAAAACGTTTCCTGCACGTGTCGGCATACTTGGAAAGAACATGACAAAAGCAGCTTTAGAATCCAGATGACTTGAACCAAATGTATCAATCTTTTCTAAACTCGGCCAGTGATATACTAAAGTTTGGGTCATGCTACGTTGCAGTAAACAACTGTCATCAATTCCATCTGACGAAGTGCACTTTAAGTCTTCTTTTGAAGATTCCTTGTAATCCACACCATCAACATTGCCCGGACTTGATGTCATCTCACACTGTTGACGAGAACTCGCACCTGTATCATTGAAATGGCCGTCCTCATAAAAATGGCCTGGACTATCTAACTGTTGTAAATAGCTCAAATTGCTATTCATAAGAGCTCCATCTTTTGGACTGGCACGAAAAGTCCGCGGTTTATTTGTTAACTGTGTATTATCATTCATCGGTGGCAACTTCAAGGACTTTGAGAAACTACCTCTGCGGTCGGCAAGGGAAGTTGGTGGTTTTTTCAATGGTAAAGAGGCTGACTGAGAATGAGGATGTGATAACTTGATACCGTGGATATCTGCGCTGTTAGACACTGGATGAGAAGAACTTGAAGAGAGAGACAAATTAGAAAAGTTAAACAAAGGTGAAGATACTGGAACATAAGCGGAAACTTCAGAGGAAGAATCTTGTGTCAATTCTGACAAAAACTTTGAATGAGTGTTTGATTTAGAAGAAATGGAATCTAGAGAGACACAAAAGGGTGAAGACGATGATGATAAGGATGACGACAATGATGACGGTGACAGGGATTGAAATGAATTTGTTGATGTATGAATGCACAACATGGAATCTGAATAAACCCTTGGAAAGGGTAACTTGGGGGCTGAGACAAACTCCTTTGTAGTAGCAGAGGAAACTTTACGCGTTAAAACACTCCAGCTACTCTCTCTAGCAGGAAGAACGGTTTCATGTTCATCATCTGATGATGTAAACGGAGGCATGATACCTCCTTTAATAGCTCTTCCGAAAACTTCAAAATCAAGATCATATGAGCCTACTTTCCTCTCACCAGGCCAAACCTTAACACTAGATTTGATATTTCCTACTCCATTCCCAGATTTGTCCATCAGAGGCAAGAATTTTGAAAAGGCATCCCAAAAATAAGACGGTTCTTCACCTTCCTTAATCATTAAAATAGGTCCTTGCACTTTCTCATAGCGAACGATCTGACCCACGGCCCCTCTAGCATCCCTTTCCATGATAGCCTCACAATTCATACCAATCCAAACATATATCGCAGAAGGAGTGTGCACAATAAATGCACCTCTGGAGTCCAGCACAGACGAAGAAGGATCCATCAACATTTTAGGGACAAGATGCAAAGGGTCATACGGCGAGTGCGGGGCAATTCTATACATCCTCAACAAAGAGCTAGGGCTAAGAGGGACAGCATGAACCCTTTTCTGGCACTGTAACAACTGGCAAGCAAAACCCATATTTGGATCGGCGATACCTCTCGCCGCCTTAACATACTGAAAAGCATCATCGAAACACTGACCTTCCCTCCACATACGGTATGCAATGACTAAAGAAGTGGACCTAGACACCCCTTGGCAACAATGCACAAACACCCTCCCACCCAATTCCCTAACATCCTCAAAGTAATCAAAGACATCATAGAGAATACTAGTAATATCCTCTGAAGGGCTATCCTGAAGCCACAATGTCATGTACACAAAATCGGCTTTAAAGTACTCAGGACATGCAAAACCAACACAATTCAAAACATGAGTGATTCCATTTTGTTTCAAAATATCTCTATCTTTAGCAACAGCATCACCACCAAGGTAAACATGATCAGCAACTTTTGAACATTCCTTATCAAAAGATGCAATTTTATCCCTCTTCACAAGTCCAACACTATTATTCTTACCATTACTATTATTACCATTATCATGATTTTTCTGAATTGAAGACAAATCAAGTTTCAATCTTCCACCATTATTATTATTATTACTATTATTACCTCTCCCGCCACCACCACCACCACCACTAGGTGTGGAAGGGAGCTGCAGCCACTCCCCGATATCGTCGGAGCTCGCCTTCGGCCACTCATCCATGCTCCGGGGAGCGATGGAGAGCGGCGGCAGGCACGACCGGCCCTTGGAGCTTTGCTGCTGTGACCGAGGCGTCAGCGGTGGCAGAGGGAACCGTCGATTCTGGCCGTCGCCGGGATTTGGATCGGATAAATCATGACCCATCTCGCCGGAAGGGTTGTTGGTTGTGTTTCCGGCCGCCGCGGTGCGGGAGGCTGACCAAGAGACGGAGCGCCAGAACATTTTGCGGTGGTGATCATCGCCGTTGCCACCGCCACCGCTACCGACCATGCCCTAGGTTCGGGAAAATTAAGGATTATTTTTTATATAAGACCTATGTTTGTGTTTTTTTAAGAATGGTGAAGGGTTAAGGAGAATTTAAGAAATATAATGAAGCATTTGGTAATGGAAATAACAATTTGATTAAATATATAATATAAATTTGGAGAAATATTGAAGGAATAATGAATAATAGAAAAGTGAAGTGATGTGATTATGAGAAAGATGAGATTTTTGGTAAAGAGGAAGAAGCCAAGGAATAGGGAGAAGGGTTATTAATATTCCAATCTATACCATCTATTTCAATTTTTGTCAAATATTTATACACGATCAATACATTTATATATCTATACATTATCATTTGTGTCGTTTTATATGATTCAAGAGCGCATGATTATTAAATGAGTATAATATCTATATATTATTAGTGTAAATATTTATACACAGTCAGTACATCATTCACCGCTCATTTGTATTCTTTTTTTTAATAGTTAATGATTATTAAATGTGAATAATGAATTATTATTAAATATTTATTCACGGTCAATACATTTATACTCGACCAATATATTTATATATCTATAGATTATCATTTGTATCAATTTTATAGGATTTGAGAGTCATGATTATTAAATGAGTATAATATCTATACATTATCACTTTTATTCACTTGTGTCGATTTTATAGGATTTGAGAGTGTGTGACTATTAAATGAGTATAATATTTATATACTATACATAATCATTATATCATTTACCGTTCATTCGTATTATTTTTTATGAAGATTTAATAATTACTAAATGTGAATAATAAATGATGTAGTGAAAGTATATAAAATTTTTACATTATTAGTGCATGTATTTTTCTCTCTTATTAAATATGAATAATAGGTAATTTACTGACTTTGTAAAAACTCTTTCACTCCAATGTAAATATATTTTTCGTCTTAATGAATAAAACCAAATTATTTATTCTATATTAGAAAGGACCAAATATCATATATATATTCTGACTTGACCCGATCATGATTTGGTCTGAATATGATTGGGTCTTATTAGATCTGAGGTCGGTTCAAATTTAAATTAGACCCTGTCAATATTTAGGATTAGGTGAGGGATAAACATGATATGACCCGAACTCATCACATGATTAATCATTTATCATGTTTATATGTGTCTCTATTCAATTATATACATAATAATAATATCTCTTTAATCAAAGAGTATTATTGATTCTCTAATTTTTTCATAATATATACATGATTAACAATATATATACATAAATCATTTCATATGTCAAATTACATATTCATAATAATAAATAACGATTTGAAATTCATAAACTTATAGATGTGATGGCTAGAGGTGTCAAAATGGGCGGGCCCGTGCGGGCCGGCCCGCCACAACCTGAAATTTTGTAGGGCTTGAGTATTAAATTTGGCTCTTTTTAGTGAATACGGGCTTTTTAGCCCGGCCGGGCTATATTAAAACCGGGCTCGGGCCGGGCTTACCTGGGTGGGTTCGGGCTACCCGTTTTCTCTTATTTTAAAACTTTTTTTGGGACTTTTTGGCTAGGTAATAAGTTTAAGATGAAAATCATTTTACAAAATAACTTATGATAAAAAAATAGATAATATATACTAAATATTGTGTAATGAACTTTGAATAAAAAATAAAGTAATGTCTATAACATAAATATTTATAAATTACAATAATATTATCAAGTTAATAATTATATTATTTTTCCTATTTTGCTTAATATCTTTTTAAACACATTAGCAAAATAGTGTATCAAATTAACTAAGAACATTAAACTATATAGATTCTATTTTTATTTTTTTAATTGTATATTTAATTAGATTTAACTTCTACAACAAAAACATAATAAAGAAAATAATTTTTACAACGAAACTGAAAAATAACTTAATTGTTTACCGTAGAGAACTCAACACAACCAAATTTAACATAACAGTTCACAATGAAAGTGTTGATAAAGAGTATACAAAAGATATCCATACACAAAGTAAAGAAATATTATGATGATAATTATACTTCGACACATAGAATTCATTCTGAATTTGAGTCTGTACTATCATTAATATAAACCAAAGTGATATTATTTTTTTTCTGTATTCATTTATTATATTGAAGTGAAGTTACAAATTATATTGTGTTAGAGATTGATAGTCTAATATAAATAAAATATTTAATGAATAAATTATGTTATGAATCATATCCGTAGACTTAACATCATGTCTTAGCTCAAACACATAACATTATATCTATAAGTTTGGTTGCATTGAGTATAACAATTGTGTTAAAAAATTTATGCATTAATATCAAATGATATATATATATATATATTAAATATGTTAAAATTTAAATATATTTTTTTAATATTATGCGAGCCGGCCCGCCACAACCCGTAACCCGCATAGGGCGGACTTGGGCTACATTTTGATATACATAAATTGTATCCGGGCTTTTTAGCCTGGACCGATTTAGCCGGAACCCAATACAGGCTAGTCCGAACCCGTCCGAGTAGCCCGTTTTGACACCTCTAGTGATGGCTGTAATTGTTTATCAAAGTTTGGTTGTGATGGCTTTAAATGTTGATCTACTCACATTTACTGCTGCTCCTTCATTCACGAGTGCTGGATGATTCATAATTAATATTAATATCTAACAACAACAAAGATAAAATCAAAGATAAAATTATAAGTGTTTTAAATTATATTCCACATTAATTTTTATATTGTGATTTTGAAATATTCACAACTACACCACGACCCTAACAAATTAGGGTAAACTTATTACAACCATAATCATAATCACAATCTGACTTTAGAATCTAGTTGAAATATAATGAAGGGATTGAAAATGCTCACTCAAGTAGATCAATGAAATGAATTCCCTTAACATGTTATTGTCAACTATTTGTTATCTTCATGATTCTTTGATATTTTAAAAGTGTACTAATAGACGCTGATCTAATATTGTAAGACTTTGCTATATTTCTCAAGATTACCAAATAAGTTAATGGTTAGATTCTTGATAGCGACAGTTGTTAGGATGAACAACCATGCACTTTGAAATGGACTAGTTCCTTACCCAAAAGGTGAATGGATATATTTGGTAGTACCAAAAAAAAAGAGTGTAATATCTATAGAGAATAGGAATGGCAACGGAGCGGGTCGGGTCGGGTTTGTACTTACCTAACCTCGTACCCGAAATCCAAAACTCGAACCCGAATTACGCGAGATTGAAAATAGTGATATCATCTCTGAACCCGAAAAAAACATATATTTTTATATATAAATTTTATATATATGTCTGAAATTTATATATATATAGGAGAGATCCACTTACTCCAATAGTAAGTGGAAAAAACCTACTCCACATCATGATCATTCATTCTTGGAAAATCCAATGGTTTGAATTGGTGAATACATATAAACCATTGGATTTTTCAAGATTAGATGACTAAGATGAGGAGTAAGTTTTTTTCACTTACTCTTAGAGTAAGTGAATCCCTCCCCATATATATATATTTCTGTGTGAAATTTATGTATAGCTTTTATATATATATATATATATTTGAAATTTATATATATATAGCTTTTATATATGTATTTATGTGTAATTTTATAATTATATATATATTAATCGTGTTCGGGACGGGTTCGGGGTAGGGATTAACAATACCAAACCCGAACTCGAAATTTGAACTCGGGTAAAACCCGAACCCGAACTCAATCACATCGGATTTTCCCCGTTAATTTCGGGTTGGGTTCGGGCGGGTACCTACGGATTCGATTTTCATTGATATCCCTAATAGATAATAAAATATATCCTCATACCAAGAGATAATTTATCTCCTCTAGCCGTTAAAAGTATGACATGTGTATTATGTTTTTTAGTTTTTAGAAATATTTTTGTTGAAAATCATAAAATAGAACAAATGACATTATTTTAGTGATCGGATGAGATAACTTATCTCCTTATATCAGAAGATACTTTATTCTCATATTTATACATTGTTATTATACATAGCTAATACAATATCTATCATTCTTTATACTTTTTTCATAAAGAATCAATGATAATTAAATATGAACAATGTATAATGTACTAACAATATATCAAATTAATATAGTAACTGTCCATACATTTTTTTCTCTATTTTAAAAGTAGTAACACTTCATGATGCATTTTTAAAGGAAGCAAATATCAATTATTGTAATAATAAGGAATTTAAAATAGCAAGCCCTATGAATGCCTGAATTAAAGTGGGGTTTTTCTCGGCTATTATTGGTCATAAATAATAGTATGCTACAATATTTATGAATGAGTTTTTATATGAATCTCAATATTTAAAATGTAAGCTTATATACTTTTACAAACTATTATCAATGGATGTTTGGTTACGTTTATCTTTTTTTGGTATTACCAATGGTATATCTTCTTACCATATGGGTAACAAAATCTTCCTATTAGTGATTGATTCTCCTACCCACAAAAAATTAACATATATCATAAAATAATACTTTATTTATTAGTGATTGTTTTATAAGGGACATATATCAAACTAAATAATAACAATGAGCTATTTCAGCAACCACCCATATTTCTAATCTATTATCCACCACACAGGCATAGAAACTAAAGAATGTGAGACAAAGCCATTCTCCATAGTCATTAGATCTTAAGTCAAAATCCTACATCTCCACAATAATTTCCTAATCTCATCTTTTTTTGGACTCTATCAGTTTAGTTTATTACTTCAAAACTTGAAAAATTCAAAATAGTTTAAAAAATTTCAAATGTGAGTCAAATTAGTTCTTATTAACATATTTTATAACACATAAAATGAACTAATTTCACCTACATGTGAAATTATTGGGGACTTTTTTATTTTTCAATTTTTGAGGGAACAAACTGAGAATGACAAAAAACATAAGAGACTGAAATGAATATTTACTATTTCTTTTGTTTAGTTAAGATTAAATGAATTATTTTCATCTATCTTATTTAATTTTTAAATTTTAATTTGGCTATCTAATATGAAAGTATTAATTTGGTCTCTATCTTTTTAATATTTGTTAGTTTCACTAATACTATATTTATATTGGAATATATCAAAAAATTTATTGGTAACTCCATCTATATTATTATGAGTGAAAACTGAAAATTTGGTTTAATTATTTACAAGGACTTAGGACCTGCTACTTAATATATATTTAGTTGGGTTATAGTAGACTTTTCATACCAAAAAATAAACAAATTATATTAGTGTTTCTTAAAAAGTCTTTTTACCTTATTGGGAAGAATATTAAGTCTAAAACTTATTTAATTAGATTATATATTAATATTTATGTTATACTGTATACTAATACTTATATTTAATTATATCACATGTACAAAAATGTAATTTAATTCATGATGTTAGATACACGTATCAAAAAATATTTATTAGTTTATTTAAATGTAAGTATATTACCCTATTTAAATGTCTTATAGGAGAATATGTTTTTAATTATGTTTCTTAGTCAAACCAAGCTTTTAAATATGTCAAATTTACACATTAGTTTTTTTTAAATAAGCCGGACTCAAATTATTGTTGGGAAATTCAAAACCAATTTCTTTCATCCGTGTGATGTAAAATGAGCACTTGCGGAAGCGACAAGTGAATAAAAAAATAGAGAAAAGTATAAGAATGACACCAAAAATTTTAACATAGAAAAAAATCTCCTCAATGCGAGAAGGAAACAACCACGAGACATTGTCCATAAAATATCTCCACTATAGAAAAGTAGGATTACAAGTTCTCTCGCTTTCTCTCTATGTTAATATTTTTCACTTGCTTGTGTAACACCCAGTCCTGACATGCGACCCCTTCCTCTCCGGGCCCATGAATACACTAAGCGTGTTATCCAACAGCTTAAATACACCATGCAATATTTTATTCCTCACAAATGGGAGCCTCCACGACTTGAACCCGTAACCTCAAGGACAAATAGTTACTATTACCATGAGTCGCTACCATTAATTTTTAATTCAAAATTGAGTTGTCTTTATTCGATCCTAAATATTAAGCAAATTAATTTTTAATTCAAATTTTATCATGACTTACCTAACCACTAAAGATAATTGAGCTAACTTTTGAACTCAACTCCAACAATAAACTTCATTAAATAATGCATTTTCCTTTTTTTTTTTTTTTTTGACAATGTTTCTAAATATCACTTCCTTTTATGGATACATAATTCCATACTTAAATGATATTGATGCATATATTTTTGGAATCATACGAATATGAGTATATACAGTGATAAGAATCAATGACATATTTATATGGTACTATCATAAATAAATAACCAAAAAGCAATGTTAAAAAAAAGATGAAATTAGATCAATAAATACTTTCTTACAATCAAATGCACCAAACCTAATAACCGGCCAGATACATGCTTTTCAATATAGCCCAAGTCAATCTTCTAAATGTGGTAAGTTAATAAAAAAATACTTAATTATTAAACTTTTTAAATATATTTTTTATAACAATCGCCCAAAGTGGTACATTGACTCACACATTTTACCATAATATACTCTTTCACATATGAGGATCACATGTCCAATTCATATCTTACTTTGTCTACCAAATCAATCAGAAGATTTCATTTAATTAAAAAGAAAAATAACAATGTTAAAATTTGATCGGTGGGAGAGAAAAATTATGGGATAGAAGATCATTGTTTACTCTTTCACCATACATATATCATTGTAGGTTCCTTTCCTCAAACATAAAATACTATGTAAAAATAATTAATAAAATATTAAATATGTCTCTACACAAGTTTTTCTTTGATTATTTTTCCATTATCGACTCTCCCTTCTTCCACTTTCAAAAGCACGTGCACGCGCACTCCATAACTTATAAATGCGCCGGCGATGCGCATGGAGATAACCTACGCCTCGCAAAGTTAACCCAACCTCTCCACCGCCATGCCGTCGTCGACGACCACCTCACGCACCGTCAGGATCATCCCTCTGCAGCACCCGACGGAGACAACGTCTTCTTCTTCTTCGTCGTCGTCATCATCGCCGTTACCGTTTTCACTGTGGCTCTCGAATCTCCGTCGAATGACATGGCTCGAATGGATTGAGTTATTCTTCCCTTGCTGCCGTTGGATTCGAACGTATAAATGGAAAGAGTATTTTCAGATCGATCTCATGGCCGGTATTACCGTTGGTGTTATGCTTGTTCCTCAGGTACTTCGTTAATCCATGCTTGGTTCACAAAATGCAATAAACTGATTTTTGTTTTGTTTGGAAAGAAGTTATTATTGGAAATTACTTTCATGTCCTTGATATTTAACTTAATTACACTCGACATTCGAAGTTAAACTAACTTTGCTTTGGAATTTAAGTGTAGTTTTAAAGGATGTCGATTGTAATTAAGCTAAACTTGAGGGAGGTCATTGTAATTCCTTAAATTAAGGCAACCTAGTGCATTAGGGAGAGGGTATATTATATGAAGCCTTATCCAGCAAGCAGAGTCTATTTCCAGAATTTGAACACATGCAGTGGACGAGTCAGACTCCTCTGAGTGATGTTTTCCCTTTAGTTTGAAGGGTAAAACTGTCTTATCATAATAGATACATAGACACAAGTGTCATTGCATATGACTTTTTCTTTGTTTTTTGAGACCACTTCCCTCTCCGGTACGGGAGAGGAGTCTCATTCGCAGGGGACACATTGGCCTAGGCTAGTAGTCAATTGCGAAACAAAAAGAATTTGTTAGCATAATTAGTGGACTCAAATATTTCATTCTTATCACCCAATGACTATGGCATGTAGCATTTTTTATTGCAAATACATTTTAAAATATATTCACAACATACATGTATATTTGAAGATTGATCATGGTATTTAAGTCACAATACAAACAATTTTGCCATTGACCAATATGTCAATATAATATCTTCTTTTTCATTAATACTTGCTTTGAGCTAACCTTGTTATTTATTCATGCAGTCAATGTCATATGCAAAATTAGCGGGGCTTCAACCAACATATGGACTATGTAAGATTCTTTAGCTACCATGCTGTTTTCTGGGTTATGCTTTGTAGAGTTGTAGTAAAGCGTGGGTATATGTTTAAATATCTTGAAAATAGAATATTATGATTTTTCTCTTGATAAAGTTTGAGTTAATTCGATTTTTATGACATAAGTAGTTTTTTCATACTGTAGTCCTAACAAAATTTGAAGATTGAAGTTTTCTATGTTAAATTTCTTCAGAGAACAGTCATTAGTGAGTACTAACAGTCATTGTAATTTTTTTTAGAGTATCAACCACTGCCACATGGTTACAAATATTTGACTCATAATAAATACCTTAAAAGTCTCACATATTGATTGGTATATAAAGGGCTTTAAATTGACAGTTCATGAAAATTAAAATGTTACCATTATAGTTTTATTTTACATAATTGAGTAAGTGAGGAAATGCTTGATAGAGGCGCAGAGTAACAATATCTAAATAAGAACCGGAAGAAGGTTGTTATGAATCTTATCCTTCATTTGATCTAGATGAAGTTCTAGCCTTTTGCACTCACCAGTTGATATTGTACATCCCAAAGTTCTATGGAATACCTGGTTATTAATGTTATTATTGTCTTTGCAAGGAAGACTCTGGTTTTGTGCCCATATTTGTTTATGCCATATTTGGGTCTTCTCGCCAGCTTGCTGTTGGCCCAGTAGCATTGGTTTCCCTCTTGGTCTCTAATGTGCTAAGTGGCATAGCTGATCCATCCACTGAATTATACACAGAGCTGGCAATATTATTGGCTCTTATGGTTGGGATACTGGAGTGCATAATGGGGCTTTTGAGGTATTTCTGCCATTCCTTATTTTCATGAATTTAGATATCACATATTATATTGCCAATGAATCCATGCATGAACAATTGATTATTTTGATATGCCAGTAAACATGGCTATAATAACGTGATGATAATTGTAATGGCTTAATACATTATACTAGGAGAAGGGACTGGACTTCTGTAGCAGTTATATGATATTCCGCAAACTAAGCACTCAGGATCAGTCATGACAGCTTTATCAAATGGATTTTAAGTATAACCTTTATGTACTTGTCTTTTGGTCATTTCAGGCTAGGATGGCTGATTCGTTTCATTAGCCATTCGGTGATCTCTGGCTTTACGAGTGCTTCAGCCATTGTGATTGGTTTATCTCAAGTGAAATACTTCTTGGGGTATAATATTGACAAAAGTAGCAAGATCATACCACTGGTTAAGAGTATAATTGCTGGAGCAGATAAGGTATTCATTACAGTCCATGGTGTTGCTTGATTAATTTAAAATATGAATTACTCACTTGGATTTCTTCCAATTGCAAGTATGATCATCTATTAAATTTTATGATAAAGCTTAAGTTATGATTCATATCACTACCACAGAAAATTAATCCTTATGCGTCCTTTTAATTTTAACTTTCAGTACAATACTTAGAGATGCTGATGATAACTAAATGGGGTATGATAACAGTGGGTTTAGGATTTTGTTTGATGATAATTAGGGTTGCAAGGAAAATTAGGGGTGGAAATAGATAGATGGTTTTTGGAAGATGTATTGTATAGAAGTTATGGGATGAACAATTTGCAAGCAAGAAAACAGTGTTTAAGAGAACTTAATGATTGCTTGGATGCGGCAAATTGGGGTACCTGCCAAATTGGGATGCAGGGTTTGATGGGTTCTTGGACCAACTTACACAAGGAATAATGAGTTTTTTTTTAAAGGAATGTTAAATAAACAAGGTATTTATGGTTCAAACGATAATTTTATACTAGCCCTGCTGCCACTGTCCTCTTCTAGTAGACATTTAGGCAAGCATTATTCTTAATGTACTTGGTCATGCTGCATGTGGATGTATACTTAATTTGAATTTTAACAAATTGAAGTACTCTTGAATGTGACTAATATATTTTGCATCAAAATACTCATTTTGAACTTCAGCCTACATTGGCCCTGTTATTTTCTATCTTTAAATTAGTGTATAAATTCATTTGTCTATTTATTCTCCTTTCTAAGTCATTCTGGTGTTTTCCCTTTTTTAGTTTTCATGGCCCCCTTTTGTGATGGGATCAGTCACGCTTGCGATATTGCTTGTCATGAAGCACCTAGTATGAACCTGTCTCTAATGTTTGGTAAATTACTGATTACCTTACTTATCAACAACATACTAATTGTATTGAATTATTGATGTTACACATCCAGGGGAAATCGAGGAAACACTTGCGGTTCTTGAGAGCAGCTGGTCCTCTCACAGCAGTAGTTCTGGGAACAGTTTTTGTAAATATATTTCACCCATCATCAATTTCTTTGGTGAGAATCTATTACATGAGATGAACTTTGTCTTTACAGTACAGCTTTTCCAACGAGGCAATAATAATACAAATTTGAGTAAAGCTACAACAGTAATCGGCGAGGAATGGTTATATTGTTTGCTCGTAACATTCCTTATACCCTGTAATTATCGTGCATAATTCTTTTGAGAATCGTCAAAATATTTCTGGCAAAATTGTTCTAGGAGAAACATATAAAAGAAGTTGTTCATTAATTAACTGCATAATGACTTAATTAACCACTCTTGGTTATGAGTATAATCCAGATACGTAGTAGTCGTGTTAAATTGCATTTTGCTTATATTATTGGAGAATGTCATATTCTCATAACAAGATAGCAATATGTAAATTCCTATGTGTTACTCTAAAGTGCTTCCAATTATCAATCAAAATGTTTTTATTTAGTTTTTAATGTCCTTTTTTCTGAATTGGTACAAATTGAAACTTGTCATAATAATTAATATTCATGCTTCCATTTGCTATAATCATATATTGGGTTGAAATTGAGAATGATTTTGAAGCCCAATAAAATCAAGAAATTATATGTTAAATGTGATCATTTTCTGATGCATGGAACCCAATAAAACCAGTATCTAAATTTTTTATTTTATTTTTCATTGAACATTATTATGGGCATTTATTTAACTTGTTGGTATGATAAAAACTAGTGTTTTAATTCCATTACTAACCCTAAATATGAAACCATTTGAGTCTACTCCTGACTCCTGTTATTCAATGCTCCAAGATAATTTTTTTGTAGCCATTCTTATGCTGAGCTTACCTCCCTAAGTTGATTATGTCCTAAGTGAGAAGGATGTTCTTTGTTATCTTGTTTGATCATTGAGTTTTTAATATTTTAAGAGTGTCAGAGTTGTGATAATTGTTTTAGTATTCTTCATTTACTTCCCTTTTTGTTGTCATATATGAATATATGAATTCTTTGGTAAATAATAACTGTGTAGGATTAATGTCTTCAAGTCAGTAACATGTTGATGAAGCTGATTAAAACTAAGTTAACAAACTGACACATATTACTGATTTTTGATTAGGTGGGAGATATACCTCAGGGCCTTCCAAGATTTTCTGTTCCTAGAGCTTTCGAGTATGCACAGTCCTTAATTCCAACCGCTTTTCTCATAACTGGTGTTGCTATATTGGTAAGATCTTTTTTTCTCATTTGGTTTACCTATTTAAGTGTGATTAAAATAGAAGGTTGGGAACTTGTTCTCCATTTACATAAAATTTTAGTATACAGGAATCAGTGGGAATTGCCAAGGGATTAGCAGCAAAGAATGGGTATGAGTTGGATTCAAATCAAGAGGTATATTTCTTTCCAAAATGCATTTACAACTCCCTGTTTGGTGGCTGTTGTTAGTATCTCTAATCAGGTTATGCACCTTGGAATCGGATATGGATTTGACTAAGTTATATCCTTGCCAATTATTGGATATGTCATTTTGTTTTTAGAACATAAAACTATGCAAGAACCTTGTTGGGAGCTTGTTCAGTTTCTCAATAGGCTATAAGGTGTGATTATAGCTACAGTGAAAGGGAAAACTGGTGCTTTAAAGCTTTCTCTATGTATGGGGACCGGGGAAGGGTCAGACTCATTGTGGGTTAAGATGCCTCCTTACCTTGCATTTGCATGAGGTTGATTCCACTGCTCAAACCTGTGACCTCCATGTCACATGGCGGAAAGCCAACAAATCCAATTGTTACACCAAGGATTTTATTGGTCCCCATGAGTCAGCTCAATTGGTTAAGCTATGGGGCAAAAAGTCAGAGTGCCTGGATTTAAATCCCGGGAAGTGTGCTCTCCTCCCCTTGGAAAATAAAATAAAAAAGTTTGCCCATAAAATAAAATACCAAGGATCTGATTGTAGCTATAGTAAAAAGAGAAATAGGAAGACAGGTTGATGTTTTCTTAAGTAGAATACTTCATAACTATTATTTTGAATATTTTTGGACAGTTGTTTGGTCTTGGTGTTTCCAATGTTCTTGGTTCATTCTTTTCAGCATACCCCACCACAGGTAAGACTTCTTTGTAACTCTGAAAACTAAAATAAGGAGTCAATATTTTTTAGTTTGCTAATTTGCTTTTGGTGCCAACAATCAATTGATTTCAAGATTATGATTTTACTCAAGATGAAATTCATTTTTCAATGTAAAAGAATATACTGGACGATTTTTTCATTTCTTGTGGATGAGTAATGCAGGATCCTTTTCAAGGTCAGCTGTCAACCATGAAAGTGGTGCAAAATCAGGAATATCTGGGATTGTTTCAGGAATTATAATGACCTGTGCACTGTTGTTCTTAACTCCACTATTTGAGTACATACCTCAGGTTTGTTTCCATTTCCTTATAGGCCATATACCATGTTTGGAAATGTTTTTCTGGTGTTATCTGTTTTGAATTTGGACTAAAATAGTTCAAATGGAAGTACCACTTTAGCCTGTCACATTTTACAGATGCCATCTTCTAGGATTCTCTCCATAAAAGCTAGAATGACATTTAATACGAAACAACATTAAGAAATTTGAAGTTTTCCTTTTCTTCATATTGATCTTAATTTTATACTTAGTTCTTGTTACCTTATTCTGACACTTGTTTGAATTTAAGAGATTCATTTTTTGTGTGGAGGTCTGACTAAGAATGTTATGGTTGCAATTATCCAGTGTGCTCTTGCTGCCATCGTGATCTCTGCTGTGATAGGTCTGGTAAGAATTCCTCTTCGTGCTGAAGCATTAATTTCATGTTCAACACCCATGGATAGTTAGAAATAATATTTTATTCAATTAAGAAGCAAGAGGAAGAAGTAACTTTACTACAAGTAACTTTTTAGTCTTATGTGGTAGACTGGAAACTCTAAAATTAACTAAGTTCATCTCTATCCTCGTTAGACTTTTATGATGCATCTTTGATCTTTATCATCATTAATTTAGTTTGGTTTTGTTTTGGAATATAATCCACTGCAAGGAATTGTTTATTTAGCTTTTTCAGTTTTACTGATAGTTTTATTATTCTAATATTGCAACAATTCTGTTTTATTAATGATTATCTAGTCCGTGTGGAATATTTTCATATCTAACTCAACTAATTTTATAATATGCAAATTTAAGCAATGATCTCTTGTAGAAAATTCTAGTTTAGCTGCTAAATCATTTTGCCGGTTAACTTGTTTGTCTACAGTCAACTGACTAAGTTTTGCTTTTTATCACCCATTTCACATCTTGGCATTTCTTAATTTTTGACATGATCATTTCAGGTAGATTATGATGTAGCCATTTTTTTGTGGCGTGTAGATAAGAAAGATTTTATTCTTTGGGCCATTACCAGCACAACTACATTATTCCTTGGTATTGAGATTGGCGTAATTGTTGGGGTAAGTACAAAGTAAAATTTGTTATATAAGTAATGGCTGTTTAATGCTTGCAGAAATTTCCTTTTCCTTCTTATTTGTTGTTAAGAAACTCTTCAAATCCTGATGCATCTCCTTACTGTAGTAACTCCTTTGTTGTTAAGAAAGTCTTCTCATTCATCATGATTCATATTTGCTGGCTATAATTACTCTAGTCTTTCAATGCTTGTTTATTTCATTCCAAGAAGAAATAAGATGTGGTTATGAAATCATTTTAGGATATTGATCTCATTAGTCAAATGCTGTAAAATGATTTCCCTGTATTTCACTTGCCAAGGTTGCTGCATGTTCCATGTACTAAGATAATCGCTTTTCAGACTTCATAAGCATTTTGAAATTGTAGGTTGGTGCTTCTCTTGCTTTTGTCATTCATGAGTCAGCAAATCCACATATTGGTAAGTTGATTTGTCTAGATTCCTTTTATGTATGACATTGTTCATTTCATCATGCATGGAATCGAATTGCATATTGTATCTTCCACATGCACATCCAAGAATCATTTTATTCATGTAAGTATTAATTTAAAAGTAAAGTTAAAACTTAATTTACTGATGACAAACCTGAACCTGAGTTCTAAAGTGGTAAGACCAATCTTGGGTTTTTATGTATAAGCATATAAGGAAAGAACGATTTTATAATCTTCTGAAGACCATTATCTGATTGATGGCAATAGTGCAAAACTATACAAAATAAAGGAATGCTAGGTAACAGCCCTGCAATAAAAAGGAAGCGTCATAAACGACAAATTGTTTTACTTTTAGGTTTAATGGAATGCTAGCTAATAATTGAGTATGCTGATATTGTTGTTTGATGTTCGGTGCAGCTATTTTGGGTCGTTTGCCGGGAACAACTGTGTATAGAAATGTTAAACAGTATTCTGAAGCATATATGTATAATGGAATTGTAATTGTCCGTGTTGATGCTCCTATTTATTTTGCAAACACAAGTTACATAAAGGAAAGGTAACGAGAAATCAACTATAACTGACATTTTTCCAATCAAGGGTGTTGTTTAATTCCTTTAGAGTTCTCTATCAGGTTGCGGGAATATGAAGTTGCTGTTGATACTTCAACAAGACGTGGACCTGAGGTTGAAAGAATTTATTTTGTTATTCTAGAGATGGCTCGTAAGTCTTGCTTGCCGAGTGCTCAAAGAATATGCTTTTTGTTTATTTTTTACTTACTGTGTTATTTACTAGTTCATGATCTGAACATAGATTAAATCCTAAAAATATATCAAAATCCACCATGAGCAAGGAAAACACAAAGAAAATCATTTTTTTATTGTATTGTTCATGCATTTGAAGTTGAGATCAGTTTAGAAAGTACAACAAGAAAACAAAAACAATGCTAGAATGCATTCTTTGACTCAGAAAATACTTTCAATAACCAAAAAATCAAAGACTGAGAGAAAACACAGAAGAAAAAGCTTCAAGGAACAAAATCCTAGCATGCTAATAAACATGTTAGTTCATAATTGTATTGGAAAAAACTTACAACGAAAACCTGTAAGGATCCGATTGCAAGGTATGGGACTTGAGTCCCAAAGTGAAAGTATGGGTTCCAGCATGGGTTTTATATGGCCTCGTGCTCTCCAACCACAACAATTAGCTTTTGTGGTGCGGTTCTCTAAGGTTTGTATCATATGTTATTAGAGCTTTTCACCATGTCTCTTAGCTGCAAATGAGCAGTGCGAGCGTTAATGCCAACGTTGCAACCCGATACTAGCGAAAGGGCTAGTGCATTGGTGCCGGGGCTGCGGAGCATGGTGGGATATTAGGATCCAATATGCTTTTTTTTGGTTTTGTTAACTAAGGGCAATTATTAGCAAAACCATTTGATAAATTATCATAATTACTTAGACTTATTCCTAAACAAAGTTATTACTATATATTATATTAATTTATCTTAATTAAAAAAATTAAATGGTATAAGAATCAAGCTATTAAATGTTTCTTAGTTTTAGTTCTTTCATTTTAATTCCTTAACTTATTCTTGGGAAAATATAGGTTTGCTGTTTAAAGGTGATCTCTATACTTTGTACTATTCAACTCTAAATATTTGGGCAACAAAGTACTTCTAAATTTTGGTTTCTACCAACTCCATGCATTTCTAGTTGTGTGCTTTTTGATTGCTACTTTTTAGTTCCCTCAGATTTCTGAATTACATGAACAGCATTGTACTGATGTTTTTAAATGTCCACTATATTTGCTCATAAACTAAACCATGAAAGGGATGATGTTGATTAATCTTTATTGTAAGTAAATGGTTATGATGCTTGCTTGCAGCCGTTACCTACATTGACTCTAGTGCTGTTCAGGCTTTGAAGGACTTGTATCAGGAATACAAATTAAGGGACATTCAGGTAGAATAAGATTTTGGAATTTCAGTTGACTTTTAGAATTATTGTATCATTATAATATTCCTTAATGATCCCGTTTACGAGTTGAGTTTTGGAGAGGAAGGAAGGGAGATGGGAGATTCCAGAGTCGTGAAATACACTTGTGAGATGATTCTGAATATTTCATTTCTCTTCTTTTCTCTCCAAAATCCAACTCGCAATTCGCAAATGGACACTAATGTAAACCAATTAAAATGGGTTTTTTCTTCTTGCAGATTGCAATATCCAATCCAAGCCCAGAAGTTCTGCTTACCTTATCTAAATCTGGTCTGGTTGAGTTGATAGGCAAAGAATGGTACTTTGTGAGAGTACATGATGCTGTTCAAGTTTGTTTGCAGCATGTCCAAAGCTTGAAAGGGGGATCTAACATTTCACAATCATCACATGCTTTATCAGAAGACAGATCAAGTTTCTATGGGCGATTACTGAAACAAGCAGGGGAGAACCTTGCAATTTCAGATTTGGAGTCTGGTAATGGCAGGTCTCCACTTTCCATGGACAAAGATCCTCACTTGGAGCCATTGTTGTCCAAAGAACATTGAACTCTGCCTTGTATAAAAAGCTTGGTCCAGTGCATGAGGATCCCACATAGTGGGCTATGATGAAGATAGGTGTACACGGAGCACATCAGCTGTCCCACAAAGTATGTCACTCCATGTGCCGCTTGTTATGATTGGTTGAAAATAATATATTTAATTTAAAAGTTTAATAATTAAGTGTTTTTCTGACCAATCACAAGTGACAAATGGAGTGACACATTTTGTGGGACAGAAGATGTGCACCCAGATGTACACAACCTTACCATGCAAGCTTGGAGAGGCTGCTTTCTATGGTGTAAAAAAAAGTATTAAGCCATTCTTTCAAATAATTTTTATAATGAATAGGCTTTATTGTTACAAAACCAGGTTGCAATGAAACTAATGTTAAAAAATAATCTGTATGGCCAATTGTTGTAAAATATACTGCGTGGAAAATATTAAGAAAGGATTTATTGTGTATTTTATGTTATCTTCTGGTGAAACTCTCTTATCCAACTATTTTGTGTATATTATGTACCTAATTTTGTTCTGACTAAAAAAGTTCAATTACCAGGTTACCTACCACCTTTTGCATACCTTGGTTTAATGGTATTGGTTTGAGTTGTTTTACCATGGTGCATTGATGTTTATTAGAGATGAGAATGTTGTGTTGGATGAGTAGATTTATTAGTAAAGATATGATTAGGATTGAAACTATTATGTGGAAAACTGAAGTAGCTGATATTGTAAAAAATATGATATAATTATGTCTTAGGTGATTTGTATATGTGTAAATGAGAGTGTTAAAGCGAAACGAATATGAAAGATTTATAGATGAATGTTTTGTCAATTGATATGATTTATAATAATTGTAATCGTTCAATTAATGTAATTGATCCTACCTAAGTTAACACATGTTTATTGTTGTTGGATGGTTAGAATTGTTCACAATGAGAAACCTGGCTCAACAATTTGGTACATGAAAGTAGAATATTTAAAGTTTGTGTACAAAAATAACTCTTCTCCCCTAAACTCCCCTCCTGCTCCACCTATAATGGTGGTTTGTTATTTTTTCTTCCAATTTTTAGTTTCTAGATTTCATTTGATCATTGACTTATATAGGAGTGTAGTCAATTTTGTTATTACTATATAGTTATGATTTAAGTTGAAATAAGATTAAAAAAAAGTTATAAACTTACCGATTAATTATGAACTAAGAGGTATCTAATGTGAAAATCAATGGATCCAACAAAACTCTAATACAACTCACACTCATTATGAGTCTAATAAACTAAGAGGTATCTATTGTGGCATAGAGATTATGAGTCTAAATACGAGAAATAAACTTTTCTTCTGTAAGGCTAAAATCTCGTATATCTACCCTCTTAAACCCCGTTATGTAGAAACCCAATCATCCTTTTACTTATCCTAGAGATCCAACTCAAAAACTTTGGAAGAGTTGGCAGATTCAGTTTGGGACAAACTCAGAAATAAATTGGTGCAGTAACCCAACTTGCTGCAACTAGTACCAGCTATGAAAAATACTTTATTATTGCAATCCTTAATTGAAGAAATCACATGCAATAAAACTCAAATGCATCTCATAAATGTGTCATCACTTTGATTAGCAAAATCATACACTTTCTAGCCACACTCGTTTGCCAAAAACTGAAACTTCAATCTATATGAATTGTAAACTTCACGTTTTTCTTCTTATTTGACATCTCATAATTGACCCCACTTCACCATTCATCACCCCCTTTTAACGGGTTCTGAAGTCATGGCTTAAAACTCAAAAGGTTAGATTTATTTGGAATACTCTAAGTCCCACATCGGTGTGAGCTATGTGGCTCACAAAATTTGAAGTCTATAAATGAAGGACCAAAGCAACAATTTAACTTGCCTTAAACTAATGAGTAAGGAAAACAAAGCGAACGGTGGGAACCGGTCGCAGCATCCATGTAATGGTGTGCATGAATTTATGGAGGGGTTATAGGCTAGCCAAGTGTTGACGCTGCTTACTTTGCAGAACTCACTTGTGCAGGCCTCCTTAAAATACTCCCCACTATGCAGTATAAATAACTTTCATATTCTAATCCTTATTCTGTATTTTTTTTTTAAATATTTATATTCTATGACTCATTGCTTAGGAATTTCTGATTTTGTCAATGAAGGTGCCTAAACTAAATGTGTGAGAATAGAATAATAAATGTGGCTTTTAATTTTAACTATTCAAATGAGTTTTCAATTTTGTAAAAATAGGTATCTGTTAACATTTAAAATGTGTATCCGCAAAATAGCAGAACGAGTATCATGGTATCCGTCCCGCAGGTAATCACATATATATTTAATAAATATTTTATATTTAATTATTATTATTATTTTAAAATTATATTTGTTTATTTTATTATTATTTCATAATAAAATTTAGTAATGTGACTATTATAACAAAAATTTCATATACATATCATATTATTCTTTAAGTAATAATAATTTTAATATATTAGATATTTTAAATATATTAAAATATAATTAAATAAAAAAACTCGTTCGGTACTGCTATCCACAGGGTACCTACAAATAGTGCGAGTATGAACATAAATATGCACTATCCATACCTGTCGGCCTCGTTGCCATCCCAAGAACTAGACCTTAATAGGGGCAGGTGGCAGTGCCTTCTTGATTTTACGTTAAATTATTTAACAAGCTAGATTTATTACTTTTTTAATAAAGAGAAGAGAAAATGAGATAATAAAAATGAAAAGACTGAAACAAAAGAATATAATGGTGTTAAAAAGTAAAATTACAATAAGAATAACTTTATTATAAACTAAAATATCAAAAATGGTGTTAAAAAGTAAAATTACAATTATTTAAAAAAATATTGTTAATCCTTAATGTGCAAATTACATTTTGAAATATAAAAACATAATTCTAAATAATAAAAAATTCACAATACATACATTACACACTAACTAATGAATTGCTTAGGTTATGGTAGTTTTTTTGGTCGGCAAAAAATAATATTATTAGATAAAGAAATACTTACAAAACATAAAGAAAAGCAGATTATAAATTAATATAAATGCAATCTAATAGTTTAGAGGTCCAGTCATCGTAATAAATATGATCCTTCCTTAGGGTAGTTGATCAACTCTTATTACTATATTAATATTCTTTTAAAGATAAATGAAAAAAAGTTTAAATAGGTGCGTCTTTTGCTCATCATTTTGAAATTGTAATAGAAATTATTAATTTTGGATTTAGTCTCTAACTTTATACTTTGTTTTTTGGATGCCCATACATGAATAAAGCTAACCTGGTCTAACAACACCTACGACTTAAAGATAAGATTATTTTTTTATTTCTATTAACGATTGTATTCCCTCATCCCACCAGTAAGTAATTAATCACTATTGAGATTTATGATTGTCTTCTAAAAAGTATCACTAATAGGATTTGAACCATTAATTTTTTTACTTTTTTTTTGGAGAATCTAAAACAATTATATCAACATCTTATTGGTATAAAACTCTGTATAAGGAACCAAAACTAAAACTCAATTTATCAAAATCAAAATACATTTACAAAGTAATAATAAGTAAATATTCCTCATAAACATAATAGTCATAAACATAATGGTCTTTTACGGGGTAAGGTAGCTATGTGTCATGTCATTTACGGATGATCATAGATTGTGTTAGGATAGGTTAAAGCTTGTACTTACTAGACTCTATATGTTGGCCAACTTATTTTTTGAGCCTGGATCCGACTTTCGACTCGAAGTTAACCCAATCCTAAATATCCACTAGGTTAACCATTAAATCTGAACTAAATCCGATTAAATATAATGCATACTCGTTCTAGATAAAATTTTCTCAATAATTTTTTTTTATGAATATGTAATTTGACATATAAAATGATATTTATATATAAATTATTAATCATGTGTATATGATGAAAATAATTAGTGAATCAATGATACTTTTGACAAAAATATGTCATTATTCTTTACAAATTTGAATAGAGACACATACAAACATGATAAGTGAGTGACCATGAGACGAGTCGGGTCGGGTCATGTTTGATCCTTGTCCAATCCTAAATATTAATCGGGATCTAATTTTTAAACTCGAAGTCGACCCTAGACTCTTTAGACCCGACCCCATTTAGATCAAATGATGATCAGATTATACTAGTTGAGCGTTTAGAATTGGGACCTGCTCTCTCCTAATGTCATTGATATGACAATGATGATGTAGTCTTCCTAGACAAGGTCATTATTTTTTAACCAAAGTTAAGGTAAGGGGTGAGTAGGGCTCGACTCTACCCGTCCACCTGATTTGGCCCGATCATAATTGGTCCAAATAGGGTATGGTCTTATCGGGTCTATAGTCGGGTTCAAGTTAAAAAATTAGACCCAACAATATTTATGGTCAAGTGGGGATAAACAAGACTGCCCCGACTTGTCTCATGGTCACTCACTTATCATATTTGTAGAGTAATGACATATTTTTAATCAAAAGTATCATCGATTCTCTATTTTTTCATCATATATACATGATTAACAATATATATAGTCATATACATATATCATTTGATATATCAAATTACATATCTCCTATAATAAGTAAAATATTGAAAAGACTTTATCCAAAAGAGGTGTGCTTGTATTTAATCAAGTCTAGGTCGAGTTTAGGTTTAAAGGTTGTCATAGTCGATATTTGAGGTCAGATTAACTTCAGGTAACAATCCAGGTTCAAAAAATGATCATACTAACATTCAGGGTTGGATAAGAGACAAACCTTACCCAACCTAATCCAACTCATGCTCACCGTAAGATAATGATAGAAATCAAATGAAATAGAAAGTTAGAAACTAAACCCAACTTTTCTTGAATGGATGACCAATTTAAAATAATCAATTAGAACAAAAAAAAAACATATTTCATTCAATTTTTTTGTATTACTAAAGATATATTTTTACTTTATAGTAATAAACTAATTCATTTTTTGGTGTGTGACTGTTCCTCCTAATAAGTATCGTTTCAAGAATTAAACTCTTAACATTTTGATCATTCTAAGAATTTATTGGGATCTTATATCAGTACACCAACAACAATTGTAAAATAATTTTTCCTCCACTTTGATCACCCAATAATTTAGTGACAAGATATACCGATAGAATATGACGCTACAACAAACACAACATCAACTACCTTCATCACTTTCCCAACTTTCTACGTCTAGATATGTCCTATGTTCAAGTCATTGTCTTAAATTATGGATACAAAATATTTTTAGGTGAAATATAAACCTTAAATGTATATAATATAAAAATAGAGTATAACATCTATACACTGTCAAGTGTAAAAGTTTATAAACACCCAATATATCATTCATAATTCATTTATATTACTTGTTTAAAGAGTTAATAATAACTAAACATGAATAATGAATGATACAATGATAGTGTATAAAACTTGTAGAAGATGTATATATATCTTTTTCTCTCTATAAAATAACATTTTAACTATATATATATATATATAGGGTTGACGTTACATCAAGTAATCTTATATTCCATGTGAATTATGTGCAACAAAGATTAGAGAGAATACAACAAAAAATGTAGTTATCTCATCAATTTATTGTGAGATCAAATAAGATGGAAATCTTTCAACTGCTGACATGGCATGCTCGTATTTGCTAATTCATGGATCTCTTACCATTTACATAAGATATGGAATGAATACTGATCCTCTGTTTGTACTGCAAGGTCCAGTACAGTCAGAGATGACGATACGTGACATTTAATTTTTTTTGATGGTATAGATTTGAAGTTATTTTCAATTAAAACATTTTTTTTAATATTTAAAGTAGTATGAGCCTCACATTTCAGTACTGGACCATCCAATACTGGATATGATCCCAACCCATTTGGAATATGTATTGTTTACAATGCTCTTTCCCTATAATATAAACTCAATTTTTTATATTTTTATTTAAAAAAAAAACTTTAGATGAATTAATTCCAATGGCTCACCATAGTCGTACATGTATTAAGACAATGTTTTAGTTTTAGAGCTGAGTTAGCTTTAGTTATTTTATATGGTATCATAACTTCACTCTCTTACACAGTCATCCACATACAATGTTATTAATATCGTACTAGTTACCATACTAAACAAAATATTTGTATAGTGATAAATTATTTTAATCAATGATTCACTAATTAAACTGTATATTATTTAAGTTATACATGAATAATTAAGATTAAAAGTTAGTTAGTGATTACTTGGTTATTGAAAAAGTCATGCACATTTATCTTTACTCTTAAACATTTAAATAAGATTTAATAATGCATATTAATTTTTTCCATTTTTCTCAATAACAATTATTCTCACTTGAGTCACTTCCTATATATATATAGAGCTACTCACGTGAGAACAATGCACTATTATGAGAAATGAAAATATTTAATATGGATCATTGTATCTTATTTCAATAATCAAGATTAAAAGATATATGCACATGACTATCATATGACAAATAACTAATTTTTAATCATAACATGGATTAACTAATTTTTATAACCATGTACAAACCTCACACTTCATATGTACAATCCTAGGCACAAGGGATGAGTGTTAAGATAAGTTTTAAATGAGCTGAGAATATGTCCAAGCCATGACTTATAAAGCTTACACAAATTTTACTCTATAAGTTAATATTCTAATTTGAATTAGGTCAAATCATTCTAATAGTTATGAAACCACTAGTTAATAGTTATATATATTTCAATAAGAGAATTTTTCATATGTATAACAAAATTTGAATTCACATCCTTAACAGAAAAAGTTTATACTAATATACAATTGAAGTGCTCAATAATAGAAAATACTCATTACACTATATTATATTAGTCAAAATCAGTTTGCAGATTTAAAACAACACATATTAAGGATTGAAATTTTGACCCTGGAAGTTTTGCTTATAACATCGTAATCTTATATCATTCCAATAGTTGAATTATATATATAATGCAAATAATAGAATTCATGTCTATCATTTTATTATTACAATACATAATTTATTTGATATGTGATTTAATTAACGAGTTATCATTTTAATCAAGTTAACATTATACTAGTATTATGTATTTTGACTGATTTAATAACTGATAGAGAATTAATATCACTAATTATATAACACCTAATTAGGTGACAACTTTGAATTATTTTTGAGAACATAAAGTTGATGATAATATTAAATAGCACAATATTAGAACATAAATAACAAGCTTCCAAGCATAGCATAGGACCATGTACGAGAAAATGTTTGTGTGTTTTGGATTGTTGCATGGGAATTTAATGAACTTAACTAGAGAAAGTGAAGAAAAACACTAAGGTCATATCATTTTCAATGGTTGGATTTGGATCATTAATTAGTCGTTGCTTGAAGCTTTAGAGGAATCTGATATCATCTTCTGTATCATTTCATTTGTCTCTTCCTCAGACATTCTCTTGTCTTTACTTTTGGATTCAACATATGCCTCAAAAAATTCCTTGTTTTCTTTCTCTAGCTCATTCCACACTGCATATCATATCATATAATATATATATTCACCAGAATTAATTCGTATTTAACAATGGTCATTTAACATCGTTTTCTAGAACTATGTTGTTAAATACGAGGCGAAAGAATATCAACAATGTCTGCTTAAGTGAGCGCGGTTAATATTAATAAGCGAATGTAAAATGATTAATATATATATATAAGAGGAGAGATCCATTGACTGAAAGAGTAAGTTTTTTAAACTTACTCCACATTTTAGTCATTAATTCTAGGAAAATTCAATGGAGTGAATTAGTGGTAGATCTAAACCATTAGATTTTCCTAGAATTAATGGCTAAGATGTGGAGTAAGCTCCACCATATATATATATATATATATATATATATATATATGAATGTTATATATATATATAGGGGAGGGATCTCCTTACTCCAAGAGTAAGTGGAAAAAACTTACTCCATATCTTAGTCATCCAATCTTGGAAAATCCAATGGTTGAGATGTACTCACCAATTTAAATCATTGGATTTCTTAAGAATGAATGATCATGATGTGAAGTATGTTTTTTCCACTTACTCTTCCACTTACTCCAAGAGTAAGTGGATCCCTCCCCATATATATATATATATATATATATTGCAACATATGCACGTGTATGGTGTGTGTGTTTGGTGGAAAAGTTTATGAGATTAAATAGTCATACTTCTTGTATACCCAAAAGTTTTGGAACATTTTATTGAAGGTTAAGTGTTGTTCTTCATTTCAGATTGCAAATTTTCTAATAGCTAATATTGGACAGAAATAACTTATTCCTGTCCCACTTTTTATTCTGGGCCAATCAAAATATTTTTTTGTTATTTTTTATTTTGTAGTAGCATTTTAATTGACATGAGACAGTGAATAGGACATCGTGTGAGACAAGTGATTTATGTTGAGAAAACAAGCTTTTCAGTGATTAGGTCGAGTTTAATTTATTTCAAAGGTCTTTCATTTTGCACATCATAGATATATAACTAAGTCTAATATTATTCTTCTAAATTATATGTTAACCTGAAATTAATAAACTGTTTAAATATCTAAGTCATGTTTATATATGAGTTTAAATATCAAAGTCCATATAAAATTGCATGTATAAATTAATAATAGTTGTGTCTTAGATCATTATGAATGAAATAATGAAGAAAATACATACCAGTGGATGTTATAACAGGTTTAATATTTGCATGTTTAGAAAGAGCTTCCATGCACTCTTCCTTTGTCATGTGAAATATCAAACACTTCTCGATCAAGTGTTGGACCTAATTATTTTTATACCAACATGAAACAAAATTAGTGAACTTATAAGAAAATGATATGTGAATATCATAATTTGGATATCATATACCAATAATTTTTTCCTCATATATTCTAAGAAATATGAATTTATAAAAGATAAAATTAAAAGAACTAAGAGATAGAGATGATCATATACATAATAAATTAAAATGTCAAAATTTTAGTCGATGGTTTATATAAAACGATGCATATCTTATTTCCTAGACAGATCTTCCTACATCTATATATATATATAAACGATGGTTTATAAAAATACGTAAGACAAACATTTCGAATTGTTGATTCAATGTGAGAGATGACTTAGAATTACCAATAGTTCATTATCTAATGGATTTTTCCGTTTAACCGAAATCCAAAATATATAAAACAAACTATATAGTTCTCTTACTTACCATATGAATGTAAGAGGCTGAAGAAGAAGAAGAATCTCCCATGATCCTAAAACTAGCTATGCTAGTTGCAATTAGTGAGTTAAAAAAATGTGACAAAAGATGACTATAAGAAAGGTGGAAATGTGATATTTAGAGGATCTTATGGAGAATGAAAAGAATAAAATAAAGGACAATATATAAGAGATAGAAGGGTGAGGTAGGACCAAAAGTCCCACGTGAGAGATAAATGATAATTGGTTGAGAAGAGATTAGAGGATATTGTAAATGCACTATTCCTTGTCTTAATGCTAATGCAACTAGATCAGCCCCCTCCACGTGATTTGTAGGACATACCCACATAAATTTCCTATAAACAAACAAACCTAGATCATTAACTTATCACACCACTTTACATAAAATTATCCAAATTATTGTGTGGTCCACAACACTTCTATACTCTTGATTTTGTAAATGTGTATATAAATTTAATTGAATAATGTATAGTTCATAGTGTGAATATGCCTCATATCATTAATCTTGGATCATACAATAATTTTTCTTATGTATTATAGTCATTTTGATTCCATTGAGTCGCTATTACTAAGTTACAATCTTTGAATCAATGACTATAAGTCTTTGAGGTCAAGGGTTCGAGTCGCGGAGGCTCCCTTTAGAGAGAATAAAATACAACAATAGTATTTAAGCTTAATATAGAAGTTGTGCACCAACCATACTAAGAGATTCATAGGTTCCAACATGAATATTTTGTAAATGCATAGCAATACCTTGCAATGAGGTGTGAAGAAGAATTACCTTGTAAATACATAGCATTACCTAGCAATATCCTAATCTCAAGAAAACCACCTTATCAAAGTAAACATAGGTTCCAATATGAAGTACTCATTTCATAAATTCATAATTTCTAATTAAGATGAGTATCATATATTTAATATAATTACATTGACTATTTATTTTGGGTTACAAAACAAATGATCTAATTTTAGACAATTCATAGGACTTCTAAAACTGATAACATATGAGTTTAATGAATGAATACCCAAACGATTGTCCTATAGAAAATAATGGAAACTCTTTGAGTTAGCGCGTAAGGAATGATTATGGTCATCAAGACACTAAATCACAAACAATTTTCACCTCTCCCCATCGAAGAGAAAATGAAGGTCCCAAAAGAAATTCAGGATTTGGTTGAGGAATACCATCATTTCAAAACTCTCTCCAAAGGTATACAAAATGAATAGACATGAGAAACATTAATTCATGTATGATTTTATATCCTTTTGTTTTATATTATGTATGAGAATCATGATATTCAAGATTCTAGGATTGATATTTGACAAATCATAAGAAAATTTTAACAAGTAGTGTTAGAGCATAGTTCTAATTTTTATGATTCTTCATAAAGAGTGTCTTTCCAAATTTTGTATGAACCCTAATTTTAATTTGAGAATTTTATGATTCCACTATAACAAATTCATGATCTTTTATTACTCCTAAAAAAAATCACATTACTAGATTAATGATTTGCCATATTCTTTATTTTACTCAATTTAAAATCATGGATTCAATGACCTTATATCTACAGTAACATGTCATGTATATTTTGCTAGATTGTTTTCATTTTGAGAATTACACTGTAAATTTATTTATTTATATAAATATTTTTGAGTGATTTTTTTGGGATGGTTTTCAATGAAGGTGTACATGTAATTATTTGTTTGCATATATTTGTATTCACATTAATTAGTGAATTCACTTTTTTTATCTTTTCGCTGCACTTGATCTTCCAATTTCGAGTGCACATAATGTGTATGTAGATGTATCCGTTTACTTTGGAATTATTTGATAATAATTTACATTTGTGTTTCTTTCTTCAATTTGGATCCAATTTACTTTCAATAACAAATTGCATTCATCTTTATGGGTTGATATATATATATATATATATATTTCAGATTTGTTAATTATTAAAGTGATTAAACATTAAGGTTTTAATTCCAAAATATATTTTTTAATGGACTCATATTATTCCCTCTGTCTAATAGTTATTTTTTAATTAGATGATGTCATATGTTGTCAAAGTAATCTCGTACTGTTGAAATTGGTTTGATTACATAGGTGATAACATGACATTATTTATGTGAATTTTGTTCGGCCCAAATTGACATATTTGTGATGATAAATATATAACAATTATAAAGTTATATTTTCCTATGAATAGTAGTCGGTCTAAAGAAAGACTATTGTTTGACAAAACTAATTGTTAATATTTGATCGTTACTTTGAGAGTATCAATTACAAATTAATTTATGTGTCCAAAGACTATAAATTGATATTATGCTAGATATCTTGTAATGAATCTATTATGTGAACATGTCTTACATGTCTTGTTTGGTAAAATGTGATCATGTTATAAATTCTTTGTTCTATGGATTCCGTGTCTTTTAATAGTGTTGCAAATATTACGGCTCAAAGTAACAATATCTCATTGTTGAATGAGACAAATTTTAAGGTCCGGAAGGAAGCCGTAGAAATTATTCTCGGGTGTGTAGATTTAGATTTGGTACTTCGTATGGAGAAATTCATTTCTACTCAGGAAAACCTCAATGAGGTTAAAATTAGGAAATGGAAACGTTCTAACCGAATGTGTCTAATGATCATGAAATGCTATATTCCAGAAGCGTTTCAGACTCTATTTCTGAGGGTCAAACTGCAAGGAAATTCCTTGAATAAATAGAACAATAATTTGCCAAAAATGAAAAGGCGGAGATGATTAGTCTTTTGGCTAAACTCATCTTCATGAAGTATAAATACAAAGGAAACATAAGGGAATACATTATGGAGATGTCTAATCTCACATCAAAACTCAAGTCACATATGTTAAAGCTTGATGATGACTTGTGCGTGCACTTGGTTTTAATCTCGCTTCCTGCATACTTTAGGCAATTCAAAGTGAGCTATAACACTCAGAATGACAAATGGTCCCTCAATCAGCTTATATCTCATTGTGGGCAAGAAGACGAGAGACTACAAAGAGATAAGACTGAAAGCTCTCACTTGGTTATGACCCCTCAGAATAATAATAAAAAGAACAATAAAGGTGCTGTGAGTGAGTTTTTTCAGCAAAAGAAACTAAAGAGTGGTGACAAATTTACCTGCTACTTCTATAAGAAGCAAGGACACATAAAGAAAGAGTGTCATAAATATGTCACATTGCGTGTTAAGAAAGGTAAATTTCTCACTCTAGATTGTTTTGAAATTAATTTAGCTTTTGTACGCAATGATACTTGGTGGGTGGATTCTGGTGCTACTATTCACATAAGTATCATTATGCAGGATTGCATGTGGAGCCAACAGCCAAGTGATGATGAAAGATTCATCTTTGTGGGCGATAACAAAAGGGTTGAAGTTGAGGCTATTGGAATGTTTATATAACATTTAAGAACTGATTTTTATTTGGATTTATTTGGCGTATGCCACCTATATGTTATAGAAGGAGGCCGAAAACTGGTGGGAATTCACTCGGCGTCAAATGGAGGCTGAAGGGCAAGTGATTCTCTAGTGTACATTCAGAGAGAAATTCCTTCGGAAGTATTTTCCTGCTGATCTGAGGAGTTAGAAAGAGATGGAGTTCTTGAGGTTGGAACAGGGTAACCTGTTGGTGGGAGAATATGCGACCAAATTTGAAGAATTGGCCCGATTTTTCCCGTACTCTGAATTGGAAGCGGACGGAAGGTCCAAGTGCTCGAAGTTTGAATCGGGTTTGAAGCTCAAGCTGAAAACGATGTTTAGGCATTAAGAGATCACTGATTTTTCTACATTGATCAACAAGTGGAGAATGGTGGAGGATGATATGAAGGCGGATGAAGTGATGGCGTCAAGATCACTTCCTCCCAAAAAATTTGGGCCTCAGAGGAACTTCTCGCATGAGAAAGGGAAGAGTAAGGTGTTTCAGGAGGAACGGAAACCTTACTCTCGTCCGACGGGTAGTCAATCTTATACTTCGCATGGGCCGAGGACTCATTCCAATGCCGGAGGGTCACGGTTGAACTCTCCATCCTTGTGCGGCAAGTGTGGCCGAACCCATGTCGGTGACTCGTGCCCCAGAATGACACTAACATGTTATCATTGCAAGGAGGTTGGGCATATCCAAAGACATTGTCCCAAGCTACCGCAGAGTGTGAATGCGGTAAGGGTTGAACGTCCTCGATCCAATGGCAGAGTATTCACCATGAGTGGTGCAGGGGCTTCGGGTGCAGATGTCCTGATAAAAGGTAATTGCATGGTGGTAGGTATTCCCCTTTTAGTGTTGTTTGATTCGGGAGCGACACACTCCTTTATATCTATTGAATGCATGGATAGACTGAAATTGCAAACTGAGTCATTGCCTTTCGACTTGGTCGTATCCACCCTAACTGATGTGCCTATGGTGGTGTCGACAGTGGTGTCTCGATGTCCGGTAGTGGTAAACGATATGACTTTTACCGTAGATTTAATCTGCTTACCACTATCCTAGTTGGATCTAATTTTGGGGATGGACTGGTTGTCGGTGAATCATGTAATGCTTAATTGTGCCGATCAGACCGTGGTATTTAGGAATCTGGATGAGGTTTCTGATGAGGTAAATGACATGAAGCCGTTATCGGCAAAGGAAGTCAGGACTTCCTATAAGGAGGGGGAGCCGTGCTTATGTTGTTGGCATCCTTGGAGGGTATTGAGAAACCTAAGGTTGAGGATATTCTGATAGTTCGTGAGTTTCCGGAAGTATTTCCTGGTGATATTCCGGAGTTATCTCCAGTAAGAGAAGTGGAATTCTCTATTGATTTGGTATCTGGAACAGGACCCATCTCTATAGCTCCTTATAGGATGGCACCGTTAGAATTGACTGAGTTGAAAAAGCAGGTTGAGGACTTATTGGCCAAGAAGTTTATTCGTCCTAGTGTCTCGCCATGGGGTGCGCCTGTGTTGTTAGTTAAGAAGAAGGATGGTAGTATGCGGTTGTGTACTGACTACCGGCAGTTGAACAAGGTCACTATTAAGAACAAGTATCCATTGCCTCGGATTGATGACTTGATGGATCAACTGAGAGGGGCGGTAGTGTTTTCAAAGATCGATCTTCGGTCGGGTTACCACAAACTTCGTGTGAAATCGGAAGACATTCCTAAGACTGCCTTTAGGACAAGGTATGGACATTTCGAATATTTGGTCATGCCTTTTGGCGTAACGAATGCCCCAACAATATTTACCGACTACATGAATCAGATTTTCTATCCGTATTTAGATTCATTCGTAGTGGTATTTATTGATGACATTCTGGTTTACTCCAAAATCCAGGAGGAACATGTAGAGCACCTGAGGATTGTTCTAGAACTCTTGAGTAAGAACCAGTTGTACGCGAAATTGTCTAAATGTGACTTCTGGTTGGAATCGGTGAACTTTCTCGGACATGTAATATCCAAGGAAAGGGTAGTTGTCGATCCTTCAAAGGTTGAAGCGGTTATGAAATGGGCAGTACCCAAGTCAGTTACTGAAATCCGGAGTTTTCTGGGTTTGGCTGGCTATTATCGGAAATTCATTGAAGGATTTTCGAAGTTGGCACTACCATTGACTAAGCTCACTAGGAAAGGAGAACCGTATGTGTGGACCCTTCATTGTGAAGAAAGCTTTCAGGAGTTGAAACGAAGGTTGACTACGGCACCAGTGTTGGTTTTTCCTTGTACCGCTAAGGATTTCAGTGTTTATTGTGATGCTTCCAAGCAAGGTTTGGGTTGTGTTCTGATGCAGGAAGGAAAATTTTTTGCCTATGCTTCTCGTCAGTTGAGAACGCACGAGCAAAACTACCCTACTCATGATTTAGAATTGGCTGCAGTGGTCTTTGCTTTAAAAATCTAGAGACATCATCTCTATGGCATAAGGTTTGTGGTGTAGAGTGACCACAAGAGTTTGAAATATATGTTTGATCAAAAGGAGCTAAATTTGAGGCAGAGGAGATGGATGGAGTTCCTAAAGGATTATGATTTTGGGTTGCAGTACCATCCGGGAAAGACCAATGTAGTGGCCGATGCGCTAAGTCGGAAATCTTTACAAATGTCAACTTTGATGGTTAGGGGAGAGAAACTGGTTGAAGAGTTCAGGGACATGAACTTGGATGTTCAGATAAAGCCTTATGATATGATTTTGGGAATGCTGAAGGTCACCAACGAATTGTTTGATCAAATCCGAGTAATGCAAGTTGAGGATATCGAGATAATGGAAAAACGAGATTTGATGCTAAGTGGCAAGGAAACTGATTTCACATCGGACCCTAGTGGGATGATGCGTTACAAAGGGAGGGTGTGTGTACCTCGTGATGAGGAATTACGGAAAAGTATTTTGGAGGAATCCCATAAGAGTAAGATGAGTTTTCACCCGATGACAACGAAAATGTACCAAGACTTGAAGAAGTTATTTTGGTGGTCTGGGTTGAAGAGAGATGTGGCTTCGTATGTCTCATGTTGTTTGGTATGTCAGAAAGCCAAGATTGAGCATCAGCAACCCGCGGGAGAGTTACAATCCCTAGAAATTCCCGTTTGGAAGTGGGACAGTATCTCCATGGATTTTGTGTCTGGTTTTCCTAAGACTCAGAAAGGATACGACTCGATATGGGTAATAGTGGATCGGTTAACTAAGTCTGCTCATTTCTTTCCAATGAACATGAGGTACTGCCTAGAGCGATTAGCGGAACTGTATATCCGGAAAAGTGTTCATTTGCATGGGATACCGTCGAGCATTGTGTCGGATAGGGATCCCCGTTTCACTTCAAACTTTTGGACTAGTTTGCAATCCGCTTTGGGAACTAAGTTGAAGCTGAGTTCAGCTTATCATCCACAAACGGACGGTCAATCGGAAAGGACAATACAGTCATTGGAGGATCTTTTGAGGGCTTCTGTCTTGGAACAACTAGGGAGTTGGGATGGCATGTTGCCGTTGATCGAATTTACCTGCAACAATAGCTTCCATTCAAGTATTGGGATGACACCTTATGAGGCCTTGTATGGTAGGAAATGCCGAACTCCAATGTGTTGGTTTGAAACTGGGGAGAACTTGATATTGGGGCCCGAACTGGTTCAAGAGACGACGGATAAGATCAAGAAAATCCAGGAGAATATGAGAATCGCCTAGAGTCGGCAGAAAAGCTATTACGATAAGAGGCGGAAACCTCTTGAGTTTAATGAGGGAGATCATGTTTTCATGAGAGTAGTCCCGACTACCAGAATTGGTAGAGTGTTGAAGTCTCGCAAGCTGACTCCGAGATGTATTGGATCGTATCAAGTATTGAAAAGGATTGCTTTGGACCGTAACAAGAGGTTTACCTCTTCTCAAGCTCTAAGATGATTCATAAGGCTCTTTGCTCTTGAAAAACTCTTCTTTCTCTCTTCTCTTCAAAGTTCTAATCCTAAAATGTGTTTGGGGTTTCTATTTTAAAGTGAAATCGTCGGGTTCTTGCTCAAGCGAGCCCATTCTCGCTCAGGCGAGGAAATCCCGCCTTTTTAAAATTTCAGATCTGATGCTCTCGCTCAAGCGAGGGATTTCTCGCTTAGGTGAGGCAGCTCTCGCTCAAGCGAGGATCTTACATTCTCGACAGGTCCTGAATGCCACTTTTCTCGCCCAAGAAAGACAACTCTCGCTCAGGCGAGACCACTCTCGCTCAAGCGAGGCAATTCTCGCTCAAGTGAGAATCCTTCAGTATAACCCAGGATTTCACCCTCCCAGGTGAGCCTCTCTCGCCCAGGCGACGATTCTCTCGCTCAAGCGAGACTCACAGGACTGATACTATAATTTAATGACTTTAAAATCTAGGGTGTTACAATGTAGCTAGGAATGACAAGCGACGATTCTCATTTTATGACATTTTAACTACTTAATCAACTCATATGAATGAATTCATACTAATACATGACTAAAACTTGTTTAATTGGTCAAGTCTTACTCTTAAAATGTTTTATAGGCTTAATTTAGATGAATAATTGTAAAAAGATAAGTTCCGAACAAAAACAAGAATTCAATCATGACTAGTCTGATTAAAATTGCGATAACTCATCCATTCATCGTTGGATCGAGTTGAGTTTTTCAAATGTTGTTCCTAATTGATGGATCTTCAACGTGAAATGTCGGATCGTCGAAATGAGCAAAACTCGTTGCGTTGAGCACAAACAGCAGTGAAAATCAATATTTGGCCACTATTTCATCTCCACTGAGCACACCCGCTTACGTTGAGTGCACCGAGGTAGCTGGAGGTGCGTTGAGCGCATATGACAACATCTGAATACTATTTAAGGACTTCCAACTTGAACCAACAAACACACTTTTTAATATTAATTTGTTATACTTCTTTTTTGAGTTTCTAGGGTAGTTTAGCTCATTTTAGTTATGAGATCAAGGTGTAAGTATTAGAGGAGTTAATCTATACTGAATTGTGTGTGGTTCTACTACCCCATTATCTATATTCTACTCACACCTTGTGAACATGAGTAGCTAAAACCCTTGTTGGGATTGAGTGTAGCTTGAGTTTGATGTATACACACTGATTCACCATTAATTCATGAAGTTTTGATTATATTTGAGTTTGATAGTTACCTTATGTTTTCTTTAAATTTGGTCGTCTTACTGCATGATTATTGAAAAATTTGATTAGTCTATTACTTGCATTATTCTGAACTTACATTACTCAAAATAGTGCATTTGCTACACATAGACTTATATTATTTGTCATTATATGCATTTCACTTTTTGGTATCTAGGCATAAAATTAATATTGTGATTTTATAACTCTCAAACTCAATAGTATGTGTTATCTGACATAGAGATGCACTTAGGTTCATAAAACTGGAATTTTATCATTGTAGTTATTAGACATGGATCTACTTTTGATAAGTTGCTAGTATAGACCAAGACATTGATGACTAGTACATTTGAGATGTTACACATTAACTCAACTTGCATACATGAATTACTAGACATAAAGACATAATTTTGTAAGTCATATTTATTAATCTTATGAATTGAAGTTGCTAGAGATAAGTCTTTATTGTATAAGTTGCTAAATTGACTAAGACATTAACTTTTAACAATTTTGAGGTCATTGTATGGAATAATCATTACTGGGTGAATTTGCTTTAAAAATTAGGTGTGCACATATATTAAGTGTAAAGTTCAATCCCAACTCACTTTATCATTGTATTACAATTCAGATTTATTGTGACACCAAACATACAACCCTTTTAATCATAACTTAAAACAATAAATTTTAGTTGAAAGTCTAGTATCTAACAAGTCTTTGTGGATACGACAACTTATACTTGTTTACGACACTGACATAATATTTATACTCCTATTTGTCAGTTGGTCAGCAGACACCTGCTCACCAAATGCAAATATTTGAGAAGATAAATACATTGTCATTGATGAAAAAGAAACATATAACAAAAGTAAATCCACTTGGGTGGGGTACTCCAAGAGTCCACATCTTAGTCATCAATTCTAGGAAAATCCAATGATTTAGATATACCCACTAATTCAAACCATTAGATTTCCCTAGAATTGAAGGTTAAGATGTGGAAAAACTTACTTTTGGAGTCAATGGATCCCTCCACAATCCACTTTCATATTTGTTTATTAAGTTTCTAGCCAGTTCATCACTTCATCCATTGATATTGAAAATATGAGCTTATTATGCTTACAAGGCATACCTCTAACAAATTTGATCCATAATAAATGAACTTTCTAGTGGAAACTAGATAAAGGAGACAACAATTGTTTATGATCACATTCAACAAGTTGAATGAAATTAACCTGTTGTGTTAGTAGCTAGAGATCTAATCTTCAAACAATCAACAGTTCCTTTCAAACATTATCAGAGTATGTCAGCAAACATTTTCTGTAAACTAAACAAAGCAATAGTTGATGAAAATCAAGGTCGGCATCTCCGATATCACCTGTGGCTGTGGCTGGATGGTCACCGGATTGAGGACTAGCCAGCTAAATGCCGGTTGGGGTGTCCGGGGCATCACCGACATGTGGGCTTCCACCTGCATCATAGATAAGAAAGTGTTCCAAGGAGTGTAATAAATAAAGAGTACATATAACACAAAATCAAGTAGCACTTTCCTTTTCTTTATTTCTTGGATACAAATGAAATACAACAATTTGAACCTCTATCACCTAAATCCTAATTCAAACTCTTCAACCTCTCAAAAATAGACTCAAAATCAAGCTATACATGACTCAAAAATAGACTCAAAACCTGTATATAAATGCTATAGCCGCACTCATAACTACACTTTTCATAAACTCTCCAAGCTAATCATCTCATTCGCAAGCTCCTCTATTAACATCTTAACTATCTCCTTAACGATAACTAAAATATCTTCACGTAGTTCTGTCCACGTAATTTCCCCGTCAACCATCTTGTCTGCTGAATCCTTACTAGCTTCCTTTTCTTGGGCAACAAGCAAGGCCCATATCTCGGAAATCATGTTCTGCCTTGGTTCCGGATTCAACCTTTTAGACACGGGCTTTCTACATGTCGGGATATATGAACACGGCTTTAGAATCTCTAACAACACTAAATTAATGCGATCGAAGAGATGCCGCCTTTCAGATCTCTTCCAAAGTTGCTGCTCACCAAACTTCCTTTCCAGGATTTCAAAGATGGAAAGGCTAATAGGGCATTCTGCAGAGTGCCATGTAGAAAAATGCGTAAACAGACCCCTATTAGAAATACCTGCCTCGGTTAAGACCGCAACAACATAGGAGATATCCCTACTTTCTTCGGCTCTAAATAATCCTTGCTTCTCTTTGAAGTCACCTACAGATTTATCCCCACAGTCTACATCACTTGAAACATTCAAATCAAATCCTTCGTCATCCACTTCCGGTGAATCTGAAATCAAGAAAACGAGGATGCATTTGTAAGTACTAACAAGACAAGAGGAGGAAAACTAGGAAATGAAACAATAATTTCAACCAAATTATAGAAAAATTTTCAACATGCTCATTACATACCATATCCACCATCTCGAACAACCTTCAAGCATTCAGAGCTTGATGATATGTCTTCTCTAAATGCTACATCCAGAACTGAAACTGGACTAGGTTCACACTCCTCCTCAAAGCTACCATGGGAATCTGGCTCACTCCAAGAGTAAAATGAAGCAGAATCTTCAAATTCTGATGTATCCTGTAATTTAAGAACAATACAATGCAGCAGCATGACTTCAGCAATAGTACATAACGACGGACCTTAATATTGCTGAAATAACATTAACCACAGAAAAAACATAATATTAAAACCTTTTTTCTATCAAGATCGGCGTGATAACTAGAATTCCAGAAAACAGATTTTAACCAAATTCCTCTTAATCAGGACAACCATGCATCAATAAGCACTAAGCAATGAGTCTAAGCTATTCATATTACCACATATTAAGAGTGATGAGTTTAACCATGTCTCTAGAAATTTTACATGGTTAAACTCATTCATTCAATCCATCAAAAAACATAAGATATAGGATTTGCTCAATTTATTGTTCCTAGAAGACTCAAAATGCTGAAAAGCATGCACAAGGCTACCACTGTTGCATGCACCAACCCTTACTATTAGAATTTTTTAATGATTTTCAACTGTCGAATAATGTCATAACAACTTATTGAGAAACTGTGAACAATACTACTAATTCTGAGACAGAGAAATAATACCTTTTGTATTGAAGCATGCAAACCATGATTCTGAAAATCACTGTCTTTTGATTCAGTTTGCGGCTTACTTGGGTGAATATGTGATCTGCCAAGAACCTCAATCTTTGCATCAGACACCGAGCAATCAACTGATAAATTAGGAGATGTGCTATTTTGCGTAGACATATTACTGTCTTCGTGCTTATAGTTCTTCATTTCATCATCCATTAAGCATGTCCCGTGCAAGGCCCGATTATCTATGAAGTTAGGAGAAGGCTCAGACCTTGACAATTGTAGAAGCATAGGTTTCTGATCAGACAAATCATTCCCGTAACATCTCTTTTTCAACTTATGCAGCCCAATACAATTCTCTTCCATACGATTTTCTTCGAAACAATCGCTCCTGTTGATATTTTGATACTTCGACTTCAAGGTTGGGTAATTTACAGATGCATTCTTCCTCAAACCCCAATATTTCTGAAACAAGTTATCATTAGTCATGGTTCCGTGATTATCAGCAACCTTAGATCTAATGTTCCTTCCAATTTTATCATTGCTATAACCACTTTGGTAACTAAAATTTCTTGCTCCATTTCCATGTTCAGAAATCAAAGGCAATTGGTGATAGGTACTGCCATGACAATGTAGAACAGAAGAACCATTAGAATATAAGAATGCGGAATTGCATTGGATCTCATTAACTGAAACATTTGAAGCAGGCTTCAGCATATCAAAACTATTGGCAGACGCTTCATTCCTTCCGAAAAATGAACTTGAAGCATTATCTAAAACTTTGTTTGTGACGTTTTCAGTTCGTGTAGAAACATTCTCTGAAACTTTACTAAAAGACTTAGAACTTTCGGTATGAAAATCCATGTGATAGGAAGTCCTCTTCCTATCTTTTATTTCAGGATATGCTCTCTTGATTTTAGGACAAAACATATCTTCGAGAAGCCCATCAGCGAAACGAGAATTTTTGCAAGAACCATGAAATGAAGAATATTTTAAACCATTTCCTCTCTGCTCAGCCATCTTCCATGAATTCACACTTTTTTCATAATTGAATGAACTAATGGCATCAGCCGAAGTTTCAGGCTTCCCGTTATCTGACAAGTAAGAAGCATCATCCAATATCATTCGCTGCACACCTTTTTCTTTCCCGTTTCCCTTTGACGGGTTATGGTGCTCATCTCTCCTTATTGTTTTCACCACTTTTAAATCATCCACGGATTCTTCCTTTTCACCAGTACTCGTTGTAAAAGAATCGTGCTGGCCAGATGAACGCTTCTTTCTAACACCGATAGAGGCAACTTTCTGATGGTATTTCTCAGAGAGAACTTTTTGCGTATTTCTAACATGATGCCGGGGACGCACATCGTCAAGACCCATCAATCGCAAAATTATACTCGGTGTTTCATGTTTGGACTCCATATAGAAATAATTATTCTGCAAGATTAAATTCAGATTCTATAACTCAAGCACGCCCTATAAAATCAATAAAACTGCCTGCAACGAATCAAACAACTATTACTACGAATTAAAGGTGACGAATACATACTTAAAAGGATATAACAGAAAAAGGAAGTAAAAAGAAAGAACGAAGTTAGAATTGAAAAAAGAAAAAGGGAAAAGGAAAAATAATCAATGCAAATCCAATTTCAACAAAAAAAATAGAATGCCATCAAGGAAACATCATACCCTGAACCATATTCATCATTAGAACCTTCCAGAGAAATGCGTATTGCATATCATTGAAAAACAGAAACGTTGTAGATTAATTTAAACAAGAAGCATCTCATAAAAGTTGAAAATAGAAGTTAACCTTTCATATTTAGTATCAAAGGATTTTTATATGAACTGTGGTAATCAATAGCCAGCAAAAGAAACAAGTGCAAAGTGCTTAGGTAAACATCATTTGATTATTTGGCAAAAGAAGAAAGAAAAAAAAATACCAAAACATGAAATAATGAGATTCCCAACATAAGCTAACAAGGAGACAAAATCATTCTGATCCCAATATAAACAAATTATTAAAAACAAAAACCACAAGCAAAAGCAAGATCTCAATAAAATCATGATTTTGTGAAAATCTAAAGTCAAACAAAAAAAAGAAAGACAAAGATCATCATCAAGAAGAAGAAACTCATAAACCTTGTAGTCTATACAAAAATAAAGAAAAAGGGGTTAAAGAAAGAACCTTCTCTTACAATTGTCTGCAAAAGTGTGACTTTTTTGGATTATGAGTGATACCCATAATCCAAAATCTCCATTGCATGCAAAAAACCAATCAAAGTCTTTACCTTTTGCCAAAAAACAATTTGGGTAATGAAAATATTGACTTGTTGCAACCAAAATATTCATTTTTTAATTTTTTTTAAGGAAAATGAAACACTGGAAAAGAAACATCAATCAGGTCAAGATGGATGTGGATTTTTACTCAGATGAACACACATATGTTAAAATTGATCGGAAAATTCGTTTGGGTTTGAATCAATTAAACGAATGAATAAAAAAGAATGGTAATGATTGATACAAAAATGAAATAATTGTGATGAAGTGGGTTAGTGCTTTTATTTTATTTTTACTAGTTTTACTTGCACCATAAGGAACAACATTTATTAATGAAAGTATAAGTTAAAATTATAAATTTCCTTAAATAAATATGAGAAGAAGATAACATTTGTACTATAATTATTAATGATTATTTAGTAAAAGATAGATGTAAGAGAATATACTGTTATTTAAATGTAATACTAAAAGGAAATATATATCTTAGTGTAATTCTTCTACACATATTATGGTTATATGTATTATACTTTCTTAATTAATGATTAACTTTGAAGTGATATATATTACCATTAAAATGTAAGAACAAAACCCCAAATGCATTATCTTAGGATGGGGTTTGATCATATAGGAATAAATATATTTTATAATATGTCCATCAAAAACTATCATGTTAGTATGTTACTTCCAATAGGGTAGTGATTTACTGATTTTTCTCTTAGCTAATTTATATGTTTCATTTAATTCAAAATATTATTTAAGGACTATATTATGTTAGATTTTCATCATATATAAGTTAAATAGGCTAAGTTCATACCCAAATAAATTTGTTGACAAGTTTATAACTAATATATTAAATTTACATATTAATTATTAATTATAATTATAATGGTGAATTGCACTAACCTCTTTAGAAATTTGTAAAAAATACACTGAGAAACCTTTAGTTTGCACCCACCACACATAGAGTAAACCAATATTAGACTTACGAATCAGACTCTTCTCTAGTCATAGAGAAAAAAATACTATGAAATAATAAAGAAAAAATTACATACAATGATACTTGTATTCTCTTATTTATAATGAAAAGATATTTTTACCCTTAAAACTAAAAGAAAAAACATTATCATCTCCGATTTAGGAGAGCAGAATAACTCTAGACTCAGATTAGATAACATTTTGAATTCAAAAAACCTTGTTACTTCTCGAAAATCTTACTTGATGTCATTGCAATGGACCCAATATCCACTTTTGTTTGTAACCTTCTTCCTTGAACACCAATATGAGACCTTCATCAACCTTGTGAATCACCAAATATGTATTTAAATTATCATTTTGTTTTAGGTTTTTGATTTCTAGGGTTATGGGTTATTGTTGTACATATATACCCATATTTTGGTAGATGTAATAAACTTTAGTTATGTAGAGAATTAACTCATTTATATACTATTGTAATTACTCTTCACTTTGAACACTTTATAGTAATAAAAAATGAAGAGGGGATGTGATTTTTAAAAATGGTAAAATAATGAAAATAATTTATATTCATTGAGTCAATGTTGTTTCCTATTGAAATTAGTGCAACAAAAGAAAGGAATAAATTAATTACATTATAGCAAACTTTATATTCCATCATGAAATCTGATATTTGAAACAGAAGTAGGCTTTATTAATCCCCCAATGATTTTCTATAATTTTAATTTCAAGAGATAGAGATTGCTCAAGAAGAAAATACTATTAAAAGTTTAGATATTTCATCAATAAATATAATTTATGATATAAGATTATGATGTCATGCAATTTATGTAATCAATCTTAACTAATAAAATATGGTTTGATTGTTGTTTTATTTTTTCATGATAATATACTCTTAATTATTAAATTATAGACAAATATAGTAGTCTTTCTTAACATCAATATCAATAAATATATATCCAATAAAAGAGTAATTGTCTTAAAAAAAATTTGACATACGGATTTTCTGACTATTCATTCTTCAAATAGAATATATTTTTCATAACAATAAGGTATTGGTCTATCAGTGTAAAGTCCTACTAGATCTCAGATAAATAAATAATAATAATGTTCCATTCCGATAAATAACACTTATTTAAAAAAAAGATTATATATTTGAAGGAAAATAATTATTTATACATGAAGGATATTAAATAAAATTTGTTAGTTGAATGCTATTTATTCAGTACTCATGCTTATTTAAACATATTTTATTATTCAGTGTTTGGAATAACAATGCTTATTTAACCTTTTGTTTAATAATAATGCTTATTTTGGAGAAAAAAACATACTACTACAGGGTTTCTAGTCAACGGATACCAGTGAGTTAATGATTGTATTGACTAATTCGGTCTACATTAATTTTTTTTTAAATATTAGTTAGTATTATTTGATAATTTTATATTTTAAATTTAAAAATATTAATCACATTAATAGGGAAGGTTTTATTTCAACAAAACGTCACAAATAATTTAAAAATATTATCAAATCATATAGATTTTATGATTTAACCACAACAAAAATGCATAAGTAAGTTCAAAAATTAATGTTTTATTACAACATAAGCTAATAAATGATAAATATAACTACAAATAAGTTAAAAATATAAATTGTGTATTAGTGTAAGTTAAAAACTTAGTAAAAAAATTGATTGACTCATCTAGTCTAATGACTAATCAGTTGAGTTATCGATTATAGGCTAAAATTGACTAAATCAGATGATCCTGATTTTAACGTAAGATCAATTTGATGAGCGACATAAACCAATCAATGTCGAATTCGCAATGGAACCAGCTGACCAAGCCAATTTTTATAACACTCAATTTTATTTGAGAGTTTTTTATAAAGTTTTATAGAGTACTTTTGGATTAAATATATTTTAGCGAAACTGGAGTAAGGAATTACAAGGTTTATTTTCATTCTCTCTCTTCTACTCTATTTTTATATAGGATATATTTAGATTATATTCTAAAATTATTATTGATACTTGTCTATACAATTTCTTATATACAGATATCGTAAACATTGTCAAATATATTATCTTAAATTAAAGTTATGACCATGAATAGTGAGACTGGGATATTGCGTGATATTATTTGTGATTAATAAAATATATATTAAATTACTCATTTGGTAGTTGGTTTAATAGTTAGACAATACATTAAAAACACACACCTTTGTCTACTTTTAGTTTTCAAAGTTTGACTTTATCTACTACTAACATGTTGACATGAACTATTGTGTTTATCAACTTATTTTTCTATTGTTTGTAATATGTATTCTACATATAATAAATGTCTAATGTAGTAAATTGTGTTAGATATTATAATTTGCAGTTAAATATATTTGATTGAGTAATTGTTCAATCTTAATGAACTAATTAATTGGAGAGAAAATGATGAGAGAGAACACGAGAGAAACATTTTAAGAGTTTTGGGTAGAGGTTACAATAAGAGCTTAATTGAAATTAGAAAATATGTTATTGAGTTATATGGGTTTTTTGGTAGAAATTGGAAGATAGTGAAGGCAAAAGTACGAAGGTCATACACGTGTATCCACACCGAGATAAATCTTTGTTGTATCAACACTTGATCCGTAGAACAAATTTAGTCAATTTGTACTCTAAAATAATAAACCAAAAGAAGAAGAACAATTCTTTTTTTTCTCTACATACTATCCAATAGACTTTTTGCACAATCCTATTTAGGTAGGTTATGGTTTTGTGGCATTTATTTCCAAAATAAAATAATCACAAAATCTCATATTGATTCTATCACATAGTAATCACTACTTTATTTTTTCCTTTTTAGTTTTGTTATTTTTATTTTTCAAACGTTTAAATCAATCGTTGATCTTATCAGAATTATTAATTTAAACATACATTTGAAAATATATTAATTAAGTCTCACTTAATTATATTACAGATAACTGAATAATATCATTTGTATTTTTGGTGCTAGTATAAAATATAATAACATTTCACTTAAAATAAAACTTATTAAATTAAACTATTTAATTTAATTCATAACATTTTCCCGTCCAACAAACATAGAACACTCGTTAGTGTGTGACCCCGTAAGTTCATTACTAATCCAATAGTAAATTAACTCATTAATATACTAATCAAGGTTAGCGTCTAACAACACTCCTTAACGACCAGATAGAAATAAAGTAACATCTTTTACCTTTAGAACCATTAGAAGATTAATATCATATTTCCTTCCATATTTACAACTCTATGTTAACTCTAGAATATGATATGTTTGTCTCAAATTCCATTAAGTTATCGCATAGTGAATGACTTAAGAAACTCATTTCTTCATTCATTCAATTCCCCTTGGCAAAAGTCTTTATTTATATAGAGCTCAAACTCATTATCATGAGTTGTGAAATCTTTCTTGATTAATCATTAATCCTACAAGAATTTGATTATACTCAATAATCATTCAACTAACATCATAAGACATAAGGTGTCCGATATCAAAATATAACAAATAACTTGTTAATTACTATGATAATAAGTCTAAGAAAAAAAAATATTTCTTCATAAGAATTTCCTATTGACAATTCAACGGTAATATATTAACCATTGGAAATTCTCCTTTGAGTCAGTTCAATGGTCATATCTCTATATGCATCATTTATATGTGTAATTTAATAAATGAGATCTATTAATCTTTATCTACTAAAGACTACTACATATATTGATATATCTCGATTAATAATATTCTAAGCTTAATAATCCTATGATCAAGAACAATTTATATTAAAATTATAAAAGATTTATTTCTCATTTATAATCTCTATTATAATAATAACTTTATAATTTTAATCAATGATATTTCATATTAATTATTTCAACAAACAATGAATATGATAACAAGATAATAATAAATACAACTTTATTATTATAAACATGACAGAATGGTTATTGGGCATACCTTATATCCTAACAGAATTCATCAATTATATATATCTCATGTAAATATCCATTTGGGTGAATACTCAATTCACCCAACAATAATACACTTACAAATGATGTTCGTTGCTTCTCATTTTCATTCAACATCTCAAATTTATTCCTCATTTTCACTTTGCTTTTTTATTAAATTGAGATCAATAATATGATATGTGAATATTATTAATATTAAAAGTTTGTTTTTAAGTACATAACATATATAAATATTTGCTAAAAACTTTACACGTAAAACCTTAAACGTTGCAGGCTTGTAGAGTATCGAAAAAAATTCAAAAGTTCAAAAACCATCCCATTTTAAAAAAAAAAAATTCAAAAATATATATTTGAAAGTGAGTTAAAAAAAAGCAATTTTAAAAAATGCTTTATTGAAATAATAGATTTTAAATGAATGATTTTCTTCAAAACTTGTAAACATCTAATTTTATCTGAGACAAAAAAACTTAACTAAATTGTCAATAATTATTACAAATAATTGTGCAAATATCTCTTAAAAATGAAAACCACAAAAATAATTTTAATTGAGCACTTCGTGGATTCATTATTAGGGAAATTCAACCTCAAATTAGTTTTCCCCAAATTTCATTTTTCCCTCATAAAATAAAAGTAAAAAATGTGTTAGAAAAGTGTAGTAGGTAATTATTGGTCCGATAATGGCAAAAAAAACATTCATTTTCTGTTTTTTTGGTTTTTAATCAATTTTAAAAGGATTTTAAGTTACATAATCATCACTTATTAGTCTAATTATGGAAGGATTCCAATTTATAAAAAATAAGATCCCAAAATACATTCAACTTTAATTTTGTTTTCTAATTAATTAAAAAATAAAAATTGAGCATGAAATATATTTTTGTGATTTTATAAAATTCAAAAAATTGCATTTACCTATTCTTAGGTAGTGCAATAATTTTGGGATTTTTGTAAAGTCAATATAGAGTTTGAACCCAAAAAGAGAAATTAGCTACTTATAATTTTTATAGAGTCAAAATAGTTATTTTATCAATTAAGGGTATTATAATAATTTTTTGGCCCAATAAAATTTATTAGGCTATTTTCTGAAGAAAAATGACATTTTTTAAGGCGTATGGAGACCAAAAAAATATCTCATTTGGATTTTTAAATTAAAGGGAAAATTAAATTCAAATTTTTAATTAAAAAATGACATTAATTTTAAAATTGAATGACGTTATTTTTTAAAATACATGCCTAACTTTTTATATAAATAAGAGAGTAGGCACATGGAGAATCTCAATCCAAAAATTACCCAAAAATATTGTGTACCTGACATTTGCTTCTTTCTTCCTTTCATTATGTGAACAATAAATTTATAAGGGTTTTTGTTTTTCAATCCAAAAAATAGAAGAAAAAACAAAAATAAAAAGAAAATACACTAAAAAAACATGGCTCGGGAGTCTAGCCAACAAATTACACCTCTTATATACATTGGGGAAGGATCGAGAGGTGAACCTCACTATCCGACCATTCAGTTATTCAAACTAAGATCCTAAGTCACGAGATTAGTCTTGGTTTCTCGAGGATTTCTGGAATTCACCTTGGGTTGCTACGAAACAATTGGATAGAAATATATAGGTAAAAGATTCAATTGATAACGTACCACAAGAGTAGGTTTGACTTCAATTGAGTACACGTGTCAAAGCTCGAGTTAATTATAAACTAATTTATATAATTAAAGGAATTTTTCAATCGTCGTGGGATCGATATTTTATTACTTGACAATGAAATCGTGCAATTGCGATTTAGCCTACCAAAAGACATTCCATTCATGAAGAACTCCTATCAAAGGGAATTTTTTGTGACTATTCATGTCAAAATCCTTTTAGATTAAAGCCTACAAGGATAATTTAAATATAAGGATAACTTTCACTATCTCACACTGGAGCAGTTTTTTGGGTTGATCTTGTTTTTCTCCTATAGGAAAGTTTCACGAAGACAAAAAACTGGGCAATTTTTCCTATGGATATTCAAAAAGAGATAGACAAAAAAAACAAAAACAAGAAGAATGATAGATCGAAAACTCGCAGTAACGACCTAAGAAAATGAGAGCAATGCTAAGTCAAAAACTTACAAAGATAACTTAGTATCATGACAAAAGATATAATTCTCTATAGATACCTTCATCACGTATTCTGAAAAAAATTAGGGAAAGCTAAATAAACACCCTTATGTAGATATCCATCATAGTTTAAGCAAACTAGGGCAATTAACTCTAAAGAAAATCGATGTAAAATAAAAAATGAGTTAGCGATTACTAATACCAATTACTTTTATTTAATAGTTAATAATTATAAATTTATCAAAGATAAAGAATGAGTTAGAGATGTAAAAGACCTATTTCATCTACTTTACTTTTGTTTTAAAATAGGAAAAGATGCATAGACAAACCCCAAAGTTTATGTTTTTGTAATCTTAGAACTCTTTTTTCCTAATTACTCTTAAACTTTATCTCTCAGTGAAATTAGTCGTCCCAACATAAAAGTAATGTTAAACTAATAATAGGTCAATAAGAAAATAATTGTTATGAGAATCGAATTCACTATTAAAATATAAATTGATTGAGAAGATAATAAATGAATATCAAAGTTAAAATAAAATTGCAATAATATTAGTATACAAATTACAAAGAAATGAAAATTAAATAATATTGATGTTGGGATTAAAATAATGTATAAGTGAAATTTTTCTATATTATCAATATGCATTGTAATAGTTCAAGTTAAATGTATAATTGAAAAGAAAAAATAATTCATGGAGGGGATATATCCCATTGATAGGGTAATTAACTGTTTAGAGAAAAGTATATATATATATATATATATATATATATATATAATATAATAATAATAATAGTGTAAGAGCTTAAGCTGTCACTTCATATTTTATTATATTTTCAATTATTATTGATTCTTAAATAAAAATAAATAATAAATAATATATTTATTGTATATAAATATTTACAGTGTATATATATTAATTACTACTATTCAAACTCCTACCATAAGAAACAATTTATATATATTTATTAAGAAATGAGTAGGAATCCAAGAGTAAGTTTTTAAAAATTCTAAGGAAATCCAATGGTTTAGATCTACTCACTAATTAAAACTATTTGATTTCCCTATCTTGAAATTGCTATCTTATTAGAATTTTATACCATAATATTATTTATAAAAAAACCATTTTCAATTTAAAATAGTGGTCTCTAAAAAGAGTTGAACCCTAGAAAACGAACCACTTCTCTCGTTTCAATTTCATTTTGCCCTAAAACCCTTCCACCGCCCACAACCACCGTTTCGTCGCCGTCTGCTACCGAAGGTAACACTAACACACTTTTCTATTACTATCTCTTTCTTTCTCTCTTCCAATTTCAAAAAATCGCTTTTTTGTTGTGGAATGTTTAATTTTCAATTAATTTGAACTTCTGATTCTCGGTGCTCATACTCAATGAAAGATTTAACATTTCAGCAATTCCTTTATAGGACATGTTTGGAAGCTGTGATAGTGAACATAACAAATGTGTATAAGAAATAATAAGGGAGATTGTTGTTTAGGGTTAGTTTAAAGTTAAAACTTAAAACCAAACAAGTTTGAGAATTAAATTTCCCTTTGCTTTTGTTAAGTTCCACCCAAACCTAAGTTACATGTTATGCGGCTCGGTATCGTTACCGGTATCGGTTCTGATACGCGGTAACCACTTGTTTGTCACTTTTTATGTTATTATTACAATAACAAAACTCGGTATGTGGTACACGGTACGCAGCATTTCTTATGCGGTGCGGAAGGTAAGTGAGTGAACCATGCAAGCGTGGTCCAAACATAGCTTTAAAATGTGAACCTATTTTTTTGTTAAGCGATTGAGTTGGTGGTATTCACAGCTATATCAGAATGAGATCTTTTGTTTATAATGTTCGCAGTGGCAGTTAGAAGGAGAATAGAGAAGGCTACACTATCTTCTTCTCTTACTCACCATGAAGCTAGTCAGGTATATCGTGTCTCTTATATTATTTTGTTTAATTATTATTATTAGCATTATTAATGTTCTTTTTTGTTTCTATACTAGTATGTTTTTGTTTATTTTGTGGGCTAAGATCTTAATATCGGTACAACTCGAGCAGGTTTTTAATGAAGTTGAACAATGAAACTGTATCAATTGAGCTCAAGAATGGTACAATTGTTCATGGCACCATTACAGGTTTTGTTACTTAACTTCCCATCTCACTTTTTTCATAGCATTGCTAAATTGTATCTTACTGAACTTTCTCATACTCCTTAACTCAACCCCACAGTGGAAGTTTAGAGTTTACTCTTATTCTCAACTCATCAACTTAGAGTATATCATATTTAAAAAAACAGACATCGAGATCAGGATTAATAATTACCCATTAAAATTCTAACCATTCCTTTGTCCTTCATCACTACTGTTACAATATTTTTTTGGATGGTTAACGATAATTTTTTGACTAAAGTAGATGTAATTATACTAAAATAGGAAAATTTAATACTCGTAAGAGTAGGAAGATGTTTTTTGTTTGGAACTTGAGTGTAAGACAATTGGAAGGTGATCGGAATACACTTATTCAAAAGTGTTTATACAGCCTTGCATTGCACTACATTTCCCTTTCTTCTTGTGAAATTGGCGTAAATGATAGAGAAAATCATAAGAGGTGTTCCTTGGTCTGTTATGAATGAACATGGAAGAGATCACCTAAGTAAAAATCATATGTGATCATAGTTTTTGATGATAAACCCAGAGATCTGTGCAACTCATATGATTTGTTAGATGCAGTGTTGCCAAATGGTGGCCATGACTGAAAGCAGTGGCAGTTCCAGGTAGAACGCCACTCGCCATTTGGAAAAACCCGCTAAATGGTGACATCCGCCATTTGTTGATTTTGGGCCGCCATGGTGGTATGATGGTGGTGGTAATGGCAGGCATAATACTGCTAGTGGTCCCTTTTGGTTAAAATTTGGGGTTTTGCCTAACTTAGAAGTTTGGTTCTGAAATTTCAATAATATAATTTGATCAAGACCAGCCGCCAGGAGGGAAACAATCCTCTCCCTGAGGCTTCCAGTCACCTCTATCACCTCTCTTCTAAGCATAGTTTTCATACAAGAAACTTCTCTTTCTTGTCAGGGTCTGTATTTTCTTTAAATTTCCACTTCTGGAGGAGCTTGCATGATAATGAAATTACTGAACTAAGTCCCTGACTCCCTTTTCCCTAATGATTTTTACTTTAGTCCATCATTCCAGTAATCTTTTCCCTAATCCAGATAGGACAGTTTTTATTTTGTTCATGTAGTTATGACTGTTTTAGAAGATAAAATCCCCTGCCCTCTAAGATATGCCATCCTCTATGCTAATCTATCTCATCGCTGTGAGTTTTTAAAGCCTTTAAATACTCACAATTCAAGAATTGTATGTCAGTAGAGTCGAGAAAGAACAGAGCCAATTTCATAGTGACTTATAGTAAATTTCCAAAAGTTGCCAGTAACACTTATAAGTTATTACATTAGAAAAGCATGATTGGTATCATCTAAAATTCATTCATATTATTTGATAGGAAAAGAAAATAATAAACAATGAATCCCTAAATTGAGTAATAACAGCCCAACACAATCAGTGTAAAATACAAATGAGGTTTCAACTTCCCCTTAGTATGATTATATTCAGTGTATGAGTCCCTTAAACTAAATCAGGCACAACTTTCTACTTAAATACATAAGTTACTGAATAATAGTAGCATCTTGCTCTTGCCCAATATTGCTGCTTTGAGTCAAGATATTTCAGCATACTGATCCTGGTTTTTTTTGCCACAGGTGTTGATATCAGTATGAACACACACTTGAAAACAGTTAAACTAACTCTGAAAGGGAAAAATCCAGTGACTCTGGATCATCTCAGTGTAAGGGGTAACAACATCCGTTACTACATTCTTCCTGACAGCTTGAACCTTGAGACTTTGCTTGTTGAAGAGACACCTAGGGTCAAGCCCAAGAAAGCAACTGCTGGTACTATATATAGTTTGAATGCGCATATTTTAATTCAGTCTTTTAGTTCATTCAATTGTTTTGTAGTGATTTTTTGGTTTTAATTAAATATATTTTGATTGTATCTCCAGGGAAGGCTTTGGGACGAGGCCGTGGGCGTGGCCGCGGGCGTGGTCGTGGTCGTGGCCGCTAAGTTGCTCTTTTCATAAATGTGTGGCATGTGGTTATAAGCTATGTAGGAAGAGTGTCTGAGTATTTTAAGGAACATCTGAGAAGTATTATTAATTATTCCTGCTATATTCCTGCAAGCTCTTTCAAGTTTTAGTATATTACATCCTGTATGCAGAAACTGATTAAAACCCGAATCATCTTTTGCCTTATAATTAATGAGCAGTATGCGAATTTCCCGTGACTTAGTGATGATGATGATGTGTAATGAGTTTGAACTAGATAACATTTTTCTGATGATGCAGATTCTGATATTTGTTTTCATGCATGCATGTCATTGCTTATAATGTTCTGTTTTTTATTGTTTTCATTGTGTTATGTTGTGTGTGTATATGTGTTTGTGATTGTTTTTTATGCACTTGTTATTGGAATATTTGGAACAAGGTTAAAGGATACAAATTTGGTGGGGTTTTTTTTAGAGAAAAGGGAGTTCCAAGTTTGTTTATTTTCACACTGGAATGATGTGATTTTTACATGTCAATTACCTATAATTTGGAAGAAAAATCTGAAGAATGTTAGATAGATATAAGATTATAAATATTTCTACTTCAGAAACATCTTATATAAAATAGGCATTATTATAATATTTATTTTTATTACATCTCAATTTACTTAAATTAATTTATTAAAATTGTTATAAAGGGTATGAACATATTACTCTATATTAAATTTGGCATAACTTTACCTAAGATGATGACCATAAAGATAGTAAATTAGATACTAGGTGAGGCTTTAGACAAAACATATGGTGAGACAAGTGTTTAAGATAGTTAATGTGAAAAGTTATGTTATAAAGTTTGATCATTGTGTAAAATAATGAAAGTGAGAGACAATCTAAGGTAGTTAAGAGTGAGAAATGGATGAATATGGATTTGGATGCTAATGGATGGATCAATTCATATTATTCATTTAAACAAAATTTAAATTTATCCGATTCATCTATATCTAAACTTAATGATTGAATTTTAATCTATCCATGACTCCATTTTCATGTATTTGGATTGAATGTATATTCGTTTTGTTTGAATTTTTTTATTAGAACTAAAAACATTATTGAAGAAAATTATTATTTTAAAAACTAGTATCTCAATAAAATATCTTTTAAAATCACATTTTAAGAAATCACTTTTAAAATCATTAAAAAAACACTTAAAATTTTATTTTTTGGCAATATTCTATAAGCATGCGACGTTTAAGGTTCAATGTTTAAAGTTTTTAACAAATACTTATAGAATGTAATATAGATGTACTATCATAAAACTATTTTTCAGAAGTTTTTTAATGATGAAGATGATTCTTTTCTTTTATGATACACTAAACACGAAAAAGTAGGATGGACATTATACATTGTATCATAGAATTTGAGAGTTGGAGTGAAATAAGCTTTTAAAAAATAGAGAATGACAAAGTAGTAAGACAATATAACATACCTATCACGCTTCAAAGGTTCTTGGAGAGCATTATATTAATTGAGTCATAAAGTTGTTTAATGAGATTATGAGATTTAAGAAGATGTATAATCAGTGGATGAAAAATATTTTGCTCTCCATTTATAAGAATAATGAAAAGATACAAAATTGTGCAAACTATAAATGGGATTAAGCTCTTAAGTCATACTATGAAGTTATGTAAGAGGATAAACGAGCGGGGTTGAGACAAAACACACGTATTAGTGAAAAGAAATCTAGTTTTATTTCTGCGAGTTCAATCATTGAGGCTATATAAATGTTACATCAATTTGATGGAGAGATGCTAAAGGACTTGAGCATGACTTGTAAATTTACGAATGACTAAATGTACAATTAAATAAGAGTAAATTATATCAACATTCTTGCAGTTTAACTTAATTGCACTCATTACTTTTTTGTTTAAAATACTACATTCATCTCATCTGCAATGATAATCAATATAATGTATGTATATCAGTTAAGATAATTTGTATAAGTATATAAATAATTTGTATAATTTCACTAAAACACATGAAAGAGAAAATAAAAAAAGTTGAACTTAATTCTAGAAAATACACAAATTAATACTCACATTGGATATGCGGGGAGGAATGATAGACTTTATAAGTGGAAAAGACCCATGAAACTAATGTCAGGTTTTAGGTAACATTGGAACTCCCCGGTGGTTGAAGGCTCATTGGTTGCAATCTGATCCAACACTAATTTTATTTGTGGTATCGTAATTGTTCCTCCTAGTAAATATCATTTTCATGATTTTAATTTCTATTTACCATGAGGTCTAACTATACTCAACCATTAGTCTAACTTGTAGAAAAAATGATATTTAAGATGTTTTTTACAACACTTGGTTATTTTACTTTATAATAATGGACATAACTAACCATCTACTTAGCCATAAAAAATAGAGCACTCATGGCACTCATGTTTTGCACACATTCATCTTCTATGTTCATATAAAGGGTAGCAAATAAAATGAACAAAAACAAAATTCAAGAGTTGCTTTCCTCAAAATTGCCAAAGAAAACTTATTTACCCATCTCATCAAGAGTGGATATTTGTGACACACAAATGTGAAGTCATGGGAGGACCATTGGATACATGCTAAAAGAGAGCTAAAAGATTCTCTTTGTGGATGTCAAAAAAGAATATTACTTTCTTTCGGTTTAACTAAGAGTATTCTCTCACCCTATGAATAAGAAACTAATCTCTTTCGGAGTGTGTGAATATCTCTCCCAACAAGTGTCACTCACATGAATAGAACATTTGATCTTTTGGTCTCTTTGACTTGTTGGTAGAATATTACTTTATGTTCAAGCTAAAGCATCTATATTTTTTCAACAACAAAAATTACATGTAAATTTTTGATTTTTAGAACAATTTATGTAGCCCCATAGCCATAACTATTCTATGCTAACATTACTTCTTGAAGCCAAACAAATTAGAAGGAAAAGAGACCCTATGAAATTGTTAACTCCATGAGAAAGAATATAAGGTAAACAAGAAAAGCATGTTCAATAATGAAAAGCTTGGTGTACAAGTGAAGTTTAACATTGTTTAGAAGCTTATCCTATGTTGTCAAACTAGCTTCCTTGTACACCAAATCCTTGGAACATCCTATGTTTATATTTAATAGCCATTTTCTCAATACATTGAAAATCATATATTCTTTGCAAAAACTCAACAATGGGTAATTTTCATACCAAATGTGCAGAGAATGTCTTGATGAAAAAGCAAGCTCTTCCCATTGAAACCATATTCAAGCTTCCTGTTGCAACACCTATTTGGCCTCCAGGTATTGATCATGTGATCATCATTTTCTCTCCTGCTTGTTGTCTTCACTAATTTTCACCATTAAATTGGTGAAGAGTTTATACTTCGGTTATGTAGAAAACAAATTATTTATACAACATAAAAGGAAAACAAATGCAGAAAAGAAAAAACTCCTCTTTGAATAACATAATGAACATCACATAATTGATCATGGATAGAATGATAAAATATTCCTAACAGTCATTTTGATACTTTATTGTCTAATGAATATGAAAATAACAACTTCTGAGTCACGTTAATTAACATATACAAGAAAAATTTAGGAAAATATGATATTTCTATAAACTCTTTTTAACTTGTTTCAATAAGTTTGCAAGTGAAGCTAAGCAAAATCATCAATCATCTTTTTTATAGCTTATAAAAATAAATTTTTGATTAAACTGCTTACCAGACACCTCATAAACTTATGCTGGTCATGAACTGTTTCATGAAGGTGATGGTTTTGCAAGTGGAATCATTGATCTGGGTGGGCTTCAAGTGTTTCAAATCTCAAATTTCAACAAAGTTTGGGCCACCTATCAAGGTGGTTCAGACAATCAAGGTGCCACAGTGTTTGAACCAAAAGGAATTCCTCAAGGATTCTGCATGTTGGGTAGTTATATCCAACCCAACAACAAGCCTCTTTTTGGATGGGTTCTTGTGGCAAAAGATGTGTCTTCAAGTACTACGAATGGCACTTTGAAGAAACCTATTGATTACACACTTGTATGGAGTACTGCATCTATGATGATTAACCAAGATAGCCCTGCTTATTTTTGGTTACCAACAGCACCTGATGGCTATAAAGCTGTAGGACATGTTGTCACCACCACACAAGATAAGCCTTCCCTTGAGAGAATCAGGTGCAGGGATAGATCTAGAAAGGGGCAAGCATCCTTGTTATTATATCTTATGAAATTAGTTATGAAAAAATACATTACAAAAATATTTACATATATGTTAGATATTTAAGAGGGTGAGTTCAGTGCAACGGTAAGGTTGTTATTTATCGACCATGTGGTTATGAGTTCAAATCTTGGAAACAACCTCTCCACTTGTAGGGGTAAGGGCTACGTACATCTAGCCTCCTCAAACCCCACTAAGTGAGAGTAGGAATGGCAACGGGGAGGGTCGGGTTTGGGTTTGTGCTTACCCAACCCGAACCCAAAATCCAAAACCCGAACCCGAATTAAGCGGAGTTGAAAACAATGATATCATTCCCGAACCCATAGGGTTTCGGGTAACCGGAACCCGATGAAAACCCGTCCGAAACATATATTTTTATATATATGTCAAATTTCTACATATATAGCTTTCATATATGTATTGATGTGCAATTTTATAATTTTACATATATTAATCAGGTTCGGGGTAGAATATCAACTGTACCAAACCCGAACCCGAAAGTTGAACTCGGGTAAAACCCGAATCCAATCACATTGGGTTTTCCCCGTTAAATTTGGGTTGGGTTCGGGCGGGTACCTGCGGGTTCGGTTTTCATTGTCATTCCTAAGTGAGAACCACGTGCAGTGAGCCACCCGGTTTTTATATCAGATATTTGACTCCTCTATTTGAATTGCTTGATCAGGTGTGTCAGATTAGACTTAACTGACCAGTGCCAGACATATTCATGGATTTGGGGACAAGGAAAGAGCAATGACCCCAACGGTTTCAATGTCTATGATGTAAGACCCACCAACAAAGGAACTCATGATCCTGGTGTCAGTGTAGGCACATTTGTTGCACAAAATAGTGGGACAACTAACCCTCTATCTATTGCATGTTTGAAAAATACCAATGCTAACTCAAAATCAATGCCTAATCTACAACAAGTTGAGGCTATAGTAAAAGCTTACTCTCCATCTATGTACTTGCACCCTAATGAAAAATATCTTCCTTCCTCAATCAATTGGTTTTTCTCCAATGGGGCACTACTATATAAGAAAGGGGAAGAGTCAAAACCTATCCCAATTGCACCTAATGGCATTAACCTACCTCAGGGTGGCAACAATGATGGTGCTTATTGGCTTGACCTGCCTGCAGATGAAGCCAACAAAGATAGGGTCAAGAAAGGAGATTTGTCAAATTCTAAATCTTACATACATGTAAAGCCAATGCTTGGAGGAACCTTCACAGACATTGTCATGTGGGTATTCTATCCATTTAATGGACCTGCAAGAGCAAAAGTAGAGTTCATAAATCTTAATTTGGGGAAGATAGGTGAACATGTTGGGGATTGGGAACATGTAACATTAAGGGTGAGTAACTTAAATGGACAACTATGTAAGGTGTATTTCTCACAACATAGTAAAGGTGCATGGGTTGAAGCTTCTCAGCTTGAGTTCCAAAATGGCAACAACAAACCTGTGATTTATTCTTCCTTGCATGGCCATGCATGTTACCCTCATGCAGGACTTGATCTGCAAGGGAAAGATGGCATAGGTATAAGGAATGACAGTGCTAAGAGTAATGTGGTCATGGATATGGGAGCATTTGAATTGGTATCTGCAGAGTATTTGGAGTCTGAAGTTATTGAGCCACCTTGGTTGAATTATTTCAAGGAATGGGGTCCAAAAATTGAATATAATATAGATTATGAGTTGAAGAAAGTGGAGAAGATATTACCTGGGAAGCTAAAAAGAATATTGGAAAAGATTGTGAAGGGTTTACCAAGTGAAGTGTTGGGAGAGGAAGGACCCCTGGGTCCAAAGTTGAAGAATAACTGGATTGGAGATGAAGTTTAATTTTAAACCAGATTTATAAAAGTGCATCCATGTAAACAAAATATTTTAGGACATGATTGCACCATACCAGTTATAGGATTGCTACACCACTCAACAAGAGATGTTCTAGTCATCAACTTTAGCTACCATCCAAGACCATGAGAGAAATATGCCTATATTCTTGAATTTACCATGGAGTCTTACATTCTTGAGAACAAGGACATTGAACACAGAATCATAGCCCTTTAGGAAATTTACTGTTAGCATGGAACTCCTTAATAAAAGCACAAATTTCTTACTTCATAATAAGCCATAAAAAGTGGGAGACACTTCAAATCAGCTAATGTTTGTTTTGGAGTATATAAACAATAAAATTGATCTTATGCTCACAACAAAAACAGAAGCCCGGTGCACTAAGCTCTCACCTAATGAGGTTTGGAAAGATAAATATACACAACTTTACACCCTTAAGCGAAGAGGTTATTTCTAGGATTTAAACTCATGATCTCCAAATCACAAGGCATCGAAACCTACTGTTGCATCGAGACTCACCCTATGTTGAAACTTAAAGAGCTAATAATTTTCCCAATAAAATTAACTTCCACATCCAGAATTCTCTTATTGATCAAACTATGTTAAATTAAATTTCTGCTCATTTAAAAGAAACTTAAAAACCGATGAAATTTGATTTTCTACAAACAAAATAAGCAAACAAAATGGATCTTAGGCATGGATTGAAAAGCAAATGATATAATGATATACCACCTATGACTTGAGTTTGTTTAGTAGTACTAGTAGCAGGGAGCAACCCAGCTTTGACAAAACTTGTAAAGAAAAACTAATTACATAAATTGTTAGTTCAAAAGAAGCCTTCACTCATCTGCAATATGCATATCACACTTGCGAGCTAAACGACGGGCAGTTCCATCAGTCACAATGTCTTCTATCATCTTGAACTTTTTGTAATGCACTTTAAGAATCTCAGTTTGCTGCTGCGCAAGATTTTCTTCTTCTTGAATTTGCAGCTAAAAAAACAAAACATACTTATAATTATGTTAAAAAGCCACAGGTTTGGGCATCGTTCCGACACCATCTAATGGACGACTTGATGGTCCTATACAAATGAAAATGCCTCCAATGTGAATGGTGAGGGGTTTAGATAGTTTGCAAAAGGTCATATGTTTAAATCTCCATGCTAACATCATAAATTAGTAACAAAAAAGCAGTGTGTTCTTCAGCCATAAAAAGAAAGGATGTCCTTTCATTTCAGTTTCTGCATATATCTGATGTTATGTGTTCATTATTTAAGACAATGTCGAAGAGTAAATGTATCGAATACGTGAAGGAAATTGAAGTATCGATGCATCATAGACTCTTACCATCCCCAAATTATCTCTGTTTCTAATTGTACCTGAAATGTTCTGTTATATGAATTTTACCATAACTTCCCTTGAGGTCATCAGCATAATTGATAATCGTAGTATGCTATTGCTAACAGCCAATGAACTGATAAGAATCATATGTTACTGCACGTTGTACAATGTCCACTGGCAGCTCCGACAAATTTGCTAGTAATTTTCATTCTCTTAGAGTAATACTTGGAAATGGTTGTGCTAGCATCTAGTCCTATAGGTTTCCTCTGCCAACTACAGAAATTATTCGGATAGAGTAGTAATAAGAGCTATAAAATTAATTGATCACTAGGAATGAACTTACTTTGTACATGAATGCAATTTCCGCAGCATGTTTGCATGTAAGACGCTTTAGTTCCTCCCCGGCCTCAAAATCAGGGTCACTTGGATCCAACCAAGTGCACTGTATCTTTCTTTCAGGCTCTATTGGCCGATCATCGAACATTTTCTCAACAGAAGGATGGGCCCTTACAGGCCGTGGCATCCCAGACATCATGAAAGGATACTGCTTTATCATCGATATAACTTCATTGGCCTTCTTGGCAGAATCCAATTCCACCAATGCACACTGTGGCAGATTGCTTGGTCCAATGTAGTTGGGAATGAACTTGACACTTTTTACAATTGCAAACTGGTCAAGGGCAGATCTCAACACAGATTCAGTGACCTGTGGTGACAGGTTATCAAAGTACATTGTTCTTCCCACCTTCTCTTTAAATGCAGCATACTTTTCCGGAGTTGACCCCATGTAACAAAGCTAAGAATAACACATTTCTAAAGTTAGGGGAATAGGCAATTTAATAGCTATAATAAGACCCACAAATCAGAACAGCTCAAAGTTCTTCAAAGAGATAATTAATTGCAATGTATAAGCATTTTTAAGGCATAAGGGTGTTACCAACTTCTATCCTACCATCATCTTACTGAAACGCAATATAGATCAAAATTAATCCACCATAGCTGTATGTAGAGAATGTAAGAACATGCCATTGTTTTCCTATAGGGTATATTTGCGAGTTGAGTTTTGGAGGGAAAGGAAGTGAAATGGAAGGTTTTGGAACCATCTAACAGTGTATTTCATGGCTCTCAAGCCTTCCATTCCCCTTCAAAACTCAACTCGCAAACAAACCTTTAGTGCTTAAAAGTAGAATGAAAGCCTATTTAAAGGCTTACTTTAAAATAAAGCCTTTAAGTAGGTCATCAAAATCTAATGAAATAATGATCAAGGGATTACAAATATAGCTAACAAAACATAAAGTGGCTCCTAAAAATACTGAGAGCAATGGAAAACTAATCAAGTAATCATATCTATTATCTAACATAATTAAATGCCTAACCGATAATTTCAAACAAACGATGCATCCTAAAGTGACTGTCTTAGCTAGTTTTGATTCTTACGTGCACTGGGCCGTCCTTTTTGTTTTGGTTCTTACGTTTAAACATAAGATGCAAAACTACTTGCAAAACTGAAATATTTTTCAGGATAAATTTCACCATCCTTTATGAGCCAAAGAATTATTCTCTCAAAAAAAGTACAGGCTATAGAGATGATGAAATTTCCTACACCTTTTCTTTTTTAGCCCTATAGAGAACCTCCAAAACTTATTCTCCGGGAAAGTATACCATCCCTTCAAAAGGAAAAAAAATGAAAACCTCACATCTTGCATAACACTACAAGTGTTTTAAATTGCACTTCACAACCACAATATTGGAAGTCTCCACAATCGCAGCCAGTGATTTAAATTGCGGACCGCATCACATGATGCGGCTGCAATATTGCGGTTGTGGGGGTCACCTCAATTGTTTCATACCGCAATTGCAGTGTGACTCCGCTTACAATGATAGGCCGCATCGGGCCGCATCGGACCGCATCAGGCCACGTCGGATTCAAAAATATTGTTTTAATCACAAAATAATTCTCAACACAACAGCCGCAATCCGCATCGTGACGGCTGCAATAAACACAACTATTACCACAATCGCAACCATAACTGCACATTAAAATACTGATTGTAGCTGCATTTTCTCGCAATTTTCGCAATTGTGGTAAATGCAACACAACCGCAACCACAATCACAAATTAGAACGATGCATAACAGTAAGTTGGCAATTAGCAGAACATACATCAAATGAAGAAATAGTTAAAACTCAGAGAGGACATAATAACATATCATTAAAGTTAAAAAAGTATATAATCTCATCATCAACCAGAATAACGTTGTGGCAATAGAATTATCTCAATAAAACCCAATTAAGTGATTAAGTGCCTTGTTTGGCTTGGCTTTTACAAAAAAAGCTAAAATTCAGCTTTGGTTGAGAAGCTATATTTTATCAGCTTCTCAGAAATCAATTTTACCAAAATCTGAAGGGTTATATCTATTATTTTCTTAATTTCTATAACAGCATCAAATATTAGATGAAGAAACTTAATCATTTCTATTATGTTGAATTCTTTTTTATTTATTTTATTTTTACAATCTGTCATCTCAATACAAATTTTAAAAAAAATTCACCCAACAACTAAATAATAATAAATAATGACACATGTCTTTTTTTGTTTTTGTTTTTAGAAATATTTTTAGACGAATTTGTATGAATAGACAATAATACATTGTTATATTAATTTTTTGGAAGGACTTTGAAGGGTGAAATTGTATTTTACAAATACAATAGTTCCCATTCACTTTCTTATCTAATTAGGAGAGAAACAAAAAGTGGTGAGACCATCTGGATGATTATCTCTCTTCTCATTTTCTACTCTCAACCAATGAGGAGAAAAAAACGAATTCTCTCATTTTCCTATTTTATTTCCTCTCAAAATCATACCAAACAAATGAGATTATTGAAGGTGGTATTCGGTAGTTTAGGAAGGTTAAATCTTGTTTTTCCGAAAGACAAATTGGTAATCATGAAATCCTTATCAGATAGGAAAACAAAACCATAACTATAGCCTAGTCGAGCCCCAATTTTTGAGTTAATATCAGTTACATGACTTAAGAAGAGAGAAGAGAAATTATACTCTCGTGATTTGGAGTTGCCAACATGTTTTTGTAGTCAAAACATATACAATCGGCTTTATGCACAGTTTTATAGTGTATTATTTTTTAAATTAGATATATAGAGTTGGAAGTCAATTACGTTTTTGCACATTGCCTGCCTGTACTAGAAAATATCTCGTTAGTTGTGTGGACAAATTTATACCATAAAGTTTAAAGAACCAAAATATATTTTTTATTTTATTTTTTGTCTACGATACTTGACCCAATCAAACTATTAGTTTTGATATCGTTTGTAAGGAATTTGAGGGAGCCAAAATTAGGAAGATCTACAAACAATGGATCAAAGAATAATGAAGAACTATAATAACCGGATGAGGCACCATATTCAAGTCTAAATGACAAACTAAGATAGAATGAATTAATTTTCTGCAAAATTTGTAGATTTTTGCTTATCTTAAATATGTAACAACCATATTATGCAAAAAAAGATTTAACAAGAAAAAGTCAAATGCAACATGAATAAAAAGTGTATGAAAAGAGAAAATCACATGGGATATATGTTGGTTCATGTTGAGTCTTACGTTTAGTCTTGTTGAAACCACAAAATACTTTCCCTATACTTTGAGTTTAATCTTACAAATCTAACATTAAGATTTCTCTCAAGATTCTCACTCATAACCTCAAATAAAGAAGCAAACCACTTCCCTTGTTTTTACACTTTATTCTCACAACACCCTTTTGGTGATTTCACTTTCAATAAAGAAATGAGAATTTTAGCAATGGCTTAGGATTGTTAATACCCTCAATCAAATGGCAAGAAGGTAATTGTCTATATCACTTTATTCCCTTCAATTATATCAACAATAGGCCAAAGTACATGTTGTAGTGTTGATAGTAATGAGTATATATATGTTTCCTTTAGACTCCATTGATGAGCTATGTGGAGGAGTTCCACTAAGCTATTGTGCATTCTTCTCCATCTCTTTTCCCTTTGGATCTTGGTCTAACTCAAACACCCATGCCACAAAATAGTGTCTTCATTGCATGGCACATGCAACAACTACTAATGCTGAATATTACCACACCACTTTTCTCCATTTGATCCTAACCCTAATGTCTAATAGCTCCATCATCATTAAAGACATATTGAAGAAAAGGATGAAAACAAATGAAAATGTGTTAGTGATATGTTGTGAAAAATAGTGAAGAGAATGGATCATTTTATAAGGGTTACTTGCTAGGAAATGTGGGAGAAAGATAAGGATACAACAAAGGTGGGACCCTAAGGTTGTGTGTCTAGATGTTTCAGATTCAGGAAAATTGTTGGAAGATTATGTGTCTCAATATTTAGTATTATATTATGTCTTAATTCAATCAAAAAAATAACAATTAATTAAAAAAAATCATAAAATAGATTGTTTTTATTAGTTAGTTGAATATGATTGACTTGGGACATAGAGACATGATTTTGTTGGACATGTGATCTTTGTTTGTACAATGTGAATGAAAATATACTAATACTGTAAATTTTAAATTTATTTGGAAAAAAATTATAAATCTTAAAATCTACTTTTACACCTCACATTTATATTATATGCATAACTCTTCCGTAGTACTAGAGAGTACGGATTCTCTCTCCTAAATGTATCATGTCTCTCTATTTTCATCCAATAAAATTATACTAAATAATATAAAATATTATTTTATATTTTGTAACTTTTTTATCTCAATTAAATGACATTTTTCATTAGCTCAAGACACCATTAAGACACTAAATGGGGAAAACAAATCTTCATAGAGAGTATTAGAGCATATGCATCTATATTATCTATTTTAATAATGCATGCAGCATTCTTCATAATAATGTTTTATGAGGATAGCCCATGTTGAAGAAGATAAATGTATATAAGTGGAAGATTCTAGGATTTGAATCGTGTAATCTCCTTATTGATCACTAAACAATAATCTTATCATTACATCAAACACGAATTCAATTTAGTCATATTTTATGCCTAGCAAACATCAATCAAATATAGGATTGTAATTTATTCAGATATAATATTTTCAAGAATGACATTGTTGGTATACCAATTACCAAATCTATAAGTTGACAACAAAGAAACAATTAAAAACAATTCAATAACTTTTTTTAGTTATACAATGATCAATGTATTATGATATACATGAACTTATAATGGTTAAGGTGTTGTTCCTGAACTCCATAAAGATTACTTGTCCCAGAAAATTTATGTTTTTATGTCCCAAGTCAATCATATTGTACCAAATAATGAAAAAAAATAATTTTTTATTTTTTTAATTTTCATATTAATTACGTGACAGCTTTTTAGTGTATCAGAACACATTGGGACACCATTTTTAGACATATGATCTTCATTCATGTTCGTTACCTCCATGTACCTATAATACCTTGCATAGATATTTGTGTAACAGTGAAAAAGCTAGAACAAAAAAGTTATTTTACATAGCAAAAAAGAGTGACAAGAAGCAGATTTGTGACGTGTGAACCTGTACTGAGATGTTTCTCCAATTGTAGGAATGAGAGGAAGAAAGACCAATAAAAGTCACAATAAAATATATAGAATAATAATATATTCTCTTATAAAATTAACCTTCAAATACTCGTACATTATGATAAATTGATATATGTCACTTCTAGATAAATAATATAAAGAAAATACTAACTTTTTTAAACATATATTAGTTTTTTAATGGTGTGTACAAGAATTTAAAGGAGAATGTATCTTTTTTTCTTCTTCAAAAACATGAAAAGAAGATTCAAAGTATTCTTCAACATTACATACAGTACTCCTTCAGACCCATATGTTCATCTTCGGGGATGGCAACGGGTCGGGTGGTACGGGTAGTACATGCCCATACCCATATATGCATTATTTACAGGTACATGTGCAGGCCACGGTTATCTCCCCTAAATCTTATCATGAAATAATAATAAAATAAACAAATATAATATTAAAATAATAATAATTAAGTATAAATTATTTAATTAAAATATATAGTGAGTACTCATAGCGCGGTTATCATGATATATGTTCTCACACATGAGTCATTTTTATAGGTATCTATTGTGGGTATTTTGACGGGTACCTACAAGTCAAGTATTTTTGTCATCCCTATAGTCATATTTATACTTTTCATTTTGCATTTTCTCCATTTCCAAATCCTAGTTTTAAAAATGTTTGCAGTCAAACATCCAACTTATCATGATTACAATAATATTGGAAAACTGGTAAACCAATCTTGTGATAGAATTATTCAATCACTCATACATTAATATTCATAAATATTCGATGTGGTTTTGCTTAATAAAACAATGAAATTGACTCATAATTAATATGAGGCGACTTTGATTCTTGTATATTAAACTCTTGTAACATATTTTGTAAATACTGTTGTGAATTCCAGTTATTTATTTATTTATGTTTTGAGCCTTTTTTTAGTGTGACAATTACTTGTATTTGATCTTTGTAATTTAAACTATAGACTTATTAGATGTTTGGGAATTTTGATTTTTGAATAGAATATGAAATATAGATTTTAAATTTCAATTTTGCTTATTTGAAATTTTGCAATTTTGAATTTTGATATTTGCTTATTTCAATATAGAGATATAATAATTAGTATGAGTTTATTAGTCAACATGAGTTGAATTGACTAACATGTAATTGCTTAGATTCATAGGATTTGTTATGATTTGTTTTAAGCCTAAGGAACTCAAAAGTGAATTTAATAAGAGTTAATTACACTTGCATTGAAATTACATAAATCACTCCTTTATTTTTTACCCCTACACAAAACATTTCGTTTTTTACATATATTATACAAATTATCCTTGCACGTGAAATAAGTGTGATTTTTTACATAAAAAAATGATAAAGGTAATGAAGTTAATGAAAATATAGTATAGTGTGAAAACATGTTCAAATAGTATATGAGTCAACACATTTTCATTATTTTTTGTTCGTTGTAATATCGTATAAGAGTGATTTAAATAATATATCCTTATAATTATTTATGCATTTTGTAATGAACCAAAAATAATGAAAATATATTGACTTGTATACTATTTTGACTTGTCTCTATAATATATCATATTTTGTTTAACATCATTACACTTATCATCATTTTTATGTAAAAAATCACACTTATTTCATATACAACAGTAGTCTATGTAATATATATACAAAATCAGGATTTTTATAAGGGTAAAAATGGAGGGTGGTCTGTGTAACTTTACTAAAACACAAGGGGTGTCAGTGTAATTTACTCTAAAAATAATATATATATATATATACTTTTTTTTAATGCAAAATATTGTCTTAAAACTTCTTAAACTTTAGCACAACCGAAAAGTAACAAAAAAACTACTTTATATAAGAAATCAACAAATAAATTAATAGTTTAATATAGAAAGGATATGCAGCATAGAAGTATGTTTAGGGTTTAATCACTTGTGAGTCAACCCTCTCTTGAGCAATTGGTCCGGAATATGTTTTTGTTATTCATTGGTATTTAATTATGGGTAGGGATCTACTTACTCTAAGAGTAAGTAGAAAAACACTTATTCCACATCATGATCATTCATTATTGAGAAATCCAATGGTTTGAATTGGTGAGTACATCTAAACCATTGAATTTTTTAAGATTGAATGACTAAGATGAAGAGTAAGTGTTTTTTGGAGTAAGTAGATCTCTCCCCTTTAATTATTATGCATTTGGTTCTTGATAGTTACTTTAATGTTACCTCGTTGTCTGTTATTTTTAATAGAATCTCAATGTTGCTTTTGATGAATTTTAAGGAAGTCATAGAGATAATTTTTTAGTGTATGAATTTAGGTTTGATATTTCGGATAGAGAAATTAATTCTTACCGAGGATAAAAACAATGAGGTTAAGATTAAGAAGTTATAATACTCTAATCTAATGAATGTTCCTAATGATCATGAAGTATCATATTCTAAAATTGTTAAGGCTTTATTTTTTAAGGTTAAATTGCAAGGGAGTTCTTTAAAATAAAAAACATATTAAGCGCCCTTTACAAAAAAAAATGAAAAGGTGAAGATGAGTAACCTGTTGGCTAAACTCATCTTCATGAAGTATAAAGTCAAATAGAGTATATGGTAGTACATTATGTAGATGTCTAATCTTGCGGCAAAACTCTAGTCACTCAAATTAGAGCTTGGTGAAAACTTTTGCATGCACATAGTTTTGATCTCAGGACCTACACCTTTTGGTCAATTCAGTGTGAGTGATACATTCAGAAGGACAAATAGCCCTTTGTGTGTAGTTGGAAGTAAAGGTGTCAAAATGGGCTACCCGTGCGGGTTTGGGCTAGCCCGCATCGGGTTCGGGCTAAAAAGTCCTGATACAATTTATGTATATGAAAATGTAGCCCAAACCCGCCCTAAGCGGGTTTCGGGTTGTGGCGGGTCGGCCCACATAATATTAAAAAAAATTAAGGTATTTAATATATTTAATATATATATATATATAACATTTGATATTAATGCATAACTTTTTTAGCACAATTGTTATACTCAATACAACCAAACTTATAGATATAATGTCATGTGTTTAAGTTAAGACGTGATGTCAAATCTACGTATATGATTCATAACATAACTCATTTATTAAATATCTTATTTTTATTAGACTCTCAACCTCTAACACAATATAATTTGTAATTTCACTTCAATATAATAAATAGATATGCTAACAGATAATATCACTTTAGTTTGTAGTAATGATAGTATAAACTCAAATTCAGAATGAAGTCTATGTGTCATATTATAATCACCATCATAATAATTCGTTACTTTGTTATAGATATCTTTTGTATATTCTTTACCAACATTTTCACTGTGAACTGTTATGTTAAATTTGGTTGTGTGAAATTCTCTATGGTAAACAATTAAGTTGTGATTCGTTGTAAAAGTTATTTTCTTTATTATGTTTTGTTGTATAAGTTAAATCTAATTGAGTATACAATTAGGAAAATAAAAATGGAATCTATATGGTTTAATGTTCTCATTTAATTTGACACATTATTTTGCTAATGTGCTTAAAAGGATATTAAGCAAAATAAGAAAAATAATATAATGTTTAACATGATAACATTATTGTAATTTATAAATATTTATGTTATAGACATTACTCTATTTTTTATTCAAAGTTCATAACACAATATTTATCATATATTATCTATTTTTTATTATAAGTTATTTTGTAAAATAATTTTCAATTTAAGCTTATTATCAAGCCAAATGTCAAATAAATAAAAAACCGGGTAGCCCGAGCCCGATTTTAATATAGTCCGGCCGGGCCGGGCTAAAAAGTCCGGATTCACTAAAAAGTGTCAAATATGATACCCAAGCCCTACAAAACTACGAGTTGTGGCCGGCCGGCCCGCACATGCCCGCCCATTTTGACAGCTCTAGTTGGAAGATAGATTACAGAGATATAAGACTGAACGTGTTCATGACATCTTAGAATAAGAAAAGACAGAATAATAAAATTGCCACTCGACAATCCTCTAAACGAAATAAACAAACGAATAATGATAAATAGACATGTCAAAACGGGCTACCCGGACGGGTTTGGGCTAGCCCGCTTTTGATTCGGGCTAAAACGGTTTGGGTTAAAAAGCCCGATTATATTTTATGTTGCTAAAAATGAGGCCCAAACCCGCCCAAAGCGGGCCGCGGGACGGGTCGGCCCAAATTATTTATATTTAAAATTTAAATAATATTTTAGAACCTATTTATTATTTACACACACGAAAATATAATAAAGTAAACAATTGTGATACTTTTCTTCTAGATTTATCATAGCTACTTACTCTTTATCCAAAGGCCACCAAATTTTAATTGTGCGGCCAATTAGTTCTTCAGCATCACTATCATCTTCCTTTTATGTGCACTATATATCAAACTATTATCCAAGGGACTTGTTGGAACACAAACATTGCACCACATAGAGTTCGTTTTTGTGTGCTTGAGGGAAAGTGAAAGATCCACAACACTGATTATAAAAGTTGTACACAGATTTACCTTAACTAGCCCTCCAATGCTTTTTCTTTTCACTTTTTTAGCAGACGTTGTGGACAACTTGAAATTGCCAATTTGAGTCTTATCAATTGGCTTTAAATTAGAATGGGGTAGGAAATTGAAAAGCCTATGGAGATGGGAAATTAAAAAGCCAAAGGAGATGGAAGAAAATGAGTAGACAATGGCTCGAACCCGAACGGGTAAGTCCGGCCCGAGCCCGAATTTATTGTGGCCCGGTCGGGCTAAAAAGTCCGGTTGAATTAAAATACTCAAAATTTAGTATCCAAGCCCTATACCTTTTCGGGCTTTGGCGGGCCGGCCCGCTATACCCAGCCCATTTTGACAGGTCTAATGATAAACTTACATGCTACTTCTATAAGAAACAAGATAGCGTATAAAATTAGGGAAAACATTTTTCACAAATGATCATAAAATTCAGAACCAAAACTATTATATTATTTGTTAGAATCTTTTAATTGAATAATTATCAACTTTTTAAGATCTTAAGAAAATTGTTGTTAATGTGTCATATTGGGGACTATTATAACCATTTCTAATATATTATATAATGTTCTCATTATTTTAAATGGGTCGACATGGGTATCTATATATACATGTTGTTATCAAGTTAAATCGCTTATTCTATAACCCCTTAAATAAATAACTAATATAATTCTAAGAAAATATAGAATCATCCAAGTCATAAATTTCTAACACATTTATCCTAAAATGTGATGAAATTATAAAATCTTAAAAAATATATTTCATTGAGTTTGTTAGAACTCAAAAATCTACCCACTTCCTCAAGCAACATACTCTTCCATAGTAATTATTCTTTTCCTATAAACCACTTAAAAATGAGTAAGCATTTAGAGATTAAATTTGTTTATAATTATCTTACATTCAAGTTTATTATGTATTTTTTGATTGCAAATATTTTTTAACATATGAAGGATATAAATTCAGCAAGTCAAACTATCTCCAAATTTCCAACTATTCTTGGTCCTCACTAGAAAATAGCCAATCCATTTTAGCCTAAGTTTTTTTATTATAGAAAAGAATTCACACAAATAACTACTGAGTTATTATATATTTATTAGTTTTAATATATTGACTATTTAGTTGATTTTTCAAATTTATGATGAAAGATTTACATTGTTTCTCTACTCTACTTCATGATACAATGCAATAAAAAATTATTAGTGTTTCAAAGTTTTATTTTAAATATTTGAGTGTCTCCAAAGACTTCTTTTCCTAAAATATAAAACCTTAGAGAAAAAATATCTTCTTGATTAACTAAAAGGTTGATATATTACAAAGAAATTATTATATAGTTTAGGATCAATAATTCTAATTATGTTTCCACTATTGATTTAAAATAAATCCAATTAAATATATTGTCTGTCATTTTCGAGTAAACTAGTTAGGATTAAGTTAGCATCGAGAGAAAATATATTGTATGTCCTTTTTGAGCAATCCAATTAGAACTTAGTTGGCAACATAAGAGGAAACATTCATGTCCTTTTCTAGTAAACGACTCCGAAATGAGTTAAAAAAAGAGGAGAGATCAATTTACTCTAAGAGTAAGTTTTATAAATTTACTTATTCCACATCTTAGCCATCAATTATAGGGAAATTCAATGGTTTAGATCTACTTACTAATTCAAACCATTGGATTTCCCTAGAATCGATAACTAAGATGTGAAAAACTTACTCTTAGAACTCCTCCCTAAAAAAATATGTGAATAAAACCTAATAATAAACACCTAGATTCAAACACTTGATATACACATGACTTTTGTCATTCACCAATGAGTTGACATTATAGATAAATGCATTCCATATTGATTGTGGAGTTATTTTAAAAGGTAGGGTAAGCTAGGCAATATTGCCTTTTCTTATCATTATTGTAAGTTTCATTTTCGATTAGAGAAACATGTATTCATAAAAGACTGTAATATCTATGTAGTATAATTTATACACGCATAATTAATACATTATTCATTTTTAAGAATCAACAATTATCAAAGAATGAATGTAGAGTGGATGATAGAGGATGAAAAAATTCTTATGAGAGGTTATCATTCTCCTTTTGTGGTATCTTCATTGTCTCATCTTCTTTTGTATTTGTTTTAATAAGTGGATCTTAGAGCATATTTTTCTAGATATGTTTCTTCCAATGGATTTTTTTCCCTAGTGTATTTTCCTATCTAAATTATTCTTGAAGTGAATTTGATCTTCACATCTAATTTGAAATAAGAACAAATAATTTTAGTAAAAATGTATAATTTTTAAGGGAGGGGATCCCCTTACTCTAAGAGTAACTTACTCCACATCTTAGCCATCAATTCTAGGGAAATTCAATGGTTGAAATTAATAAGTAGATCTAAACAATTAGATTTTCCTAAAATTAATGGCTAAAATGAGGAGTTAAAAAACTTACTCTTAGAACAACCCAACATTCATCAGTTTTTAATATAAAGTAAAGAAAGTGTTCAAAATTCACTATTTTCCTTTCACATGATTATTTATCAAGATATCACCCTAAATTCCTTACCCCTTTTTAAGTCTTAACTACCCCCAACAACTTGGAAACCATGGCAAACATGTAGGACAATTATCTTTACGAACGAATGGAGATCATAGTCTTATTTTTTGTATCCCAAATGTATCCCAATTCAATTAAAACTGACACCTAATTGAAAAGAAAATTAAAAATAGAAAATAATTTTTTTACATTACTTATTGAATATATGTCTTGGTTTGCCTTGCTTTTTGAACAAATGATGTTGCTATTAGTTTCTGTCTTTGTAGGTTCATGCTGGCCCCTCTGCCGAGCCAAATTCTATTGTTGTGCTATGCTGTCTCGGTCAGCAACCTGTTCGTGATGCATCATGCGCCAAGTCAAGCCAAGGCATCTTCGGTCAGACAAGAGCCAGGAACGACACAGCCTGGACCATTGCTTCCTTGATGCAGCAGAATTCTCATGCTTCTTTTAACTCATGTTTTGCACATTTTCCACGTGGTTTTTACTTATTAAAAGCCATGTGTGTTTATTGTTAAAGTGTTAGTTAAGTTTGTTAAATTTCTTGAATAGCAAGGAACCACTTGTTGCTATCTATATATAGGGTTTCTCCCTTGTATTCATTAAGTAAGAAGATTCAATAAAATTACATATTCCTCTTACATCTACTACATGATTTTCATTTACAATATGGTATGAGAGCTCTGCTGCATCATCTTTCTTCTTCTTGATCTTGTACCACTGCCTTTCTTCATATTGTCTGTTCCACTGCCTTCTTGGTTCTTGCCATCACGATGGAAGCTGAATCAAATCAGACTCAACACACAACAAGACGTTGATACTTCACAGAATCCAACTAGCCCATATTACCTTCATCCTGGTGAGAATCCAGAAGCTATCCTTGTCTCACCACCCTTGAATGGCACAAATTATCATACATGGAGCAGAGCTATGAGAAGGGCACTTTCATCCAAAAACAAATTCAAGTTCATCAATGGAACCATAAGGACACCACAAGAATCAGAAGCCATCTTTGATGCTTGGGAAAGATGCAACAACATGATAATATCTTGGATTACAAGATCACTGGGCCAACAAATAGCACAAGGAATAGTCTACATTGATAATGCTCAAGTTCTATGACAAGACCTCAAGGATAGATTTTCCAAGGCATACCACTTCAGAACATCAGACTTACTCCAAGAATTGCACTCCACAAAGCAAGGGGACAAAGATGTTACAACCTTCTTCAATGACACCAAGATCTTGCGGGAAGCTCTTGATTCTTTGAGACCAGCTTTGATTCGCTATTGCACAAGCAAGTGCAACTGTGGCTTAATAAAGAACTTAAGGGATGACAGAGATTCTGAGTATGTAATATGTGTTTTGAAAGGTCTTAATGATCAATACAATACAATCAAAACACAAATACTTCTCATGGAACCTCTACCACCTATCAACAAAGTGTTCTCTCTAATTCTACAACAAGAGAGGCAACAAGAAGGTACTCATCATGACCAACCTTCAAGCATTCTAAGCACTGTGAATTCAGCACAATCATGGAAACCCCAATTCAATAGAAATAGTGGAAAACCTGGCTTCAATACCAGCTTCAACAACAACAACAATAACAATAGAACCAGAAGATTTCAGTCAAACAATAACAGCAACAATGGCAATAATAATAGCAACAACAGTAACAGAGGATATACTTCATACAACAATGGCAAGATTTGTATTTTCTGTGGAAAAGAGGGACACACAACAGAAACATGCTATTTTAAGCATGGATTTCCACCCAATTTCAAGTTCAAGTCCAAAGCGGCTAATATGATCAACAACATACAAGCTGAACAAGATCATTCCAAACAGAACAATGATGGGCATACAAGCACTACACCATCAGAAAATTCACAGCAGGCTCAACTAAGCATCAATGTTGAACACATGATTAACCATGTTAGTCAGAATATTAGTAATGAAGGAACAACACATACATCAGGTAAACTCATGAACCAAACTTGGATTCTAGATAGTGGAGCTACTGACCATGTCACAAATGATTTATCAAACTTCACATATCACAAAGCTATTTCACCTATCTATGTTAAACTCCCAAACAATGTCACTATCATGGCTAAGCATTCAGGGACTGTTAAGATTCAGGATCACCTAATTTTGCATGATGTGCTATACATCCCTGATTTTAAATACAACTTAATTTCAATTCATAAACTTGCCTCATCTCTTGGATATAAGCTTGTCTTTGATGAGGTTTCTTGTCTCATCCAGGATATGATTTCCAAGAGGATGACTGGACATGCTGAAATCAAGAACAACCTCTACATCTTAACCAAGAATGATGCTGCCCATGACATGTCTCACACTATTCATGCTTTACATACACACATTAATCCTTGCTTTGACCTTTGGCATTATAGATTAGGTCACCCTTCTAAGAAGGTTATTGACAATGTTTGTAAGAATTTTTCTTATGTGAAGTTTGATGCTAATAAAATTTGTGATTTTTGTCATTTGGGTAAGCAACCCAGACTGCCTTTCCCTACTAGCTCTTCACACACAACACATGCCTTTGAGCTTTTACACATGGATATTTGGGGACCTCTACATGTTCCTACCATTGATGGCCACAGATTTTTTCTCACTATAGTAGATGATTACACTGAATATACATGGGTTTTTCTCATGATTTCTAAAGGGAACACTAGAGACCTCATTTACAGTTTTGTTCAAATGGTTTCAACACAATTTAACTGCAAAATTCAATCTATTCGAACTGACAATGGAAAATAATTTATGATGTATGATTTTTTTTCTCTAGACTTGGTATTCTACATCAAACTTCATGTGTTGAAACACCTCAACAAAACTCCATGGTTGAAAGAAAGAATAGGCATATACTTAACACAACTAGAACCTTGCTATTTCACTCCTTTTTACCTGCTTGTTATTGGGGATATGACATTTTGCATGTTGTCTATGTGATAAACATTCTACCAACCCATACTCTTGACTTCAAGTGCCCTCATGAAATCTTGTACAACAAGCCACCTAACCTCAACCATCTCAGGGTCTTTGGAAGTCTTTGTTTTGCCTCCACCCTCACTTCACATAGAACTAAGCTTGATCCAAGGGCCACTAAATTTGCTTTTCTTGGATACATACCTGGTACCAAAGTGTACATTGTCCTTGACTTAGGAAAATCATCTTTGTTTCTAGGAATGTTATTTTTTATGAGCATTGTTTCCCTTATGAGCCACAAACCATGCCTACTACTCCTGCTCTATGCCCACCTACACCTGACCCTTTCCTTGACTTACCAACCACTACTCTAAGTCCTAACACTTATTCTCCACCTAACCCTAATCACCTTTTGCCTTCCCAACCTTCCACCTCTTTTTCCTCTCCTCATACCAACAATGTTCCCTCTAATTCTCCAACACCTGTCCCACCTATCAGACGATCCCATAGAATCCCACATCCACCCACCTACCTAAAGGATTACCATTGACATCTCTTGACCAAACACCCTCTACATTTGGACACCACTATCACTCACCCTTTACACAAGGTTTTATCTTATAACTCTCTGTCTCAAACACATTTAACTCACTGTCTCTCCATTTCTTCCCACATTGAGCCCAAAACCTTCAACCAAGCCATCAAATCCCCTGAATGGATCCAAGCTATGCAACATGAGCTTGTTGCTTTACAGTATAACAACACTTGATCCCTTGTCCCTCTTCCACTTGACAAAAGAGCTATTGGCTCAAAATGGGTTTTTAAGCTCAAATTTAACTCTGATGGCACCATTCTAAGATATAAAACTAGGCTTGTTGCAAAAGGGTACACAGAAACTGAGGGATTAGATTATTATGACACTTTTGCTCATGTTGTTAAGCTTACTACTGTTAGATTGTTACTTGCCTTAGTTGATTCCAAAGGCTGGTCTTTACAACAATTGGATGTTAACAATGCTTTTTTGCATGGTGACTTGGATGAGGATGTCTATATGACTATTCCTCAAGGCATTACTTGTTCCAAGCATAATCTTGTTTGCAAATTAAACAAATCCCTCTATGGCCTAAAACAAGCCAGTAGGTAGTGGTTTGCTAAATTATCCACTGCCTTGTTTGCCTTGGGATACAAACAATCAACACATGATCACTCTCTCTTTACCAAATCTCATAACTCATGCTTCACTGATTTATTGATTTATGTTGATGATTTAATTCTTGCTGGCAATGATGATAATGAAATAGCCTCTGTTAAACAACATTTAGACACTCACTTCAAGATTAAGGATCTTGGAGCCCTCAAATACTTTCTTGGCCTTGAAGTGGCAAGGTCTAAACTTGGCATCACATTATGCCAAAGAAAATATGCCTTGGATTTGCTTTTGGATACAGGTTTCTTGTCTTCCAAGCCTTGTGCCACACCAATGGTCATAAACACTCATCTCCATCAAAATGACAGCAACCTTCACTCTGACCCTGCCTCATACAGACAACTTGTTGAAAGGCTGCTCTACTTAACCAACACCAGACCTGACTTGAGTTTCTGCATCCAACAGCTAAGTCAGTTCATGGCTGCCCCAACTCAAAACCATTACAAAGCCATCACTAGAATCCTGCGCTATATCAAAGGAAAACCTGGCCAATGCTTGTTCTATCCTGCAACATCTATACTTCAAGTCAAGGGATTTAGTGACTCAAACTGGGCAGCCTGCCCAGATACCAGAAAATCTATTTCTGGATTTTGTATGTTCTTGGGTGATTCTATGGTCTCTTGGAAATCCAAAAAGCAACACACTGTCTTTAGATCCTCTTCAAAGGCTGAGTATCGTGCCTTGGCCATAGCATCTTGTGAGGTACAATGGCTAACATATTTACTTTCTGATTTTTGCATTGATTTCAAACAGCCTGCACTTCTTTATTGTGACAATGACTCAACTAGACATATTGTTGCCAATCCAGTTTTTCATGAGAGAACTAAACATATTAAAATTGATTGTCATGTTGCTAGGGAGAGGTTACTTAGTAAGCTTTATCACCTGCTTCTCATACCCTCTGAACAGCAACCTGCTGACATTTTAACCAAGGCCTTAGATCCTTCCCTTTTCCACCATCTTCTTCCCAAGCTGGGTGTGATTAATATTCACTCTCCAGCTTGAGGGGGATATTGAATATATGCCTTGGTTTGCCTTGTTTTTTGAACAAATGATGTTGTTATTAGTTTATTTCTTTGCAGGTTCATGCTAGCCCCTCTGCCGAGCCAAATTTTGTTGATGTGCTATGTTGTCTCGGTCAGCAACCTGTTCGTGATGCATCCTGCGCCAAGTCAAGCCAAGGCTAGGGATGACAATGAAAACCGAACCCGCAGGTACCCGCCCGAACCCAACCCGAATTTAACGGGGAAAACCCGATATGATTGGGTTCGGGTTCGGGTTCGGGTTTTACCCAGGTTCAAATTTTGGGTTCGGGTTCGGGTTTAGTATTGTTAATACCCTACCCTGAACCCGATTAATATATATAAAATTATAAAATTACACATAAATACATATATAAAAGCTATATATATAAATTTCTCACACATATATATATATATATAAATTTTACACATATACATATATAAATATATAAAAGCTATATATATAAATTTCACACATATATATATATATAAAAATATATGTTTTGGTTCGGGTTTTTTTCGGGTTCGGGTTACCCGAAACCCGACAGGTTCGGGGATGGTATTATTATTTCTAACCCCGCTTAATTCGGGTTCGGGTTTTGAATTTCGGGTTCGGGGTTGGGTAAGTACAAACCCGACCCCGACCCGCCCCGTTGCCATTCCTAGCCAAGGCATCTTCGGTCAGACAAGAGCCAGGCACGACACAGCCTGGACCATTGCTTCCTTGATGCAGCAGAGTTCTCATGCTTCTTTTAACTCATGTTTTGCACATTTTCCACGTGGTTTTTACCTATTGAAAGCCATGTGTGTTTATTGTTAAAGTGTTAGTTAAGTTTGTTACATTTCTTGAATAGCAAGGAACCACTTGTTGTTATCTATATATAGGGTTTCTCCCTTGTATTCATTAAGTAAGAAGATTCAATAAAATTACATAATCCTCTTACATCTACTACATGATTTTCATTTACAATATTACTTGTTACAACGTGATTGGTTTGAGACATGGAGACAAATATTTTTTAAGACAAGTGATCCTTGTTCTTTACAAACAACATCATAGAAAGCTTCCAAATTATCGAAATACACTAGATTCAAGTCATGATTTGTTCAACTAGAAAAACTAAACTATCATTTACAACCAACATAATCGAAAGCACCAACAAGGTGTTGGTCTAATGGTGTAAGGCCCCACAAGATCCCCAGAATGACCAGAAGGTCAAGGATTCGATTCCTGTGAGCGACACTTATTGGGAGAGGCAGTCACACATCCCGAAAAGGTGACGTACTAAAAAAAACAACATAATGGAAAGGTGACAAGTTATGAAACATACTAGATTGAAGTCTAAGATTTATGTTGGTTTTCACTTGGAAAAAACTAAACTACCATGTACAAACAACATCATAGAAAAACTCCAAGTTATGGAAATGCATTTAGATCCAAGGACAAGACTTCATTATACCTAAGTTGTAAAGAAGCTTCGCCGATCTTGATCGAAACAGATTACGCAAACCGAATGCTCCATTCTCCTGAGATTGAGATTTTGAGCAGACATCTCCCTTCACGTGCATTGTGATCATCCCAATCTCTTTTCGAACTGCCTCAATTGTTTCACTTGTAACTTGAATTCCAGATGCATCATTTACATAAAAAACATTCATGGCCTTGGAACCTCTTGTTGCAATCTCAGCACGATTAACCGAAAGACCATTTTCTCGAAAAATGCGAGTTATATCCGATAGAAGGCCAACCCTGTCTTCACCACAAAGTTCTAACTGTATGCCCTATAGCAAATATAGAATGTAATACCTTTAGTTTTGATGATAAATGGACATGTTATTTAAGCATGCAGAGATAATAACTAATAAAAGTACTTCTTTGGCATGTCACAATGTGTTTATATATTGAATTTGATAATATACATGTACCATACAATTTATATCAATTGTTTCCTGAAGTAATAACTATAGCCTTTGGCCAAATGCCTATATCAATTTATATCGGAACTAGTCCCTTCGGGGTGCATGCATATATCAGGAATCGAATCTTTGACTTTTTGGCCTAATGCCTATATCAACTTATATCGAAACTAATCCCTTCGGGGTGCATGCATATCCCAGGAATCGAATCATTGACTTTTTGGCCTAATGCCTATATCAATTTATATCGAAACTAATTCCTTCGGGGTGCGTGCATGTCTCAGGAATCGAATCCTTGACTTTACGGCCTTTCTGTGGATTTAGTGAGGCCTTACACGACTAGACCAATGTCTTGTTTGTATGCTAAAAGGGTTTATCTAACTTGTAACATGAAGTAATAGAATGACTTATAAATATTTGGCAAGAAATAGAGAATATTTGCATGTAAATGATGTTTAGTACCTCAAAACTTCTTCTCCTAACAGCAGCTTCTAAGCAGTTAATTACTCTTTGCCTTTCTGCTTGAGAATTTATAGGACAACCATCCACATGTCTTATATAGTATTCCTGTTACACAAGTTCAAACATATTATAGAGTGAAAAATTCAAATACAAAGGGAGTTATAAGAACTCAAAATACTCTTCTCAACTCAGCCTTTTTCCCATGTCATAAACCATTTTTTCCTGTCAAAAACCATTGTTTAGATATATAGCAAGAAATGTAATCAAGTACGAGAACCAACACGGTGTTGGTTTAGTGGTGTAAGACCATGCTAGATCCTCAGAAAGACAGAAAGGTTACGGATTCGATTCCTGATAATGACAATTGTTGGGAGGGGCAGACATGCACCCCGAAAGGGATTAATTCCGTAAGGGATACCATTGATAGTACACAAAAAAAATCAAATCTAAGAACTATCAAGACTGAGTTGGTATGATACTATGATATGTAAGTACTAGTGATTTAAATTGCGGACCGCATCACCTGACGCGGCCGCAATATTGCGGCCACCGCAACTGCTCACACTGCAATTACGATGTGACTTCGAATCATAATGATGCGACCACATCAGACTGTAATGCAACCGCATTGGACCACACTTGGACCGCATCAGGCCGCATCGGATCACATCAGGCCGCATCGGACCACATCAGGCTGCATTGGATTAAAAAATATTGTTTAAATCGCAAAACAATTCACACCGCAATAACTGCAATCCGTATTGCAACAACTGCAATGACCGCAATCGCGACCGCAAGCGCAATTTAAAACACTGGTAAGTACTAATTGGATGTGAATTGAAGGAACAAACCTGATATGCCTCTGGTCCTTCAGCATTGACAGTTCCATGGTATACAACATATTGCATGTCTGTGATTGTGCAAACAGTATCAAATATTAATTTTGGTCTGTCTGGACATCTCAAGTTCACAACAGTGTATCCTTTATCTGCACAATCATCAACAGTTACATAGAGATTGTTCTTGCCAATTGCTGACCCATTATCTACATTGTATATGTCATAATCGCGATCGGCGTACATCATTTGATGCAGCCTCCTTTCCTTGTGAGTAGAATCAACAGAAACAGCAGTGTTGGCACTCCTATTGTCTATGTCTCCATTCAGGACATAGAGTAGAAGCTGCTTAATCTTAGCAAGGCGGTCGAGATTGTCAATTGATAGTCCAGTAGCCTCATCGGCAATGTAAACAACCGATGCCATTCTTGAATTGTGAGTCCAAACTTCGGCTGCTATCACATTGCATTTAAGGTCTGTTAGAACCGCAAAAACCTCCGAAAGCAATCCCGGCCTGTCTTGACCGGTTAATTCGATGGTAGTATGTTCTGCAGCAGCCTGTACCTCAACAGATCTTCTCAATGACTGAAAATTACGGCCTCTTGAAACTAGTGACTGATACAAGCACAAACAAATTTTTAGTACTTAGATTGATTCACATAGCTCCACACAACAGAAAAATTGCAGATTCATGTTTCAAACCAAACTAATTCTTCTTGTTTTGTCTAGTTCTTTTTCAATATAGTTGTCGATTTAGTTTGTCGCAAAAAAAGAAGATATTAAACCAGATCATACGTTATTTATCTTCACCTAATGGGATTAAGACTCGGTTATTATTATATACGGACCATACAATCACTTTTTCATATCTATTGACTAAACTTTCTGTACCCTTTTTCACCATTTCCTATTCCATTCAAAAGATAATGATTTCAAACAACTATAAAGACATTATAGTACCAAAAGATTTGATTTCATGGACATAGAAGATATCAAACTCATTATTGAATTTGTTATTAGGGTAAAAAATAATTTAAAAAATGGCAAAAAAGTTAATTATACTTAATCTTTATTCCACTGCAAAATCAAATAGGAAATAAGAACCCAGAGAAAATAAACATATAAGCATAAAAATTGTTCAAAGTAAAATTGGTATGAGACTAGTTTTTCAGATCTACCTGTTGAATCTTGTCAGCTACATCTTCTTGAAGAAATTTCTTCCCATTTTGATCAGTAACATGAAAAACTAGGTAATGGAAAAACCAAAGATTAGGTGAAAAATAATGCAATATTGTTTAGATTTATGAACAAAGAGAATTTTTGAATTAACATAGAAGGGTTATAACATAGGACAAAACTTAGTAAAATATCATAGGTGCTAGTGGTACAAGTGACCTATCAGATTATGACACGTGAACATTTTTTTGTTACTTTCAAGGAAAAATACATTTATTATATTTACAATCAAACATTTTTTGACAAACAAAAAATGTACACGTGTCATCTTCTTAGGTTACTTGTACCACTAGACCCTATGGTACTTTACGTAAGTTTTGTCCAATAACATACCATCCATGAACCATCCTCCATCAGAGGAAATGTAAGCTCTTCTTATAATCAGATTCATATCAGTCAAAACCTGAATCACTTCCAATAAGCTTCCACGCTTATTTGCACTATCAACCTACAATTCCAATGAAAAAATTTCTATTACAAAAGCACCCTTTTGAAAAATGAGAAAAATTTAAGCCAAAGAAACTTCAATTTCTATCACAAAAAACACCCTTTTGAAAAATGAGTAAAATGTAATCCAAAGAAACTTCAATTTCTATTACAAAAAACACCCTTTTGAAAAAATGAGTAAAATATAATCCAAAGAAACTTCAATTTCTACTACAAAAAACACCCTTTTGAAGAATGAATAAAATGTAATCCAAAGAAAGTACAATTTCTATTACAAAAAGAACCCTTTTGAAATGAGAAAAATATAATCCAAAGAATGTTCAATTTTGACAATTTGGAACCTTTATCAAAGTGGTTGCTCTACTTGAATTGTTATCCACAGTAACTCTGCAACAAAAACAACACCATAAGTCATAAACATAAAACTTCAATAACAACATTAACAAAACAATGTCCATAATATTGAAAACAATAATAACAACATGTTTCAGAACTCTTTACCTTGGAGGATTCATTCTAGTAACCAGCTTTTGAAATTCATCATCCATAGACAAAGAAGAAGACCAAAAATCCATAAGGGTTGTGGCTGCAAACAGAACAAAACAGAGTAAGAAAGAGAGTGTGTATTTGTTTTTTGGTTTAAATAAGATATGAGTTTATGTATGTAACAGTTTTTTTTTATCTGAATTGTGTGTGTCTGGTTTATTGTACTTTCAATGTACCTTAGGAATTTGGGTATGTTTGGTTGAGTGGTAATGGATTGGTGGCAACCCTCCAAATAATTTCCCAGCTACTAACAGCAATAACACAGCAAATTATATATATATATATATATATATATATATATATATATATATATGCGTGTGTATAATCTTATCTTGTTCTTATATTGGATAAAATGGGAAATGAATAAATTGGTCAAATATTTAATAATTAATAATGAAATGAAGGAAGGTTATATAATTATTTTAATTATTAGAATTAGTTGGTCAAATATTTAATAATGAAATGAAGGTTATATAATTTTTTTATTTTTTTAATAGTAAATTACACTTGCACCCCTTGAGTTTTAGTAAAATTACACAATTTACCCCTCATTTTTTTGTCCTTACACGAATCACCCCTAATTTTGTACATATGTTACACTAACTACTTTTGCATGATATAAAAGTTATTATTTTAAAAAAAATGTATGATGTGTGTAATTAATTAAACAAAATATTGTATATTGTGTAGACAAATTCAAATAATATAAGAGTCAATGTGACTTCATTATTTGGCTCGTTATAAAATAGTATAAGAGTTATTTAAACATTTCTTTGAAATTATTAATGTATTTTTTAATGACACAAAAATAATAAAGAAACGCTCGCTTTTGTACTATTTGAAGTGTTACACAATATACAATATTTTATTTAACTTAATTACATTCATCACACATTTTCTCTTTAAAATATTACACTTTTATAACATGCATGAGTAGTCAGTCTAATATATGTATAAATCTAAATGTAGTTTATGTAGGAGGCATGGTGGTTGGTGTAAGGAGAAAGATGAGAGAGATGATTTGTGTAATTTCATTAAAACTCATGGGGTGTGAATATAATTTACTCTTTTTTTAAGGGGAGGGATCCACTTACTCCAAAAAACACTTACTCTTCATCTTAGCCATCCAATCTTGAAAAATTCAATGGCTTAGATGTACTCACCAATTCAAACCATTGGATTTCCCAAGAATGAATGGTCATGATGTGGAGTAAGTGTTTTTTCACTTACTCTTGAGTAAGTGGATCTCTCCCCTTTTTTTAATACACCAACTAATATATGATACATCATTGGTTTTTTTTTTATAAAAAAAAACGTGATGTATATAGTTTCTAGAATGAGTGAGGTAGGTGAATGAGAATAATTAAATGAGTTATCAAATATTAATTAGTTTCATTATATTTGGTATATTTTTCAAAATTATGAGGAAATATTTAATTTTTTATCTTACATTAAAAATTAAGTTTTTTGTTATAGTATCTGTTTTTCCCATTTTATGTTTATGATTTATTTGGTATGATATATATTTTTTATTGGATCAAAACGTTTTTAGTAATAATACTTTATAAAGGAAGATCGTAACTTTTGAAAGAAAATATAATTCAAATGAGTTTTCAAAATTATAATTTTTACCTAAACTTAATATAATATTATATGTCATTAACAAATTCCAATTCGTTATACAACTAATTTTATCAAATAATTGTAATTCAAACGTCAAACAAATATAACATTCAATATTTTTAACAAAATTAGCTTATAATTGGATTAACAAAATTGTAATTGGAATACATAGTTTTTTTTCTTTTTATTTTTGTTGTTGAACACTCACCCATTTAAATATTTGAATGTTTTAGTGGTTTTTTTTATTTTCCTATTGAAATTAAAATAATAAATCAACCATTTAAATGTTCAATGTATCATTGTATGGTATTTTGGTATGGATGAGTTATGATATAGAGTGAGTGTACTTTTTTGTATGTACCACTTGTGAATAATTAATATCAAGTGGGTGTAATAATTTATATACGAGTCATGAATCAATTTCTTCAATTTTCAATAAGGTAGGGCAAAATGGGTAATGAATTTTTTTTCATCACTTCAATTTACTTGTTATGAAAGATTTAGATTTTTGCATGTATTCTACAACCTAATAAAATACAACTAAAATATTTATCAATTTTATAATGGTTTGTTGTTAAAAAACATAAAAATATTTTATTGGGTTTATTCAAGTGTGAAGTCTCACGTTGGATATGAGGCGAGGAATAAAATAGTTTATAAGTGAAAAAACATCATTATACCTTAAGGTTTTGGTTGTCTCGCTTGTGGCTCTCTACTCTTCTCATACATTGATAACAATGGAACTCCCCAATAGTTGGAGGCTCCTAATCGCTGGTCCAACACATTCATTTGTGAATTTGAAGGAGAAAAATGTATTCAAGATATTTGTAAATCTTTAATATTCCAAAATGAAATATCTAAGTGCTAGTTGTACTACAACATATATTTTTTTTTGTATAAAAAAGTTAGAAGTTAATTGAAATGTGTAGTATGTGTACTTTTAGTATAAACCAATCATGAATGAGTTGTGATGTAGAGTGAATGAGTTTGCATATTAAATCATATAGAAACATTTTATGACTATCAAATATGGTATATAACACCTGTTTTTTTTAATGTTTTTTAAAGTGAGTGGAAAAAATCATGAATTACTTTTATAGTTTTATCTTAAAATAATAGAATTTTTCATATGAATTGTTCATCTTTAAATGATTACCAAATAAACTTATAATTTTTTTATTGTGAAAAAAAAATTATTTTGTTAATTATATTGCAGCCGAATGACACTGTATCTTCTAAAAATGGGTGTTATTCAAAAATATATCTTAAGTCAGAAATATTATTTTACAAAGTAATACTTCAAATATTATTTTATTTAATAACATTATCTTCCTTGTAATTCTTTATTTTATATATTAATAATTATTACTATTAATTATTCTCATTATGACATAAAACATAAATCTTATAACTTTTTCTATTTGATATATATTTTATCAGTGAATTACACTCACACCCCTGTGTTTTAGTGAAATTACAGAAACCACTCATCTATTTTTTGTCCTTACATGAACCACCCATATATCCTACACGAACCACCCCTAGTTTTATATATATATTACACTGACTACCCTTGCATGTTATAAAAGTGTAATATTTTAAACAAAAAATGTGTGGTAAGTGTAATTAATTTAAACAAAATATTATATATTGTGTAATATTTCAAATAATACAAAAGTCAATGTTTGTTTATTATTTTTGTGTCATTACAAAATACATAAATAATTCCAAAGATATTTTTAAATAAATCTTATAATATTTTGTAACGAGCCAAATAATGAAGATGCATCGACTCTCATATTATTTGAATTTTTATTCACAATATACAATATTTTATTTAACTTAATTATACACACTACACATTTTTTTTTAAAATATTACACTTTTACATTATGTAGGGTAGTCAGTGTAACATATGCACAAAATTAGGGGTGGTTCGTGTAAGGACAAAAAAAGATGAGTGGTTTGTGTAATTTTCACTAAAACTCAGGAGGTATGAGTGTAATTTACTCATATAATTATTATATTATCTTTCATAAACACCTCATATCTCTTTGGAGAAAAAAAGTGACACGTGTTGTAACCATAAGAGAAAAAAAGGTTTGACATTCTTTATTATTCCTCTACAAAATATTGATTCTCTAGTCTATAACAATTAACTTTTTTCCATATCTCAAAATCCAAATCTAATATGTGTTGTCAATAATCCAAACAAATATTCATTTTTCCTTCTCAATTATAAATATATAATGCCTCATCCACTTTCTTATTATTTTGTTTCTTTTATTCAATTTATGTTAAATTGTAAACATAGTAACCCTCCTCCACATTTTTGTGAACAATCAGAGATCGATCTACTCCAAGAATAAGTGGAAAAAACCTACTTCACATATTAGTAATCTAATTTTGGAAAATTCAATGGTTTAGATATATTCATCAATTCAAATCATTAGATTTTCCAAGAATGAATGATAATGATATGAAATATGTTTTTTTTCACTTAATCTTGTAGTAAGTGAATTCCTCAAACCAACAACATCTACATTATCTTTGTCATGTCATATCCCATTTTTCTCTTCTAAAATACTATATCTTGTTCTCTTTCACCAATTATGTTCCCTTAATATGACTAAAATATTTCTTAGATATTATATAATTTGTACCATCTCTTTTAAATCATATGATCTTGATGGTATTAGTACATAAATATTTAACTATTGAGTACATGTGAATATTTATGATGAATTAATGATTGTTTATGTATTATGTGTATAATTGTTTATTTTGTTTATTTTTACATGAATGTGGAGTAATATTCTAAAACATAAAACTAAATTAAAAGAAAAAAAAGGTGATTCATGGATACAAGGATAATGAGTGGTAGAAAACATATTTAGCGAGTAAAAACGTATTTTTTCCCTTGTTTAAATTACTTGCATAGTTATATTTTATTTGTATATAATTCAAAATGATGTACTTTTATTTTCGGTCGGGTCGGTTTGATTCCAACAAAAAAATCAAACACAAACTAAGTGACATGAATAAATCCCTATAAATTATCGAAATAGACAAAATAAACCCAAAATTTATTTTGGTGTTTCAAATTTTTTATATATATCAACTTGTTTGTGGAAAAATAGAAAACTCAAAATAATCTAAAAAATTATCAAAAAGTGAGTTAAATTAGTATTTTATTACTAATTTTTAAGACACTTTAGTCTATATTAAAGACTATTTTAACTCATATATGTGTTCTTTTGGATTTTTTATATGTTAAATTATGAAGTGATTATTGAGTAGAATATGAATTGAGTTGGTTTGTTATGGAGGGTGAATGGGTCCAAACAAAACTCAACAGTCCTGCTCTCATGCCAATTACTTTTTTTATCTCATCCGACTAGTAAAATTATAACGACTATTTTTTTAGAAATACTTTTATAAAAATAATTACATAATATATAATTATGATTTTAATGAATGAATGAGATAATTTATCATTTAGCATAAGGAACTATTTTATTCTCATTTTCTGAATATTTTTCCTCTTTATGTTCTATAGGGTTTGGTCTTAGTGTTTGTGTGACTTACTAGAGTTTAGATTTATACTCTTAATTAATTTTATAGTTCTAAAAGTGCCCTTTTTATAAATTCTGAATAATAATACATTACCTAGCTAGATTTGATTTCCAACTACATGAAACACTCTCAACTCCTAAACAACAACAAAAGTGAGTGAGAATAAAAAACAAAAAATATTGATCTCAGTGCTTTATTACACTGCATTGATGCTTTATTGCTTTACATGATTTCATGTATTACCTCATACCTGTCTTCCAAGGAATTAAGTAACCATGCCAAAACATGAATTTTTTTGACTCCAACAAGAAACCACAATTCAACATGAATTTTACCTAACATTTGAGGTTGATCACAACTTAAGGATGACCCAGTGCATAAGGCTCTCACCTAGTGAATTCTGGGAGGGTAGGATAGACAATCTTCCCCCATAAGCAAAAAGGTGGTTTCTGGTATTTGAACCAATAACCTCCAGGTCATAGAGACGTTGCACTAGGCCCACGCTCGATGTCGATCACAACTGCAAAAAAAATCAGGGTCATTGATCTATGTCTACTCCAAGGTCACCCCACCTAACATTGTATCTGGCTGCAAGATAATGAGCGCCGACAGGACCACGGCTGCCATAGGGATAGTATTCTGGGATTATTCTTTTCTCTTCTAGCTCCTTCAGTACAGGTGTAAATAGTGACCATGCCGCGTCAAGTTCATCACTTCGAATGAAGAGTCTTCTTTCTCCTTCAATGGCATCCAGAAGTAGCCTCTCATAAGCATCTGGAATCTCGGTTGAATATCTGAAATAAGGATGAAATGTTTACTTAAATGAGCATGGAAAATATCCAATAAAAATGGTGTTTTTTTTGTTTAATATGAAGAATGGAATTGTTTTTCGTTCTGAGACCCTCTTGGTATATGAAATTCACATGGGACCCCGAGTAATCTATGTTGAGCGCAGAACACGCATGAAAGTGTAAAGTTCTCCACGGACGTAATTTTTTCATTCATAAGACTCTAAGCTGAGACAATGCTTAATGCAAACTAAAGCTCTTACCAATGAATGAAATTTTATTATCAAGAAAACGCCAAATTTCATTAATGAAATGGCAAGCTTGTGTAATATGGAAATTACACCAGTTATACATGTGTAATGTTGTATTTTCAGGTGTCCCATAATCTTGACATTTTAGACTTTATGAAGAGAAATACCTTGCTGCATAGTGAAGATTCAGCTTACTGCGGTCCAACCTCATTCCTAGACCTGGCACTTTGTTGTTGATCTTCAAATAAATAGCCTCATCAGGCTGAACTCGTATAACAAGTTCGTTTGTCGCCCGATCAAGATCTGTCCCAATATTCCTATTATACAGATTGCCTGGCACGTGCCTGAACTGCACCCGTATCTCAGCTCTGAACCCAAAATAACAAAGTAGTAAATAATTTAAAACAAATATTGAAGTATACACCAATAGAGGGTGAGCTTAGCACAACGGTAAAGTTGTTGTTTAGTGACCATGAGGCCGCACACTCAAATCCTGGAAACAGCCTCTCCGCTTGCCGATGTAAGGTTGTGTACAGCTACCCTCCCCAGACCCCACTAAGTGGGAGCCTCGTACACTGGGCCACCCTCTATTGAAGTATAAACCCGTGATCGTGACATTAAAAAACATAATATATATATGCAAAACTTAATCCTTCAACTTACCCCTTGTTGTGTAATGCTTTCCCAGCCTTCATCAGAAAGGGTACCCCATCCCATCTTGCATTATCTATGAAGAGGGCAGCTGCAGCAAATGTAGGAGTTAAACTGTCATTCGGTACAGTTTTGTCATCGGTGTAGGCTGGATATGTAACACCTCCTCTAGTGTGGCTCTTGTACTGGCCTATAACCACGTCCTCAAGTCGTATGGGCCTCATCGAACGAAGAACCTTGACCTGGCATCCATTAAGAAATAGAAATTCTAATCGTGAAAAAACATGACTATTTAGAACAACTGAATTCAAATTCGAAGTAGATATATAACCAAACAAGACCTTCTCATTTCGAATATCCTCTGCATCTAAACTAACAGGGGTTTCCATTGCAAAGAGTGCTAGAATTTGAAGTAAATGATTCTGCATAATATCTCTTATGATACCATAATGATCGAAGTACCTACATATAGAGATATGAAAATGGATGAGAATCCCTATAATAGATAAGGAAGTGGGAACATTTCTAAGGAAGAAAGGTTACCCGCCACGTCCTTCAGTGCCAAAATCCTCGGAGAATATCAACTGTACATTTCTTATATACTGCCTTGTCCATAATGGTTCAAATATGAGATTTGAGAATCGGAGAACAGAAAGGTTTTCAACAAGCTCTTTCCCAAGATAGTGGTCGATCCTGTAAAAGGTTTTCCATTTTATATAATGTACTTTTTAATCCTTAAAAGTAGCAAACGGTCAGTTTAGTTAGAAAACCTGAAAATTTGATCCTCTGTCAGATACTGTTTGAGTGATTTTGTTAAAGCAGCTGAAGATTCTGAATCACGACCAAAAGGCTTCTCAACAATGACCCTGGTCCAACCATTAGCAGAAGAAGCCGACAAGCTTGCACATTTTACAGCATCTATGAAAATATTAGGAGGAATTGATAGATAATAGAGGCGATTAGAAATTCTCCCGCCCTACAAAGGCAAATTTTGCATTCAAACAGAATTCAGTTTTAAAATAAATAAATTATCAGATTATAGCTTCAATAAAAATAACATTGAACAGGAAAAAAGAATTAAAAAAACAAGCTCCTTAATCCATCACTTATCAGTTATCACCAATTGTACAAATTAACATTGCATGCCAAAATATAAATGCCTGCAACATTAATAAAGTGCATACTGAGAGCAGAAGAAAAAAATAAAAGCATGCAATACGGAAATACAGTTATTAAAACATTAATATTGTTCATCCTAATTGCAACATGAACAAACAGGGTTTTTCGGAATAATATCATATACCGAATGGTGGATAAGCATGATCAGCAAAGTTAGAACATCAATGGAGGAGCTATATAGGGTGAGAAGAAGAGAGTGGAGGAGCTAAGAACACACATTTCAGTTTCTAAGTTCTCTTGGGTTACAGAGTTTTCTCTTCTGTAATTATTCATTTTCAGTTAAGAACACAAATTTCAGTTTCTAAGTTCTGGTCTTCTTTATAACCAACAAGGTATATGATACATAGTTGATATTATCAACCATAGACATGACAGCATATATAATAGCCCATTTGTTCTAATTCTTCTTCCTCTGTTATATATATTCGCCACCCCCTTTTCTTCATCCTTTCCATCCGTTCTTGACATCTGGTAAGTGGTTTAACTTTCCACTGACAAATTTTATTTCTTTTCCATCGGTGAAACACTGTTGTTTAAGAAAACTATATTATGAGTGTTTTCCTTTGATAGCAGGAATCAGGCAGCAGGAAACTAAAACATATTACAGGGAGAAAGACCCAAATCGATACGGGTAAACTAGCGTTATACAGCATTGCAAATATCAGCCCCACATGCACAACATGGTATGAAGGTAAAGACAACCTACAAGGTTTATTTATGAAAGCGAGGATAACAACACAAATACTTCCAAAGACATATTACTGAAGTGACAACATTATCCACTAAAAAGACTGTTTAAGCTGAACTATGAATGTTTAACTTTCTGTTTAAAATTAAATTCTTGATCAGATTAGTCTTTTATAATTTACATGGGTTGAGAGAGTGCAATCAGCACTTCATGATCCACGAATGATGATCTACTCCACTAAATCTGGATTAAAAATTGTATACTTCGTAAAAACATAAACTCATGGAGGCATCTGAACCACAAAGTTATGGATTAAAATCATTTTAGATTACAGCTTCTCCAATTACCTCATGTTCCTTCAGCTTTTTGTCTAACGCAGCAAAATTTTCTTGAGAATCATACTGGCCGGAATGGTAGAAACATCTTTTAAGAAATTCGTCCATCTTTTCATTGCAGTTCTCTCTGAAATTTCACAACATAAAAGATGGTCTCAATGAGCATGAAATAAGGAAATTAAGTTAGACTATCATAGCAACTCAAATTTTGCAACATTAGCAACATAAACGGTATCAAAGCTAATGAGAAAGCCAAAGTTGAAATCAACCCCCCTTCCCACAACCAAACGTAACTCACATGAGTTCTAAGCAAACTAATACATGTAAGGTTGAAGCCAAATGCCAAAGAGAACAATGATATAATTACCTCTTATCAATTCTACAAGTGAGGGTCTTGCTAACCATGTTTCTAAGGTCTGCATCGGTCATCTTACTTCGAGCATAACCATAGATGGTGAAGTTCTGCCATAAACCAATTCATTAATCCAAGCCCAGCGGCGCACAGAATCTAATCTTCTAGGAAATATGAAGACAGAGAAACTTATCTACGGAAAACCATACCTTAGGAAGACAACCTTCATAGTAAAGTGCAAAGAGGGCCGGAAATATCTTCTTCTTGGCAAGGTCTCCAGAGGCTCCAACAACGGTAACACTAACAATGGACTCGTTTTCATCCTTTTCAAAACCAAATTCACCTAGAGACTCCTTCAAAGATGTAACTGAGGATAATTTCTCTTCCAATCCCTTGTTATCATTGTCGCTTTCAACAGGAGCTACTGTTGCTGCTGCGGCACCTACAATACATTCATATACCATCTACATAAGACTACTAAAAGAAATATGCACATCAACTCCACATAGCAGCATAATTTAACTACAATCATCACATTTCCATTCCTCCGACCTCTCCTAACACTGAATTTCTTTTTAGTCTTCACACGCCAAGAAATTGAAATTAGATAAGTAAAAAAACAAATATTATATAGCTAGCAGGAATTGACTAAGTCGATAAGATTGAACGTCTTCAATGCATAGGTCTTGGATTTTGATTTCTACACGTGTTCCTTGAATCCTAAGTTATCTCTTAATAAACATTCTAAGCACTTGATACAACACGAACACGGGACGAGGCCCAATGCACGAGGCTACCTCCAGGTGGGGTCTACGGAGAATAGATATTCGAAACCGGTAGCAATTTAATGGAACCTGAGACTATAAGTCCTCGATTTCACGGGTTCAAGTCGCAAAGTGTGTCACCATTTAAGCTTAAATATAATGAAATATTATATTCCTATCTACAAGACCTTTGTTTATTGTTTTTTTAATTGAATTTAATATTAACCTTATATTTCGTATTATAGTGGTGATTTACAAAATATAAAACACTATACAAATATAAGATTAAAATTAAATCACAAATCCTAAATTAAAAAATAATAAAATGGTAAGATTTATTTACTTAACGTAATAATAGTTTGAAGTTTGAAGTATGAAGAAGCATGTTGTTGAGGGATCTGATGAAGAGATTTGAGAGAGAGATTAGTATGAAGAAAACGGTTTGAAGAGAAAGTAACGCGTTGAAGAAACGACGATGATGAAGATGATGAGAAAGAACATGTTAGATGTAAACGACAGTGCGTTGAAGAAAGCGTCGCCATATGAGAATACAATAAAAAGAGAAAGAAGAAGTTGGGTTTGGTTTAAAGAGTTGTTATGTTTTTAAGGGTTTAGTTAAGGAAGAAGACCCTTGATATCTCCGAAGGGTTAGATTATGATATTTAATTTAAAATCAACTTACTATACTGGGAATACATTTTATTATTTAATTATATTATAATTCTAAATTATTTTATTAGTAACTAGTTGACAGACGTGACAATGTTTTTGTTAATCCGTTTTTCTATAATTTATAATAGAGTAAATTATACTTATACTCACACTCCCTGATTTTTAATGAAATTACATAAATCACCTTCCATTCTTTGACTTTACACTAACTACTTCTCTCTCCTACACAAACCATCCATAGATTTATACATACATAACACTGACTACCCCTACATGTTATAAAAGTATAATATTTTAAAGAAAAAACGTGTGATGAATGTAATTAAGTTAAACAAAATATTGTATATTGTGTAACATTTCAAAAGTACAAAAGCGAGTGTTTCTTTATTATTTTTGTGTCATTAAAAAATACATTAATAATCTCAAAGAAATGTTTAAATAATTTTTATACTATCTTATAACGAGTCAAATAATGAAGACGCATTGACTCTTATATTATTTGAATTTCTCTACACAATATATAATATTTTGTTTAATTAATTACACACATCATACGTTCTTTTTGTTTAAAATATTACATTTTATATCATGCAGAGGTAGTCAGTATAACATATGTACAAAATTAGGGGCGGTTCGTGTAAAGACAACAAAGTGAGGGGTGATTTGTGTAATTTCACTAAAACTCAAGGGTGTGAGTGTAATTTACAAATATAGTCTATATACAATAAATGTCTAAACAACAGTAATATAGAAGAAAAGTTAATTTACACTATTAATTACAAATATAAGTAAGTATATATTTGTGGATGCAAATAAGACATTTAATAAATATATATACTCTTTATTATATAGATAGATATAGATATTTTGTCATTCAAGAAATTATTTTCATCTCTTTTTCTTTTTTCTCTCTCCTATCAAATAATATAAAAAAATATACTATATTTTCTTACATGTTTGTTTATCCCACTCTTTCTTATAAATCCCTCTTCAACCAAAGAAACACTCTTGCTCATCAATCCCTCTTCTCTCACTTGCCATACTTGAGCAAACCGTGGAGGAGAAGGAAGTATAAGGGTATAAGTTACAAAGTCAACCCTTTCTTTTGGGGAGGGATTCACTTACTTAAGAGTAAATGAAAAAAAAAATATACTTCATATCATAATCATTCGAAATCCAATGGTTTGAATTGGGTCTTCCATTTTATGTTTGGTTTACATTTTTTTAAGACTATATCAATGTTTTTTTGTATCATGTGCTTATACTTTCTTTTGTACTATTAAGAATATCTATCACATTTTTTATGGTACAAAACTAATTTCTTTCGGGATGCGTAAATGTATCTCTCAACAAGTGTCACTATCACAAATTAAATACTTAATACTTAATCTTTTCACCGTCCTGGGATTCCGCAGGCCACCAGACAAACGTTCATGTGTTTATACTTTTCTTTTTTTGTTTTTTATTACATATTTGCATTTATTTTAATTTTTTTATAAAATGAAGATAAATTGTATGAAAGAATTTGCACAATTCATTGACACAGACTACAGAATCAGCTGCTAATTTTTACCAGGAAGTAAGGCATATACCCTAAAATTCAAAGTCAAATGGGTAAGATATCAAGAAAAAAACCCAATTCATTAGAATTGACCAAATCCACTGAGATACAAACTCTTCCAACTGAACAACAACTTTCTACCTGGAAGGAACGGAACACCCTCTAATCAACTCAACAACATGAATAACAAAAACAAAAGCCGGTAAAAACTGCGAAAATACTCTCCGGTTGCTCAAACCGCAGGCAAAAATCTACCTGTCAAATGCCAAGAGAGTCAAAGATGATTGATTCTGCATGCCGCTAACAAAATGAATGGTGCTGATCAATGAGATTCTCCTGGGGACCAAATATTTAAGAGGCCACAATAAATAGGGTGAACAATTTCTAATTCTAGACAAACTCTACTCCACAAAATTGCAGGCTGGGAAGCCTCACAGTACCACAGCAACCTTTTCTTGCGAAACAACGGCGGCAGAATGAGCAATCAGGGGCTCATAATGGTCGGCTCCAGCACCGCACCAACCTGTGTGCAGAAAATTTGCTAAGAAAATGACAAGAGGGAAAAATACAATCTGACCAAACAAACCAGTACTCCGTGAGGAAAATTAGCCATGTTCCCTTTACCTGTTCCTTTCATGAAAAGGAAGAAGGGAAGTTCCTTAACTTGGCTCCTTGGACGATGCGGAAGGAAGAAAACGCAATTTTCTTCATCAACCATGGCATCTGAACCATGTGCTTGCACCTGATAAAGATGAACAAATTCAGATAGAAGCAAGAGGAAGGATATTACTCACAAATGTGTATCCAAATTAAACAGCAGATGGAGATAAATTTTGAATTTATGAAGATTCCAAATCATAGCGTTGGATGTTCATTATATCACATGCAATAACATCAGGAGAACTCAACCAATAGCCATATAAAAGAACTCGGAAAACAAGAAACTGTGATTACCACAAATAAACCTCAGTGGAAATAATCAACATTCAAACTTATAAAGGGAAATATGAAACTCATCAAGCCATGACCCCATGAAAACTTCACATTTATATAATAGATGGTCATCACTCCAAGACAAAGTATTGTACTTCATTGCTTTACAGAAAAAAAACAAATAACTCAACTTGTTAATAATAATAATTAAATAATAATAGTATCTGCAATAGCAGTCCAGGTCTCCAGCTTCATATTGTTCAATCTAAATCATACTGTAATTAAAATGTCTTATTGAGTGGTGCATTTTAAGGGCTCCCGTGGTCCCATATATTTATCTGCCAATTAATTTCTGAAATTGAAATTAACCCCAGACCTAAATATACATTATGAAGACGTTTCTATAACAAAGAATAAGCGTATAGCTGCATAATTTCCAAAGTAGAAATGACATTCGTCACAAAGAAATTGAATTTTTTTCTTTACTGTACCCTACACAGCTAAGCTAGAACATAAGGATTGTCGTAAAATAATAAGAGGAGTGATTCATTTACTCCAAGAATTGATGCTAAGATGTGGAGTAAGTTTAGTAAGTTTAAAAAACTTACTCTTGGAGTAAGTGGAATCCCTCCCAAATAATAATATGGAATAACCAGATCCATAAAAAGGTTAGAAATTACATATTATATATAACAAGTTATGCAAAAATCTTCATGGACTAAAAAGTATATCTCTTGATTTCTTACCACATAAATCTCTCGCTTGAACTCTGTAGCAAGGCACTCGATTGCAATATCATCTCCGAAGGCTGCAGCATGACCTTCTCTATTCTCATCTACAGATAATAAACCCTCCTCAGTATATTGCAAAGTGATGATATCATATTCATCATCAGGAGAACCAGAGATCAACATGTATTTGGCCCAACTTGGACCATCATTCACGGGAATACATCTCTCTCTGTAAATAGACTCCGCCGCCAATTCTCTTCAATAAGAAAAAACAAGCAGATTGTAAAGAAAACCACTGGAAGCAAAAGAAACATCATTATCAAACTTCCACAACCATTTTTCTCCATAGTTCTCAAACCAAAACACATATTTAAAAAAAATTGTATCTGTTAATGTAAACTACCGAGAAACAACTTCGTAAACAAAGAACTCATTCTAGATATTGCAAAAATCCATCACTGAATTTTTTAGCTAAAATGTAATTTCAAGAAACAGAAAGGTAAAAAAGTTGAAAACAAAAGCAAATAAAACATCATTATCAAACTGACACACAACAAAAACAAAAACACCAACAACGGATAAAGCATCTATTAATGCAAGCTAATCAATTATTATGAAAAGAAAATCTTGTAAAACAACAGACCATTCCTTCTTTAATTTCTTCTTTTTCAATTGGAACAAATAACAATGTTAAGGTTTTGGGATATGTTAAGTTAAGGTTATGGAGAAAGACTTCTCTGGAGAGAACAAAGATCTTTTGTCCCACAAAATCTCTGTATTCATGTCCCAAACCAATCACATTGCCCAAGTAACGTAAAAAAAGTTATTTTCTTTTCAATCAGGTTACAGTTTTTAATTGAATTTGGACACACTTGTGACACCAAAAATCGGACAAGTGATTTCCATTCCAATGGAGACTTATGTACTTATAGACAACCAATAAAATCTTAATAACTCATTAAAAATTTAATTATAAATAAAATTTAATCATAAACAACGGCACCAAAAACATAAATACATTAACTTGTTGGATGTGTCTTCACACAATAAGATTTGATTTATACCTTTGCATGCCGAGGTGAACGAGGTCATCGATGGCGGAATCAAGATCGAATCGATTGTCTTTGTTGGCCAACAACTTCACCTCCTGAACAACATGAATCCCCCAACCATTCTTCAGATCTGGAGAATACATATGCCGAATTGCATCATCTATCGCTTCTCTCTCTTCCAAACCCTCAGATCCAAAATCCTCCAAGAACCTCTTCACCGTCCTCCGCCTCAGCTCACGCGCATTCACCACCTCCTTCTTCGCCATCGCCTTCAGAGACGCCGTGAAAAGACAGTTCCCGTCGGAAGAAACCTCACCTCCATATGATAGCCTGAACACCACGGATCTGAGAGACAACGACGACGGTATCGAAGATGAGGAATCTTCCTCTGGCGGCTTCCATAGAACTCCCTTAGCATGGAGCCTCTGAAGGTTACGTCGCTGTTGTTCCTCTAATCCTATAACATTTTCCCATCCGCCGGCGTAGGATTCAGCGGCGGTTCCGGAGAGAAGTAACGGCGGAGAAGAATTGTGATCCCTCCATTGAATCGACGGCGTGGGAGAAGATTGGAAGGGTTCGGGAAGAGTGGTGGAATCGCAGAGAAGCTTTCCCATTGGAATGAAATAACCGTTTCAATGGCGGGAGAGGGAGAGAGAGAGAGAAAGAGAGAGTGACAGAGAGAGAATAGGGTTAACGGATAAATGGACGGAGCGTCAGACATAGACACGTGTGTATTATGTGATCGTTAATGTTCTGTTACTTTTGATAATTCTGTTACTTTTGATGGTAGAAGTGTAATTTTATCAAAATATGAAATAACAAAAATAACATTACATCTTTCACTTTCTTTGATTTTTTTTGTAATTTCCTCTTCATTAATGGAGAGTAGTCTTACTCATCTATACTACTCTCTCACCGTAGTCTAATTTGTAAATCCCGATTTTGTCCTCACTATCTTTCAATTTTTACCAAAAAAATCATATAACTCAATACTTTAAATTTCTAATTTCAATTTAGTCATCAAAGGTAACTTCTATTCAAAACTCTTAAATTGTTTCTCTCATCTTTTTTATCATCTCATTCATTAAAATTGAACAATTACCTTCATCGAATGTATTCATCGACAAATTACAATATCTAACACAATTTACCACATTTGACATTTATTTCATGTAGAGTATGCATTACAAACAATAATAAAACGGGTTGACAAACACGACAATGAATACAAGCTAATACTAATAATGTTATAACACTTTTATAAAGTCTTTTAATAATTAATTTTCAAAAAATAGATAAATATATTGTCTTTTTAATAAGTGGATTTTAATTGACAAATCTAATATCTAAAATTCCTTATTTATTTTATGTACATATCAAATAAAATAATTATATAAATATATAATTTAATGGTGTACATTGGCATGTTAGTTTAATGTTTTTTAAAGATGTATGTGTCTAACGTGTTTATAGGTTTTTTGAAAAGCTTGTGTCTAACATGTTTATTAAAAATGTGTCATCTAGTCTTAGAGAGTTTAGCATGTATCTCACATGTTTATTAAAAATGTGTCATCTAGTCTCACAAGTTTATTAAAAATGTGTCATCTAGTCTCACAAGTTTATTAAAAATGTATGTACTTATTATGTAAAAGTTTTATACACTCTCAATCTATCATTCATCTTATTTTTAATTAATATTGACTTTTCAAAAAAGTAATATAAATAAATGATGATTGATGTACTCACTCTTTATAAATCTTTACCGGGTGCACTGATAAATAAGAGAAACTCTTTGCACATGCCAATTTCAAACTCTTTAATGTTGTAATATATAATTAAGAGAAAAATGTGTATATATAATGAATGAATTTTAATTGCAGTTGTTATATCATTCATCATTCATATTTAATTTACTTATACTTAAACTTGAATAACAAAACCCTAATTTAACAACCAAAACAATAGATGGTTTAACATTAATATTTTATTACGATGAGTGATCAATATACTCCACATCTTAGTCATCAATTTCCTAGAATTATTGGTTAAGATATGAAGTAAAACTATTGGTTTAAATCTACTTACTAATTTAAACTATTAGATTTCCCTAGAATTGATGGTTAATATTTAAAGTAAAAACTTACGTTGAAGTAAATAAATTTTCTCACTTTATTATTGGTTGTATATGGGTAATTAAAAGGTTGTTGGTCCATTGGTTTTATTGCCTCGTGCACAAAAAGGGAAAATATTATTTCCATATTCTAGAATCTTCCTTTTGGGTTGAGAAAACTCATCTCAAATAATTAGTTACCATTTTTATTAATATTTCCTACCTAATAGCAAAAAACAAATATATATATATAAAAGAAATCATTAATTGTCAAAAGAAAGATAATACACCAGAAATGTGCATTAACATCCCTTAATATATAGGTTATATGCAAAATAGATCATCAAGTTTAGAAGTGAGCAAATCATTAACAACGATATATTGTCTACATTTTATCTTATATATTGTCTTGCGCTAATAAAAATATATTATTTCAATTAAAAAAAGTACACATTTATTACTATTAATGTTTTTTTTTTAAATTAATATATTTATTGTTGATTTAAACTTTTGTTATTATTGTTTTTTTGCTTCATTAATTGACATTTAAAGCCCAACAAATTACTTAATTAGATGCAAAAACTTTAATGTTTTGATATATTTTATCTTATCTCATATCTATCAATATTTTATAAATGAACATAAACTATATATTTTGCACTCAACACGGAAACATGCGTTTAGTGTGGCGAGTTTTGTTCATTTCGATGATTTGACTATTACATTGAAGCATCATCAGTTATGAACCACATATCAAAAAATTTAGCTCAATCCAACGGCAAACAAATGAGTTTTCACACTTTTAGTCTGACACATCATGGCTGAATTCTTGAAACTTCTCCTTTTGCAATTATTCATATGTATTATGCCAACAAAACACTCCAAATGTGAGATTCGACCAATTAAACAAGTTTTAATTATGTATTAATATAATTTTATTTATTTGAGTTGATTAAGTAGTTAAAATACCATAAAAATGTATAAAATATAATAATTATGTAGTTAATAAATAATGAAATATTGTTTAAATACATGTAAATTATGGATAATTAAGATAGATTATGAAGATATTTTTCTCTAATAAAAAAGGACATTAATTGCTCCAATGACTTTGTCTATGGTAGTTAGACCCTTGATCTTGTATTAAAAGTATTTAGAACCAATTTCTTGTACCTTTTAAGTCCATTTCTTATATTTGGATAAACAACCCTTATACTTTATTGATATAATTCTTTTGTTTATTGAAAAAATACAATGAGAATTTCAACATTTGTATGCTTGACCAAAGGGAAAAAGCTTTTAAAAATGAATTCTTACTAACAACATGTATGAAAAGCATAATCTTGACTTAGGTATGTTAACTTAAATTAAGATTATCCTTTTCATAATCTTGATTTAGGTATCTTGTATCAAGAGAAGGGTAAAAGCTTTGGCAAACCTCTACTTGTTATTATTAATATTGACTAATGTTATTCATTGGATGACAAAACAATTTAATATATAAATTTTGAGGCTCTTATTAAATTATTCAATTTATATGTAAACGTGAATCACATATCTAAATAACTTGTAACATAATTAAGACCACCTAAAAGTAATATAATAAAATTTTAACCTATAATCATATACTTTTATAACAATAATATTATTAGTATTAGAATTATCAATTTTAAGGTCTATCTATTAGTTTATTTAAACGATGTTGTCTTATTTTAATGTTTTATATTTTAGTAGGATTTTAAAAGACTAACAATTCACGCCAAATTTCTAAACAGGTCATACATAAGCCTGAGCAAATATTGAACCGACAAAAAGTGAGACTTAGGCTGCAATATGCTAAATAGGTAGAACATTTTTAAAGTATGGCCCATACTAACATGTCCCTTCTCTTGATGTAGTGAGCATATACAATAGTTGCAACCTAGTATTTATAGAAGTCCTTGCAAATGCTTATGACAATAATCCTCACAACTCTACTAAAGGCAAGAGTATGAGTAAAAATCATAATTAATTTTGAGAATCTCATTCTCTATTTATAAGTACATAAGGCAATCACTCCCAATCTAGAGTTGGATTCATCTAATATACCCTAATAAGATAATATGACAATATCTAATGACTTAATTCTATGTATGACCTTATAAGTATGACTACCACATTTGTATTGTAATAATCAAATGTAAATTAAGTTAAGTTAGTAGTATATATTCCAATACATTATACACATCATATTTTGATTGTTATTATTATCTCAATGTGAGTACATCAAATTTCTTACAACAACCATAATAAGAATGTACTACATATTACCTTGTTGTGACATAAACCATGAAGAAAAATAAAACTAAAGAAATAGAGTGGGACAATAGACACATATTGTTTTGTACATGTACAAATAGTACATGACTTAATTAATGTGCTTCATCATCCTTTGGTAATAAAATCATCTTCATCACTAGATGTTTATGCTTGAAATGCATCAAATTAGGGATGACAACGAAAACCGAACTCGCGGGTATCCGCCCGAACTCAACTTGAATATAATGGGAAAAACCCGATGTGAATGGGTTCAGGTTCGGGTTCGGGTTCGGGTTTTACCCGAGTTCAAATTTCGGGTTCGGGTTTGGTATTAACAATATCAAACCCGAACCCTTCCCGAATCCGATTAATATATATAAAACTATAAAATTACATATAAATACATACATAAAAGCTATATATATATATATAAATTTCACATATATATACTATATATGTATAAGTTTCACATATATATAAGCTATACATATATAAATTTCATTCACATATAAACTATATATTAAAATATATGTTTTTCGGGTTTTTTCGGGTTCGGGGATGATATCATTGTTTCCAACACCGCTTAATTTGGGTTCGGGTTTTTGATTTCGGGTTCAGGTTTGGATAAACACAAATCTGACCCTGACCCGTCCCGTTGTCATTCCTACATCAAACTGACAAATAAGTAGAAATCCAAGTTGAATTTCTAAAAATAAAAATCCCATGTTGAAAATTGAGTTAGAGATGTAAATGCTTGTTTTGGTTCGATTTTTCGTATAATTTAAGGAGTGAGTCGAACACAATAATATGGTCCACCAATTCAGTTCGGTTACTTGAAAATTTTATTATACAATCGAATTGAATTAAATCAGCCATAAATGTTTCAATTTCGTGGTTTTCTTGTTTTTTATTTGTATTCGATAAGAGTGTTCATTTATACTACCATTTCTAACTAGGGATGACAATGGGTGTGGATGAGTCCGAGTAGTGCATTACCCAGACCTGTCCCACTGCTTTGTTTTTGGCCCCAGATCCATGTTAATACCCGCTGAGTATACTACCAACGGGTCCTTGGGTACCCAACGGATCCATTGGGTACCCATAAATTCAAAAATATTAAAAATAATTGCAAGTAATTTATGCATTTGTTTCATACGATCTTATATGTTATTTAGACAATTAACAAGAGAAAAAACTATAAAACTTAATTTAAAGTTTTAAAAACAACGTAATTTGACTATTAAACATAACTCATTTTACTCTAACAAACATTAAAAATAACTTCAACATTAGAATGTAAAATTTATTTAATATGAACTATTCGATTAACATAACATTATATCATACATATGAATTAACAACATAATATCATTGCTTAACAACATAAAATCACAATTTAACAACATAACAATCATAATTATAAATTAATATGATATTATAATTATGGATTAATATAATATTACAATTTAGATTAATATGATATTACAATTAGGATGTTATATATATATATATATATATATATATATATATATATATATATATATATATATATATATATATGAAGAAATAGCGCGTCCGGGTAGCCACGGATCTGGGTACCTTATTACTCGGACCTAGACTCATCTAACAGCGGATCTTAAAATCGCGGGTCTCAATTACCCACGGGTCCAAAACATGGACCCAGACCCGACCCATTGCATGTATTTTTTGCGGATACCCGCGGATCCGGGTACCCATTACCATCTTTATTTCTAATTATAATTCAAATGCATAATTCTATTTCTCAACCCATAACAAGTTTCATATAAAAGCTTGGGGGAAGAATAGGTCAAGGTACAAACAAATCCAGATCCAATTCTATTAAACAAAACACTAAAACAAGTTCAACTATTCTCAAAACAACTAAAGAAAATAACAAAAGAACTAGTTACTATTAGTGCTCCATGTAGCCTCAAACTAGACAACCACTAAAGACTAATCCTTCCACTATGCAAGCTTTTAATTACAAATCTGAAAGACATTATATCAATACATTCCATCAACATAAAACATATTAGTACTCTTCAAGTATCTTAATTCTTCCACGGAGAGGATATACTTGCTCCAATAGTAAATTAAAAAAACATTTTCACATCTAAGTCATTTATGATGGACCAAAATCTTAAGACATTAGTTCTTTTACTCTTCCCCGCATATCCAATGTGAGACTTCACACTTGAATAAACCCAACAATTTTCCCCTCAAATGTGGGTACCACACACTTTCCGGTTCGCTCACCTTTAAGCCCACAATGTCTCAGCCGAACCATCGGCTCTGATACCACTTGTTGGATCAGATTGCGACCGGGGAGCCTCTAACCACCGGGGAGTTCCATTGTTACCGGGGTATGGGAAGAGTGCATAGCCAGAAGTGATGCATAACGTCTTGAACCAAAACCTTAAGACATTAGTTCTATGGACCTTTTCTACTTATAAACTCTTTTACTTTTCTTCGCATATCCAATATGGGACTTCACACTTGAATAAACCCAACAATTTATTCTATGAAAATCTAATAGTTAAGATTTACTCACTAATTCCAATCATTGAATTTTCATAGAATTGATGGTTAAGATATGTAATATATTTTTTAACTTACTATTGGAGTAAGTGAATCTTGTGTCATTTTTATTTTTATAAAGTTGTCCAACAAAATCCATGAACTTACTTTCCTCATTAATTGATTATACTCAATTACAAACTTCAACCATCAAATTTATCACACTTACGACCTTTGTCCCTTTCTTTATTACTACACTTTCAATATCTTATTTACAAAACCATCAAACTTAAATTTTAAGACATAAACCATCACCCTATATAATTTTGAAACGGTAGATATGGTGATAGATTATTTATTATATAATTATAATGATGATTGTTGGAAACAAGCACAATCAAATAGTAAAAGAGAAAGTAACACAAAGAATTTGGTAACGATGTTCGACCAATTGTGCTTACGTCCCCAACAGCGTTGAGAGGCTATTAAAGAATTATGTGTTTAGCTATTGTCCTTCTTCCTATATTAGGTTTATATAATATAAATATATAGTTATTTACCTTAACCACTTTAGATCAGCTCAAACCCATAACTTATATTGTTGTTATTTAAAGAATGAGTCATTGCACAACAATGAGCCATTGCACAACAATGAGCATGCAATAAACTCACTGCACAAAATAGTAAGTAGAGAATGAAAATTAAATAATAAAAGCAAGTTGTTTTTGTCCATTGAAGTATTCCACACTTTGGGTAACAACACATGCATACACTACCAAAAAGAACGGTATTTATCATGCACTTTTAATTAGGGATTTAGAGTTCTAACATTAAGATTAAAAAAATTAGAGTTCATACTAATTACTTTAAAAAATTAGAGTTCATACTAATTAATTTAATATTCATACTAATTACTTTAAAAAATTAGAGTTCCTAGCCATCCGTAATTTAAAAATAAGAAATATAATTTTTTTAGTATATATGTAGTTTTTTAATATACACGTACATATGAAGAACTTATTTAATTTTATGATATTATTGTTATTATTTTTTAATGTAACTTGTTTATAATTTCTTTTATTTCTAGGATATTATTTTTTATTACTTGTCTAATTGAATTATTATTTAGTATTTTTTTAAAAGTATACAAAAGGGGACATTGTAATTATTACTTAGATTTTTTTCAAAATAAATATGGGTTTAACTATTTAGTATGAAAACTTCGAAAATAATATTTTAATATATAAAAATGAAATTTTAGTTATAAATGATAATTGAAATAAGATAGTTGTAATTAATTAGTTCAATTCTTTTTCAAAATATTGGAGACCTTAATTATTTAGGATTAAAACTGCTAAAATATTTTAAAGATAGTAATGGAAATGTATGTACAATATTAATAAATGAAAATGACAACAATTTAATTAATTTTTAGATTTTTTTAAATAAAACATACATACTAATTTGCAGGTAGTGATTAATATATATTATTTGCCAACTTGAATAGCATCAACGATCACACCAATAAGCACCACATTAAATGACAATATCTATTTTTATTCCCTTAGACATGTTTATCAGTTTTATTTCTATCCTAATGATCGACAACATTTATTCAAAGTAATTATTAATTTGTAACTGATCAACAATTAAAGTAGTAATAAATGAAATTAAAATGTATGAACGTTAAAAAGTAATAGTAATAAATGATCAGCGATCAATGCTATTTAAATGCATGAACAATTGTAATTAATGAAATTAAAATGTATGAACGTTAAAAAGTAATAGTAATAAATGATCAGCGATAAATGCATGAACAATTGTAATAAATGAAATTAAAATGAGAATGTTGTAATTAAATGTTTAGATTTTTTTTCAAAATAAAGTAGACATTACTTTTTTTGGATTACAACCCCTACAATAATATATTAATTGATATCACACATTATTTACTACTGTTTAGGCCTTAAATTTTCAAAATAAAGGTTGTCTCTAATGTGATATTCATTCACCTATGTTAAGAATTATGAGAAATTGTAATAATATAAGGAAATTATATCTGAAAACAAAATATTTTTATTTTTGTTACATTTATGTATAAAAATAGATAAATTTGTTTAATTAGTTAACTAAATATTTCATGAGCATTTGACTACACATTTGCTATACATGAAACGTAAAAATGAAATGTTTGAATTTATAATTAATTTAGTACATGTAGATGTAAAAAGAAAAGAAAAAGAATAGTTAGAATTTATGACATATTATTATTTTTAATTATATCATACAAACCGATCCAAAAAAAGATAACCAAAATGACAAAGAAGATAGAAGATCATTGAATCTATTGGTTCTATCATTCTCAATGGACCCAAATGACTGTGGTAACGTAGGCAACAAATATATATTTTAAACAATAGATTTTTAAAATCATCGAATAAAAAAATAAAATACAAAACCGTAAATAACTAACCATGTTTCTTACCTTATTTCAGAGTAGAATATAGTGCAGGTGTTTCTAAAACATGCAAAACAAAAAATTAAATTAGTGATTCTATGTATAAAAATATGTATAAATAAAATAAGAGATTAAGAAAGATAAAACTAAATTCTAGATATGCTAGAAGGGATAACCAAACTACAAATGAAGAGATAAAATGTTAAGAACGAAATAAATATATCAATAATAAAAACAAACAAATTGAATATTGCAACTGAACGTATATAAAATGAGATTGAGTACATACCATATGTTTTGAAGATTTGGTCGTCCTTTAGGATAATACCCTTGCTTATCAGACGCTAACGGAGAGAACTGTTGGAAGAACACATTTAAAAAATAATGAAATCACTAATAACACTAATAAAAAATAAAGAAATCAATGAAAAAATAAACAAAAAAAGATAGTTGGAAGGGAAAGATTGTTGAAGAGAAATGTTGTTTGAAGAGAAAGAGAAAAACATATATTTTGTGATGATAACAAAGTAGATTCTGCGAACGAAACGTAGCAGTATGAGAGAAATGAAAAGGTAGGAGATAGATGAAGGGGTAAAGGTATAAATGAAAAGAAATGATAAATATAAAGAAAAATAGGCTGGATGTGAAAATAAATTTCAATCTCCTCTAATGTTCAATAATTAATATTTTTTCTCAAAACAAAACATAAGGACTAAACATTAATTAACATTTAAATTGTTAAAATATAAAATGTAGAAAAAGTGAGGATGTAGTGTGAGAATGTACATAGTAGTAGTATAGAACACTTTAGGAAGGAAAAGAAGTGATGATGAGATGACATGTGACAAGAAAAACTTTATTTTGTTATATTTAATGCACGGCCCTAAAGTATGAAACTTCAAAGTTGTACTACGAAGAAAAATAAAAAGGTGGGAAAATCTGATATTTTGTTTGATTATACACATCAAAATATACTGATACCCTTTGGGTTTTAGGAAAATTACGTAAATCACTCACATTTTTAAAACCTACACAAATTACCCATAATTATAGATATATACGTTACACTAAGTACCCCTGTAAGAGAGATATGTGTAATTTCTTAAGAAAAAAAGACGACGAGTGTAATTAAGTCAAATAAAATATGGTACATTGTGAAGACAAGTCCAAATAGTATAAGAGTCGATATCTATTCATTATTTTGGTTAGTTATAATATAATATACGAGTAATTTAAACATTTCCTTATAATTATAAATGCAGTTTCTAACGAATACAAAATAATTAATATACACCGACTATTATACTATTTGAAATTGTCTTCACAATGTAACATATTTTGTTTGACTTAATTACACTTTTCGTCATTTTTTGTTTAAAAAATTACATTTATCTATCTTACATGGTAGTCACTGTAATGTATATATAATTAGGGTGATTTACATAGGTTTTAAAAATGTGCGAGTGATTTATATAATTCATGGAGTGTTAGTGTAATTTATTCTTTTTTATATTTAGATAATCTATCTGAATGCAAAAATTTGTAAATTCAGATAAGCTATTGGAAAGGTTTTATACCTTCATATAACTAACCCAAATTTTTAGGAAAAAAAAAAAAAACGTAAACCAATTAAGCAAAGGATTGAGACAGTGATTCTAGAATAAACCAAAAAATTGATTGAATTCAATCGAACCAAACTAAATAATATGGTTCCGTTCTATTATTTTTTTTAATAAAATATTTATAATTAGTTCAATTCACAATTTATAGGGTTAAGAATTGTGAGAATCCAAACAAATCACAAAATTGATGAAGAATTAATGATTAAGTAATACTTGATATATCTTAATATGATTTTCTCTCACTCTTAGACCAATATAAGCAAAATGTAACTAATATTTTTATAACATTTGAGTTTATAAGTCAATATTTTTTATATTTAGATGAAAACAACAAACTCTTAAATAGGAAGAGAATAACACACTACCCCTACTCATATCAAGTTTAACATATTTCATTAAAAAAAAAGTAATCAAATGAATTTAATCAAATCACTCATGTGTGGTTGTAACGACCCAAGTTCTACCCTTGAAAATTTTTCGTTTATTTTAATCATTTCTTACATACAATCGTCACCTTCATTGAAAACTCTCAAGTATCATTTTCGAAAATACTCTTTACCCTATTTTCTTATCATACAAATTTATGTTGCGGAAAAACATAATTCATTCAAATAGCATTTACCACATACAACCAGTTATGGGTCTCCCAAGGTTATAGAGCCCATAACTACACATATCCGTATTGATCTAAACGGATTTACAGTCATCACATAATACTATTAAATCAACTACAACGTCACTTAGCAATACAGACAAGCGAGTAATTAAACACAAAAGCTTCCTAATTGAGCTTCATCCTCAAAGTCCTTCATTTACCTACAATGGGATTATCATAAACGACACACAAAACAAAAGGGAGTAAGTCATTAGTTTAAAAACTAACATCACATGATAATCCACATTTCAAATACGATTAAACTTTAACATAAATTATAAACGCAATTACGTAAATGCAAACATTCATCTCTTCTTTCGTTCATTTCTACGTTATCCATATTCATCCTATAGAATACATATCCCATAATATATATTCTATAGCATGTATATTACTTTTATCCTTAACGTCTTCATTTCCAACATTCATATTCACCCTATAGTATATATATCCCATAATATATATCATATAGCATGCATATGACTTTCGCTCTTAACGTCCTTGTTTCTCATATGTCGTATTCATCATTAATCGTATTCACCGAGTTCTTTCACACTATAATCTCCTACCACCTCGGGTAGATCAAATTACATCTCCATACCACATCGGGCAGGTCTAGTTCATCATCCATACCACATCGGGCAGGTCTAGTTCATCATCCATACCACATCGGGCAGGTCTAGTTCATCATCCATACCACATCGGGCAGGTCTACTGTTATATTCCATACCACATCGGGTAGGTCTAGTTATACTCCATACCACATCGGGCAGGTCTAGTTATACTCCATACCACATCGGGCAGGTCTAGTTATACTCCATACCACATCGGGTAGGTCTAGTATTATATTCCATACCACATCGGGTAGGTATAGTGTTATGCTCCATACCACATCGGGTAGGTCTAGTGTTATACTCCATACCACATCGGGTAGGTCTAGTTATACTCCATACCACATCGGGTAGGTCTAGTATTATACTCCATACCACATCGGGTAGGTCTAGTGTTATGCTCCATACCACATCGGGTAGGTCTAGTGTTATACTCCATACCACATCGGGTAGGTCTAGTGTTATACTCCATACCACATCGGGTAGGTCTAGTTATACTCCATACCACATCGGGTAGGTCTAGTATTATACTCCATACCACATCGGGTAGGTCTAGTGTTATGCTCCATACCACATCGGGTAGGTCTAGTGTTATGCTCCATACCACATCGGGTAGGTCTAGTGTTATGCTCCATACCACATCGGGTAGGTCTAGTGTTATGCTCCATACCACATCGGGTAGGTCTAGTTATACTCCATACCACATCGGGTAGGTCTAGTATTATACTCCATACCACATCGGGTAGGTCTAGTGTTATGCTCCATACCACATCGGGTAGGTCTAGTGTTATACTCCATACCACATCGGGTAGGTCTAGTGTTATACTCCATACCACATCGGGTAGGTCTAGTATACTCCATACCACATCGGGTAGGTCTAGTATTATACTCCATACCACATCGGGTAGGTCTAGTGTTATGCTCCATACCACATCGGGTAGGTCTAGTGTTATGCTCCATACCACATCGGGTAGGTCTAGTTATACTCCATCCCACATCGGGTAGGTCTAGTATTATACTCCATACCACATCGGGTAGGTCTAGTGTTATACTCCATACCACATCGGGTAGGTCTAGTTCACAATTCTTCACTACCATTCCCGGTAGGATAACAATAACAGTCCACTACCACTCCGGGTAGGACACAACAACAGTCCGCTACCACTCCGGGTAGGACACGATAACAGTCCGCTACCATTTAAGGTAGGACACAATAACAGTCTACTACCACTCCGGGTAGGACACAACAAACAGTTCACTACCACTCCGGGTAGGACACAATAACAGTCCACCACTACCTCTTCGAGTAAGGTAACAACAATAAACCACTCCCTATTCGGGTAGGGTAACAACAATCAAACTTACAACACATTACCTCTTTCACATACCTCGTTCACATCAGTGAGTATGAATTAGAGTCACTTATCCCTTACCTCGGTGAGCGTTGGAGATCAATTCCGAGTAACTTTAAAAGTCTACTCCGCGATTTCCTCCAACCTTAGGATCTTTCCTCATTTCCACCAATAACAACAATGTTAGTCATTTATTCCAAATATCACATAAACAACTTATTTTGCCTCATTTAATCATACAAAATATTCATCATCAATATTCAACCATCTAAAACATGCATAACATCTCATATTTCAATATTTCCAAAACTACTTCAATACAAGTTTCTAAATATCAAAACATACATGTTCATCTCATATAACAACATTAAAGCACTACTCATTATCCACATCTAACATTTCATCTCTTTCTCTTTATACTCATATTCTCATTTTGGGGGTTTTTGGGGGTTTTTCATGAATAACCCATAAAACTTTCCATTCATCAAATACCAACTCTAAACCAAGAGTTTACAAGATAAAAACAACATAAAACGAACCATAACTCTAAAGAATGAGTTTCCATGGTTTCTCATGTTTTGAAAATAAATCCAACATACCCAAAACAAGTTAGAGAGGAAGAAGAAGAGTTAGTAACAAGAGGTTTACCTCTTCTCAAGCTCCAAGATGAGTCCTAAGGCTCCTTTCTCTTGAAAAGCTCTCCTTTCTCTCTTCTCTTCGAATTCTAACCCAAAAATGTGTTTGGGTTTCTGTTTTAAAGAGGTGTCGTCGGGTTGTAATCGATTACCAACATGGTGTAATCGATTACAACGTGAAAAATACGCATATCTGATGCTTTTTATCTGCATGTAATCGATTACATGTATTGTGTAATCGATTACATCATGTAAAATGCACATATCTGATGCTTTTATCTGCATGTAATCGATTACATGTATTGTGCAATCGATTACATCATGTAAAATACACATATCTGATGCTTTTATCTGCATGTAATCGATTACATGTATTGTGTAATCGATTACATCATGTAAAATGCAGATATCTGATGCTTTTATCTGCATGTAATCGGTTACATGTATTGTGTAATCGATTACATCATGTAAAATACACATATCTGATGCTTTTTATCTGCATGTAATCGATTACATGGACTGTGTAATCGATTACACTGCCCAAAATTGCCATTTCTCGCTCGGGTGATACAACTCTCGCTCAGGCGAGAATCCTCCGGTATAGCCCAAGATTTCACCCTCCCAGATGCACCTCTCTCACTCAAGCGAGAATCTCTGGATCAAGCGAGGCTTCCAGTACTGATACTCTAATTTTTAAAGACTAAAATTCGGGGTGTTACAGTGGTTCATATCGATTACATCGATGAAAAAAATATAAACTAAACTATGGATGGTAATGGCGTGACCTAGTAGTCCTTACATGTGCCTAAATCAATATATATTTATGGGTGTTCGTGTGAGTAAGAGGTATAAGCAAGTATCTAATGATATGAAATTTAATTATATATTATATTTATAAATTTGTAATAATTAATATGTATGAAAATAATTATTATATAAATAATAACATATGTATATGTTAATTTGTCACTATATTTCCACCACTAAAAATCGTTATGAAATACTAGTATTATAGATTATATATAATCTCAAAATAATAAAAAATGTAATATATATATATAAAATTAGTTCAATTTTTTTATGAATATGTGGCTTACCTTCAAGGTGGAGCATGATAATATTCATTGACACCCATTATAACTTTTAAGACAAATGAAAAGAATGTGGTTATTATTTCATAGTATATATTTATAATTCTCAGAATTACATTAAAAGGAATGCTATCATTATGAATGTCATTCCTCATTATATTAAAAAATATATTTAGTTGATATTTATATTTTTTTGGGAATATTGATTGTCATTCATTAGAATAACCTGAAATCATATTTATTTATGATATATATTCATGAAAATAGATGATATGATTATCAAAATAGCCTTATTTAAATGTATTATTCGATTTATCATTATAGTTATATAGTTGAGGAAACATGATTAATATTTTTGATGTGATATAACTAAGACAATAAATTTACACTAAATGATATTTAGATACAGCTATGAAACCAAACAATTATTATTTGATTACGTACAGAAAATATGCTAACCTCAATTGGGGATAAAATGATTAGAAGAATGAATACAATATCTATAGAAATTTAAGAATATAATTTTTATAAAACATATATTATTATTAGCATAAATAAAATCAAGTATTATCGGTTAATCATAGTGTAGGTTGACATTATATATACTAGCGTGTTGACAGATACTCACATGTTTGTCAACCCGCTTTTCTATTGAATGAATTACAATTTTGCATGTTAAAAAATGAAAAGGATAAACTATTGTGATCAAATATTGCCTTGATCTATGTAGAAAAACTGTCGTGTTCAAATGGAAAAACTCTAAAAGTTACATAAACAAACCTGAAACATAAAATGAGGAAATATGTTATATGGTTTTTTGGTAGAAAATATAGATTATTATGGGCAAAATAGGAAACAAAAATTACACCATCATTGATGGTTATTTTGTGTTTTCCCTTTATATTAGTACTAGCGTGTTGACAGACACTCACATGTCTCTCAACCCGCTTTTCTATGAGTGAATTGTAATTGATTTGTATATTTTTATTACATTTTTCATAACTATAACAAAATCAACAAAACATGATTTTCAATTTTGCATGTTAAAAAATGAAAAAGATAAATTGTTGTGATCAAATATTATCTTGATCCATGTGAAAAAATGTCGTGTTCAAATGAAAAAACCGTAAAAGTTACATAAATAAACATGAAACATAAAATGAAGAAATATGTTATATAGTTTTTTGGTAGAAAATATATATTAGTATGGGCAAAATAGGAAAACACAAATTATACCATCATGTGTAGTTATTTTGTGTTTTCCCTTTATATATTAATATTAGTAGGATAATATATAAATCCAAATAAAAAGAAAATATAGAAATGAAACATGAATACAATAAAAAAGTTACAACTTTTAGATATAGGAATGAAATATTCCCAAACTATTCCACAAGAATAGGAAATTATTGAAACATGAAGATATGTTTTCCCTAGGAAAATTTTATACCCAACAACAATTTTTTACAAAACTTAAAACATATATATTCTTGGTAAGCAAACTTGAAATAATATTATTTTACAAAACTTAAAACTAACACATTTCTATATTATTTATAACCACAACTTTTAGGAATATTTTTGTATAAACTCAAACAAACTCTTCAAAGGAAATTAGAAAGTTAGATGCAAAGTTATTCTAATTGAGAGTATCCTTATAAAAAAAGATCCAACCAAATTGGTCTTTTGTAAAAAAAAAAAACTTTAGAGAACGTGCTATGTGTAACTTACAAAATAGAGAATATACTTAAATAATATACTAATATATAAAAGAGAATAAAATATATTCTGAACTTCATCAGATATTGTTTTGCTTAATTTTAGAAATATTTTTGTAGAAAACGACTAAATGATACACATGTCACGATTTTAGTGGCTGAATGAGATAACTTATCTCATAATATCAAGAGATACATTATTTTCTATATAAAAAGGAAAAGATTCACTTAATCAAAATTATTCCAAGTAAATCTTAACACATCTTAATCATTAATTTTAGATGAATCCAATGATTTAAATTATTGAATACATCTAAATCATAAAATTTATAATATATAAATATTAGCATCGAGTGAAGTGAAAAAAAAAATCAGTGTGGATTTAGAAAAAGAGTAGTATTAGTAGTAGGAAGGGTTTTTCATTGTTGTTGCAATCGCACATCGTTAAACGCTGCCGTTTCGCTGTAAATGTGTTGAACATGGCTCTTTCACTCGGCAAACTCACCGTTCTCCTTGGTGCAGGTTTATTCCCTTTTCATTTCACCCTCAATTTCTTATTTCACTCATACCCATAACAAAAAATTTAATTTTTATTTTATTATTATCATTATTATTGAAGTAGAGTAGTTTTTAAATTGGGGTTTCAATTGCGGTCATGACGTTGTTGTGGAGATTTTTGAAACCCTAATTGTGGTTGCGGGTGTAATTTAAAACATTTGAAATAGAATTTTGCATTAGTAGGGTTACACTGTAATTTTTATAGGAAATAAAATGCCTATGTGAAATGAAATCTTTATGGTTTTGTGTTTATAGGTATTGTTGGATCAGTAATTGCAAAAGAAGGGCGTTTGCCAGATGTTTCTAGTTTACTCTCTGGTGCTTTCAAGGTATGTTTTTTTTTATATATAACCATAACAATTTTTCGATGTAAGTGCGTGTGAGGATTCATTGTTCCGTTTTTATTATTGTGGAGGAAAATTGCATATGTTTTTGTTCTCCGGTGTGATCTAGGTTAAGAAGATTCAACAAAGTTTTTAGTTAGTTGTCGACTGCCTAACCCAACACCCTGTTGTTTTTTCTCGGGGATTAGGACAAATGAGGTAACACCTCGGTATGACATGGATGTCTCGGGTTTAAATCATGGAAACAACTTGTGTGGGTAAGGTTGTGTACATCTACCCCTAACTAGATTCCATTGGGTGGTATTGTAGCATCATCCACTAAGTACCAATGATGTAGCAAGATAGGTAGCAGAAGTATGTATTATAAATGCTTTAGGTGTGCTTCGTGATCATAAACTGTCTACCAAACTCACCAACGAGGCATTGGTCTAGTAGTGTAAGGCCTCATTGGATCCTCAGGTATCGTATTAGGCCAAAAGTCAAATGTTCGATTCCTGGGAGCGACACTTGTTGGGAGGGACAGCGACACACATAAAAAGGGATTAGTTCCTTACCCATAGGGTGGTGGGATACCCTTGGTTATACAAAAAAATATGTCTACCAAACTCAATAATTTTTTATAGTTTTAAGGTCAGTGATGCTCTATGATAGTGTGAATGTTGGCTCGGAAATCTACTGTCAAAAAGAGTGAAAAAGGAAGTTTAGCAGAGAGAAAGAGTGCTGTGGTGATAGAGTGGATATAGGACAAATGATCAGGTTAGGAACTATAGCAACTAAAGTATTAATGTTTAAATTGGAGTAGAACCCATGTTAAGGAATATGGGGATGATGATGGAAATATGCATAAGGTGGTTTGGACATGTGAGAATAAGATCATCGCAGGCTCTAAGTGAAAAAAGTGAATCAAATGAAACTTGTGGAATATAGTTTGATTACACGGGGAAGATGGTGACATAAGAAAACATTAAGAGAAACTATTTATAGAAACCTTGTTCTAATCTAAATGGTTTTACTTAAAGATTTAAACTTTGGTTTGTTTGTTAGAGCTCAACGACCTTGTTTGATCCACATGTTGCTGATTCCACCTTTGAACTAAGATGAGGTTGTTGTATGTTCTTAAGAAGTTCAGTCATATCCATTAAATTCATTTTGCATAGAAAAGACCTCATGTTTGGCAATATTGTGGTTGTTATGATATGTTGGTGTTGGATCCAATTCCATTACCTATTGAGTAATGGTAGCTGCCACATATTCTTGGTCATTAGTGATACTATATGATGATTCTAGACTGATTTTATTTTTGGATCCTAGGTTGTTTTGAAGCCACTTACAAACAACGATTCTGCTGCAGCAGTTAAAAAACCAAACAATGATGCTTTGTTGGCTCAGGTTTGCATGTTCTTGTTGTTGTTTTGTTTTCAGAAACGTTTGATTTTAATTTTGAGTGATTCTCAACACCATCAAGTCTAGTCTCATCGGACATTCTGCCTTACATAATTTACTGTGCCGGTTTATGAAATGCTGACTTGTCAATTAGCTAGGGAGTTACTTGTTATTTGATAAGGCAGTTGTTATGCTTTTACAGTGTTCTAGAATTTATATAAATGTACTAGACTGTAGCTGATTTAGCTTTCAGTTAATAACAGTTACCCTTTTCAGATTTGCTTTCTTTCTCTTTCTCTCTCTCTCTCTCACACACACACACATTCTCCTTTATTTTCTCATCCCTTTCTCTCTGCTCTTGGGCTCTAAAACTCATGTTATGATCATAGTATTGAGTACTAACTAATCTACAAGGCACAGACATAATATTTTAGTTCCATGTCATGTGTCAGACACCGACTCTTGTAGACACGTAACAGCTTGCTATGATACTATGAATTATGATTCTCTTTTCTGAGATTTTCAATTTTATATACATAAATATGTTCCGCCCATGTCCCACAACTTTTAGAATTTTGTGTGTCCGTATCTGTGCTTCATAGGTAATAATACTGCATGATACTAAAAAACTGGCGAATTTAGCTTAAGAAATTAAGGATTGTGAATTTACTTGTGGTTAATGGAATATATATATATTTTTGTGTCTTGTTCTTCTACCATCTATACTCAAACATCTAATTGCTTATGCTTGATATGTACTATCTGCAAAAGGATGTTAGAAGCAGACAATATATAAGAAGCTATAATGTATATAATTCTCCACTCCAGCTATTAGCTCTAAAAATCTTTTTCTCACATTCAAGGAATTAAATAATTGCATTACCTTATTTCATACTTTATTCAGAAAGAGTTAAAAAAATTATTATATTCCCCCGTTGATTTAGCTATGAAAACAAATGTGGTTTTCTTAATTATATAGCAATATGAGGGTAATCGAAAATGCTGATTAAACTTTGATCTACAGGTTGACAACCTAAGGCAGCAGCTACAACTCCTTCACAGAGATAGATCAATCACTATTGTAAATACAACTGGAACAGGTTCTTGTTATCTACTTTCTTTTACATATTGAAATACTTTTTGTAATTTGCTCAGGAATTTAATAAACACCATGTTTCCTTATTTCTTATTTTTGTGTTATTTCTGACTTGCTCTGGCTATGTGCAGGTCCAAGAAAATATGTTACAGTGATCGTTATTGTTGTGGTAGGATATGGATACATTTGGTGGAAGGTAATGCCTTTTTCTCTTAGAATTTATTGCTTTATGTAACTGGATGCTGTAATGATACATTCTTGTCAGAAGCTTGTCTAGCTGAAATCTTAATTCAAGTGGTTGGTGCTTTGAACAAGTGTTATATCCTATATATCCACATGATAAGTCTCAAACATGTGTTAAATATGCAAGGTTTTTTGGTATGCCTTTCTCTTTCAATTGTATTGGGATTTGTTCAAATGGCATCTATGGCTGCCCAAGTCATGTTGCTACCAAGATTTTCCATGTAATTTGGAGCAGAGCGAATGGTGACAGATCCTGCAATTTTGGTCTAAATGCAAAATCCATGTACCAAAATAATCTTAAAACTAGGGTGCAAATAAAAAAAAGGAATGGGATAATGGCACAAACTACATATATAATTACCATATAGTCTTGAAAGCTTGTCTGCGCTCTCTTGTGCATAGGCCCTTCAGTGTGCATGGATTTAGTATTACTAAACTTTTATGCCAAAACAGCTATATGCTCAATGACTTAATCTCTAGTTTTTGTCGTAAATTGACCCCCCTCACAAACACTTTTAATGTCTAAATACTGCATATTGTAAACTTTAGTTAATCACCACCTAATCACTTACCATAATCTTACCTTCTTTTCTCCAAATTTGGTCTCTCTCCATGGAGATGATTGAGTTTTATGTTATTTGTATGTTTGCAGGGATGGAAACTTCCTGATATGATGTTTGCAACAAGGCGTAGTTTATCTGATGCTTGCACATCTATAGGCAATCAGCTGGGGAAACTTTATGAGTCAATTGAGGTAAAAAATTGCAGTTCTTATATTCTGTGAAAACCCAGCATTTGTGCTCCCCTCGCTTGATATTGTCGCTCCCGAATCCCATATATAGACATTTTTGAAGGACTAAATTGTTTTATGAACAAGGTTACTACTTACTAGTAGTCTATCAATCTCTAATTTGACAGAGAGAAGAAAAGGCAGTTAATTGAACTGTAGTTGATTTGTACTTAGTCACCAATTGATTTTCTTTTTCCATAACAGCTTTAAAATTATCTTCCATCTTGATTTCTCTCTCTTGCTTCTGAGAATTAATCTTATTCATGTAGATATTTTCTCTGACTGGGTTACATGCATATCTTAAATTTATTATTTTCAGCATTATAATTGGTTCCATTCCATTATTAAAAAGTGATTCTTTCCGGTATTTCAAATAAGATTAATTTTGAGGGTAGAGTTTTCTTGTCTTATACAATGGTCTTTTGAAGTTTGCATTCCACTCAATTTACTTTTCTGACTCTAGAAATTGAGAATAATGCCGGTGTTTGTTTATTCATTGAATGGTGGAGGATGGTTATTTACTTATTTGCAATGGTGTCAGGATGCCAAGAAGAAGTTATCTGCAAGAATGAATCGTTTGGATATAAGTTTAGACGAATGTGCTGCCCTTAGTGAACATACTAGGGAGGAGGTGAGTAATGAATTTAGGACGTATAATTTTGGTGTTTTTGTTTTTTAACATTAGAATACCTTCTGTTTTAGGTCTCCGTAATACAACAGGAAGCAGATACAATTAGTGGAGATTTCAAGTCTGTTCGTATCGCAGTACATGTTCTGGTAAACTCAGTTGCAAGAATTCAGTTTTTTCTTAAAAATCTTTTGCTGGATGTTTAACTTAAGCTTGACTTACTTTGCTTCTCAGGAATCTAAAATCAAAGAAATAGAAGGAAAGCAGGTATAATCATTTACATTTAAGTTGCCGAGTATTATTTAATTAAAATTGTTTATATTTATGGGAAGTGATATTGTTTGCACCTGATTTACTTTTTCTATCTGCGTAGGTTGCGACAACTGAAGGAGTAAACAAGTTGTGTCAATTTACCTTGAGTATGGAGAAAAGGAGAACCCCCGAATATATTCAGGCATGAACTAACTTTCTTATCATATATATAGTGTCTTTCTTGGCTTCAAAATCTGAATTTCAGATCTGCCTTTGTTATATTATTTCCATTTAAATGCCATATTTTTAATTATATAGGCATCTTCATCCAGTTCTTCCAAGCTGGCCCTTGAGCTACCACCAGTTTCACCTTCTTCTAGGGTAAGTGATTTCTTTTTCCTGGCTTATTTATCTATGCAATATTTCCCTTTTTGAAAAGAAAGGATACTATTATAAAGTAAAGTTCAGTACATTTTTTTGGGGTAAATTAATAGTAACTTTTGCTGTTAGTTTAACAGTATATTGTGTTCATTTGTCAAATTGATATTGTATATCACTTGCTACCAGCTGAAGAATGCATATATAGACCTTAACATTGGGTTTTATATTTCAGTCCCTTTTTATCTTTGAAACTTACTTATGTGTTAAGTCATCTGAATTATACAGGCTACACCGTCAAGTTTTTCTAGGCTATCTCTTGAGCCACCATCTCTTACAGTTACGCCATCATCAAAGGTAACTTCTATCATCACAAGACGTTTATATGAAGCATATTTAAATAACAGTTCACAAGACCTATATGAAGCATATACTAACAATTTACTCAAGTACTAGTGGATAGTGCTAGTATTTCCCGGGAATCTTTGGTTTTTCGTAACATTCATTTGATTCAAGAGTTAATGTTTTTTGCGAAGTAAATCTCACATAGTCTGCTTCATTCTCCTTGGTGTGATTTAAATACCTTTCACACTACTCCTTTCATTGCTATTTGGTTTTAAGATGAAACCTTAAAATAGTATTACGTCCAGAGCCAAACCTCTCTAATTGTCACAGGCCAAAAGATGTCTCTTTCATCATGGTCAAAGGTAATCCATTGTCTGGTCCGATAAGCTTCTGAGAAGGGGATGATGAGAAGTAAGTTCCACATCACTTGCCTCATTCTCCCTAGAGTGGTTTAAATGTATGTTGAACTACTACTCTCATCCCTAATTTGTTTTCAGACAAAACATTAATATGGTATCAGAGTCATATCTCAGTGCCCAACTTCTCTTTTATTGTCATGGGCCAAAAGATACCCTTTGGTGCCAACTGCCAAGCATGGGTTCTAGATCAATAGTCAGAAAATCATATATCCAAATCAAGTAATGGGGCTATTAGCACTATTATTTTTATTCACACTCCCTTTTTATCAATACTTCCTCCTCTCTCCCTTCTCTAAAAATCTTCTAAACAAGGATTTCACCTTCCCCTTCCCCCTTTTCTCATCCAAACATATTTAGCCTTTGTATTTGTGTTTAATTTTTAATTGAAAGCATTTCACTGCACTTGCTATTGTGTGCCGATTAGTAATTAATTCCTACCATTTGTTTTTATCACCAGACTGGATCCTCGACTCCAACTTTGTCAACTGATTCACCATCTCCATCATATTCTGCCGGATCTCACAAGGTTTGTGACTTTTCTGATAATATGGATTCAGATTTTATTGAAAGAGCCATAACCGAAGAAGGAATGGTTAATGTTTACACATTCCTTTAGAGATGTTTGGCTATGTTTGACCACCAAAAAATGATCAACCCTTTTCATTTAATGCTTTTTATGATAATTGTGTTGGTAGTGTATATCTTTGTGGCTAACATGGTTGACAAGATTGTTCTTTGTTCATTGTTATTGAAATTAATTTTCTCTGTAAAACTTCCAAACCCATTTATATTTTTGTTGATGTGTTTTTTTGCAAGATTTATATTTTCCACTTGCTTTGAAGGTTATGGTCCTGCCATCCTTTTCTTACCTTTTTTTGACAAGTTTATATTCCGGTATCTATCTTTTCAGGAGACTGGTCTGGTTTCAGAGGAGAGAAACTTCTCTAGTAGTAATGCGGATTCGATAAAGGTTCTTCCAGCCGAAAACAAAAGCAACGGTTCGAGTTCTGGCTTGAGTTCTGGCTTGTTTGGGAAGTTTGCAGGCGTCTATGCTCCATTTCTGACAAGAACACGGAGCGCAACAGACGCATTAGTACAACAAACTCGTTCGACTCAATAACAATGACAGTAAAACAGATGATTGAACCTATTGTGGGGGGTGAAAATCTTCACCTCATCAGTTAGTATAGTATTCATGCATTGGCAATTATAAGTTATGCCCAGTCCAGTTTGAATTGTAGGAACCTTTTTGGAGCAGTGAATTTTGTAGATTCCCTCAGTTTCATGAGAGGTTAAAGTTATATATTAGTTTCCCCATTATTGAACTGTGAAAAGTGGTGAAGGAAAGAATGAAGATTGAACTGTAGTGAACTCTGAGAATAAAAGACAACAATAGCCAATGTAGGCACTGCATTTTCATGAACTTTCACATTTTAGTAATAGGAGTATTTATTTACTTGGCTTAAATTTCAGTAGATTGTTTAGTAGTGTTATTAACATTTAACACATAGGATGGATAGAGGAAAATGGACCCATGTGTTTTAACTGTCTTTTAGCATGATTGCCTAAAGAATCCATCATCTTCTTACAAGAATACCCACTTTCAAAATTATGTCATATATATATATCAATAGGGGGATCCACCTACTCCAAGAGTAAGTAGAAAAAATATATTTCACATTTTAGCCATTCATTCTTGAAAAATCTAATGGTTTAGATCTCCTTAATTCTAACATGATTAATAAGATTTTTCAATTCCTCTATCCTAGATTTCTTCCATTCACCCCTTACCCACTAACCTACTTACATATGCTTCTTTAACCTCAATCAACCTAAGAAGTCTCTCAAAACACTCTTTCAACACTTTCTCACCTTCCATTTTGTCCTAGTTTGATACATGTGATCTAATAAAGTCTTATATGACTAGACCATTGTGATGAAGCCCAAAAGTATTCAGGTAGGCCCAAACGTTTAACAACACAACCTAATTGGCAGAAAGATTATGTTATGAATTAAAAGAGGGCAACTATCTTTATTTTGTTTGTTTGTCTTTATTTATTTGTCTTTTAAAATTCTCTTAATATAAGATCTTTCCAAATGTATGGTAGAAGTTATTTTAGTTGTACCATTTTTCCTTTATAAAAGGGGGATAGAAGGAAGTAAGAGGCATGAAATGAATATTTCAGTTTTAAATTTTCCTTTTGTCAATTAATATTTTTAGTTTTTTCACAAAATTCTATAACCTTCCTAACATTTTGGTGCTTTCATTGAGAATTGTGTTACGGAAAGGGCTACCTATAGGCTGAATTAAGGTAAATTACTGAATAATGATAGGTGATTGAAGTCGCTAAAAGAGAAAGGGCTACCATCGGGCCAGTGTCGATAGAGTGAAAGCCGTCGTGGATGTTGGCCCTTAAAGGGGGCGGCAATGTTAGGAGTCACACATTGAGTAGAATAGTAAACTCAATGTGATACTTAAGTCATGAAGCTCTCCCACCTAATAGACTACTCTTTTTGATTGAGTTCTCCTCATGTGCTTAAGTCCTTACAATTGGTGCTTTCAGTATATGTATGTGCCGTTGAGATTGCGCGCTAACAACATAAGCTAAAGTGGGCGTTGTTAAATTGAGCTCTGCATAAATTGAGCGGTGGATAAAGTGTGCGCTGCTTAAATTATAGGTAACATATATAACAATGCTCGATGTGGTATATATCCCATACAAAAATGTTATAGGTTAAATACAACAACACTCCTTTTATTCCACATTGTGGTATAAATTAAATACAACAACACTCTTTTACTTACAATATATGTTAGTTATTTAACAACGCTTATATTAAGTGACAATGTTATATATGAATTATAAAACAACGATATGTGTAGTATGCGCTATTATATTTGTCAATTATACAACAACATTTGTTTGAGGTTGAACCGTTGTATGTATGATATATAACAACACCTACGGAACCGCTATTAAAGTATAGCGTATACTACTGCAATCAAACAAATAGCGTACGGAAGCGCTATTATATGCCCGAAATGAATGCTGGGGTAATATACTCCAACCTTGGACCACACAGTTCATCTTGCATGTCAGTCCTCCACGTGTCAGTGTCAGCTTCCGCACAACAAGTTGCTTATACATGAGTTAGTGTCGCATTGCCCATATGGTCAATCAATAGGTAAGTTTTTTCCTCTGTTTTTAGTTTCACATATTTTTATCCCATTTTTTTTATTTTTTCTACAATAGTAATAAATGTTAGTGATAATAAAATTTTGTAATAAAAGATAATTAAAATTGAACACCAATTTATAAAAAGTATTTCAACAATAAATAGTTAATATTGAGTTATAATAGTCAATAAAATCTTTGCAATAATTAATAAAAAATTAAAATAGACAATAATAAATCTCCAAAATAATGAGGAATTAATAGTATAGGTAAAGTAATAAATAAAAATCTTCATAATAATGAACATACATAAATTGAAGCTTATTTTAATGATAAAAGATTAATAATGAGTCCTTAATAATTTATATTATTAATAGCAAATATCTTTTAATTAATTATATTAAGGATAAAACAAAGTCATAATTAGTCTTATTTTCTTTGAATTATTTTTAAACGTTTCTCATACTTCACTTCCATTCTTTAAAATTATTTTATGAATAAAATAAATAAATAATAAATTATTTCTCATAATGATAGAGGAAGAATCGTGGCAAGAGATATTATTTTTCATCGTATCATCATGTGAATGATTATGGTGTATTACTTTTGTTCTTTAAAAAAAATATAAAAAATAATAATTTGACATAAAGGAATGATAGTGAAGAATTACTTCTTAAATTCTTCTTTTTAATGTTTCTAATCAATATTATTAATACCGTACCGATCATCAAACCAGTAGGGGTACAGTACAATGGTATAGCGGTTTAACTGGTGGTTCACTAATTAAATCGCATACCGGTAAAGTTAGATATACATATATAATATATGAATATTAATGTTAAAAAACATTAAAAACAATAATTATTTTTATTTTCATTAAAAAATTAATTTTAAATAAAAATTGACCAGTATGACCGGTACAGTTCAATTGAAAACCGGCTGGTATGACTGGTTTTTACCACTTTTGGTCAATTTTTACCGGTATAATTAAATAACCGGTATAATTATTATATCATACCGGTATTGGAACCGGTTCATCAATTTACTGATTCAACCGGCCGACACGAAACAATTTTAATAATTATGGTTCTAATATGTCAATAACATTTTTTAAAACCAATTAAAAATATACACAACTAATTTAACCTTTTATACTAAAAAAAACAACTTATTCTTGATTTTCTAATCTCATCATTGGTTGGGGTAGGAGGAAGACAAATTTTTGTCAAACACAAAAATATAAAAAAATATATATTTTCATTTGATCTACCCTATAAATTGAGATAATTTCCATTTAATATTTCATAAAAGACTTCTAATAATCTCATGAATGTACAAATCACATGTGATTCTACCATTTTTTTTATAGAAGTTTATGCTTAACACATTTATTTATAATTTTATATCACAATAATTAGATATACATTTGTGGTTAAATTATCTAATACTTTTTTCACTCTATGTCAGACCCTTAATTCAATCACATAATAACTATATGATAAAATAAAATAGTGTTAATTACAACCAACAAAATATGGAACAAATTTATGTCAGTAATAATATTTGACAACACAACAAATTTTAAAAAGAATAAAAATAATAACATATTTGTCATGTAGAGATAAAATTAGTTGTATATGTGAAAAATATACCGCGCCCATCATTAATTATGGGTCATGTGTTGCGCACTTGCCACGTGCACACACTCTCATAGACCGACCATGATCCATAAGAGTTTTTTACACTATTATTGAATTATTCATCATTTATTGTTAGTCATTATTAACGTTAATAATGAATGAGGTAATAATATTCTTTATATCTTTATTTTACATGTATATTACACTCATTTTTATTTGTTTAATGTTTAATTGTTCATGAGTCATCACTTGGACCTTGATGGAACAAAATTCTACTCATAATGACATAAACCCACTTAAGACAAATTTAATTATACAAATGTTTTGTATTTGCATTTCCTTTTCTATTAATAATTATTCACTTTGGTCTCATATATAAGTAAAAATATCGCCATTTTTTATATCAAATATAAATAAATTTAACTGCATTTACAAATTCATATCACTCTTTATTCGCATTATTTGCATATTTTTATTAAAGGGAAACAATTAGTTCACTTTTAGTTAATTTTGTTATTATATGCAAAATTAGTTAAATTTGTTTATAAATGAGATAAAGAGTAGAAATTTATATGACATAAACATGGTTGTATATCCTGCTTTAATTTATCACTTTCCTAACTTTAAAGATTTGTGCACAAAATATTGAATAAAATATCTTCACCGGTATCTTTCAAATGATGAAATAGTATTTGAGTTAAAATGAATATTTCTCTTTAAATATTTGGTCAATTTTTTATTCTGCTTTCTAAATATATTTAAAAATAAGAAACAAAATAAAAAATAAAATGACATGCATGTAATTATTTATACAAGATATGAAAAATAAAATATTTTTGCAAACTAAGATGGGAAATAGAAAAATTGGGAAAAATAAGGTAAAAAAAATAAACCAACACATGATTTTTGAGCTTCTACTTTTGACTTATTTTTTCAGAAAAAACTGAGTTTATAAACTTCATTTGGTTGTCAAACATTCATAGTTTATATTTTCAGTTTATTTTTCAAAAAATAAACATAAACTACAAAAAATAATCTATACCAAATAAACCATTAGTCCCTTGCATTCGGTTTACCAATATAATATTATCTTATTTATTCTTGAAGTGGATATTTTATCAAAACACTTATGAGAGGTATTTTGCATCTCATTATGCACACTTTTTAACATTTAATCATGTTTTTTTAAAGATATCTTAAATTGATTAAGTGGGTGTTTTAGGATATTACAATATAAGTTAGTAAGTGATCTTATTTCATCAAATAATTCTTTGCTTAGATATGAATTTTTTTAAAAAGCCTATAGTTTATAAGGTTAGTTTTGATAAGTCAATTATGGTTTATGAATCATGAACTTTTAAGTCATTTACATATCAACTAGCTAATTAACTGGTTTTTATGTTAGATTCAATTAAATAGCTTTCCACTGATTTTTTTAATCTTCATATAACTTTTAGATTGAAAGTGCCAAATAAATTCAAATTGTGAATTTCAAGTTCGTAACTTTTCAGGTAGCTTGTAGTTTTTAAAAAATGAGTTTGTAGCATTTGAAAAATATTTTTTGAAAACAAATTCAAATGACATTTACAAAATGAAAGTATATTTCAATTATTTACTTACCAATTTTATCTTTCAATATTAAAAAAATTATATTAGATATCCTTAATTAAAACATTATCCAATTATAAATAAAAGTATATATTAAAATAAAACAAACAAATTACTCCAATTATATTAAAATAAAAGATTATTCTAAACTATCTATATTAAAATAATGATTATTTTAAATTAAGGAAAAATATTGAAAACATAAAATATATATTAGAATACAAAATATAATACATATCCAATTATAATAAAATATAAAAATAAATGGTTATTATAAATTATTTTCGTATTTAGTTACTCTAACTAATAAGTAACTAAACAAATAATATATGTCATTTTTAGTTATTTTTCAAATTTCAAATAGTTTCAAAGCTAGTTTTACCTAGGGGTGGCAAAACGGGTCAGCTCGGCCCGCCTTTTGCCCGCCAAAATATGGGTTGGGCTGACCCTACCCTTATTGCTAAAAGGGCTAAAAATGTCAGTCTGACTCATATTTGGCAGGGTTGACAGACAAGCGGGCTGACCCATTTTTCTTTTTCTTTTTCAAAAACACATTTAAATTACACTGATATTCAATGAGTTTTAGTGAAATTACACAAATTATCCTTCCATTTTCTACACTTACAAAAACCCCTTAATTTATAAACATACATTACATTGATCAACCATGTATGAGAGGTGTAATTTTTTAAACAAAAAAGTGATAAATGTAATTAGTGTGATATATGATATAAATTAAACACTGATATATAAATGTCTTGTATTGTATATGATATAAATTACATTGATAAGTAATTTACTCATAAGTGTCTTATATATGAATAATAAATTGGTTGCACACATTAAGCGTAAAATGCTCGGTTGGAAAATAATATTAAATTAACTACATTATTATAATCATATGTAACCTTAAAATGGTAAATCAATATTAATGTTAGTCAGTCTAAAAAATGGGCTTCCAAACCGGGTTGAATATGAGCTTTTGGACTAAAATCTTCAATCCGACCCGCTAAAAAATGTAGAAATAGTTTTAGTTTAATAAGGTAGGTGCAAAGTTATAAGCCTCCAAGTACCTTCACATCTATGAGTTACAAACTCATAACTTTAAGGTAGTTTTCCTAAGTAGAGAGCATTTTTATCCAATTCATAAATTAAAAAAGAGAAGAGAATGACTAAACTTACTCTACATCTTAGTCATCAATTATAATAAATCTACTGTTTTAGATCTATCCACTAATTCAAACTATTGGATTTCCCTAGAATTGATTGATATGATGTGGAGTAAGTGTGTAAGTGTGTTAAACTTACTATTGGAGTAAGTGAATCTCTTTCCATTAAAAAAATTATAAAATAATCTTAATGTCCAACTTCCTACCTAAAAAATCAACACTTTTATGGGAAAAAGTGTTGAGTTTCTTAATCTGTTTTGCCAAACCATCATCAACCAACAAAGCGCTGATTTAGTGTTATAAAACATCTAAAGGCTAAGAGTTCGATTCCTACGAACAACATTTGTTAAGAGGATATTCATGCTCATTGAAATAGATTAATTTTTTACCCATCAAGTGAGGGAATACCTTTAATAATACAAAAAAACCATCACCCTCAACAAGTAATTGTATAAATTGTCTGAAATTTTGTTTAACGTAAATAATATAATTTCAAACATAACACACCCTAAACTTCACCCTTGAATTTGAGTTTTTATATCACAATAAACCATCCTTAATTATATTATATGGTATATCAAATAACGTCTATCATATAACATTTTCACTTATAAAGCATTAATCTCACATCTTTCTTAATCTTTTAGGATGGATGTGAGTTTTCTTGATTTCTTTTCCCTATAAATTGACTTAACTTAGATTTGATGTATTTTACTTAGTAAAGGTTCTAAGGGTCTCCTCCATAATTTACAAACCGCATAAAGTGCAATTTTACTAATTTTCTACAATAAGAGTTATTTCAATTTTATCCATAATACATGCATTTCTAATTTTACATCACACTAATGAGAAGAAGAAAAAAAGAAACAAAATTTAAAAGGAGTCAATTTTTTTAAAATCAATTAAAATAACCAATCAATAATATTACCCAGATAAATAGAAGTAAAAATAAAAAAAACATTTGTATCTTTTGTAAAAAATAAATAATAATTAACAAGTATGGTATATTCGGATCCAATTAATAAAGTTAGGACATAAGTGAAGTACCTTCTAGGAGACAAGGACACAATACCTTATACAGAATCTTTGATAAACATGTTAATTTCATTCATTCTTATAAACCCTTCTATTTCATTCATTGATTGATAACAATGTCTAAAGTGGGTAGAATAAAGCTTGGATCACAGGGTTTAGAAGTGTCTTCTCAAGGACTTGGATGCATGGGTATGTCTGCTTTCTATGGTCCACCTAAACCAGATTCTGATATGATCTCTCTTATCCATCATGCTATTCAATCTGGTGTTACTTTACTTGATACTTCTGATATCTATGGTCCTCACACTAATGAACTTCTTATTGGAAAGGTTCCATCTTTCATCTTTTTTCTCTTACCCTTTTATCTTTTCTTTTCATTTCTTGCCTTATTTCTTGTCAAAATTGTTGGGTTTGGTTTATTTCAGAATTTGGTTTAGCCTATGTTATTTTTATAGGGAGAAATATGCTTGACTTATGAATTATTTGGATGTGTGTAATTTCCCCTTTTTTGTGATCTTTTGAATAATGGTAACTTAAATTCAATGTTTACTATTTAAAAAGAGTTTGATTTTGAGATAGTTTGTGCTAATTTTGAGATTTGAATATTGAGGATCTAGTTATGTTTGATTTTGAATCAGAGCTTTTGGTTCAAAATCAGATCTATATCCCTTTATAAGTTATAATCAAATATATAGAAATATAGGAAATATTATTTACTTCTATCACATTGAGTATGCATATGATATAACCAAGTGTGTTTGTGTATGAATTTGTGGGATAGGCTTTAAAGGGAGGTGTGAGAGAGAAGGTTGAATTGGCAACCAAGTATGGGATCAATTTCAATGTTGCTGAAGGGACACGTGAGATCCGTGGCGATCCAGCATATATCAGAGCTGCTTGTGAGGCCAGCCTCAAGAGACTTGATATTGATCACATCGATCTCTATTATCAACATCGTATTGATACTCGAGTTCCAATTGAAGTCACGGTTAGACCTCACTCTCTCATGTTTATACTTGACATTGGTTTCGCCGATTTGTATCTTAATCTGTGAGATGATAAAGTTTTATAATTTCTGCGTTTTTTTGACAACTTGGTAACGCCAGATGGAATAAAATACTGTGAAATTAACTACTTTTCTTTTTCAATGGAGTTGGAATAAACAATTCACTAGTTCAATGAACACCATCTTCGCGCTATCTACAGTATTATGAGAAGTAACCACAATTTTCCTTTTAAAGATGTCTATGTTTCCTAGAAATACCTTTGCGTGTTCCAAGTTATTTTATGTAACATGTTGTTAAAAGCATTCAATATGTGTTGGGAAGTAAGTCTCACATCACCTACCTCATTGTGTCGGGAATGGTTTAAATACCTGTTGGCCTACTCCTCTCATTGCCAATTGGTTTTGAGATGAAACCTTAACATGGTATCAGAGCCAGATCCCAACTTCTTCACTAGTTGTTATGGGTCAAAGTAACCCCTCGCCTGGTCCGACAGACTTATATGGAGGGGGCATGTTGGGAAGTAAGTCTCACATCGCTTACCTCATTGTCTCAAGAATGAGATAAAACCTTAACAATATGGTATATGGACCTTACATTTAAGGATACATACAAATGTTACAATATGAAAATAAACTATTTTTTGACATATAGAAAGACATGTATGATACTATGATGTCTTTAACTCTCTTCTTCTTTTTTCATTGTTGTAAGATTGGAGAGCTTAAAAAACTTGTTGAGGAAGGAAAAATAAAATACATTGGTCTGTCTGAGGCTTCAGCTTCAACAATCAGAAGAGCACATGCAGTTCATCCGATAACGGCCGTGCAGCTGGAGTGGTCGCTATGGTCAAGAGATGTGGAAGAAGAAATTATTCCAACTTGCAGGTGTGATTTAACATACAAACCTATATTGTTTTCTGATAGGATTGCAATGAATAACATATAACTTGATGGATTCTAATTTATCCTTTGCAGAGAACTCGGTATCGGAATTGTTGCATATAGTCCTCTTGGGCGAGGATTCTTATCATCAGGAACAAAGTTAGTTGAAACTTTGTCAGATGACGACTTTCGCAAGGTTTGTGTCAAGCCATCCTATTACTTGATGTTAATGTCAATTACTTGATAATCGTGTCTCGTCTCGTCTCTATACTTTATGTACCTTATATTATTTCAAGGCCCTTGAATGTGACAAACACTTATTGAGATCTACTTCTAACTATGACTGTCTTCAGAATTTTCGATTTCATTACTTCTGACTTCTAATTAATGATTAAATTACCTATGCATATATTATTGAAACCACTTTCTTTGTGGTACATTTGGTTCCGGATTCACACAATACATGAATACAATCGTAAAAAATAATTCTATTTGACCGAACTGCACAATAGCGTGACTGAGCATTACACCCAGTGTTTTAAATTGCGTTGTGGTCACGATTTCGGTAACGGTTGCGGTTATTGCGATTGCATTCATTGCGGCCGTTGCGATGCGGATTGCGGTGTGAATTATTTTGTGATTAAAACAATATTTTTGAATTCGATGCGGCCTGATGTAGTCCAAATGCGGTCCGATGCGGCCACGTTATTGTGATTTGGAGTCACACCGCAATTGCGGTGTGATACGGTTGCTGCGGTCTCCGCAACCGCAATATTGCGGCCACATCAGGTGATGCGGCCTACAATTTATAACACTGATTACACCGTATCGTTACACCGAACTGCATAATCCTATGGCCTATTCCTGCTTTTCTAGATAGGTTTGATGATTTTTCCTATCCGACACTTAGTATCGTTACACCGTATGCGATAATTGACTTGTTATCTTTCTAAATATCAATATCTTTGATACCTAAATACAGATGTACCATGTGTTTGTTGTATTTAAATGTGGTGCAGAATCTGCCTAGGTTCCTACCTGAAAACTTGGAGCATAATAAGACAATATTTGAGAAGGTTAATGAATTGGCTGCAAAGAAGGAATGTACTCCTTCTCAGCTTGCCTTAGCCTGGCTCCACCACCAAGGAAATGATGTGTGCCCGATACCCGGAACCACGAAAATCGAGAACTTTAATCAAAACATTGGAGCCTTGTCTGTGAAACTAACACCAGAAGAATTGGCAGAACTTGAGTCCTTTGTTGTCAAGGGTGATAGGTATGAGAGTAATATGGCTACATGGAAGCATGCTGATACTCCATCACTTTCTTCTTGGAATGCTTGAATTGTGAACTGATATTGCTTATAATTGTGTAACTTTTGTGTTTTCTGCTCTTACAATAAGAAACATATCACTATGTTCTTTCCCTTTTCTGAGGAATTTCATTGCATAAACCTTTGTAGTTCCTACTTTATGTTCATGTGTCTTTTTAAGATGTTTGAATGGATTTTAATTTTAAGAATCATGATTCAATTAGCTTTGGTAATATGAGAAAAAATTGTATACACTGACACTGATAATGTATGAGTTTTGTACGGTATCGCTGCATCATTCAAAATCATTATTCAGTCTTCAAAGGTAATACAAATGAATGTTGAAAAGACATAATTATTGCACTGTGATAATATACCTTGCTTCAGTGTTTTTTTCTAGAAAATATGAATACTTTTTTGTGGCCATGAACTTATTTTTAACTTTAAGTTATTAGAATTTGAATATTAATAACTTCATTCATACTATGTATTTTTATTTCTTTGGACTTCCTGGTGTAATAAACTAACAATGTAGTATTTTGTCACTTGTATGAATTTATAAGCCTATTGTTACTATAAAGATTTATTTATCGTCATTACATTATCTACAATGCATTTGGATTACATTTTTTTAAGAGTTGCTATATCATCTATTATTTAATATTGGTTAAATATGAATGGTGGATGGTAAAGCGATAATGTATAGAACCGCATTTTTTCTCATAAATTATTAGCAAGTGTAGCAATTTAATATTATGAGTTTAAGAGAATAAATTGTGTTTTTTATGATTTAGTGATTCATGACCTCATGGCTAATGCCATGTTTTAAAGCATCTAGTGGAAGACACGTTAAAAAAGATAGTATGTCACAATTGTTTATTAATATGTCACTACATAATCTATCGTTTAATATTGATTAAATATGAATAATAATATATAGAACTCATACAATATTGGTCTATACATTTTTTTGTAATAAATTATTAGCCAGCGAAACAATTTAATATTATGAGTTGATGAGAATTGTATTTTTCATGACTCATGCCATGTTTTAAAGCCATCTAGTGGAAGACACGTTCAAAAAGATAGAATGTCACAATTGTTTATTAGTATTCACTGCATTATCTATTAATTAAATATAAATGGTGAGTGGTGTATTAATAATATATAGAGTTAATGTAATATCGATATATGCATTTTTTTCTCATAAATTATTAGAGAGTGTACCAATTTAATATTATGAGTTTATAACAATTATATATTTTATGATTTAGTGATACATGACCTCATGGCTTATGCCATGTTTTAAAGTGATATAGTGGAAGACCAATTAAAAAAGATAGTATGTCACAATTGTTTAGTTTGTTATACAAATATTTCTTAAATTATATGATTATTTTTAGAGTGCTATATGTTTCCATGGAAATGGGCACCCGAACATGCGAGAATAACCACAATGGGTCAGGTATAGGTTCGTGTTTTTGGATTGATGGATAGTATGGATAATGAGATATTCAACTTATGGGTATTCGGATGCACTATTACTTTCTAAATATATATTCATAACGTAACTGTAATATATGTTAATGATAAGTGTAATGTTATATTGTTAGGTCATAATTGTAATATTATGTTAACTCATAATGTGATTGTTATCCCGTTAAACAATGACAGTACATTGTTAATCATTAATGTTATGTTGTCAATTCATATGTATGATGTAATATTATGTTGATTAAACAATTTTTACTAAATAATTTTTCCATCGTAATGTTGAAGTTGTGACTTTATTTTTCATGTACTTTGAATAAAATGAATTAGTTTAATACTCTCGCTTAAGGTGAGTTCGATTGCAATTTAAGATATATAAAATTTATACGAGTTTTTAAATACAATCCAATTTAGCTCGAATTCGGTCTACTAACTCATTTTAATAGGTCCAATTTCATGTATCTTAAGGTCTTTCCTTTCTCTACCTCAATATTTTGAAATAAACTCACAAATAAAGGATATTCCCACTAAGGATCTTATGGGGAAATGATACTAAAAAACAAATAATTTCATTTATTCCACATATATCACATATCAAATTCATTATCTTCATATATTCCTACTAGTATCATATACCAAATAACTATGGATTTGACCCAACAAACCCATACATAGTTTAAGAATACATATAGTGAGTACTAATTGAGAAGGGAATGATATTCTAGAGTGAAATACTAAGTAAAAATAGATTGAAATGACACAATCTTAATTCAATTTGGCAGTTAAAACTTTTGCTATTGAAAAAAATGGTGGAGAGTTTGTCATCAAGTTGGAAATAGATGATAGAAGTTGTTTAGAAGTAAAGGATTATCTAAGACTCCAATTTAGCTCTAAGAAAATATATGATTTCAGAGAAAGTTTTAGGTGAGGGGTGTAACATCCCAATAATTTCATTTCCTGAGTATTGTGGATATCAGGAAGTCTGGGAACTACTGGGTGATTCTCGCTTGAGCGAGAATCAGCTCGCCCAAGCGAGGAACTCAGAGTTGCTCTCAAGCATTTTCTAGGATTCTCGCCCGAGCGAAAAGGGACTCGCTTAAGCGAGAGAAAGGGTGTTGAGACTGGACGAATCTCGCATGAGCGAGAGCATCAGTTCCTAAGTGATGCGAAGAGTCGTGGGTTCTCGCCCAAGCGAGCCTATTCTTGCTTGAGCGAGAGTCCGAAATCCTAAAACCTAAAATAGAAGTCCCAAGTGAGAATTGAGTTATTATTTTCGAAAACCAAGAGAAGATGAGCGATTAGGAGAATTGTGCACCCTTAGAGTCAAAGAAAAGACCGGAGAAGAGGTAAATCACTTAACTTAGCCTCCCTTATGGTAGAAAGTCATGAATTTTGGATTGAGTCTCTTCTCCATGATTGGGGATAAAATCCCACAAACCCTCTCTTGGCATTGTGGTTCGTTTTGTCTTGGAAAACCTTGTAAAACTCATAGTGTATGAGTTGTTTTCGAAATGGGTGTGTGAGAAGTTGTTTTCAAAACCGTAGAGTCATTGAAATATTAGGGAAACCCTTTTGTTGAAAGTGAACGTAATAGATGATGTAAACTTGCTTTTCCTATGGATTGTGAGTAGTGTTTAGTACTACTATTGTTTTGATATGCAAAATGATGTGTTGTGATTGTTGTTGTTTTGGGTTGAAAGACCCTAAGGTTGGAGGAGACGGAGGAGAACGCAACTGAGCCACTTAGTGTAAAGCTTTAGCGAATACTTAGGTGAGGGAACAACATTAAACCTTGTGGTATTAGAATCGTGACATTGGAAACTCCAACGACACTCACTAGTTGGAGGATTTCAATTGGCTAACACGATTAAACCGGAAATCTCATGAGTTCCTATTTAACCGCGTTAGTCTCACTGATGTGAATGGTATGTTTGACTATGATGGATTTTGACCTGCCTTTGTGATATGGATATCTTGACCTACCTTCGTGCACGGATATTTGACCTGCCTTTGTGGTATGGATATATTGACCTACCTTCGTGGTACGGATATTTGACTTGCCTTTGTGGTATGGATATCTTGACCTACCTTCGTGGTACAGATATTTGACTTGCCTTTATGGTATGAATATCTTGACCTACCTTCGTGGAATGGATATTTGACCTGCCTTTGTGGTATGGATATCTTGACTTACCTTCGTGGTATGGATATTTGATCTGCCTTCGTGGTATGGAGTTTGACCTACCTTCGTGGTATGAATATTTTGACATGCCTTCGTGGTATGGGGTTTGACCTGCCCTCATGGTATGGATTTTCAATTTGGTTTGATGACATGGAGTTGATTGCGCCATGGATTTACTGATGGTTATGAGTAATGAGTTATTAACGGATTATGAGTGTGTTTGTACTGGAATGATTATATAATTTCTCTTTTGCAACTTTCTGATGTTATTATTCTATTTAAATCCACCATGTTATATATTGCATGAATTTAATGAGTGACTCTCTCTATATTGTCTTGTTTACTCAATCCGTTGTAATCAGACTGTAGGTGGAGCCAAGGAATAAGAGACATCCGAGTCTTGGAGTAATTTAGCTTGCATTGGATTTAATATGTGTTTTCTAGTTTTCTAAACAATTATAATTGTTGATATTAGACCCGTTTATGGGAGTTTTCATTTGCGTCTTGATGTTAGTTTAATGGACTAATAAGTGTAGTAACTAGTATTGTAGAATTACTGTACTGTTTTTCCTTATATTGTTTTATCTATACCATTGGAGTATATTTGGTTGAATTGGATTTTTAATGGATTATATCTAATAAGAACAATATATGTTAGAAAATGATTGGAATTTTTCCATGTTATTAAATTAGGCGTTACAAGGGGAAATTTTCAAAAGAGGTTTTTAATTATTCATAACTGTCATAAAATATTTAATAAATAAAGTTTATTGGTATAAATAAATGATTGTCCTCCAAGATAATATTAAATATTGTCTTTTCTAAAATATAACCAAAGAAATGTTAAGGTACTATGAAAATATTGAGGTATCCATATCTAATTCTACCGGAGCATAAGGTTATCAACACAATTATATAAAATAATACTAGGAAGACTTCGTGAGTCATAGGTAAATTATACTACTTTAAATCTCCGACAAGCTACTCAACTGCTCCACCTACAATTTGTTTATACATGCAAACAAAGAAAATACATAGAAGGAGGAAGACAATAAATCATGCAAAAGCAACGATATGAATTTATAAAGAATTATAACATTAGAGCGACACAAACAATTTTAATGTCATAGTTAACATTATACACAGAACAATTATTATCTCTACTCATAACCAATATGGGCAAATGATGAATGATGTTTGTATCTTATATACTAAGATGTACACTTATCTCTCATGCAATGTTTATGCAATCCAATCAACTAATCTCTACCAAAATGCCGGAAGGCCAATACCTAGTGGGAAAACAACTGTGAATAAAGATTTCCTTTACAACGGCTAGAGATGACAATGAGTCTAGATGAGTCCGGGTAGTGCATTACCCGGACTCACCCTATTGCTTCATTTTGGGACCTGGACCCGCCTGATACACGTTGGGTATACTACCATCAGGTCCTTGGGTACCCAACGGATCCATGATGACCCATAAATGCAAAATATAAAAAATAATTGCAAGTAACTTATGTACTTGTATATTTGTTTCTTATAATCTTATATGTTATTTAGAAAATCAACAAAAAGAAAATAAGAATGTTACGTTTTGTTTTTAAAATTTTCATTTTATTCATATAATAATATGTTATTAGTCCGAGATAGGAAATGAGACGTCATTCGAGACAGGTGATCCCATCCGATATGAGAGCCATTGATAATGGTTTCATAAAAAAAGTGAGAGATAGAGGTCCAGACGTGCTATGCATAAGGGAGATACACAAAGATCCAATTCATATACATATAATGTCTTATATTGTTTCTATTCATGGGGAACTCTTGTTTTCGAATAAGGATCATCTGTCTTAAAAAATACCTATCCTCATATTCCAAGCCGATCGGCACACATTGGGACACATTTTTGGGACAGATGAACTTCATTTCTTGTTTTCAGTCTTTAATCTTCTTGTGCTCAAGCAAAATAGGTCCTTTTTTTCTTTGTGAGAAAGTGAAGATAGAATTGCTAGATTCCAAAGAGTCACTTTGTTTTCTTCAGTTGCTAATATTCTCGTGATTTTCTGTGTCATCATCACCAAGCCTATGGTGGTTACAACTCCTTATGGCCAAATTCAGGTACCTCTATCCTTTTTCAATGAATTCTTATTTGGATCTTAATCTTTATGCAACCTTGCATATTCTGGATTTTTATTTGAAGAACACAACACAATGTATATTCATCTTCATCATAAATTAAAACATTATCCAACAACAACAAAAGAAAGAAAATTAGTTTATAAGGTAGAGATGATGACATGTGGCGTTTGAAAATTTGTAACGGTAGAAATTTCAAGTTATTTTTAATTAAATTTTTTAATTCTTCAAAGCAATCTAGCCTTCACAAAAGTGAGTGCATGTCATCAATTGTAATAGTTTATTCTATGTTAGGCATATGCTCATAAATTTGAAGGTACCACTTTAAACTTTAATTGTGAGGTGTAATTTAATATTCGAGATATATGATGCGGTGCGAACATTAGTTTTTGTTTCTTCATCTATCTTAAAGATAAATAAATTCTTATATTTTAATTATTTCCAAAATCAATTTAAGATACGATGCGGTGCGGACATTAGTTTCTGATGATTCATCTATTTTAAAGGTGAATAAATTTCAACGTTATTTTTAGTTATTTCCAAAACCGCCTTCGATGTGCGGACATTAGTTTCTGCTGCTTCATCTTTTCTCAAATTGAATAAAATTTCTATTGATATTTCAAATCAACTAAACCAACACCAATTAATTTTTGAACCAGAAACACGTAGCATTGATTTCCTTATTGTACCTAAAGATACGTATGAGCAAGATAAACTCTTGTCACACACAGCAATAAAAAATAAAATATTTTGCTTTTATTACTGAATTTTAATAAATAATTTTTAAGGGTATAAAAGTAATGTTATTAGCGAGAGTACCGTTTTAATACGGGTGGACGGGGTGCTAATACCTTCCCTGATCCGTAATCGACTTCTGAGCTCAAAATCTCAACTTAAAGACCAAATTATCCAATTTGGGCACAATATAGAGTTTTCTATGCAAAAAACGTAGTGGCAAAAATAAAATATTTTCACAAACTAACTTTGCCTATATTATTTATATTTGAGTTAATTACACCCGCACCCCTGAATTTTAATGAAATTACACAAATTGCTCATTCATTTTTTACCTATACAAAAAACTCCCTGATTTTTGCACATACATTGCATAGACAACCTCTGTATGTGAAATAAGTATGATTTTTTACATAAAAAAAGATGATAAGTGTAATGAAATTAAATAAAATATGGTATATTGTGGAAACAAGTCCAAATAGTATATGAGTCAACACATTTTCATTATTTTTTGTTCGTTATAATATCGTATAAGAGTGATTTAAATAATATCTCCTTATAATTATTGATGCATTTTCCAATGAACCAAAACTAATGAAAATGTATTGACTCGTATACTATTTTGACTTGTCTTTACAATATATTATATTTTGTTTAACTTCATTACATTTATCATCATTTTTTATGTAAAATATCACATTTATTTCACATGCAAAGGTAGTATGTGTAATGTATGTACATAAATTATGGGTTTTTTGTAGAGGTAAAAAATGGAGGGGTAATCTATGTAATTTCACTAAAACGAGGTGTCGGTGTAATTTACTCTTTATAATTTAAGTTATGAAAGATACATTTACTTTTCATTTGTGAGATAAAGTTATATACATTTAGTCCCAAATAACGCAACGAGACACGAGTATCAGCACGGGCCTGGGAAGTCTGAGTCCAAAATAAAGCAACGGACGAATTTAGATAATATATTATTCGGTCTCATCGAGACTCATTGTCATCCCTAACTAGGATAAGAATGTATTGTTTGCTAGTTGGTATGTGTATTTGTGTTCTTGAATTGAAACTCGTTGATGATGTTATTTTGTTTGGGTTAACGCCCTTTATGTTGTCTTAATGAATTTTTTTTATCTTTGCTGAGCAAAAAAATGTGTTTATATCTAAAATTATAAAATAATCTTAATGTTCAACTTCCTACCTAAAATAGTAAAATTATGGGGAAAAATTGTTCGGTTTCTTAATCTGTTTTGCCAAACAATCTTCCTTAACAAGGAACGAGTGATTTTGTTTTTTTTAAGGTATATAATATAATTTCAAACAAACATAGCCCAAAACTTGAATTATCTATCATAAAATATATTCATCAATAAAACATTAATTTTATATCTTTCTTAATCATTTTATCTTATAGTTTTTTTAGATCTCTCTTCCCCTATAAATTGAAGTTCATTAGATCTATTTTCCTTACCAAGGTTTCTGATCAATGTTATGAAATTCAAGCTTAATATCAAACCGAAAGAGTATTCCTATTAGGTTTCAACGGTTTAACTAATTAAAATGTCATATATAATTAATAAAAATATATAAATATATAATTATAGAAAAATGCAAATAATAATGTATAATTATATTTAAATAACATATTTCATCTCTATCTTATTTTGGGCTGAAATAAAACAAAATAATAAAGTAGTTTTCCAAAAAAAAAATGAACCATGTGTTTTACTTTATAGGTTATTGCGGTTTAACGGAGTTAAACACGGTCGGACCTATATTTCCCATGTTCAAAGCAGTCTACCCCTTATCCAGTTAAGAGTGCAAACTAAGACCATTTCAAGTCCGAACAATGATCAGACCGATCAAAATGCCTATCTTGGTCCTCACAACATTGCTTCTAATAATCTCCTTTACACATGTACAAATTACGTAAGGTGCTTCCAATTTTATATCAATAAAGAAGAAAAAAACAAAATTTCAAAATGATTCAAGATCGAACTTAATTTTAACAAGACAACAATAACCAAATCTTACTCCCATTCATTGGAGTCGATTATATAAATCAGACAACACCATAATATAATAATATTCTATCATAAATCACATCTTAATTTAACCATAATAATTTAAAATATATTATTCAAACAATTTTGTCTATTCTTCAAGTTGAAATGAAATAAACAAACATGACAAATACAATTAATATACAGCAAAATTTGCTTATATGTCTGATTCATGCACTATAAGAATTGGCATTGTTGAAACTTGTGAAGTCCCTTCAAATCTCTCACAATAACTCTTTCCTTTTTATACCTTCAATTCTCTGAATAACACCCTTCACTGCTACATCAAATGCATCTTCAAATTTCTCTAATCTAGAACCTGGTTTTCTATATATTATACTTGGAATCATTCTTATAACTTGTTCCCTCATAGCCAAAACTTGTTCTTTAGAAAACCTAGACAAAGTGTCTTGAATAATAGTTCTCTTGGTTTGAACATCTTGTTGTGGTATGAACACAGAATATGAAGATCCATTTTTGGGTAAGTGCCATAAATATTGCTTATAAGCTGAATTTGGATGAAAGAACACAGGAATACAACCAGCCAAAATTGAATCAAAAGTTGATCTTCTAGTGTATGAATCTCCTGGTGGTTGTAAACAGAAAACTGATAACTGAAAAACATGTATAACATGCACAGGATCATCACAATAGTTTATATTATTAACATAACAATCGAGAAGTTTGCAACTTTTTGAAGTTTTGCAATGATGAATAAGATCATTTCTAATAGAGTATGTTGAATTAGGTCTTGGTGCACCTGCAAATGAAAACAAGTAATTCCTTTTCATTTTTCTCATCCTTTCTTGCCATTGAAGAATTTCCTTATCCTTAGAAGGATGGAAGTAAGTCGGATACGGAATCGGAAAATCGTTATCCCATGAACTCGATTCGATCGGCAAGATGGCCATTTTGCTTGCTTCTGGCATAAACATTAGCTTTGTTCCCCAATCAGATTCATCTTCTGATCCTCTCCTGAAATCAAAACCAGTTCTACCTCCAACCATAAAATGATCCTTACCCATCATTTTTTTCCATTCAGCTTTTTCTCTAAGCCAATTCATTAGCTTTTTTGGTGTTTCATCTCTCCTTGAAATACTAAAATCCCAAAGATATTTACCAACATCAAGACCAGGATAGTAAGGTACATATATAGCAGAAGCCAAAGAAGAATCATTGGTTAAGCACTTGTAATGCTTCATTATTTCATGGAAAATAACTTCTAGTGAAAATTGATTAGTTACATACCAACTATTCTTCAAAAGCACTTTTCTCCTTGATTTCTCAATAACCCTTTCTCCTAGCCCTAAGTTACTCAAATAAGGGCACATATTAAACCATTTGTTAAGAGATTTACAATCCTTAACTAAATCCTCATTGAATATACTAGGAAGATCATAAGAATATACATATCTTCCTGAACAAGGATCAAATTTTTCTTTTGGAGGCTTTGCAACAACTTCAATATTTTTTGTAATATTCAAAGGTGGTGGTGGTGGTGGTGGTGGACTTAAATTATTTTTTCTTATTTCACCTTCATGATGGGTTGCATTAACTATAGTAGTATAGTTTCTGATTTCACTAGAATTTATTGAAATTGTTGAAGGTTTACGCACTTGAGTATGATTTGTAGCAGTGATGTTGAAAAAGAAAAATGAGATTCCATGGTTACTTGATGGTAGATAATAATCCAAGAGTAACATTGATATATAAAAAATAAAGGTGGTAAGAAGAACAAACCGAATTAGATCATAAAATTTCTTCAATGGAGGCTTCTTCATGATCTTCTGTGTATGGTTTATTCAGAGATTCAATCAAATATTATGTCTATGATCATATGGGTAAATGGATTCAATAAGTTTGTATATTAATTCAAAGTTTTAATTAGGATTGCATTCATGAAAATATCAATGCATATCATTTATAAATGGTAAATTTCTTATAAAATAAAATTAATTGATATTGTTTACTAAAAAATATTGTTATTTTATTATTAAATGGAAGATTTGATAAAGAAAAAATATATACTAGAATTGACAAAGGATACCATTGAAGGAATCAAAGGATAAATGGAAACTATAATTAAAGGAATCAAAGGATATATCTTAATAAATAAAAGAGGGGAGATTCGTTGACTCCAATAGTAACTTTTTTAAACTTACTTCACATCTTAGTCATCAATTCTAGGGAAATCCAATGGTTTGAATTGAATTAGTGGGTAAACCATTGAATTTCCCTAAAATTGATGGTTAAGATGTGGAGTAAATGAATCCTTACTCTAAATAAAAATAAGTTTTGTATAAAATTCATATATGTTAGAATTTACATCATCACAACCTAAATAAGTAAGATTCCTTCTTGGGGAAGAGAAAGAAGTTGTGTGAAAAACAAATGACATAACATTTGTATCTTTTTTAGTTATAATGATATTATATTTTTATTCTTAAAACCAAAAGAAAAAAATTCCCCCCAGTTCTAGAAATAGGGAAGTTGTGTAAAAAAAAATGAAATGACACTTATATCAATTTTAGTTAGAATGAGATTATATTTTTACCCTTAAAATTTTAACAAAAAAAAAAAAAAAAATCTTTCCTTTCCTATCATGGAGAGGATTTTGTTTCCTACCAATATATGTCAGTCAAAGAATAAGAGATCTATAAAAAAAGCATTGTAATTGAGATTTTTTTATAAGCATTGGTATAATATTAATGGTAATAAATTATTGCGTTCACATTTCATTCCAAAGCTTTTTCATAAGTATGAACATATGAAAATAAAAAGATATATGTTACCAAAAACATCATTAAAGATAAAAAGTTGAATTACACAACTGTCTGACTCTGAATACTATTTTTAATCCTGTAAGAAAAAAAAGTCAAATTACGCAAACTCTAATCTGCAAACGTTTATTTAATAAAACATATACTCAACTTGATGCCCAAAATCCAACTCAAATAAAGAATTATGAGATTAAATGGAATTTACCTTAATATTATAAAAATCGACTCAGACCAGTTAGTTCGATAATGAACTTGATATTTGACCAGTTTAATTGGTTTATTTGGCCAATTTTGTGTCAAAATCAATATCATCTATTTGACTTCGTTAATTTAAGCTTAAAATTAATGATTTGGTGGATGAGTCAATCAATTTTTTTAGAAAAATAATAATATTAAAACGATATTATTTTTGAAATAAGAATATGTTATTTTTAACTTATTTATAGTTATTTTGTCATTAATTAATTTACGTTGAAACAAAATTTTAATTGTGTAATTAAGTTTTAAACTTATTTGTAATATTAAAATATTTCTCAATAATCAATTGGGTATTTGTTTAAGGACAATATTTTTAGATATGATATATAAAGTTAATAAATAATATCATCTAATATTATAAAGTTTTTAGAATATTTTATTGTAAATTGATTTAACTTGTTCAACTACTAAGTTATTGGTGTGAGTAGTGACAATACTGACCCAACATTCACCGAATATCCCATTCTCATGCCTATATAGAGAAAAAAAATAAAGTCTTTTTTAGTGTCCTCACATTTATCATAAAATATATTAATGATATAAACATATTTTTTATTGGATTATCTCTAACTATTCAACACCTACATATTTATTCTTCTATATTTATTTATAAATATTTATTCTTCTAGACAACCCTCTCATTGTTTTATCCTTTCTAAATCACTTAAACCCATTCCATTTGTTTCACACACATATATAAATATAACTTTGATGTTCATCTTATCTCTCATTTGTTTTATCTTATTCTTATATATGCATAAGTTATTTATGTTATTTTGATACGACAATTAATATGAATTGCACCCCTTATTTTATGTCTGGGTATTTTATTTTATATTTTATTTCCTTATCTCTATTTATTAAAAAACAATAATAATATAAATAATAATTAAATTACTAAATATAATAATAAAATAAAAATAAAAATGATTAAATTACTATAAACAATAGTACAAGAATCTAATTAATGTCATGCCTATTTTGAAAAGTCTTTTTAAGAAGAAAAAAATAATCTATATATCTATAAGAAAAAAAGGTTCTGCCACATTATCACTAGATACATGTCACATTATCCTTTAATTTTTCCCCTCCTAAATATGTGCATACATTATCATGTTCTCTCACACACTCTATTAATCCTTCATTTTTTCTATCAAACACTCAATCATATTCACATATTCTTTTTTCATCCAAAAATCTTTCTTCATTTTCCCTAAATCAATTCTTATATTTCTCTATTTTCCCTTAACTCATATTCTTACTAGCAATCTTATTATCCTATTATGCCCATTCCTTATAACATTGTGAAAACAATCATATTATTTTGTAGATCTATTCTTATTTTGTATATATCATATTTAAAGTGTATATTTTATTTATTTTTTGTTCATTTTGTATATACGTTCTTATTTTGTGATTTTGTTCTTATTTTATCATTGATTTTTTGTTTATTTTTCATTGATTTCCTTATTTTGTACATGTGTTCTAACTGATTTCATTATTTTGTATATATGTTCTTCGAATCGTTCTCTTCGTTAGCTTCTTATAAGTAAGAGTATCATCCACGAGTATCATCACACTTTCAAAATATATGGTTGTTGGTTGTTTGTATGTTTTTGTTATTAACTTATTTATCTCTTCATCATATTTCGCTTTTATCATTTCTCTTATTATTTACGGTTTGATTATCCCTTTAAGTTTTTTTCCTCTTAATCTCTAATCTATTACTATATAAGAAAAAAAATGTTTTTCATGACACATGTCACTCTCTCCATAAAAGTTTTCCCTCCAAAAATGCTCATTGCTTATGGTGAGGTCTCACACATTATAACAATATAACAATATACATATCACTATTATTGCACATTTTCCATGCAATAAATCTTCTGTTTATTATTTTATGTTTTTTCGGTTATTTCTCTTCATATCTCTCATTTCGTTTCATATCTTTTTGTTCATCTATGCAAAAAGGTAAACTACCACTTCAAAAATGTTGGATTTTTTTTTATCATTGAATTTAAAGTCAGAAACAATAAATGTATTTGCTATTCATGTTTTCGGTTTAAAATTAATATTACGATGATTGTTTGAAAGTTAAAATTGAGATTGTAACGAGCATCACCACCTCAATTGCTATTATTGGTCATATAATTCTTAATTTTAAGAACATGAATAGTTTTTACATACTTCAAAAATTTTAACCTTCAAAATAAATGATTCATTGATAACATTAGAACAAAAAATGTAGACCCAATGAAATAAATTTGAGAAGAGAAATCACAAATGCAATTTAAATGTGAATAAATGGACAATAACTAAATTTGATTATAAGAAATTTGTAAGTGATGATTAATGCATCATTTAAGATTTGAAACAAATAAAAAATAATTGAGATCATTTTGTTTATTTTTTTTCCTTACTTACATGTGTAAATATGATCCTCTACATTTTTCTCTCTCCAATTTAACATCTCATCTATTAACCATTATACCATCTAATTTGGGTAGTTGATTCATCAATAACTCAATAAGACCAAACAAATTTATATCTCCAACCTTCTCACATTTACTAATTATAGTAAAGTATAGACATCTAATCAATTCCAAACAGCTCCTCTTGGACACGTGTCAATAGTTGAGTGAATTTTTCCCGCCCAAACAACTCCACAATCATATAATGCACTACTTTACATATATTCTATCATTTTCTCATCAAATATTTCATTTAAACTTTGATGAAAAAGAATTTATTTCACCAAAAATCATAATTTATTATACATTATTATTATTATTAAATACACATTATTGATTCTCAAATTGAATCATTTTTCCCATTGTTTATTTTATTCTCTCATTTTCATTATGTGTTTGAATATGTTAATACACGAGTAACACTTGTGTTCTTAACAATGTGAATGTACGGGTAACATGTATGTTTTAACTAAGTGAATGCATAAATAACATGTGTGCTCTTAGCAATGAAAATGTAGGGTAACATGTGTGTTCTTAACAATACAAATGCACGAGGAACATGTTTTTTTTTAACTATGCGACAAAAAGTACCACCTCATGTGTATTCATGGGTAACTTGCTAGTTTTATTTATATATCTTTTATTCAAAGATTCACTACTTTTCTACAACATATTTATCTCTTCATCATATTTTACCATAATCATTTTCTCTTTTCATTTGCATTTTGGTTCTCCATTCAGAACATTTTCACATGTTAATTTTCTCTATCTTCATCTTTTATTTTATTTTTATACACTTTTTTATTCAAATAATCAGATTTTCATTTTTTATTTTGCATGTTGCTATAAACACCTATAGTGTATCCTCCTCTTAAATTTCTTTTGATTTAAGTTTCATCCGATATTTGATTATGTGTCTTTCAATAACTCAAATATCAAGAATATAAAGTTTTTTCATTGTTCCAAAAAGAAATGTGCAACTATTCATGAAATTTAACATAATCATATTCTCTTACATTTGAGTCTATGGTATGGTAAAAACAAAAATTTATTGTTATTTAATTAAAATATACTATGAGTACATTTTTTCTTCATTTTATACTTTCATTGAATTTATTAACCATTACATATGTTATATATTTATTAAAAAATGACACCGTAATTTTTTAATATCTCAAAAACACTAATGTTTGGATTTTTGGACCATTTCCCATGTTACATATAACACCCCAAATTTTAATCTTTAAAATTATAGTATCAGTCCTGGAAGCCTCGCTTGATCGAGAGATTCTCGCCTGAGCGAGAAAGGATCACCTGGGAGGGTGAAATCCTAGACTATACTGGAGGATTCTCGCCTGAGCGAGAGTTGTCTCGCCTAGAGAAATGGCAATTTTGGGCTGTTGACACAGTGTAATCGATTACATACTCCTGGTAATCGATTACATGCTGATAAACTAATCAGACCTGTGCATCTGACACAGTGTAATCGATTACACAGTCCTGGTAATCGATTACACAGTCCTGGTAGTCGATTACATGATGATTAAAAGCATCAGATATGTACATCTGACACAATGTAATCGATTACACCATGTTGGTAATCGATTACATCGCGACGATGCCTTTGTAATTTACACTGTGTAATCGATTACATACTTATGGTAATCGATTACATCGTATTAATGTAATCGATTACACCACGTTGGTAATCGATTACATAGCGACGATGCCTCTCTAATTTACACAGTGTAATCGATTACACTATACTTGTAATCGATTACACTTATCACAGTGTCTATAAAATAGAAACCCAAAACACATTTTAGGGTTAGAACTTCGAAGAGAAGAGAGAGAGGAGAGCTTTTCAAGAGCAAGAAGCCTTAGGACTCATCTTGGAGCTTGAGAAGAGGTAAACCTCTTGTTACTAACTCTTCTTCTTCCTCTCTAACTTGTTTTGGGTATGTTGGATTTATTTTCATAACATGAGAAACCATGGAAACTCATCCGTTAGAGTTATGGTTCGTTTTATGTTGTTTTTATCTTGTAAACTCTTGGTTTAGAGATAGTATCTCAAGAATGGAAAGGGTTGCGGATTGATTCATGAAAACCCCAAAAACCCTAAAAGTGAAAATGTGGTAAAAGGAGAGAATGAGTAAAATGTTAGAGGTAGAAGATGAGTTTACCCCCAAATATTAAAATATGAGATGTTATGCATGTTTTAGATGGTTGAATATTGATGATGAATATTTTGTATGATTAAATGATGCAATATAAGTTGTTTATGTGATATTTGGAATAAATGACTAACATTGTGTTATGTGGTGGGATGAAGAGAGATCCTAAGGTTGGAGGCGGTGTCGGTGGAACTCGAGAAGTTGCCAAGAACCAAACCCAACACTCATCGAGGTAAGGATAAGTCTTTAATTGAGCATTTGGAATCGAAAATGTGAGTTTTCTGATTATGCAATGATTGATACGTAAAGTACGCATTTGATATAAACATATGTGGGTGTGTTTACATTAAAGTATGCGTAGATTTACGGAAAGGAAAGTATGTGGTACTTTCTGGTTATGCGATGATTGAGTGTAAATCACGTATTTAGTATAAACATATATGGGTGTGTTTATACTAATGTGGGCGTGGATTTACCGGAAATGATTTATGGTGAAACGAATGAAAAAGAAGTACATTTTTAGCCGACCATGAATGGTTAGCGACTCTGGCTTGAGTATAGAAGCATACACTCTGGCTTGAGTATAGAAGCATACACTCTGGCTTGAGTATAGAAGCATACACTCTGGCTTGAGTATAAAAGCATACACTCTGGCTTGAGTATAGAAGCATACACTCTGGCTTGAGTATAGAAGCATACACTCTGACTTGAGTATAGAAGCATGAAAATGATTTACGAGGAGATCGATGAAAGGAAAATATGTTTTAGCCGACTATGAATGGTTAGCGACTCTGGCTTGAGTATATAAGCATACACTCTGGCTTGAGTATAGAAGCATACACTCTGGCTTGAGTATAGAAGCATACACTCTGGCTTGAGTATAGAAGCATACACTCTGGCTTGAGTATAGAAGCATACACTCTGGCTTGAGTATAGAAGCATACACTCTGACTTGAGTATAGAAGCATGAAAATGATTTACGAGGAGATCGATGAAAGGAAAATATGTTTTAGCCGACCATGAATGGTTAGCGACTCTGGCTTGAGTATAGAAGCATACACTCTGGCTTGAGTATAGAAGCATACACTCTGGCTTGAGTATAGAAGCATGAAAATGATTTATGAGGAGATCGATGAAAGGAAAATATGTTTTAGCCGACCATGAATGATTAGCGACTCTGGCTTGAGTATAGAAGCGTAAACTCTGGCTTGAGTATATAAGCGTGATTTATTTTAAGAGAAACGAGATTCTGCTTTTAGCTAACCCTGAGGGGTGTAGCGACTTTGGCTCAAGTTATGCAGCAAGACAAAATGAATTTCGAAAATGGTTTACTAACCCTTTTTCTAATGTGGATTATCTTATAATGACATTTATTGAATTAACGACTTACTCCTTTGTGTGTTTTGTACTTCTGTCATTGATAATCCCATTGCAGGTAAATAGACGAATGGAGTATGCTAGTTCGGGAGCTTTAGGAGCTTTAGACGTTGGATTCACTATTTGCGTTTTTGTACTTTAAATGACTACTTGTGGATTTGAATGATTGTAACCATGGCTGACATTTATTTGGGTATTCGTAACCATAGGTATTGTTATATTTGGAGTATTATAACTTTTGGGCTCTTAGTACCCAATGGGAATAATAATGAATGAATTATGTTTTTCCGCAATTTAAATTATATGATAATATAATAGGTGTAAAGAGTATTTTTAAGGAATGATTTCTGAAAGTTTTAAGTAAGATGATGAATGTATGTAAGAGAGAATTAAAATGAATGAAAAAAATTTCAAGGGTAGAAATCGGGTCGTTACATTACATATGTGAATTTTATTAGTTGTTAATTAAAGATAATAAAATGTCATAAATTCTAACATATTGTTTTCTTTTCTTTTTACATCTACACAAACTTTTCAAGTACTAAAATGATCATTTATATGAATTATGGATAATTATGGAATAATAACGGTTGGAGATAATTACTATCGAGATTTAAGAGTAATTAATGTGAATAATGAAATATAAAACATAGTAGAATAACAATAAATGAAATTCATAAGGGAATAAAAATTGCATAGGTGAATAATGACAATAAATTTTGTTATACTATTGTAATTTGCAATTGAATAAGTGAATAAATATCGATAGCGCTGAATAAATATCGCCGATCAGTTGCAAACTAATAATTAATAATTATTTTGAACAAATCGCCGACCATTAAGAAAGAAATAAAACTGATGAATATAATGGAATAAAAACACATATTGTCATTTAATGTGGTGCTTATTAGTGAGATCGATGATGCTATTCAAGTTGAAAAATAATGTATAGTAATCACTACATGCAAATTAGTATGTGTGCTTTATTTATAAAAAAACTAAAAATTAAATATAATGTTCTCATTTCCATTTATTAATATTGTTCATACATTTCCATTATTATCTGTAAAATATTTTAGCAATTTTGATCCTAAATAATTAAGGCCTTCATTATTTTGAAAAAGAATCGAACTATATATAATTACAAATTTCCTATTTCAATATTCATTTATTACTAAAATTTCATTTCTATCTATTAAAATATTATTATCAAAGTTGTCATACTAAATGATTAAATCCGTATTTATTTTGTATACTTTTGTTACAATTACAATTTCTCCTTTTGTATACTTTTTAAAAAAAAATGAAATAATACCGATTATACTAACAACTAATAAGAAATAATATTCTAGAAATAAAAGGTTACTAGTTTATAAATAAAAAATGATGTCTTTAATAAACAACATTAAGGATCTAGGAAAAGTTACTAGGATTCACTTATTTTCTTCATATCATGATTTGAATGATCTTGGTATGTTACTTCTATTTTATAAAATTTTGTTCTAATAATTATAATAAAGATGGAAGAATGATCATGATGATTCACTTATTTTCCTGAAATCATCTTTTGAATGACCGTGATATATCACTTGTGTTTGTTAATATTTAATTCTCAATAAATTAAAAGATTAAATATTAAATAAAATCTTTTAACATAGTAAATAATTAATAAAAATATATATTTAATAAGTAAAACATTATTTGAAATAATAATCACAACAATACTAATACTAAAATATTTTCTTTAGTTATGAGTAATGAATTCAAATCATATAAATATGAATCTTTTCATAATTACCTTTAAAAATAAAAATATAAAGATAATAATTTTATTAAGTAGGGAGAAAATGTCAACTCTTCATATGAACAATTATGATATGTCACGGATGTTCTTTAAAATAATTCAAAGATATTCAACCAATCAAAATAATTTTCTACACGGAACTATATCTTCTTGAATTCCTTATTTGACGGAGTAATATATATGAGTAAAATAAATTACTGTCAAACACACACACACAATTATCATTTATTAATAAAAATAATTAAAATAAATAAACCAACAAGTCTATGATATTAATTAGTCTATGTAAATAAACGGCCGATATGTTAATATTTTATGTGATCCCTAATGACTAGTTCAATGACCAACACATTTTAAAATTAGGCACAAAGAGTATTTTTTTATTTTTTCTCTTTAAAATATTATGATGACTCTAAATCTTTTTGAAAAATATGAAATGTCCTTTCTCATTCCTCATAAGTTGTGTAATTATAGTTATTAAAAAATTGAGTCATGACCAGATTTATTAATCACTATTTTATTAATTAGTCTACTATTATGATATTTATTCGTTTATTTATTATTATTGCATATTTAAATTTAAAAGGTAAATTATTCTAAAAATATTAAATAAATAAGTAATAAAATAAAAATGGACTTACTAGTTGCACTTTTGACGTCCCGGGAGAAACAAAGAAGTAAAAATGTCATCCCATTATATCCAAAGGATAAAAGTATCAAATCATATTATATTTTTCTTTTGTTTTGGGTATACTTGCCTCTAGAGAGGATCCTATCTCACTAAAACTTACCAGTTGCGTGTGTGAAGATTGATCATCCATGATTGAAAGGAATGCAACTTTGTGATGCAGCAACCAAAACTAAAAATGAAGAATGAGAGGCAACTTTGAATACTCCAATTATGAAAGAAGATGAAAAACCTCTATATATGTATCACCACACATGGGATCACATGTCGTAATTCATGTCCCACTTTGTGTATCAAGTCAATCAGGAGGCTTCATTCAATTAAAAAGAAAAATAAAAAATCAGAAATTAATATTTTAATATTATTTTGTGAAGTTTGATTAACTAAAGATAGATGGACATGAAAATTTTGTGATAGAGGATCCTTGTCTTACTCATTTTTTTTAAAGAAAGAAAATTATATTGCTAAAGCAAGTAATTACAAACTGATCATCAGATTCAGGTAATTCAATCGACTATTCTAAGTATCATGCATCAATTACAAGAATGTATCTCACACTACATTTCCATCCTAGTATTGACACTAGCTCTATCACAAATAGTTTGGATAATAGTATAAGCAATCGTAGTGTTAACATCATGTCCTTGTAAGTGTTGGGTCATCCATGAATTATATTATTATTCCATAGACTAAGTGAAAGAAACATATAAGTGTAAGGGTTTGATACTACATCTTGACCCAAAACCTGAAGAAACATTACTGTTGTATGAGTATCATTCCAGCATTTAGTCTGCAAAGTAATATTTTTGCATTTAAGTATAGCTATAAAAATTCAAGAAAAATTGGATCTTGGTTGGTATTGTCTAATGTCTTCACCTTTCAAGTAGTAAGTACGAAACAATTTGACCCAAAACTTGTGAGATTTAGAGGCAATGTTCTAAAGCAATTTAGCTATGGTGGCTTTGTTCCAATCCACATGGGCTATCAGGTTCAGCCCTCCAACATTTTTTGGGTTCCCATAAGTGTTCCCAAGCCACAAATGCTTTCTTACAATTTTCTTCTTTTCCACTCCAAAGGAAAGTTCTACACTTAGTTTCAAGGTATTTCAATACTTTTTATGGAAGAGGGAAAACTTGCATCCACTAATTAGCAATGGAGAAAAGAACACTCCTTATCAATTGGAGCCAAGATATTTAAAGGACAAAACTTATGTACAGTAACATAGGTAGGTGCTAGTGGTACAGGTGACCTATTAGAGGATGAAAGAAGAGATCTCTTACTGAAATTTCAATGGCCTGTTGGATTTTTTCATGTGTTGGTATATCTATTCCCCCATAGTAAATTATACATTTTGAGGGGTTGATTTTTTTTTATCAGCAAATGTTAGTATTTTGTTGTGGGGTGTGACTTGAACCCTCAACCTCCTTCTTTTTCTATTCTCACTATATCAAACCACCTTATAACTTTTTTTTTTAATTTGTTATGGGTGAGACTCGAAACTACAACATTATTCATTCCATTCCTTAAACCCCTACATCTTAACTATCACATCACCTTATGAGGAGTCCAGTGTTGTGTGAAAATTCCTTGAATTTGTTCATGATTAATTCCACTGATTTTTGGTCATCAGCAAAGCAAAGATTAATAATGCCAAATTGCTCACATTTTGGGTGGAAGTTGAAGTTATGCACAAGCTTTTTGTTTTTGTTCATGATTAATTCCACTGATTGTTTTTGTCTTTCATTGTGGCATGGAAGAAAAAATTATTTCCATCTCCAAGTTGTAACCAATATAATTGATTTTGGACTTTTGGTTCAACATCTCTTCCTCAGTTTTGTGCATATCTATCAAGTGTTTAGTGTAGTTTTTCACTTCCAATAACAAATTGGGGTTGAATTGTTCATATTGTAAATGTTCATGTGCCTTTTCTAATCTTTCTCTTGCTTCCTTTACTTTATCACATATTGTTCAATATTACCAACTAAAAAATTTTAGTTTATACATCACAAGTAGATTTTCTTTGTAATTAATTGAAATTCAAATTTACCAACTAAAATAAAATCAAATTTTGATTATACAAACTAAAAGAATTAAAACCTGAGTACAATCTTAAAACAATAAATTAAAAAGTAAATGATGAATATCAAATAGTTTACACAAAAAATTAATTAGAAAAATATGTATGTATTCACGATATTATCATTTATATCTGATCAAACATTGACTATTAAATAAAAGTTATATAAATGAAGGATGTACATTGATTGTGTATAAATTTGTACATTGTCAATGCATAAATGATAATTTCTCTAAATAGGGTTAAAATAAATGTGGGAATGCTTGCATTCCAAGTTTCTTTTCTTCTAATTATAATTTGATGGAGATTAAATGTAATGATTGATAAAGAACTATCTAGAGTTTACATTCAAGTGCACAAAATGATAATTCATGTAAAACTGTAATCTCTTGAACATTCATCAAATACACAACTGAAATAAAAATAGCAAAGGAACTAGTAAAACACTATAGAAATGTATTTATTTGAATAAATCTGAAAAACGTTTTGAAATACATGCTATTAAGATATGGAATGAAGCCCAAAAAAATTAACTCTATATTGCTAAACATGTCGCGCCCCGATTTTCGGCTGCATGACTTTGTTAGAATCGCCACTACATTTTATAGTAAAAAATGTAGAAAAATCTGTTGGCCCGATTACATTAGGCCTTGGACTTTGATATTCAGGTTCGGGAGTTGGTTACGGACTGGGGAATGTATTAGCACCCTATCCGCCCATTTTAAATGGAACCCTCACTAAATTGCATGGCTTAATTTATACTTTAAAGTTATTTGGTTATTTAATTAATTATTAAAAAGACCAAAATTTTATTTTATTTTATTTTGTCTGACAAGGAATCAAGACTACGTAGTTCTTTGGGTATAAAAAGTTTGTTGGTTGGGTTGATTTTATTATTATTATTTTTAGAAAATGTGATGTTTAATCTTAACTAATTTTATATTAAAATGAGTGAAGTACAACACTTGTGTCCGATATCGCATCTCATATTTAAATATTAGTTAAAATATTCATCACCTTTGTGTTTTAAAAGATATTTAAATTTATTAGAAAATGTTAGTAACTTTTCGTTATTTATAACAAATATTTTTAGATTTAAAAATCGAATATGATAGCAAATATTCCTAAATTTTAAGAAAGTGAAATGCAGCCCAACTGTCCGTCACCGCATCATGCCTTAAAAATTAGAATAGTTGTTACTTTAATTTTCTACAAACAGATTTGTTTTTATACTTAATATCTAAAAAATGTTAAATTAAAATGAAAAGAAACGTGTGATGCTGCATCATTCATTTATCACTCATTATGGATAATAATTTACACAACAAGAGTAAAGGAAAACATATCTGACTTCAAATGATTATATGCAATGGATTTAAGTGTTATGGCAAAACCAAAGAAAATGATTGATGAATGAATATTGATTGAGAGGATTGTTGTGTAATGTGGAAGATTATACTTTTTGGATGATTGTGTGGAATGTTATACTTTTTGGATGTTTGTGTGTGGAAGGTAATGTCTAGGGAAGAAAATGATTGATGAATGCATTTTGGTTTAGAGGATTGTTGATGATTTTTGGGAATAGATGATGAATGAATTTTTGGAGTTGTTTTCTAATATATTTTTGTGTATAGTGTTAGGAGGAAGAAGATGAATGTCTTGTTTGAATTGTAGGAGATGGAGTGATGTTGATAGGTTGAGATGGTTTTTTTAGAGGGAGGTAATTGAGGTGAAAATGAAAAGAAGATCCTCCCTTCTTTTGGAGATGAAGCATGTTATTTATAGGATAGATATTTTAGCACATGTTTAAATCCAATTCAATCTCCTAATTAATTGGAAGGGGAGAATAAAGGGAAACCTAATTTTTTATTTAGGTGAGTGAATCATTCTATTTATAGGCTATGTATTTTAGCACATGTCTAAATCAAATATAATCTACTAATTAATTCTTTGGATGATATTAAGGAAAAAATAAAATTTGTCATAAATTTATAATCAATAATTTGATTTAAAGGATTGTTGAGGATTTTTAGAATAGATGATGGATGTATTTTTGGAGTTGTGAATCCATCATCTAATATGTCATATGTCTATTTAAAGCTGAATTTTGACACATGTTTCAAAATCAAATCAAATCCCCTATTAATTTCCAAGAGAAAATTTAGGAGATTCTGGTTTTTTGCTTTTAATTCAAATTCAAAACTTTAATTTGTGTTATTATGATATTAATGTTTAAAATTCAAATTTAATGAAAATCATAAATTAAAAATTCAAATTCAAATCATTTCTATTTTGGACACATAAAAATTGTTATTTTTTTTTTGTAGAAAATACCCAAAAATATGTTTTTATCTTTATTTATTGAAAACATCTTTTGGGCCGGACAAAATTGGGTGTTCACAACAAATTAACTACTAAAAATTATTGTTATGGTAAAATACCCCCTATGGTAAAGTACAAAAAATATCAACATTTTTTGTCTCATATAATTAAATTTAATTACCTTTATATATTTCTAATATCACTTTTAATTGAAATTATTTTCCCTATACCATATACTGAATAATAATTATAATTATTTGTATGTTTTTTATCAATTGAAAAGAATTAACTGGTTTCTAAGTAATTTCAATTATTTTTTATCAATTGAAAGTTTTTATGAAGTCCTTAGCTAGCAACATTTAGAGCTAATTTATTCCATAATAATCCAACTTATTATCACTGTTCTTGATAATTGAAAGGTCATTGCCAAAATGATGATATATCATTTTCTAAACTTTTTTTCTATATGATTGGTCAATGAAGAGTGAAATATGTACAAATGTCTATTATTTACTTTAATTTTGGTTGTTGGGAGTTGAGTTTGTTCAATTCAAAGGAAAATGAAAAGGGTATGTACAATTCTTTGCAATTATGATAGATTGAGGTTCTTACAAATTGTCATATTGCTACAAACTAAATCTCTACCTATCTTAACTTTTGCACATCATATTCAAATTGAGGAGTTGCCACTTTTTGTTTAGATAGTAGTTACATGGTTCTCTTATTTAGCATTTGTATTATGTATCGGTTTGGCTTACCACGTAACGGTGAAGGCGTGTTAGCATAGAGAGCAAGCAACACAATTCATGTTTAGATATGAGATTTTTTTTTGTATTGTAGAGGATATCCCATCATCCTATAGGTAATGAACTAATCTCTTTTGCGATGTGTGTTGAGAAGTAAGTCTCACATTGCTTACCTCAGTGTCTCGGGAATGGTTTAAATAACTGTTGGGCTACTCCTCTCATTGCCAATTGGTTTTGAGATGGAACCTTAACATGATATCAGAGCCAAAATCCAACTTCTTTTCGGTTGTCATATGCCAAAAGATGCCCTATAGTTATGGGTCAAAGGTTACTCTTCGCCTGATCTGGCAGACTTATGTGGAGGGAACATGTTGGGAAGTAAGTCTCACATCGCCTACCTTAGTGTCTCGAGAATGATTTAAATATTTGTTGAACTACTCCTCTCATTGTCAATTGGTTTTGAGATGGAACCTTAACAATCAAAGCTGATGGTTCGGCTGGGTCATTGTGGACTTAAGGGGGAGCGGACCATAAAGTATGTGGTACCCACACTTGAGGGAGAGATTGTTGGGTTTATTCAAGTGTGAAGTCACACATTGATATGCAGAGAGGAGTAAAAGAGTTTATAAGTAGAAAATGCACATGGAACTAATGTCTTAATGATTTGGTTCAAGACGTGGTGCATCACTTGTACATCTACACTCTTCCCATACCCCGGTAACAATGGAACTCCCCAGTAGTTGGAGACTCCTCGGTCGCAGTCTGGTCCAACAGTGTGGTTGCCCCTCCCAATAAGTGTCGTTCACAAGAATCAAACTTTTAACATTTTGGTCTTTCTGAAGATTTAGCAAGTCTTATACCACTAAAATAACACATTGTTGATTGTTTAGAGCTAAGGTGACAATGAAAAGCAAGACCCAAAAGAGAATTTTAAAGACACCATTGTGAAACATTTGGATTCTATCATTGATAGGATTTGAAGAAATGATAATAGAAGTTCTTTTAACATTCTTATTCTCCATCTTATTTGATATCAACAATTTTGAGTAATGGCTTGGTTCTAATATAACATGTAGTTAACTAAAATTTAAAAAGATGGTTAAACTTTTTTTTGTTAGTCAACTTGTCAATAAAGTGAATGCAATTTCAATTCAATAATGGAGTACGGACTAGTATTTCATCAAACCTCATAATTTTCCAAACACTTTGATTATTTACAACATTTTGTTATTTATTTTCAAAACAAATATTGTATGGACTAATATGTGTTCATCTAAGTAAAAAAGCTCATGAGTCATTAAAATATGACGTCCCAAATTTAAATATATTAATGTTGTTCTCAATCAATTATCATTTTATGAAAAAATAAAATGTATCTACTGATAGTGTATGAGAATTATATACTACATTATCTATCATTCATGTTTAATTGTTAAGTGCGAAAATTAACTTAGATAATAAGGATATTTGAGTATTTTTTGACTCTAAAAGTTTACATAAATGTCATTCGTAATATGCATTAAGTTATGTAACACCCTAAATTTAAATCTTTAAAATTATAGTATCAGTCCTAAGATTTTCGCTTGAGCGAGGGATTCTCGCCTAGGCGAGAAAGGCTCACCTGGGAGGGTGAAATCCTGGACTATACTGAAGGATTCTCGCCTGAGCGAGGGTTGGCTTGCTTGAGCGAGAGCGGTCTCGCCTGAGCGAGAGTTGGCTCGCCTGGGCGAGAAAGGCTCAACTAGAAGGATGAAATCCTAGGCTATACGGAAGGATTCTCGCCTGAGCGAGAGTTGGCTCGCCTAGGCGAGAAAAGTGATGTTTTGGACCTGTCGAGGTTGTAAGATCTTCGCTTGAGCGAGAGGATCCTCGCTTGAGCGAGAGATGCCTCGCCTAGGAGAGAAGGTCAGATATGAGTTTTTAAAATGGGCGGGATTTTCTCGCTTGAGCGAGAATGGGCTCGCTTAAGCGAGAACCCGACGAGACAACATTTAATGAGAAACCCCAAACACATTTTAGGGTTAAGAATTGAAGAGAGGTGAGAGAAGAGAGCTTTTCCAAGGGCAATGAGCTTTGATCCTCATCCAAGAGTTTGAGAAGAGGTAAAACTCTTGATTCTAACTCTCTTCTTCTCTTTAAAACTCATTTTGGGTATGTTGGATCTCTTCCCAAAATGTGAGAAACCATGGAAACTCATCATTTTGAGTTATGGTTCGTTTTATGTCGTTTTTACCTTGTAAACTCTTGGTTTAGAGTTAGTATTTCAAAAATGGAAAGGGTTGTGGGTTGATTCATGAAAACCCCAAAACCCTAAAGAGAAAATGTGGTTAAAATAGAAAATGGGTAAAATGTTAGGGGTAGAAGATGAGTTTACTTTCTAATGTTGAAATATGAGATGATTATGTATGTTTTGGATGGTTGTAAACTTATGATGAATATCTTGTATGGTTAAATAATGCAATATAAGTTGTTTATGTGATATTTAGAATAAATGACTAACATTGTGTTATATGGTGGGAATGAGGAAAGATCCTAGAGTTGACGGCGGTGTTAGTGGAACTTGTAAAGTTACCAAGAACCAAACCCAACACTCACCGAGGTAAGGATAAGTCATTAATTGTGCATTTGGAATGAAAAATGTGTATATTTTCTGGTTATGCAATGATTGAGTTGTAAATTACGCATTTAGTATAAACATATATGGGTGTGTTTATACTAAAGTGAGCGTAGATTTACGGAAATGAGAAATAGTGAAATCAAAGAAAGGAAAATATATTTTTAGCCGACCATGAATGGTTAGCGACTATGGCTTGAGTATATAAGCAAAACTACGGCTCGAGTATATGTAGCACATTTTCTTTTAAAAGAAATGAGAATCTTTTTTTAGCTAACCTTAAGGGTTGTAGCGACTTTGACTCAAGTTATGTAGCAAAGAAAATGAATTTCAAAATGGTTTACTAACCCTTTTCTAATGTTGATTATCTTATAATGATGTTTACTAAATTAATGACTTACTCATTTGTGTGTTTTGTGCTTTTGTCATTGATAATCTCATTGCAGATAAACAGGTGATATGAAGGGGACTCATTTTTTGAAGTTTTAGGAGCTTTATATTTTGGATTCATTTATTTGCACTATTTTGTACATGAGTGCATATTTGGTAGTTTAAAGCATTATGTAATTATGGATATATTAACTTACATGGTGTTGTAACTCTGGATATTTGTAGCTATGAGTATTTTGGAAACTCATAGCTAGTTGTATGCGGTGGTTACTGAATTATATTTATATGAATTATGATTTTCTCCTAAGTAGATTATATACGAATATGATGATATGGAATGAATATGAATAGGTATATAGAATTAAAATGAAAAATGTATGTGAAGGAAATAATTAAGGGAAAAATTTTCAAGAGTAGAATTTCGGTCCTTACAAGTTAAATAATGATCAAATCCTATGATATTAATTTTTATGTCATTTGAGATACACCGGATAAAAATATGACAGATGTGAAACATAAGATAAATCCAAACATAATCATTAGTGATTGATATACATGCTGAAAAGAGAATAAATATGATAACATAAAATAAATTTAATCAGAATCTTTGAAGATAATCATATTGAAATTCAAATTAGGATTAATAGAAGAGCGTGACCGCATGAGATGACGAAAAAAGAGGATGAAAGACCACACAACTCTATGCAACCTCGCTTAGAAGAAGAATTTTGTATGTTTACTAAATAATTTAGAGTAAATTACATTCACACCCCTTGGATTTTAATGAAATTACACAAACCACCCCTCTTTTCTTTGTCCTTACACCAACCACCTCTCTCTCCTACACAAACCACTCATAGTTTTATACATATGTTACACTGACTACCCATGCATGTTATAAAAGTGTAATATTTTAAACAAAAAACGTGTGGTGAATGTAATTAAGTTAAATAAAATATTGTATATTGTGTAACACTTCAAATAGTACAAAAGTTAGTGTTTCTTTATTATTTTTGTGTCATTACAAAATATATTAATAATTTCAAAGAAATGTGTAAATAACTCTTATACTATTTTATAACGAACCAAATAATGAAGACGTAACTCTTATATTATTTGAATTTGTCTACACAATATACAATATTTTGTTTAATTAATTACATATGTCACATGTTTTTTGTTTAACATATTACACTTTTATATCATGCAGGGGTAGTTAGTGTAACATATGTACAAAATTAGGGGTGATTCGTGTAAGGACAAAAAAGGGAGGGATAATTTGTGTAATTTCACTAAAACTCAGGGGGTGTGAGTGTAATTTACTCAATAATTTAATATCAATCAAGTCAGCGTGAATACGATAAGTCTTTATACTACTTTTGATAACCCGTTTGGTTAAAATGACAACCAATTTTCCAGTTAGCATTAATCATCATTGACTCTTAAAAAATTGTAGATGACATATTGACTGTGTATAAAATTTTACATTGATAGTGAACAAATATTGCACTCTTTAAAAAATGATTTTTCTCAAATTTATCTGTAATAGTAATGTCCTTTTCTACAATTTAATATCTATCTAATCAAATGCACTAAAAATAAAGCAATGATTATAGCATGTGTATAGGGTACGGTTGGGAAGTAATTCTCATATCGCCTACCTCGTTGTCTTGGGAATGGATTAAATATCTGTTGAGCTACTCCTCTCATGTTGGGAGGTAAGTCTCACATCGTCTACCTCGTTATCCCGAGAATTGTTTAAATACCTGTTGGACTACTTCTCTAATTGTCAATTGGTTTTGAGATGAAACCTTAACAGGTACCAATCATAACATGAAATTTGTACATTCCTACATGTAAATCAATAAAAGTAGTAGATACATTTATTAAGAGGATGATCAATTTTATGTATTTACTAGAAACTAAGTAGATATGTGAGAATATATTTTTAAGTTGTGGTACATCAATAAAAAAGAATGTATATGAGGAATGAAAGAGCGAGGTGGAGTAAAAAAGAATAGAAGATATGGAAATAGCTCTACAAACGTTTCTTTTATAAAATGTATCTCGACTAAGTGAAAATTATTAAAGATGAAGGTGAAAAAGTCTTAGCAAAGGAAAAAAAATTATAAAGAAATATAGAAGAATTATTTCGAGAAACTTTTCAATGAGAGTCATGATTCTTTACATTGCAATTGATGAGAACCAAAATTATATATTTTATCAATGAAATCAGAAGTTTGACGTAAAAGAAGTTTTGTAAATGATGGATAATGACAAAGTGGCTGAAGCAATTAATATACTTATTAGATTTGGATGTAGTTGAATAAGAGTATTATGTTAAAGAAGATATTAAAGAAGTGGAAAACCATTTTAATCTCTATTTATAACAATAATGGAGATATACAAAATTATACAAAGTATAAGGGTTGAACTCATGAGTCATACTATAAAACTATAATATAAGATATTTGAACCGAAGTTGAGACAAGAGAACTCCATTATTGAAAATCAAATTAATTTTATGTCCGGGTGGTCAACCACAAATGTATAAATTTGCTACAAAGATTGATGAAAAGAGACAAAAGAAAGTTATAAATTGTTTTCATTAATACAAAAAATAAAATGATAAAATGTTTAGAGAAATATTGTGAAAAAATATAAGAATAAAAAAAATATAAAGATTTTCTAAATTTATGTATAATTTTTGTACTAATTAATTACTACTTAATTACATTGAATTTGTAATTAAATACAATTGCTGGGTAACCAATGAGAGTATTTTAAGAATTAAAATACCATATTTGTTGCTCTATATGTTATTAAATAGTAAGGATCCTCTCTTCAATAATACATAGAAGTAATATTTTCACACTTAATTTAAGTATAAAAATGTCATTACAAGTGTAAATGAAAGGATAAATTTGTTTTCTCATTTTTCATTTTACCTTCTTTTACACACCACTCCATTCTTAAGAGAGTATCCTACTCATTATTAAATGTTGGTATAAGGAAGAGATCCATTTAGTCTAATAGTAAATGAAAAAATACTTCTTATCATTGTCATTCATTCTTGAAAAATCCAATGATAACATAAACCATTATATTTTTTAAAAATAGATGACTAAGATATAAAGTAGGTTCAACATTTTTGTAATAAAAACCGTGATGACATAATCATGTTCTCATTCCCCTGAATCTTATCCATTCCAAGTCCCTATTAATCTAATCCAATCATCTGCACCGTCCATTTCACATATTTTTAATTATTACACGTTGTCGTTCTTATCCACTCACCTATCTTTCATATATATATATATATATATATAGAAAAATGTATATCTTGATAGTCTATAACTTTTATATATTTTTATTTCATCATCACTTGTTCATATTTATTATTATTAATTATTTAAAATTAAAATAAATAAATAATAGATAATATAATAACTATGTATAAATCTTTATACATCATATTTTATTATTTAATAACAATGGTTAATTTGTAAGTAGCATATAATATTTTGTTATATAGAAAAATTTGTAAAATAATATATTATTATTTGTAACATCAATAAAAATTAGTAAATAATTAAATGATTATTTAAAATTAAAAATAAGAACAATAAATATAAATCCTAAAATTAAGCATTTGCGTTAAATTTTTAAATTTTAATTATTAAAATAAGATAAGATGTAATAATAAATACGCGAGATATAAATTGTTCTCTTGAAACTTCCGATATATATTCCCGATCTTGTGTGGTTGAAAATCAACGACAACCGTCACAGCCATTCACCGAAAAATATCACGACACGCCGTTGACGCACCCGCTCGTGATTTTATCACTCCTCTCAAAGTCTTAAACAACGAAACAAGAAAACTCGTTGCTCTTGATTCTTCGCTTCTCACTTTTTGCGTCGATTCTTCGATAATCAAATGATTTTTTGATTATGCAAACGAAGCAAATGCAGAACCAATAATCTCAACGTTTTCTCTCGCTTTTCAACAAGTTACGGTTATATAAGTCGTTTTCAGAATCGGATTTTTTTCGATTCACGCGCTTTTCATCAAGGTTACTGTTCTATAAGTTGATTTCAGAATCAGATTTGAATTTTCGTGATCAAATCTGATTTCATTCCAACCATGACTCAGGTTCTGTTTCTAGAATTTTCATTTTTCATATTTCGATTTTGATTTTGACTGTTTCTGAATTTCACGTTATTGATTTGTGTTTATTATAAAACGACGACGTTTTTGTTGTTGTTGTTGTTGTTGTTTATGTATTAGTCTGTGGAAGTGTTGAATCGTTATGGAACAGATCTGGTTGGAGAAGCAAGAGGTTCAGAAAGAGAGTGTATGGCAGGATTTGAGTGTTTTCTGAACGTAGTGAGAGCATTGGGAATGGGATCTTGTATATCAGAGGTTGGAGGAAGAGGTGGTAGTGGGTCCCCACCACTTGTTCCACAGTTGAATAGTTTGGATAGTGGAAAGAGGAGGAGAATGAAGGGTTCATCTTCTTTTGATTATAAAGTAGTGCCTGGGAGAATGTTCTTGAATGGATCCAGTGATGTTGCATCTTTGTATTCTAAGCAAGGTAAAAAAGGGATCAACCAAGATGCTATGCTAGTTTGGGAGGTTAGTTTTTTATACATACACTCACATATATATATATATATATATATTATATACTTGTAATGATATAAATGATGGCTTTTTATTTCTATTTTTGGAAGTGTGGATGTTCTATATTTGATAGTTAATCAAAGGTGAGTAAGTGGACTGCTTATTATAATTACAAAAAGCGTTTTAACTTCGATTATGCAGTTGCAGCTGCAATATTGTGGTGGTTTCGGAAGACTCCACAATGGGCAGCTGCATTTTCTGCAATTGCGGTAAAGGGCAAAGTAACCGTGGCTCAATTTAAAACACTGTTTACAAATTACAATCGTTAAAAATTATGCTTATCTTTTTTGATTAGATGAGGTGTCTATATATCAGTTTTCTTCATACTTTTTTTTAATAATGTAAAAAATGTTCGTGATCTATCTACAGACATGTTTTACCATGAGATATTATATTCATGCGGCTGAACCTTGCTGTGGCTGTTGTTTTTTCTAACCAAATGTTGTGGCTTTCGAATATAACCAACATCTGCTCTACTTTACTTTTGTAAAAAGGCTTAATCAAAGCATAGAGAGAGAGAAGAAGAAAAGAAAGAGAAAATAAGAATAAGAAAATGATTCTATTATTATTCAATTGTTAGTTATGACACAATCACTGCTCTATATATATATATAGGAGCTGAAACAGAACAAGATAGAATACAATAGCTTTCAATAATGCATAATCAGCACTACTCTAATATTCCCCTTTGAATCCTGAGTCATCCAGATTGTTAGCCGAGTTGAGTAAAAAACCACCAGTAACCCGAAGCTTGTCTCCGAGGACAGCAATTCTAGAGGTGGAGAGAGCCTTGGTAAGGACATCAACAACCTGATGTTCAGAAGAAACATGCTCAACAAGAAGTTGCTTGCTGATAACTTTTTCTCTAGCCCAAAAAAGATCCAACTCAATATGTTTGGTTCTAGAGTGTAGAACCGGATTCCGGGAGAGTAAAACTGTACTCAATGACGGGAGTAGTAGCCTGAAATTGCAACTCGTGAAGTAGACTCTGAATCCAAAGCATTTCACTTGCGGCAACAACTAGATTCCTGTACTCAGTCTCAGCAGTAGACCGAGCAACTCACTCTTGCTTTTTAGACCACCATGAGACAAGGTTAGGACCAAGATAAACAGAAGCACTAGATATAGACTTCCTGTCATCCAAATCAGATGCCCAATCCGCATCACAATAAGCATAGAGAAGAAGAGGATGAGTCAAAGAAGCAGGCTGTAACAACAAACCATGATTAAGTTTGCCTTTAAGACACCGAAGTATCCATTTAAGAGTCTTCCAGTATTCCTCTTGAGGTTGAGAGAGAAACTGACACACCTTGTTAATACTGTAGGATATCTCAGGCTGAGTAATGGTGACATACTGCAAGGCACCAACAAGAGAGCGATATAGCTTTCCACCCTCCAAAAAATTACTACCGTGCTTAGTAAGCTTACACCCTACAACCATGGGTGTAGGTAGACTCTTCAGATCATCCCTGAAACCGCTGAGGCAAGTCTTTGATGTACTTAGACTGAGTGAGGAGAAGCGACCCATTGTGATGTTTTTGAATCTCAATCCCCGAAAAATAGTCCAAGGCACCGAGATCCTTCAATGCAAAAGCTAAGTTCATCTTATCAATGAGTTGTTTGATAAGGGAAGAGGAAGTACCTATGATAGTAATATCATCCACATAACAAAATATTTGTGATAATAATATCATCCACATAACAAACCATGCTCTAGGTGTCTGCTTAAGACCGTAAATAGCCTTGTTCAACTTACACACTAGAGTAGTATCAACAACTCTAAGATCCTCTAGTTGTTGCATGTATACATCCTCCTCCAAAACTCCATTAAGAAAGGCATGGTTAACATCAATCTGCTGAATATCCCAACCATGATTTAGAGCTAAGGTGAGAACCACTCTAACCGTGACCAGTTTTACCACTGGTGAGAATGTCTCATGATAATCAAAGCCAACTCTCTGATGAAACCCTTTAGCCACAAGTCTCGTTTTATATGTATCAATAGTACCATCAGGATGTTGTTTTACCTTGAACACCCATTTACAACCAATAGCCTCCTAATGTGAGGGAAAGAGGAACCAAAGTCCAAGTCTGGTTTTTCATCAAAGCATCAAACTCATCATCCATGGCAGACCGCCACTCGGGAATAGACAAGGCTACTTTGGCAGACTTGGATTCAAGGTAAGCAGTGAAGACACTAGGAGCAGGGAGGTGTCTAGACTGATTGGTTTTAGACCGTGTAAGCATAAGTTGAGAGTTATGTGGAGGAACAGACACATTGTGGGGAATCGAAACGAAGGAAGAAGATGTAAACGCAACTAGTGACAAAGGTGACACACCCTCAACGACGAGGGCAAAACCGTGGGAGATGGAGTAGTGTCTAGATTAGATGGAGATGGAATAGTGTTGAGAGGAACAAACCTAGATGAGGGACTAGAACCAAAAGTAGTGTTTAGACTGGACTGAGATGGAGTAGTGTTTGGGCTTGATGAAGATGGGGTATCAGACAAGACAGTAAAAAGGATACATTCTAAATAACATCCTTAGAGACATACATTCTACCCATAGAGGACATACACTTATACCCTTTATGATGAGAGGAATATCCCGAAAAAGTGCACTCCTCAGATCTGTGTTGTAACTTATGTTTGTTATAAGGTCTCAGACAAGGAAAACATGAACAACCAAACACCTAAAGAAAGGTATAGTCGGGAGACGACTTATAAAGACAAGTGTAAGAACAACACCATGAACAGACTGACTAGGTATTTGATTAATGAGGTAAACTGTCGTATCAAACGCATACTCCCAGTGCTGTAAGGGAAGGGAAGCCTGAGCAAGTAGAGTGAGACCTGTCTCAACAATATGTCTATGTTTCCTCTCAATCACACCATTTTGGTAGTCAGTGTGCGGACAAATCGAAGGTGAGGAGGAGTGCATAGGGCTTGACCCAAAATCGAAGCCTGAGTATAACCAGGAGGATGTGAGGCAGATGGTTGAGAAAATCCATACTGGCGAGGAACATAATGATATGACCGTTGAGAAGGATGCAGACCCGCATAGGTGAGGGCTGAAGTATGCTGAGTCGAAACACCCTGTTGTTGTGTTCCCAAAACCAGATCTAACCTATACCAACATTGGAGGGCCTGATGTCCAGGTTTCTGACACAGTTGACACCTGATACCACCTCCGCCTTTACCAAACCGAAATTTGCCCCCTTTTCCCCTGCCGAAACCGTGACCTCTGCCTCTCCCAAAGGAATGATGAAACTGGTAGGAAGATTCAGGGAGTCCATATGCATCAACGCCCGAATGAACTCCTTGTGGAACAAGAGAAGGAACATCATAAGTCGGTTGTGGAACACACGAAGGAGCCACTGGGCGAGTCTTAACAGACGAGTGAGCCACATTGACAGAAAAAGTTTCAATAACCAGAGGGTGAATCCGCTCTAAATAAGTTTCATGAGCCATGAGCAAGGATTCAAGCTGAACAAACGAGCACGATTCTGTTCTATTCCTTATCGAAGTCACAAAAGACTCACATTCAGAAGGAAGTCCCTCCAGCACTAACTGAACTTGTTCTCTCCCATAGATGACTTCACCAATGGCAGCTAGTGTGTGAACAAGCGCCTTGATGCGAGAGACAAACTCAGAGGCAGTTTGAGTGCCCTTCTTCAAAGTACGAAGTTCCGAGATCAACAATTGACTCTGAGCAATAACGAACGAGTCAAAAAATGTGTGAATTTCATCCCAAATTTGCCACGCATGACGAAGGCCTAAAACTCAGGATTGCACAGTCTCCGATAATGATTGCAGCAACCATGAGACAAGGTGCTGGTCCTGTTCTTCCCACCGAAGAAAAGCAAGATTCACATGGTCAACATCACGATCTTCCTCAGATAAAAATCATAGAGGCACTTGTGGATTAACCACAAACCGTTCAAGGCGATGAGAGGTAATGACTGCTTCAACTTTGTTGCTTCCACAAAAAATAATTCTCACGCATCTTTGTCGAGATCACCTGAGTAAAAGAAATCGTCAGAGGAGGAATAACCTGCGATGAACGAGGTGACGGGATAGATGTATAATCCTTTTGAATGTAGAAAGTAAGAGGTGATGACCGAATCAGTGCAAGGCGACAAAGTAGCGCAAATCACAAATCACAAATCACAACCAGAAGCAGTGACGAACGAAACGCAAGCCAAATCAACGATAATCGATGAAGCCAAGGCAAATCGTCACAAATTATAACTCACAATCAGAAGCAGGGACGAATGAATCGCAAGCCAAATCAACGAGAATCGAAGCAATACCGAACGAATCACAACCAGCGATGAATCGATGAAGCCAAGGCGACGAATCCACCACGAATTGGTGCAACAGTAAGAGGCGAACAGATCTGTGAAGTAAAGGAACAAAAAACGAAACCCTTGGCCACAAATTCAGTGATGAAAATCGAAGAATCAGTGATGAAAAATTGAAGCCACAATTGAGGAAGCAAACCGAAACCCTGGGCCACAAATTCAGCGGAAAACCCAAGCCACAATCACAATCACAGAGAAATCAAGATCAATAAGCTCTAGATACCATGTTAGAAAAGGCTTAATCAAAGCATAGAGAGGGAGAATTAGAAAAGAGAGAGAGAAGAAGAAAATGATTCTATTATTATTCAATTGTTAGTTATGACACAATCACTGCTCCATATATATAGGAGCTGAAACAGAACAAGAGAGAATACAATAGATTTCAATAATGCATAATCAACACTACTCTAATAACTTTCTAACAAGATCATTGTCTATCTTTTCCCTTCTATGTATGGTTTGAATGAGATACATCATACATCCAAGCAATTGATCAGGAAATGGGGAAGTGTAGATTGATCGTCAATACCAATACATGTATAGATGTACGTCTCTCGAGGATGCTGTAGTTCCTCTACTATCTAAATTCTCAATAGCGTATTGAAACCCTAAACCCTCAATTTTGTAATAGCATTTCTATAAAGTTCCTTTTTAAATTTCCTTTGAATGTCTCTGTTTCATATTTTAAGTTTCTTTATTGGCTGATTAGGATACAGGATTTCTTGTGGCAGTTTTGTTGGTGAAACCAATTGGATTATCTGACGCATTGGATTGTGCAGTCAACTATTCCCATTTATTTATTCTTTCAGTTTGCACTAAGACTAATGGTCATTTTCTTTTTTCAGAACTTTTGTTCAAAGGAGGGAACCATATTTTGTGGTGTTTTTGATGGTCATGGACCTTTTGGCCATAGGGTCGCAAAGAGAGTTAGGGATTCTTTCCCTTTAAAGCTTATTGCTCAATGGGATTTGCATCATAGGAATAAAGACGGACTCAGTGATCACAGCAGTGCTGCAGGAAGTTGTAATTCTGATATTGGATTTAGACTGGCTGATGAGAAACCTAATGAGCTTGGTGGAACAAATAATATATTAACACTAAGAGAATCTTTTTTGAAGGCTTCTAAGTTTATGGACAAAGAACTGAAACTGCACCCTGATATTGATTCCTTTTGCAGTGGAACTACAGCAGTTACCTTAGTCAAGCAGGTAAACGATAAACTAAAAGCAAATGCTCTTTTGGTAATTTTCTTATATGTTTCTCACTTCATTTTTACTCCTTATGTTCTTTTTAGGGTCAGGACCTTGTTATTGGAAATGTTGGGGACTCAAGAGCTGTATTGGGTACCCGAGATCATAATGATTTTCTTATTGCTGTTCAGTTGACCATTGACCTTAAGCCAAATCTTCCAAGTATTTCCCTCCATCTGTATGTGTGTGTTTGCTTGTGTTTGTATGTGTGTGCTTGTGCTTGCAATGTTGTGAATGAAACTGATGAAGTAAATTTAATAACTACATATCCTTTTATTTTTCCCTTTAATCAACAGATGGAACAACACCTGACTATTTGCAATATTACTCTCGATAACCATACACTATTACCCTTCATTGTTCGACAATACCAACTTCGTGATAACAATGTTTTGATAAGTGTTTGTCCAGTTAGAAAAATGGACTTATGATTATTGACTCTGGGAATCTGCAAAGGTTCATAATGGATGTTTTGTAGGCATGGCAATATTTTGAATTAAAATGCTTCTATACCTTTGCTTGATAATTAGTAGAAGACTTTATGTTCAATGATTTACTTTTTGCATAACTCGTATCAAAATATAAACTTCTGTAAAACTCAAATGTTTATATTGTTAGTTGTAGTTATGTACTTGTTTCAAGTATTTTCCAACTTTGCTGAAACCCTACTTTTTTGTTTTGGTTCACTGATTTATTAACTTTGGCTTTGATGTCTTTTCTTCATTTACTCCAGTATAATTTTTTATTCCCTTTTAAAAGAACTTGACTTATATTGAAAAATTCATTCAGGATTGTGAAATTATATTTCCATTGTATGATAGATGCCATGGTTTTCTCAAATCAGTTAGCGTAGCACATTTACTGGTTTATTTATATATATGCCTGCGATTGTTTTCACTTAGGGGAAGAAGAGAGGATCAAGCGTCATAGAGGAAGGGTCTTTTCCCTTCGGAATGAACCTGATGTTTCTCGAGTGTGGCTTCCTAACGCTGATTTCCCTGGTCTTGCCATGGCACGGGCTTTTGGAGATTTTTGCCTGAAGGACTATGGATTGATCGCTGTTCCAGATGTGTCACATCATCGCCTTACTGAGAAGGATGAATTTGTTGTATTAGCAACAGATGGGGTAAGACTTTAGTGGGCTCTTTCCTTATGGTGTACTGTCTCTATAACCTACATAATTGTTGAAATTGAATCATTTCAAGATCATATCGATAGGCAGTTCTAGTATGCACTTGACTCTAAATGGTACTCATACTGCTGCTTGCATTACCTTCAAGTAAGTTGAAAAAGGCAAATTTGGTTCTAAGTTTAGTGCATTTAAAATTTGTTAATGGAATTTACCAATTACTATTTGACATGTCCACTGAGATAAATGATCAACACGAACTTCATATTAAACGTGGCATTCATACCTCTTTTGATCCAGTTGTATCTCAGATTCATATTTATATTGGCATCCATGTTCTTCTCCCCTTTGAATTTGTAGAATTGTTAGGAGAAGCTTGCTATTTAGATCAATATGCCGATTCTAATTTTTCTCCAATTCTCCTTAATGTTTTAAATCAAAATATTCTCTTATGTTCCGCATTCTGTATTGCCATACACCATAAAACATGTGTTTGACTATTTTCTTTTACAATGCTTTGATTATATGTTTAGCATCTAACTGGGTTGTGGAATAATTTGCTGTCGGGGTATATACTTGATTGGATGGAAGAAAATAACAGTAATTATTTCGTAATGCAAAAATTGTATTAGAAGGGAAAATTTGTATTACTAGAGGACTAGAGGGGTAATTTAAAACAATTTTTCCCTTGAACTTATGAACATTGACTCCCCCAACACCCCACCAGGTGGGAAACTCGTGCATGGGACCATACTGCCCTTTTCTCCTTGACACTCTGCCTTAGCCAAAGGCAACTGGATTAGCTGCACCAATTTTGCCTTCTTTAATTGTAAATGCTTCCTGTCTGAGTTATTTCTCAGCTGGTCGTGATAAAATAGATACTGGATCAAGAAAATGTGTGAAATATTTTGATTTTTTTTTTAAACTGTGTTTGATTCATCTGTGCAGATCTGGGATGTTTTATCGAATGAAGAAGTTGTGGACATCGTGGCATCTGCTTCTCAGTCTAATGCAGCTCGAGTACTTGTTGAGTCAGCTGTAAAAGAATGGAAGACAAAATACCCTTCTTCTAAGATTGACGATTGTGCTGCAGTTTGCCTCTTCTTTGATTCAAATTCTGAGCTCAAGTCAGCGTATGCGACAGAGGAGTTGATACCAGAGGCATCAATTGACCAATCTGAGCACTCATCTCTACTTTGTGAGAAGGGAATTGTTGTGGATGCTTAGACAAGAGCAATATTGTATCATGTCTCTCTTCCCAAGCCTTGCTGGTTTTATTGAGGTTAGGAGAATTATGCTGCAAAAGTCAATGAGAAAGGTCATTATTTTGATGATTTTTTGGTAGGTTTTCTGCCAATATTCTTTTTATTATATATCTTTCATTTTCCCGAAAACAGTCTCTTCGCTTGCGATGTTAAGGCTGCGTATATCTTCCCTCCCCAGACCCCACTAGGTGGGTGCCTCGTGAATTGGATTTTCATTTCCTTCGACTCATCTGGGAGAAGGGGAGGGTAAGGTGGGGCTTTAATGTATTTTATATCCGGAGGAAAAGGGGTACCGGGCTTATTTTTGTTGTTTCTGGAGGTCATTTTCCTTCTTTCTGTATATTTAGTTGATTTGGAGTTTTTGTAAATCCAAGTCTTTAGATCCGTATTATATTGTTTGTCCGTCAGTTATCTGAAATCTGTGTCACTTCTGTTTGTATCATTCTTAAATTTGTAGCTATCCTTTTCAATTTAGTCAGCAAAAACACAAGAACCAGAAAAACCTGAATTTGTTTGTTATTGACCTTTGAATCACGTTTTTGTTGCTCTACCTGCTCCTGCATTTGTGCCATAATATGATCCTTTCCTCTGTAGCATGTCTACTTTAAGAATGGCGTAGGCATACCCGATACGTATGTATGTGTCATTACTTGTTAGGTATTCGTGAATACTTTTTCATTTTTTGGTGCAAATGGTTTCAAAACTACATCATTTTGGGTCGCCGCTTCAAAGTGGTCATTTCATATGGGTAACCGTATCGAAGATTAGTATGGTATCCGCCATGGAATATTGGTTTTTTGGTATAGTGAATGGGAGATCCTTGCTGTGACCTACTAGCTTGAACTTTAAAAGACTGAAACGTGTGGAGTGAAACTTTTGTAAGCCAAAATCTTACTCTTATGCACCAATTTGCATACTGAACTAGCATAGTTGTATGCCTGAAGAAAACCCATCAATCATCAATCTTTTTTTACTCCAATCTTGAAAAAAAAGTAACAACAGCATAATAATAGAACCTTCAATCTTATCAAAATTTATGAGATGTTACTTTTCTTTCAAGGATATCATGTATTGATGGGTTTTCTTCAGGCATACAATTAGGAAAGGGGTATGCATGCTAATTCAGTTAGCAAATTGGTGCATAGAGTAAGATTTTGGCTTACAAATTTAGAAAAGTAACATTAGCATCCCAATTTTTTACTCCTAGTTGAACATTGAAGACTTTGAAGAATAGAAAGAAATATAAGTTCATCAGAGTTTATCAAAATTGGGATGCTACTAAAGTTGGTGAGACTCACCTTCAATCTTTGAGGGCCTTTACATGACCATATTCGCTTCCCATAAAAACTCAAATCATTCTGATATGAAGTTTCTATGGGAGAGATGGCAGAACCAGATAATAAGCTTATCAAAATTCCAATATGAAGTTTCTATAGCAATCAATAATAATCTAAGTTGATAACTGCATCTGCTATAGTATGAGATAATCTAAGTAGATCACAAAAGGGGTATATTATTACACTAGAAACTTATGCTTAGTCATTCTTATACTTTTTTTTTCTTTCTATTCTATATATTTCTATGCATTCGCTTTAGTATGTGCCTATTTTGAATCATATAGTAAAGAAGTATTAGTTCTGAATTTCTCAACAATTATCTTACGTCCTTACCGTATATCAAGTTTATAAAATTAAAAGGTGACAGAATGAACCATATATCCATACTATTGCGTATAATGTGACTATTAAAATCACTTTCATATGCATTCACTAATGTAACAAACATTTTGGCACATAAATATATTCTCGCTACAAAATTATCCCATATATTCTCCTGCATCACAAGAAATTGATATACAACAAATATTAATGAACGAAATACAAATGTAGAAATTGATATAAGTACAAATTTATAGTACATGTTATTATAATTAAAAGATATGTATGAGAATATATTATTTTTCTAATATTTATGATATCACCCGTTATAAATATAGTACATATGTTATGTATGAGGTTTGCTAACATGGGTAGCCCTCATTTTTAGTTAGGTACATGTAGAGGTGTCAAAATGGGTGGGCCCGTGTGGGCCGGCCTGCCACAACCCGAATTTTTGTAGGGCTTGGGTATTAAATTTGTCAATTTTTAGTGAATCCGGGTTTTTTAGTCCGGCCCGGCCGGACTATATTAAAATTGGGCTCGGACCGGGCTTACCCGGGCGGGTTCGGGCTACCCGTTTTCTCTTATTTTTTTGTGACTTTTTGGCTAGGTAATAAGTTTAAGATGAAAATTATTTTAAAAAATATCTTATGATACAAAAATAGATAATATATACTAAATATTGTGTAATGAACTTTGAATAAAAAATAGAATAATGTCTGTAATATAAACATTTATAAATTACAATAATGTTATCAAGTTAATAATTATATTATTTTTCCTATTTTGCTTAATATCCTTTTAAGCACATTAGCAAAATAGTGTATCAAATTAATTGAGAACATTAAACCATATAGATTCTATTTTTCTTTTTTTAATTGAATATTTAATTAGATTTAACTTCTACAACAACAAAAATAATAAAGAAAATAATTTTTACAACGAAACTGAAAAACAACTTAATTGTTTACCGTAGAGAACTCAACACAACCAAATTTAACATAACAGTTCATAATGAAAGTGTTGATAAAGAGCATACAAAAGATATTCATACACAAAGTAAAGAAATATTATGATAATAGTTATACTTCGACACATAGAATTCATTTTAAATTTGAGTCTATACTATCATTACTATAAATCAAAGTGATATTATTTTTTAGTGTATCTATTTATTATATTGAAGTAAAGTTACAAATTATATAGTGTTAGAGATTGATAGTCTAATATAAATAAAATATTTAATGAATAAGTTATGTTATGAATTATATCCGTAGACTTAACATCATGTTTTAGCTCAAACACATAGCATTATATCTATAAGTTTGGTTACATTGACTATAACAATTGTGTTAAAAAATTTATGCATTAATATCAAATGATATATATATATATATATTAAATATGTTAAAATTTAAATAATTTTTTTTAATATTATACGGGTCGGCCCGCCACAACCCGCAACCCGTATAGGGCGGGCTTGAGCTACATTTTAATATACATAAAGTGTATCCGGGTTTTTTAGCCCGACCCGGTTTAGCCCAAACCCGTCCGGGTAGCCCGTTTTGACACCTCTAGGTACATGTTAGTATTGAGTACCATAAAAGTTGGACAAAAAATACCCTTAATGTCATATTCAAATGAGTAGTAATGCTAAGGGTATTTTAGTAAGTTGTTATTCTAAAAATTAAAAATAAGAATTAATTATGTTTCTCTCTCATCTCACTCACCATTTCCAACATTCAAACTCAATTCTTTACTCATCTCATCATAGTCTAGTTTTTTAACTAATTGATTAAACAATACAGAACAAAATAAATTAAAAATAAAACAGATATTTCAAACTCAAATAAGATTACATAACCTCACTATCAAACCTCAATATCAAGTTCATGCAATGTTCAAAACAGAATGATAAGATTCAATGAAAATTAGAAGAGTGGAAAATGAAAAAGGGAAAGAAGATTGAACATAGAATGAAAAAAAGATGGAGATTGGAAGCAATAGTGAAAGAATGATGAGAGAAAGAGATTTTTGGGCTTAGAGTTTTGCTAGGGAAGAGAAAGTGATTTTTGGGTTTAGGGGTTTGCTGGAGAGAGAAAGAGATTTTGAATCTAATTACTAAAATAATATTCTCATCAAACTTGTTCCAATAAAAAATTAAGGGTATTTTTATTGAAAAAGCACATTCCTCATGTTAGCAAACCTCATTATATATTATACTTATATATATAAATTTGTACAATATTTAAACCAATTTGAATTGAGCTGAACAGTTTTTGAACTTTAACTAAGCTGAATACAAACTAAAAAATAATTGGTATTGAACTCGAGTCCAGCTCTTGAGCAAATGACCCGGTTTGACTTGTGTCCAGCTTACATATAAATGATTTTTAGACACAATTTAACATGCTAAGCAAATCAAACAATCCATTCATGACCAAATTTATTCCAACTATGAAAAATAACAAGTTGGATTGAACCACCCCGTTTATTCAGTTTGATTCTTGAACTACCCAAAAATTGACCAAACCACCGACAACTCAAGATCGGTTTGATTTCACCAATGAAAATTATACACAGAATTATCCCTTTTGTTCTGTTCATGAACTGCCCAAATACTGAAGGTAACACCCTTAGTTTCTTTTTTACATATTCTAATGTTATCATTCGTTTAATCCTTCATTCTCTAGTTATTAATATTTTCACATAATTCCCTTGACTGAGATTTATTAAAAAACATATAAATATTTTTAAATTAATCTTTCTATTTATTTTGAAAGGTTTATTGAAATAAGGATAAATACTCACTATATTTATATTTTAATTATTTCGAATTTTCAAATCGTATTTTAATTACTAACAATATGTTGGTCTAATCATGTAAGTCTCGCTGGATCTCCATATATAAGCCAAAAAGCAAATGGTTGAACTCATGTGAACAACAATTGTTGGAAAGAGTAACCACATATCCTGAAAAGAATTAGTTCTTTACTCATTAGATAAAAGAATACCCGAAAAATGATTATATTCACACTATAGGTTAATAGGATACCCTTAGTTATACTTATACATATCTATGTATAGGGAAAAAGAAATCTTTTAAAATATGACTTATAAATGGGGATAAATAGTTTAAATTTTATTTACTTTTTTTGGGATTTGTTTAATTCAAAATATCCATATTTGAAATTTTATTTGCTCCAATCATTTCTCCCTTCCTAATATTCAATTATCACTGACTGAAAATCCAACCAAAGCAACAACTACGAAAAGGTAAAAGAGATCATTGGAAAATTGATGTAGTAATAGTTAGCTTAAAATAATTAACATTATTGATATATTATAAAGTGGCTTATATTTGAGGACAAACATTTTTAAAATATGACATGTAAATAGAGGAGGGAATATACAATTATTTTTTATATGGTCCTCATCAATTATTGTTGTTTTAATTTTGTTTGTTAGAAATGAAAGAAATTAAAAATCACTATAACCTTCAAGGACAACATACACTAAAATGCAACAAAAAAAGGTGAAACAGTAACAGACAAATAAATATACACTAAAATGGTTTAGTATACAATTAACCTTCTAAAAAAGTAGAAGCTACCACTAGAATTAAGTCTTTGGCTTACAGATTATACATTTAACATAGGGATCCAAGCCAAATTAAAAGCTGAAATCTAATAACATATACAGTTGGTGGTAAACTTGCTTTTATAATTTACAAAATTACCCTAGGAAGAAATTTTATACCCCAATAGATCAATGTTTCTGGCTTTTCTTCCATGACAATTTTCTACTTTTCTTCCTATTTTCAATTCCTTTAATCATAATTTTGACTTTGCTATATGTCTATTATTAGTTGATGCATTTTAATAAAGTAGCTTATGAAGAAGTGCAGCTAGAAACAAAATTAAGACCTTGTTGTTGGTGTTTAAAGTGGTAGCTGAAGAAATATAGTGGGAACCAACTAAATGAACTGTGCCTGTCTTTTCATCTCTCACTTTAATGCTTGAAGAACCTGAGATACAACATAGTAGAGATTATTAAATGAACAAATATACAAAAAAATGTAAAAAATGCAAGTCATTCTTATTGAATTTCTTATAATTTTCTTAAAATTCTACCCCAAACCTTTAACTAACATGCTAACCATAAGAGGGGCAAAAACAGAGTAATTGGAATAAAAAAACAGATATGTTCATCAGCTTTAATTATAAGAAATGAGTTATTTAATATAGTATCTTTAATTCAACAACTAGATTTTAAGTAAGCAGGGTGGAGATAAAATGAGTTGTTAGTGGTTAAAGTGTAAATAATGAAGGACTGATAAACCCTTTACCCAAGTCTATAAAAGAAAAGTGGAGAAAAACAGCTTGAAAGAGAAATTGGGCCACAAGCTATGAATCAAAAAGGAGGATGTTGAGGAGCTGAGTGGAAGGAAGGTGATTTAGGAATGATTCTGCTATCACACATCTTATGCAGGAAAAAGATAATATATGTGCGCGTGTGTGCAAGATTTTACCGATAAACCAAGAATTTGCACCTAAAATTCAAGGAAATTTAAACAAGCAAACTAGCTAAGTTAATTTTGCAAATATTCATGAAACTAAGACAGTGAAAGCTAAACCGAAATTCATTATTGTGCATAGTGCCACGACTCCTAAGGATTTGATAAAGGTAACAATAACACCATTCAAACTCAATCCCAAAATGAACCTAAAAAGTTGGTTCATGGCATGGTAAGGCGCAACGGTAACGCTGTTGCTCAATGGCCAAGAGGTCATGACTTCAAATCGTGGAAACAAACTCTTCACCTATCAGGGTAAGGCTGCGTACATCTACCCTCCAAGACCCATTCAGTGAAAACCTTGCGCACTGAGCCGTCCTTTTTTTGGTTCATGACATGGCATCATAGCCTCTATGACCAAGGGGTATAAAGTTTTTTCTTTGCCACCTCCATTTTTATAGCAGAAAGTTATATTCCAGCATAACATAAAAGGGTAAAAGGGTCGATGTATTATTCACGCTTCAAGTCTTGCACATTGTTATCAAATTGAGATTCAGATCGTGAATTGGAAGGCCTATTTTAACAATCATGAATCAAATGGTATTGTGAATTGTACGGTTTATGATCAATAATTAAAAATACTAAAATAATTCATAACACGAGTCATAAGACTCAAAACAGCAAAAATACATAACACAAATTCAAGTCACAAGGGTCATACATATCATAATTCAGAAGTCATAATAGAAAAATATCATAGCATCAAACAATATAAGAAACGGGCAAACGGCAGCAACAAGAGAAAGGAAGCAGAAATAGAACAGAGGAAGCGGTAAATGGCAGTGGTAAAACACAGGGACTGGTAAGCGGCAGTGTTTTTACAACAAGAGAAGGGGTAAAAGTTAAGTTTGGGTCTAGGACTGATAAAATCAGCCAAGCCAGAAATAGATATATAAATAGGAAAAGAGAAGGATGTGTTTTTAGTGCTTTAAGAAACTGGTAAACAAACGGCCCAACCCACTTCTGTGCACAACCTGGCCATTCTAGAATCACAGGAATTGCGACCAAGAAATGATTCCGACAATTCCATGCAATAATGACACAGCTTGCAATTTGCATTGGTTGGGGCAGAAAATGTATAGTGATACCTAGTGTATGATTCTTACAGTTCCAACATCACTGCCCTTGCATAAGATATATAAAATCACTCATTTGCCTTCATTTAACAGCTTAACCTTTTAGCACAGATAAATCATAACAGAACTATTCAACAGCAACCAAATTAGGTGGCGTCAGATATTGTTTTAACTATTCACTTTAACCAAATTAGGAAGTGAATGCAATAAGGGAAGACTGACTCTGGAACATGGTTCAAACTTGTCTACCCTAAACATAGGAACACTACCTTAACATGCAAAACACATAACTAACCAAATTTGGTAATAAAAGTGATATTTAGGACACTAAATAGACCAAATACTTGCTTCATGGCCGAACATAATGATTTATGCATTATCAATAAAAAATTTAGAAAAATTAAAAATAAAAACGAAGATGAAACTCACAGTTGTAGTCTGTCCATCCAATAACCTGATTTTCAAGGTCATAAAAGACAAGTTTATTTGAAAGCACTAAATCTGCAACAACAACAACAATAAAAAATATAAGTGAAGCTACAGAACAATTTCGTGGAAAGCAAACTTTCTAGAGATCCAACTTCCAAGAATTTAAGATCTTAATTGAGGTCCAAAAACAGGGCTGTGAGAATTTCCTCCCAGAGTCTCCAAAATAAGTATATGGTCTATTTAATGTGGCCAAAGAGACCCCAAAATAATTTCCTCCCAAAATTAGAGATCCTATTCTTCCTTATCTCCAATTTCTAATACCACATAACAGCTTGAAATCCAGCCAAAGTGGCAAAAAAGTTGAGAAACTGGTCATCTACACAGCAACCAGCCAACCAACTCTTTGGCATACTGATTTTCCAGCCGTGCATTATCTAACAAAAATAAAAACTAATAATTATATCACAAACTTTCGCTATCCTCTTCAAAAAATGAGATCAATATCATCATCAAATTGCATGTTTGTGATACCACAAGGTGCTCAGAACAGAACCTACATTCCCAACTTCAATAAAGCCTGCATCTCCTAGCCATAACATTTTATTTGTCCAGGATAAACAATAAGGCAAAAAGAGACATTCCTCTCCCTGCCTAAATCCTAATTGACCTTCAAAACTAAATTTGGGCTCTGTTTATTACACAATAGAGGAAGTAGTCACCGAAACTCGAAAAGCAACTGTAGTGGTATTCATATTAATTGATATAGAAAACAATCCAGTTTCTTTCATGTTTCTGCTTAAGAAACTTATAGGATCATTTACATGCAAATTCCATAATGCGTGGTTAAAATGTGAGTCTTGTTTATTTCAGAGTTCAGAATGCTATTACAAAATCACACTCTTTCTTTTCTTATAATGGACATGGCTATGGTAATCTCATTTTAAACCATAAATATGTGACTGTATTCAGAAATCCCCTTTTTAAAAAAACAAAACACATAGAAATCAAGCTTTAAAAAAAAATTTAAGATGCCAGCAAAAAAACACTTAAAGTTTAGTCGTCAAAGACTGCAGTATTCTTTGATATATTGTTCTATCTGTTGAAAAAAATATTTCTACTATCTTATAAAATTCTGCTAGTGTGAAAAGGGTGTTTTCTTGCAAAGTTTGAATATTGCATTTGTTTTTTTGATATAAGGAAGTCTCGGGATTCAAGATATAGATCGGTACAAATTTTGGGGCATGGGTCAGAATTGTGGAAAATAAAATGAACCCTCAAACAAATAATACAATCATATCATATGTGACAGTTCTGATCTCAAGTTGGAAGTATGTCTGAAGACGTTCATGCAATCCACCCTTACCTAATTACATCTAAGGATAACAGAAGTTCTCAAAAAGTTAAAAGGATACACTAGATACTAAAAATCGGAAGCATTGCCCAGCAACCTAGTGGTAATTCCTAGAATCGGAAAAGATAGATTTGAAGGGAATACCTCCCAATAATGTCATATTCTTATTATCCCTGGATTGTGTCCCACTGTTCTGCCAACCAATACACCAGAAATCTCCCTGCAGAAATGCAAAGTAGTAACTTTCTTTAAGTATGGTGTTATGAACGTTAAAATTGTTGCCATATAGAAAACAATGACCAGGAAGCATAAACTGTGGACTTCAGCACCTTCGGCGTGGAGTGAATATGGGAAAGAAAAGGAGATAAAATAGATGTCATTCAGGATTGATCGGAATTTAAATGTGGGAGAAGTGAGAGATTTCACTACTTTTGTTTCAAAGCTCATCATAAACGAAACTTCCCCAATTTCTTAAATATTTTAGGATAAACTCAATAATCAGTCTCTTCACTTTTACCGGATTTGGATATGATCAATGTAGTTTAATTTGTATGATTTTGATCTCTATAGTTTCATTAATTTGGACTTGATCCGTGAGGGACCAATACCTTCAAAGTTAAAAATTGTATGGACTAGATATTAATGGAAATCAGTAGTTTTAATTGGAATGAAGTTTCAAACAGAAAGCTTATGGAACACTTCAAGAAAGGGATAACAAACATGAGGCATGAGTAATAGAGCAGAAAAGTCTGTTAACAGGTCCCTACAGAAGCCTAATAAGTCCCTGACAACCATAACAGCAACAGCATAATACAGATATACTTACAGAGGGGAATAAATAATCATGTGGATAAACCTTCAAGGAGAGTCCATTTTGAAAATAAAAAGTGACAGCTGGAAATCCATCATCAACACTGCAAAATCAAATAAAATAAATAGCCATGACACATTTGAATGGAGCTGATACTGAAATAAAGGCATACAATATGCTAAGGGAGGCAAACCAGCAATTGAAATATGCTCATGAAAGTTCAAAAAACATCGAAGTCTGAAATTTCAGTGTAGGGTTTATAAGGCCCTCAGCTCTCCAACTACAAGCCTAGCTTTTGTGCTGTGATTCTACCAAGATTAGTATCAACTGGTATAAGAGAATTTGAGCATATCAATTGGCTCTCCCAAAATGCGTAATCTTATTCCAAAGCAGCTGGTTATCTAAAGAGATATCGTCAAAATTGTGGAAACTATGTTCCTCCAAATGCACCTATATATGGCAAAAATATGCTACATTGTCAAGCTAAAGTCTGGCTACTATAGAAAAGAATGTAAAACAACTTATTTTCTTACATGGTTGATAGCACCATACTGGAAATATAACCACTAAATTGCCAATGGCAACATGGTCAATAATGGCGACCCTTTGGGTAATTTTGTCATTTTTAAGTAATTTTAATATATATAATATTGTGTCATTATCTAGATGGGTTATCTGGTGCGCACCAAACACCAGATAGGTAAGAGCTTATCAGGCTCATATCCTATCATGAGAGAGAGATGGAGGGAAGGAGAGAGAAAGTAGTTAGGACTTAGGAATGAAAGTGGAAAGATCAATTAACAATAGGTAGTCCATTCTATTTATAGAGATGCAGTGATTTATGTTGTAAGCTACCCTGGACAGTACAATGCAGCACAGTTATACAGTTATTAACTGTACTGCAGTAGAAAGCCTAGCCAGCTTGCAGTACAAGCATGTATGACCTGATAGTACTACTCTTGCTAACACAACTAACTTACTGCTGCTATTCTCTAGCACTTAATCTATCCGTCCTTTTCCTATCATGGACACCAAAGAGGCCCTTAAATAAAATAAAACAATCAAAGAAGTTAGTGACAGAAACAAGGAAAACAAATGAATAAATGATAAACAGAGGAGTAAGTGAAGAACAGAGAAATACAGAATGAAGCAAGTCTAGAGTTGATACTCATGGAGCTGGTATGGTAAACCTGATGGTGATTTCAGCCTAGTCTAAGAAGGTTTCAAGCCTGACAAAACTCTAATACCGTCTCAGTACAAGAACACAGTTTGTCAATTCTGATGTGTTTTCTTCCAGTTTTTTTCCGCTTTATTTCACCGCATATTGATGAAGGGTTATTTTACCTAGAACAGAGAAGACAAACTCTCACCTTCCTGCCATTTTCAAAGTGGTGCACACCAGACACCACAGATACCACACCTATGGCATGTTCAACTGCTATGCCAAAGAGGCTTTATGGTAGTGACCTACAAAAATACCAAGAAGTGGTGCACTACTAACAAGTAACAACATCTGCTATACCAAAGAGGGTTTTATGGCAGTGACCAACTAAAAGATCAAGGGATGGTGCACTACTAACAACTTGTACCAACACCGTCAAAACCACACAGTCCCTCCATCCAAACCAAACCATACAGCAAACAATTCTTCGAAAAGCCTTTGTGCCGAAGTTAACTACCAAATCACAATCACCTATGATAATCTCAACCAACAGGGAAACATTAACAACAGAAAACGAGCCATGTCCCACTTGGTGGGGGTGGCTTGATAGGTTGAGACGTCATAATGCTCTATCCTAAATCATGTCCATTGACCCAAGATACTTAAAGCCTTGTCCACCTCTTGCTAAACTTGCACTCCATATGCTTTGTCTTACTTCAACTTATACAAAAGTCATGTCTTTCTAAAGCTTGCCTCCCCGTTTCTAGCTACAGATTTAATTCCTCTCTCGATAATCAAAGAACATACATATAAGAGTGGGATGGCAACAGTGAAACACTATATACATACAATAATCATGCATGCAAATTTCTTTTCAGATGTGTTTTTAAGAGAGGATTGTGAAAAGGCCCAGCTATGCATCAAAACCAATAATCCAATACAGCACTAGGAATATCCAATGCATATTATTTGCCGTACCTTCCACTATACTGAAAGCATGTATACTCATCATGCAGAGTCTGAACTTTTAGATTGGGTTGCTGGTAAATAATCTACCAAGAAAAACCATTTCAAACAATTGTAAATGCAATTGTAATGTAAAGTTACAATAAATCAGACTCTTATATACCTTGTATACTAGTGGATCATAAATCCCTTCAGGAAGATAGGCCAAGGTTGTACCACTGTCAATTATTGTCCCTTTTATGGCCTTTTGCTCAGATGCATCTGTCGATAGACTAAGAAAGGTATGGCCAACTTGAACCGCAGTCATATTGACACTGTAATGTGGCCTGAAAATAGTTTTAATTGTCATATATCTCAACATGGATCTTTGTAAACCAAAATCTGAACAGAAGAGAGGCTCAAAGTCTTGAAGTAAGCAAAATTTCTATGCATAAATAAATTGGCCAACATCTAGCAATTAGGAAGCATGAAAGTTTAACAGAGATATCTTGTTTTTCATTTAGAATAAAGGGGCAAAAGTGAAGTGTACATTTTTATGGGTGAAGAGCACCAAGATTCAAGACCACCGGAACAATGAAACTTGACTTGATTTTGCACTATCAGGAAACCCTACTACTGCCTGCTTCAGCTAACACAATATTCATTTTTATAGTCAACAATAGAAATTTCCAGATACAGTTTTACTCATGGTGCCTTCAAAGAATCTTCTAAACCAAAATTTTAATGCTACTGAGACAATGATCTCATGAACCTGCTGAAGGCTACGTTACACTTTAAGTGTAGAAGTTGAGACATTATGCCACTAATTACTCTAGCAAAAGTCACTATAAAAAACATGGGATGGGATGCAGCAAAACAAGGACAGACAAGATAAGAGACACATATGAAGTGCTAAGACAAGACTACCAAAAAGGAACTATCACAAAACCAAGAATATATGCATTATGAAATGTGAAAGCAACAGAAAATACAAGGTTTAGTCTTTAGTGATTTAAACACATTACAATGTATGTCCGCTAAAGGTTCTCTGGTAACATAGGATTGTGTTGGGGATCTACATTAGTTCTAGAAAAAAATTAATGTAACCACTGCAAACAGATGAAATTTAAGCTTTGTTAATGATCTGCTTTTTTAACCTGAGCTTATCTTAAATTATATCATCATAGTTAGACTTCAAGCATTCGAAGAGCAGTTTTTCTCCATTTTTGTACAAATAAAAAAGAAATGCAAATCATAAGTTAGGGCTGACTACTATAAGACTTAACATAATAGTCCTAGGTATCTATAAACCATTGATGGTAATAACTTACAAGCCTAAATGTGAATTAGACACTGTTCACATGTGTACTCAACAACAGAAGCTATGTGAATACTATTCTGCCATAATACATATCACTACAACATTTCAGAACATATATTGTGAAAACACCAAGAAAATCATGATAAGAAACTAAAAAGAACATATCCCTGAAAGAGTAATTAATAACACTATAAGAAAAACTAATTTCATTCTAAAGTGTACAGAACAAATGGCATACTGATCTGGTAATAATGGAGTCACATTCACTTTAGGTTGCACAACATGCCCAATAGCAAAAATACCACCTCCATTTACTCCATTTAAGCAATGAGCAAACATCTTTTTAACTTTGCCAGAGGAAGCAAGTTGAGAAATCATTGAAGAATTAGCTTTCCCAAATCCAAGTATTCCATCAAGTGCTTCTTCGTTTGAAGAGCTTAGGTCTCCAGATTGTCTAGCACCACAACTATAAAATAACAAAAATCTCATTTTACATATCAAAGAGGGCAAATAAGAACTAAAGAATATATTTCACTAAACAAAGTTAAATTATCATACATTCATACTCAAGAAGAATCACCAGGAAACCATACAAAAAAGTACCTCCAGAGTCACATCAAGGTGTTCAAGGATTGGGAACGGTATTTCTTGGAGTGTGCCCTACTTAAGGTGTTATATGTCTTTGTTTATTGACTAAACCATTATTCTTAAGCCATGTTTAATACAACCGAAATTTTTAGCTTTTACCAATACAAGATTTTATATTTATGCGATGAAATGTAACAAAGGAAATTATTCGCACTTATTATATCTAACAAAGCTAAAATGAAGGAAACTACTGTTGTTTGATGATGTAAATAAGGAAATAGTTTCTTCTGACAAATTCAGTGACTGCCCCATTTGGTGAATCATAACTTCAACTTAAGTTTATGTTGAGCTTGAGTAAAGTTCACATTTTACCACTTCGCTGGTCAAATCCACAATAAGGTCCAGACTGGAACACAAATACACAACAAAAGAAGGGTTGGCAGAGTCACAGGCCTATCAATATCAATATTATCAGCACACTCTCAAACTTTCACAAACCAGTAGCTGGTCCATACCTCTAATTGAAGTTAAGTCTTTTCAGTGAGAACTTAGACCAATTTTCTATGTTTTTTTTTCGTGAAACAAAAAGCATACTTCACAATTTCGAAAAGCTGATACAGCAATACCTATACTCGTCTTTCAACAATAATAATTGTACTCACTTTCAGTTTAAGACAACCAAGATAAGAGAAATTATGTTATTGCAACTAAAGCAAGGAGATAAAGTAGTATAAATAAACATACATGTGAAGATTCATGTCACTAAATGTTTCTATTTAAATGTGAAATTGAAATCCACTAACATTAGCATATCAACAGTTATAGACATCCATGAATTCATAAAGAAAACTCACCCAAATATAACACTTCCATTAGCCAAAGAAGTTTCAAGGTCTCCAGACACTTGATCATATAATACAATATCCTTTACAAAGTACCCAGCAGTGGAGCTCCCGTCACCATATATCTCTAGATATGGACAGGAAATATTACCAGTACATCCAGACAGAAGACCTCCATTTATCTCTTTGCAAAATGCTTGATCACATGGAACAAATTTACCAGACGAGGATTCCTTTATGTCATAGAGTGTAAGGTCCATCTTTGATACCGAAAGAAAAGAAATTCAAATGAATAACAACAACAATCTTGAGGCTATACATGTGATAACAATGCTCTACAATTAAACTATTAGAAATAAAATAATTAAAAAAATGTAGCCCGGTACACAAGGAATCTAGGAAAGGTATATGTACTACTATCTCAAGCGAAAATACTATTTTTATAATGTTGCAAGGCAAGCAGCTTACAGTTGCGCCGATACTCGAAAGAAAATAAAAAACTGACTCAGTACACGACACTCCCACCACATAGTAGGATTGGTGGAGGGTAGACAAACGCAGTTGTTTCCAGGATTTGAAATATGACCTTTAGGTTATAAGTCAAGCAACCCATTCCCATCCTCTTTATAAAAAAATTAATACGAAGAGTGTAATATCTATGCATTATCACCGTAAAGATTTATACATAATCAATGCATATATATATACCATTCATTGATGTTACTTTCTTGGAAGAGTCAATGATGATTAAATATGAACAAATATGATGTAATGATAATGTATAAAACTTTTATGTTGTCTGTGTATACATTTTATTCTCGTAACTGATAATAATAATAATAGAGATGGAATTACTATTGTACCCCTGGAAAAGGAAAAAAAGAAGCATAAATAGAATAGTAAAATGGAGGTGTGAGTGAGGTACATACACCAAGGTTACTTCTGGAAGGACATTCTTTACACTGAATGCAATTAACCCACATAAGATCACTCCCTGTATCAACTTGTAAATAGTAATCCTTTGAAGGTGTTCCAATCCCAATCTTAGCATAATAAAGCCTACAATCATTCAATCCCAATCAATATAACAACATTTCCAATCAACAATTTTTCAATTTCAATTTCAAAATCAAAATAACGAAATTACCCGACGGAGTCAGGGCGGCCACTTCCGCCCAACGGGAGGTCGACGCCGGTGAGGAGGGAGAGCTGACGGCGGTAGTCATGAGCTTTGAGGACGGAGAGAGAACGGTCTTGGGCTGAGTATTTGTATTTGACACTGAAAACACCGTGGTTGGCGCTAACAGTTGAAATCAGAATCAAAAGTGAAGAAAGTGTTACTGAGATTCTTGTTCTAATAATCATCGTAGTCTTCGTCTTCGTCTTCATCTTCATCATCACAATTTTGGTTCTTCAAACTTTGGTTTGTTCTAGAAACTGCTCTGAAGCTTCATTCTTTCTATCAGTTTCTATTAAGAGTATAAGCCTATTATCTTTGTGTTACTAATTTTAATTAAGATATAGAGTAAGTTTTAAAATCTATGTTTTAATGATTTTAGTTTATAAACTCTAATATTACAATATATAAAATTGTATTTTATATAATAAATTACTGAAAATGTTATAAATTTATTTGTTTATGTTATGATTATTTTAGTCATTTTTTACACTGTTTTTTAAACATACATTTTTAATATTTACCATCATATATTTTTACTACAAATTATTAATATTGTATAACAAATGCTAAAAAATATGTTAAAATATAATGTAATATAAAAACCAATATTAATTAGGAATGACAATGGAACGGGTCGAGTTGGGTTTGTGCTTACCCAACCTTGAAATCTAAAACCCAAATTTGAATTGAGTGAGGTTGAAATTAATAATATTATTTCTAAATCTGTCGAGTTTCGGGTAACTCTAATCCGATAGATAACCCGAAAAATATAACTTGATAGTTTTTGTAGTAGGAAAAGTTGCCATGGGACAACATTTGCTTTATGTAGGAAAGTTGAGGTATCCTTTGGGTGTAAGGATTTGATTTGCTTTTGATCTTTAATTCTTTTGGTCTTACTTTGATCTCTTTAGATTATTTTTACGGGGAGGAAAATACTTATTCCAATAGTAAGTAGAAAAGACTTAATCCACATCTTAGTCATTTAATGGTTTAGATGTATTCACTAATTCAAACCATTGGATTTTTGAAGAATTAATGATCATGATGTGGAGTATGTTTTTTTCCACTTACTCCAAGAGTAAGTGGATCTCATCTATTTTTATTTGTGTAATTAATAATAATATTAGCTTTTATCATACATTGTTATATTATTTCATTAATTTTATTAAAAATATATGTTTTTCTCTCCCTCTTGTAACATGCTGACTAAAGTAGATGTTTGGTGTTGAAAATTTATTATTTTAATCAAACTATCATAATATCCTAATGGTGTCATGAAAAAAGTAACATTAAAATTAATGAAAGTACTATAATAGTAGTTTTGTCTATTTTTATGATTATTATTCCTACCCACAAGATTTAAGTGGATTGGATGAGCCATCACAAACATAAAATATTAATGAGTCGACCAACATTGTAATCTAGCACTCAAGAGGCCTAATATACTCGAGATTCAGGTTAGTCCATCGAAACACAACAAGTTTCATAGTCTAGTCTACCGAGTAATTTATAAGTGAAGACACCTAAAGGCATCTAAGAACCATCACATACTCATGCAAGGTTGTCATATGAACATGGCCTCAAATGTAACATCAATGGACATTTCTTAGTATAAGTGTAGGAATTCTTTTACACATGAAGTATTTCCACTCACTTTCTATTGATGATCTTTAATCTCTTTGACTTATCTATTAATCTCTTTCTTCAACATATGCATCACTTATTACATAGTTTAATAGTTATAACTCCTAAAAATGAAAACTCACAAATATCCTTATAAAAACACAACCACGATGTGCCTATTCTATACCTTCAATCATAATGTTTCTCCATCTCCCAACTAAGGCATAGAGAATTTGAATGACTAGAGCAAAAGCAATTAGTATTTGAAGTAACAAAAAATGAAGGTGTTCTTGGACTGAGTGCCATTATGAATGGAAATGGTGTTACTAACTAGGAAGGCATATTAGGTAATTTACATTTTGCTTTTTATAAAACATTTGTGATTGTTGGATGATAAACAAACAAATCACATCATCTTCATAAAACATACTATTCCACAAAGCCTCCATACGAAACATTACTTAAATCCTTACATCGTCTTTTTCATGCCGACGAAGATAAACAAGTCACATCATCATCATCATCATCATCATAAACCATATTAATTAATCCAACCTCAACCTAACACAATATACAAATGAATATAACACTCAAACTTGATGATAGATGAATTCTCCTATATAACTAAGCAAACCTATACACTTCATTTTTATACTCAAAACCATCACTCACATTGACTCACTTACTTTATAACTTCAATGAGAGCGGGAAAAAGTTTTTATTTGGTGGAAATGAAACATAACAACAAATGTTTTTTTTGTACATCACCTTTTCTCACATCCCAAAAACCCTAACATTATAACAACCATTCTCTCAAATTTCCCTTCACTCTTTTTCTTTCTCTTTCATTTATAATGGCATTCAATCCAAAACAACAAAAACAAAAACAAAAACTAGAAAGAGAAGAAGAAACAAGAGAAGGTGAAGGAGAAGAAAGAGGGAGTACTCCACTACGGTACATCCCACTGGATAATCTCTACTCCGCCACGTCACCTTGTCGTGTCACAGTCATGTCTAAGAAAGTTAAAGCTCGAAAACTTCCTCACCAAAACGACGACGTTGTTGATCTTCTTCCCAAAACGACGCCGCCTCACCAAAACGACGATCTTCTTACGAAAACGACGTCGTCTCATCAAAACGACGATCTTGTTACGGAAACGACGCCGTCTTGTACTCCTTCGACTAAGCCACCTGTGCTATTTGTTTACTCTCGCCGGAGAAAGAGGGGACAGAATTATGTTAAAACGAAGTCGTTTTATGAGTCGTTGATGGAACAACAAGGTGAAATTGAAATCGAAGAAACTAGGTTTAATAAGAAGAGGAAAATTGGGAGTACTGAGTTGGAGAAATTGGGTGTGGATTTGAGTGCATTCAGTATTGATAATCTGTATGGTTCTAGGTTTAGAGAATGTCGTAATTCTGGGAAGAGTTATGGTGCTGGTTCTTTGAAGAATTTTCCAAAGTTAGTTTCTGAGTCTGTGAAGAGATGGATAGGGTACTTCTCTTTCTTTTTAGTGCTCAAGAAATATAAGCTAGTTCAAAGAATTTTGCTTTGATTTATTTTTATTATTTTGTTTCGTAGGAACGAGAAAGTTATTATGCATGAATGTTTTTTAAATCTTACTTATGGTGCTTGCATATGCGGGCGATCACGGCCTGATAATCAGGTTGCGATGCATGAGTCGCGAAATTGTTGTTTATTTGATGATATATGCATTGGTCTATGATTTCTGTATGGTAGGATTTTAAAATGCAGTATGCATCGCATGACGTGGCATTGTGATGAAGAGACATAAGCTATTTGAAAGAAAGTTGTTTTTGATTTTTTATTATTATTTTGTTTTGTTTGGTAGGAGGGAGAAAGTTATTGTATAAAAATGTTTAAATTTTACTTGTGGTGGTTGCATATGCGGGCGATGACAGCCTGATAATCAGGTTGCGATGTCTGAGTCGTGAAATTGTTGTTTATTTGATGATATATTATGCATTGGTTTATGATTTCTGTATGGTACGGAGGACAATGGTGTTAAATAAACTACACGGTTTTTGAAACGCAGTTTGCGTCGTGTGATGCGGCATTGAAAGAAAGTTGTTTTTTATTTTTGTTTCGTAGGAAGGAGAAAATTATACATGAATGTTGAATCTTACTAGATGTGGGCAATTGTGTATGATATGGCATTTAATAACGAACTGATGTGGCGGTGGCTGCTGCAACCAAGTCACCTCATGTGATGTGGTCTTAAATTTAAAACTGTGTGTATTACAAACAATTTTTTTTTATTTGTGCTGAAGAGGCGAAGAAACATAAGCTATGTGAAGTTTGATTGTTTGTTTTCTTAGGTTTATGATTTTGGTACTGTAGGAAGGTGAAATCTTACTTAAATGTTAAATCTTACTTATGCCGTGTGTTTTAAAATGCTAACTGTGTCACACATGATGTTCCCACAACATTTCGGTTGTGTTAGCCTGCACAACCACAACAGAGGGTTGCAGATCACATTGGTCGCATGAGGCTGCAACTGTGCCTGCAATTTAAAGCCCTTGATTTCTGCAGAGAAAAATCTTACTTATCCAAATTTGAAATTAATGTTGAGTATCTGCTTTTACTTTTGTCTGCTCTTTTTTTAATTTTTTGTTTGTTTGATTTGGACTGAAAAAGCAGGAGCTTCATGAAGTTGATCTTTGCTTCAATGTGTAGGGAAATAGGGAATGTCTGGCCCTGTAATTATTGCTATGCGATTTATGATTTTTTCATGGGGTTTGTAGTTTCCATTATATATGGTAGGAATGAGAGAATTTGACATAAATGTTACTGTTTGTGTTGAGTATCTGCATATATTTTTTTGAGTTTTCCAAAAATCTCACTGTTTGGTTTGGATGGAACAAACGGGAGATTTGTAAGTTTGAACTTTGCTTAAAGGTATAGGAAATGTTAATCACTATGATTTGGTTTATGATTTCTGTATGGTAGGAAAAAGAATATCTTACATGAGCATTATATCTCACTTACAATTTCCGAAGAAAATGCTTGCTTTTGGAATTGGGAATATCACATATCTGCTTTTGTTTTTAGTGTTTTTTTAAAAAAAAATTGTTTGGGGACTGAAGAAATAGAAGCTCTATGATGTTGAACTTTACATGAATATGTCGGGAAATCGGATTTGTTTGGCTCTGTGATGTCTTTGCAATTTTGTTTTTCTTGGGTTTGTGGTTTCTGTATGGCAGGAAGGAGAAAACCTTACATTAATGTTAATTTACTTATTGCAGGTTGAGTTTTGATAATGCTGATCCTGAGGCATTCATTGGATTACGATGCAAGGCAATGTTTTGTTATGTTTTGGGTTATTAATAGTTGTACATTCATGACACAGGGTTTGCTCATAGGCATACAACTACAGTTGATTCATGCTGTCCTTGTTTTCTGCAGGTTTATTGGCCCATGGATGATAAATCATATTCTGGCTATGTCAAGGGTTATGATACAGAAACTAAGATACATAATGTATGGTCCTTACTTATAGTTATATTACTTAAATGATTAAACGATTTGAGTAGTTTCAAACTAAAAACTAACATGATCTATGTGTCCTTACTTTCAGAATTGAGATTTCATCCCTTTATATAATAACTATTTGCAGGTTAAGTATGATGATGGTGATGAGGAAAATTTAACACTTTCAAAAGAAAATGTAAAATTCCATGTTTCCCGTGATGAGGTGAAACGTTTAAATTTGAGTTATTCCAAAGTTCGTGAAAATATTGTCTCTGATTATGACGTTGAAGAGATGCTTGCATTGGCTGCAAGTCTGGATGATTGTCAAAATTTTGAGCCTGGAGATATTGTATGGGCCAAGCTAACAGGTTTGACCTTTCTTAGTTGTTCTATTGTTGGATGTGGATACCTTAATTTTAATTAATTTGCTTTTAATTATAGTATTTTAGTCCATAGAGAACAGAGGCAAACATAAAAATAATAGGCTTACCATTATTAAATATTTTCATGTATTTAGATCTTTCTTTTAAACTCTATTTTAGGGATATTACACTATATCTGCTTCAAATTACCTGGTTTGTTTATCCCCAGCAATTTCAGTTACTGCTAATAGAGTGGAAGTCCTCTATACCATTTTCTTTGTACCACCCTCTGTACCACCAACCAGAAAGTGCCATAACAATTAAATTTGCCAAGTCATAATTAATTAATGGCAGATTTAAAATTGAGTTGTCAATCTATTATAAGTGGCATAGAGGAATGGTATATATTAGTGGCACAGAAGAACTCTACTCCTGCTAATAGTGGCTTTTAATGTTCTAACTGCTTTAGTTGTTGCTGCTGCTGCTGCCGTTATTACAATTATTTTATTTTGCAGGCTACGCAATGTGGCCAGCTGTTATTCTGGATGAATCACTTGCTAGCAACTGTAAGGGTTTGAAAACACTTTTAGGAGGAAGATCGGTTCCTGTCCAATTTTTTGGAACTCATGATTTTGCAAGGTTTAATCTTTTGTTTAAATAGAAAGAAAAAAACGTTTTCAATTTTCAGCGAGTAACTGTTGTTTTTATATGATTCACTAATTCCTCCTTTTAAGTTGAAGTTTTCTATTTGCATATTCTTCCTGTTTTCCAGGGTTAGAGTGCAGCAGGTGAAATCATTTCTTGGAGGACTTCTTACTGAACTACACACGAAGTGCAAGAAAGTTAGTTTTATTGAAGGCGTAGAAGAGGCAAGAAGGTAATGAATCTTGTTTATCCTTTTCTGTTCAGCTATCACTTCAATTAACTAAACATGAAAAGGTTGGAGGAGGGAAATATTGCTATTTGTATTCTTGTTGAACAAGGTTAGCACTAAGTTGCATGTTTGTATATTTTAGGTTCGTGTTATTTATCTCAGGTCCTTATTGTGTTAAAGTAGCCATTATTCAAAATTTGCATTATGGAATACTAATAACTATATTAATATGAGGAAACACATATGGATAAGTGGTTTTCCTTTCTATCCATGTAACAATTGTTTTCAAGGGCTCTTTCATCTTTCTTCTCTTATTTTGTCTTCTTCCTCATCTATCTTCTCTCGAGGTCTTCATTTTTTAGGAACTTGCTCAATACAAAAGTTAGTGAACTAGCGCCCTTTTTGTTTTTTCTTGAATCTTTTAATTTTCTGACAATGAAAAAGATTTTGGTCTCTTGACTTGGGAATTTTCTTGTGTAAATCTTGTTTTCAGTTCTTAATTAATTTTCCTAATGGAGGAAGATTTATTTTGGATAAATCCATATGGAAACCAGAAGCCCCCCAAAGGGCAAATCTTTTGTCTGGACTGCTTTTCTTAATAGGATCAAACTGACAACATGTTTGACGGGGTTATGTTTTTAGCATGTTTGTTGTGGTGTTCTGCTTGTGGTTTATCTAGAGTTGTTCCTCTTTTTGATACAATGAGCTTGGCTTCTAGATTTTTCTTTTCTGCTTGTGGTTTATTGTCTTGAAGATATGTTATCCTCTTTCATTGTATTCTCCTCTTCTTTCAAACACTTAACTAATATTTTAATAGTTTTGGCAATGTTACCAGCTTTTAATGATTTGTGATCTTATGTATGTTCACTATATTTTATGTGCATGCCTTGATTGCTAAGGGTAATTCGTAAGGCATTATGCCTCCCAATACTTCCACCTGCATTATCTGTATATTACCCCTATCCTGGTTAATTTAATTGGTTGAACCTTCATTCTCTGTAATGTAGCTTTTTAATTCGCAGCTTTGGCATTCAGATTTAGATTTTTTTAACTGGTTTATCTAATTTGTTGATTTAGCTATTATTTTACTTAACAGGTATTTAAGTGAACAGAAACTTCCTCAGGTGATGCTAGAGTTGCAGAAAGGATGCATAGTTGATGATGGCAACCATGTAAATGGGGAGGATGGGGGATGTACAAATTCCAGTGAAGATTGTTTAAATGATAAAGGAACTTGGATGGCAATGGAAAACATTGAAACTTTTCCTTATGAAGTAGGAGACATGCAAATTATAAGCCTCGGTAATTTTTCAAGATTGTATTTTATGTTCTTATGAATTTCTTCATGTCATGCTAACCTGTCGTTTTAATTGATCTTTACTTTATTTATGTCTGCAAACCTGAATATAACTTTGGGTCATTAGTAAATTGAAGAATTTTACATTATCGACTATCAACCAACTGTATGATGGCGGGCATGTAATAATCAGTGAAGTTTTTTTACTAGTGAAATATTTTAGCAACTCCAATGATGTGCCACCTTGCTTACTGATAGTGTAATGTTTTTACACTGGTAGTGAATAAAATTTAAATTCGTTAATATCTTATGTTCCTAGAATGAAAAAGTTATTGGGTCAAATTTAAATTCTTTAGTATCTTTATATCCAAGAGTGAATAAGTCGTACTTTTGATTGCATTTTTCCACAAAAAAATGATCTGGATTTTCTTTTCAGTAAAATACCATGGCTTAATGATTTTTCTATGTGCATTTACTGCATGCATGTTTTATAATTTTATGCCAGCCATGAGTATTACTTATCTTCTATTAGATGGCATTTTGGTGAAGCCAATGTACTCACAGGGAGGTAAATCTCTTATTTTCCAGGAAAAATAGTTGAAGATTCTGCATCTTTCAGGGATGGAAGATCCATCTGGCCTGAAGGGTACACGGTAGTGAGGAAGTTTACTTCAGTTACTGGTGAAGCATTTTTTACTTTGTTGGGGTTTTTGCATGTCATATTTTGATGTTTGATTTTTGAATAATTGTCAAACATGTCATATTCATCATCTTTCTGGTTCTGATTCTGTATTATTTTCCTTCTATTTTGTTTAGACCCTAAAGTATCTGCCCTCTATAAGATGGAGGTGTTGAGAGATCCAGAATCCAAAGTCCGACCTCTTTTTAGAGTCACAGTTGATGGTGGTGAACAGGTTGGTTTTTACTATGAGAAGTGATTTTGTGTCTATAGGTATTACATCTGATATGTGTGCTTCTGTATCTTATTTTTTTAAAACATCCATCCCCTCTGAATTTCTAGCATCTGAATTTCACCTTCTCCGATACGTCAGTTTTTTGCGGTCTTTTCTGTACCTTTGTTGTCTTCGACCATTTGCTCATACAATTTTAGGCAGGGGTAATTGAAATTCGGTAGAACCCTCTCCAATTTGAATCTCTGACATTGTATTAAGGTTCGCCTGAGCCACAGTCCACTTCCACTGCGACTAATCTCTGCTGGGTTTATTTTTCCTACTATTTAATATTTTTCTCCTTCCATTTTCCTTGTTGAATGACCAAAATATTTTGATCAAGTTAGCATACAATATGCCTCCTTTTGATATCAGGATTTGCGTTCATTAATTGTTAAATTTCTTAACCAAATTCACTTACTTTTTGCCTTGTCTTTCCTCTTGTCTTGCAAAATGAAATAGAAAACGTTTCCTATGCTTATGATTTGTATAAATCTCATTATAAACACTGTGTTACAGTTTAATGGTTGTACAGCATCTGCTTGCTGGAATCAGATATACAAAAGGATAAAGGAAATGGAAAAGGATGATTCTGAAGGTTATGTTGCAGAAGCTGGGATAGAAAGGGGCTATGAATCTGGGTATGATATGTTTGGTTTCTCCAATCCCAAAGTGTCTAAACTTATCCAGGTATGCTATTTAATTATGTTAATTCAAACTTCTGACCTGAAACATTATTAGAAATACAGAATCGTAGAATCACAAATCAAAACTTTGTAATACTAAAGGAATTATGCAGGAAGTATTGTACCATATCCCATAGGGGACTGATGTATATATATATTGTCACTGGCGTTTATGCTAGGATAAATGTGAGGGGGCAGGGTTGGGACTTGGGAGAGTTAAGCAGAATTCTGTATCTTGGTTTTGGGTGGGGGATTTTCTTTCCTATGGCTGGGATTCTCTTTAAGTATCTCTTCTTTGCTTTTCTTTCTTCTCTGTCCTGTTAGCATTTGTTAAGGTAGTCCCACATCGGATGAAAATATGGCCAAAATAGTGTGTATAAGGCTTGTGCGTCCCTCACCCTATGAGTTATCTTTTGGGGTTGAGTTAAGCCTAGCCTGCAAAAACTTATATGGTATCAGACCCAGACTCAATCACGATGTTGTGCCACCTGCAGATGTCTAACCTGTGTACTTCACACTCAAGATGTCCAGTCTTGGGAGCAAGGGGTGTGTGTTAAGCTAGTCTGACATCCGATAGAGATATGGCCAAAGTAGTGCTTAGAAGGCTTGGCAGCCTAGCCTGCACAATTCTAATAGTATTCTAAGAACTTCAGCCTTTGTTCTGGTGTAAGTAGCTAGTCGCCACTCTTCTCTACCACTAAAAACAGTTTCTATCATATTAGACTTGGTGAACTGAAGAGACCTTGGATTTTAAATGTAGCTTAATGGTGTCAATTGCTCCTATTCAGTGGGACAACACTTGGTTGTTGTTGTGCCAAGAGTTGACACTTTTGTAAGCAATGCCAATCTACTGACCAGCTCCCTTTTCTCTATTGTCTACATTTGCTCTGCTAGTTATTTGCTGCACTGGTCATTGTTTAGTTTTCATATATTCTATTAAAAGAATGTTTTGCTAGTTATTTGCTGCACGAATCATTGGTTTGTTTTCATATATTCACTAAAAAGAATGTTTTGCTTCATTTTAATGTCTTTCTCCCTCTCTTTTTTTGTTTATGCCATCTCCAAATTCTCGAGCTAGCTAGTGTGTTTTCTATATTACACATACTTTTGTACCTGATGCTTAATTTTCACTGGAAGAAGTGTTGTTATTTCCCAGGGATTATCTAATGCCAAAGTCGCTTCCAAGAATTCAATTTCCAAGTCAGGTTCCAGAAGATGTAATGACTTGCTTGTTGATTATAGGCAGATTCACGTTAATTGGTTTGATCTTGATAGGTGCAATGTGTGCCACATGGATGAGGTAGACTTTTTTCTTTCTTGAATTCCGTAAAGCTCCTGCTTGTTGTTTTATCTACTTGCATGTTTTTTTTTTTCTATTTCTTTTTTTTTTCCTTTCTAGTGGCCCAATTTGTTCCTGGGGAATAGAAATGTTGTTATTTTTCTTGCTTGTTTGTTTATAATCTGATTGTCTCGCTGGCTAACTTGGTGTTATTTATGTTATAAGGAGTACGAGAACAATCTATTTCTACAGTGTGACAAATGCAGAATGATGGTATGGCCCCCTAAAATTTTAATGCAAATTTTCTCTGGATTATTGCAGATTATATAAAATTAATACCTGGTTTACATCTGTCTGGTATTTCTCGATGTACCATTAAAGCTTTATTACTTTATCCATTTATTGATATTGAGCTTTGAATTGTAACACTCCCTTAGGTCCATGCTAGATGCTACGGAGAAGTGGAACCTGTTAATGGAGTGCTATGGTTATGCAAATTATGTCGTTTGGGTGCTACTTCTCCACCACCTTGCTGCTTATGTCCACTCATTGGTATGCTGATTCCTTTTAATTTTATGTTGCATTAAAAGTTTAATTACATGGCATTTACTACTGTAATTGAGTTTCTTCTAGGAGGTGCAATGAAGCCTACAACAGATGGCCGTTGGGCCCATTTAGCTTGTGCCATATGGATACCTGGTTCGTTGTCTATGACATAATTTACTCCAATTACTCTTTAGTTTGCTTATATGTGCTAAGGATTAGAATTTTTGCCAGAAACTTGTTTGGCTGATGTTAAGAGAATGGAGCCTATTGATGGATTGAGTAGAATAAGTAAGGTAGGCCTTTTTGATTAATTTTTCTTTTCACATGTTTCTAAGTTTTCTTACTATCAAAATTTTCAATGTTTATGTTTCCTTTTTAAATTGCCACCAAATGGCTTGTGTCCGTAATGTTGTTAGATGACGATTATGTTATCAGTTCTAAATCAGTATTTGCATTAACTTTTTGTGTTGCTTTCCTTCTAATTATTTTGGATCTGAACAGGACCGCTGGAAGTTGTTATGTAGCATATGTGGGGTCTCTTATGGTGCCTGCATCCAAGTAAGGCTTTTGAGCTTTTAATTGAGTAGTTTATGTAGAGTTTTGCTTAGTTGGTGTGAATATGCAGTCAATTTTTTTCCATAATACCAAATTCTGCTAACTAAACCACAGCAAACAACCTCCTTTTGCCTAAAGAAACAATCAAAACATACATAAATTTGACTGTCATTTTGAAAAGATTTTATGATGGATATATATATTTGGGACACATGATGCATGGGGTTAGCTAGTATTTGTCATTCTGAGCAATTTCTTTTTGTTTTCTAAATTGTGTTTCTCCCCCAATCAATTCTGCAGTGTTCAAACAATTCTTGTAGAGTAGCATATCACCCACTTTGTGCACGTGCTGCTGGTCTCTGTGTGGAGGTAATTCTCATTTTTTCCTCTTCCAATACAAGTTTTATTAGTGATTTCATTTTGACTATAAATGTGGTGTGCTGGCTTTTATACAATAATTATCTAAAACTAACAGATTGATTTCAATTGTTCGTTTACTTATAATTTTATGATTTATAGCTCGAGAATGAGGACCGGCTCTATCTACTGTCTTTTGATGATGATGAAGATCAGTGCATACGCCTACTTTCTTTCTGCAAAAAACATAGGCAGCCATCTAATGAACCTTATTTTGCCAATGAACGTATTGCTGGAGTTGTCGGTCCATGTTCAGACTATGATCCACCAACCAACCCGTCTGGTTGTGCTCGAACTGGTATGATATTTGACAATTTTTGTATACTAAATCAAATTGTCACTTTCTTATCTTTACTTGCTTCTCCTCCAGCAACCAGGGAAAACAAAGTAAACTATTTTTGTTACTCTTAGTTAATTTACTGTTACATTGCCTTTTACTCTGCTCACTTGTTAATTTGCTGCTGCATTGCTTCTTACTCCGCTCATTTGTTAATTTGCTATTTTATGTAAATTCTTGTTTGTGTAATCATTTCTTGTAAAGAAGCCAAGATTATTTGCAGTGCTATCTCTTTGCTATTTTCTGGTTTTTACGTCTGGAAAGGAATGCCAGAATTTTCAAGGGCTCCAGCCTTGTTTTCATTTAGGACAGACTAATGTTTTTAGCTCCCTTTGGTGTTCTTCCCCTTGCCTCTTTCGAGGTGCATCTTTGTCTGACATGCAGAGGGATTGGCGAGCTTTGATAAGTGTTGCGGTATCTTAGGTTTTTGCTTTTCTTTTGTAGTCTTCTGAGGATGCATTATCCTCTATTTTCTTCTGCTTCCTCCGTTCTTAATAATTTTTTTATATAAGGAATCTGCTGATCCTAGCAAACTCCTCACTTCCTTTCTCTTCCTGCCACATGTACCATTAGTTATGTGAGAGCCATAATTCCTCCCTTATTTATGTTTGAAGCTGATTCTGTGATCCCTTTTTTATTATTTCTTTGGCATACCTGGGCTGGGTGATTGGGGATTTACTTTTGATATTTTTGTATTATAGGCTGCATCATTTATGGGAAAGATTTTACTGGATGTTCTTATCTCTATATTTTACCTTTCATATTGGTCAAAGGAGAAGCTCTTCTTGTATAAATTGTTCAACTTAAATAATTAAAGATGGAATTTGCTCAATAATGTTTGTCTTTTTTCTTCTGGAGCAGAGCCATATGATTACTTTGGAAGGAGAGGCCGAAAGGAACCTGAAGCACTTGCAGCTGCATCACTGAAACGCTTGTTTGTAGAGAACCAACCTTACTTGGTAGGTGGACACTGCCAGCATGGATTGTCAAACGACCTAGAGACTTCTGGCAGAGGAGTCTGTGCTAAATTCTTTTGTAGCCAGCAGAGGCTGAGAACCTCCCTGACTGATGCTTCGAACAACATACTTTCTATTGCCGAGAAATATAAGTACATGAGCGAAACCTTCCGGAAACGACTAGCATTTGGTAGTGGAAAATTTGTCTGTCATTTATATTTGGAAATGGTGGGGAACGGGATTTTAATTTTTTACTAAATGTTGGCTATTACTGGCAGAGTCTTATAGTTTGAGATTTAGCCATGGAATTGTCCTCTTACAAAAAATGTTTGAAACTGTTTATGAAGGAAAATCAAGAATTCATGGATTTGGCATCTTTGCAAAGCATCCATATAAAGGCGGAGACATGGTAAAGAGAACATTCTCCATTTTATTGTGCTTCCTTTATATTATAGTATCTCATTTTAATGGGCTGGACATATTTATTTTATATGTTCAGGTGATTGAATACACTGGTGAACTTGTTAGACCTACCGTTGCTGATCGGAGAGAGCACTTTATATACAATTCATTAGTGGCAAGTGTTCTCAAATTTCTTGAATGTTAAGTATATGCTTTTGCAGGATATCGTAACATGTTACTCTTTTCATTATGCAGGGTGCTGGAACATATCTGTTTCGGATTGATGATGAACGAGTCATTGATGCTACTAGAGCAGGAAGCATTGCTCATTTAATTAATCATTCTTGTGAAGTGCGTCCTTTCTCCTTAGTTTTACATTTCCCTTTTACTATTTGTTGACTGTTGTCATTTCAATCAGTCCTCTTGGTTTGATGTATGAGGTTCACATGATTCTATTTTTAATTTACAATTTTTTTTCTAATTATTTGAGGATTGGGTTCTGGAAGGTTTCCAAATTTCAATGTTTAGAATTTGTATTTTTCAGAAAATTTTGGCTCCATTTATGTATATTGATAGGTTTTAGCTTCTAGGTAGTGTTAAATAATGTTGGATAAGATTGATTCCATTTTATGTGGAAAAGTTTCTTTAAGACATCTGTAACTAGAGGGTGGGCCTTGGGACAACGGTAAGGTTGTTTGCCTTGTAACTTGGAAATATTGCAATTCAAATTTTTTTAACCATATTTTCGTTGGTATCTATGTTTGGTGTAGAAAAAAGTCCAGGATTTGATTAATTGCTTACCGGTCTATTTTTGTTTGTATGCAGCCAAATTGCTATTCAAGAGTTATAAGTGTTAATGGCGATGAACATATTATAATATTTGCGAAGAGGGACATTGAACAATGGGAAGAGCTCACATATGACTACAGGTTTCCCTCTTCAAATGATTATTTACATGCTCACTAAAAGAACCATAAAAGCTCACCTTTGTATTGGTTTTGGTTGTGTGCAGCATTGCACTTTCCTAATATAATCTAATTCTTCCTAATTCATTGATGTGCTGACTTCCTTTAATGCATGTTACAGATTTTTCTCGATTGGTGAACGGCTTCCTTGTTACTGTGGCTTCCCAAAATGTCGAGGTGTAGTAAATGATACGGAGGCAGAAGAGCGAGCTGCTAAGCTATATGCACCTCGGAGCGATTTAACAGATTGGAGAGGAGAATAAGGTGAGCAACTGATTTTGTTGCATTCTGGTATCCTTGGTCATAATTGAACTTTTTAAGAACCAGTTTTATCGTTAATCGTTACATGGATCAATAGGGTGGGAATAAATCTCTTTGGCTGTGTACAATGCAATTGAGGCAACAATATTGACTTATTGCCATTAGTTTCCTGGGAGGTTTCCCTTTTGGTTTTGGATATTTTATATTGATTTCTTTTTTCTTATCTCTGTTTTGAGGATGTCATCTCTTCAGTACTTTTATGCCTTTTGATCAATAATACATTTTTTTCTATTTAAAAAGAAAAAGATATGTGAAAATATTGACTCATAACAGTGTTGGTATTTGACATGGATCTAGTGTTTATTGGGGATGCTAATGGTGTCAGAATTTGTCTGTGATTCTAGAATGTGTACTAGACTTGGACTTCTGAATTCCCATTTTTATGAATTTTATTTTGTTTTGCAGATTTTTGTTCTTGATGTCTTGCTTGGAAGATTCTTCTAAAGATGGATTGTTTTGTTCAACTTCTTTCATGGATTCTGCTATTTCTTTGGAAGGACAATGTTGTACATATGTCATCTGATTCTTCCCATTGTTTCATCACAATTCCAACTGAGCCAGTTACTGTGCTTTCCGTTGGGGTTCTGGTTATTTCGAGGCTCCTACTTAGTGGGGTCTGCGGAGAGGCTGTTTCCAGGTTCTGGTTATAGCAATCGGAATGATATTACCAAACTTTTTTCAAATGTTACATTGGAAATTCATTGCCAAAACTTGGGCTTTTGTTAAATTAGACCAACTTGCTGAGATATTATTGTAACTTGCCATTGGATAGGTAGACATTTGTAAAATCATATCAAACCTTCACAAAAATGAATAGATAGAAATTTCAAATGTGATTGAAGCTGATGGTGTCATTGTTAGAGATCTTTGAAGGGAAGAATGATCACAGTATTTGAGTTTGATGATTGTGTTATTAGAGAAAACATATATTGAAAGAAATTGACTTCTCATAGGGTGGGGTGCCTAATATTTTTTGGGGGAATTTCAATGTTATTCAGTCTTAACATGGGGGTTTATAATTCAGGTGTGATTCGATTATATCAATTTCACGGCTTAAACCAGAACCGTTTACACCTCTATTCTCATGGATTGAACTTTTACCCTTTTAATCTTTCGGTAGGGATTTATATTTTATACATATCTTTATTCAATCAAATTCAAAAAGTCATATAAAAATGTTAATTTATATTTTTATAATTTTTTATTAAATATTACTTTTTAATTAGATTGAGACAATAAATAATATAGATGATCTTATACCATATGCATGTACCAGTTATATGAATAATGATTACCCAGACCCTTTTTTCTGTATCTAGAGTTTGAAAAATGTTATTATACATTATCAACACATATCTAGCAAACTATAGCATTATACAAAGTGTAATTTTAATATATTATCCGTGGAAAAATTTATACACAATTATTATATCATCCCTAATGTATTACTTTAATTTAAAAATTAATAATAATCAAATATGAATAATGATATAATAATAGTGTAAAAATGTCTTATATTACGGTATATATATATATATATATATATATATATGAGGTTTGCTAACATGAGGAATGTGTATTTTCAGTTAGGTACATATTAGCGAGGTATACCAAAAGATTTGGACAAAATTACCCTTAAAGTTTTGTGTAACATGTTTTAGTAACTAGCGGTACTTATGTAATTTAACTTTATCCCACACATAGTGTAATCGATTGTTCTAATAAGTGTAATCGATTACAGCAGTTAAAAATTTCAAATACAGACAACAAAGACGAAGGCCAGTTTTACTATACATATGAAAGGCACTACAGGCAACAAAGACATCATATATCTGGCCACCCTTCAAGGCAAGGGCATGAAGCTGTTTCCCAGTAATGGGCATGTTGAAGCTTTAAAGACACAAGGGAATGTGAAAAGTGAATAAGGGAAGTGATAAAGTGACGATTTTGAACACAACCAGAGATGAGAGAGCGAAGATGGGTGAGTGAGAGAACGAGTTGAGCTGAGTTAAGATGGTCGAGTTTGGAGTACATGTTGATAAGGTGGTTGGAGAGAAATGAAGGGAGAGGAGTGTCATGGTTCTTAATGATGTATGCATGAACAACACCACCGAGTAAAGAACTTTATGAGATGGAAACAAATGGGTAAAAATTAGGGGTGAGCGCGGACCGGGTTGGGACGGGTTAAGGTTTGTCCTTACCCGGCCCTAAATATTGTTCGGACTATTTTTTTGAATCCGGACCCGATCATAAACCCGGAGTTAACCCGACCCTAAATATTCACAGGGTCAGCTTTTAAACTCATACGACCATACCCGACCATAAACCCGATTAAATATAACGTATACGCATTTTACATCTTCTAAATATTATTTATTATTGTGAATATGTAATTTGACATATAAAATAATATATGCGTATATATATTATTAAACATGTATATATGATGAAAAAATAGATAATCAATGATATTTTCGATCAAAAAAGTATCATTACTCTTTATATATTTGAGCAGAGACACATACAAACATTATAAGTGAGTGACTATGGGACGGGTCGGGTCATGTTTGGTCCCTACCCGATCCTAAATATTGACTGAGTCTAATTTTTGAACCCGAACCCGGGCCTAAACCCGACCCTTTTCAAGTCCGATCATGATCGGGCCATGTCGGGTGAGCGGGTAGGGTCGGGTCCCGCTCACCCCTAGTCAAAATGGTAGCTTTCTATCTATGTACATGGTATTTTTTTTTGCCACACTTTTAAGGGACTAAATTGTGAGCCGTTAGATCATATTGCTCTTAAGCTCAACCATTAAAATCTTGATCGGGTAATTGTTATGTTTAGAAGTCGATATGGCAGAAAACGACTTCAACATAGTACAGAAGTCGGTATGACACAAACTGACTTTCGTACAGTTATGTTTAGAGTCGGTATGGTCCAAACCGACTTCTGTATTGTTATGTTTAGAAGTCGGTATGACAAGAAACGACTTCAACATATTATAGAAGTCGATATAGCTCAAACCGAATTTTGTATTGTTATGTTTAGAAGTCAGTATGGCCCAAACCGACTTCTGTACTGTTATGTTTAGAAGTCGGTATGTTAGGAAATGACTTCTGGGTTGTTATGTTTAGAAGTCGGTATGACAAGAAACGACTTATGAGTTTTTATGTTTAAAAGTTGATATGACCCTGACCGACTTCTACACTAAAGTCAATATAACACACAATATCTTTAGATTAATTGAAAATTGATTTCCAAAAGGTCAATGAAATGATAGCCCATAAACAAAAAAATTCATCAAACGACTATAAAGTAGTCTAAGTAGTAATGGGAGAGGCTGAGCCTCAATAGAACAATAACATATGAAACTCGAGGATAAGACTATATATATCTATAATCTCACATTTTATAATTAAAATTTAAAAACACAATCTATAATACTAAAGGCATGTATTGAATGTTTGGAACCATTTGTCATGTTTATTTGTTTTAATTTTTAGATAATCTCTCCACTTATCACTATAAAAATACTACTTTTTTATCACTTTGCTTACTGATTTTACATTCTGTAGTAAACAAATCATTCTAATATAACTTTAGTATATTTTTAAGGTTAAAAATGTAACTTTAATATAAATTAAAGGATACAAGTGTCAATATATTTTAGTTTTTCAATACTTTTTCTTATAACTAGTCTCTTCAGTAATGGAGATGAGTCTAACTCGTAAGTACGAAAACATTTCTTGTTAACTACCAACAACATTAGTCATTTACAAACACAACATACTATTGTGTCCTAAAACAAATAACCATAGAAAATCTGCTAAATCAGCCAAAAGAACATCAAAACCAAGATCATGCAAAAGAATAAATTACACTGAAATCCTATCATAGAAGAGAAAAAAAGAAACTTTAGATACCAAAGAATGAAGGTTGATTCAAAAACTATGCAGTTGTGTTAGCATGTGAACAAGTTCATCACTAGAAGGCCTATCTGCAGGCATATCAGATAGACATACAGCAGCAATCCTAACAGCCATTAGCATCTCATCTTCCTCTCCTTCTTCGCCGAGAATACTTTTATCGAGTGCTTCCCGACCTTCGCCTGCTTGCTGCAAGTGTTGCAGCCAACTTCCCAAACTTCCTCCACTCGCCGCTTCTCCAAAGAATGGATCTTTCGGATCCTTACCCGTTAACAATGCGCCAAGTATCATGCCAAAACTGAAAATGTCACTTTTGTCTGTGTACTTGCTGAAATTGCAAAACACACTAACCACTCTGAATACCATGTAGTTTACATAAAAGTGTACAATGAAAACGCGCAACTTATCAACACAGAGATTCGCTATGTCAAATCCTGTCCCGACCCAATGATAATAAAGAAAAAGCAATAATAATAGTTAATGTTTAAATTTTTTAACTGACATTACGTGTTTTCATTGGCACGAGACATGATTTGGGACAGCAGATCTAAGTTCCTTATCAACGTATTTAGTGTTATTGATGCACCATGCATTCAGAGACATGCACCAATCAAACAATCTGAAATATAAAAGGTTAAATTTTGAACCAACATTAGACCATTGTTAATGATTATTATTCCTAGTCACAAATCTGAGTTTCTCATCAATCTAAGTTTAATAGTATACAAGCATTGTGAACTATATTCTTTTGGACCACACCTAGTGCCTAAAGTGTAAAAATGAAAATCGGAAGCAATGCATGGCAAGCGAAAAATGCTATTTGTGCAAAGCTTTCATTAAAAAATAGCAATGGTAAATGGCACCATGAAAATCAGAAAATCCATAACATTGACTATATTTCATGTTTACAACTATGAATTTTGTTTAGGTACTCCAAAGGGTAAAAACCCAATGAAATGTGGATCTTTAAAACAAGGTTACCAATCAAACAAAAGCTCAATAATAATATCAACCACCTTTTTACCCTTTAGGTGCAATAAAGAATCATACCAAATTCAAAGCATATCAATAAATGAGTTTGATTCATATTCAATGATTTATCTAACCTGCAATCATGAGAAGATTCAGGTGTTCCTCTATCCAAGTTTGGAAGAAGTTTAGCCAATCCATAATCAGCCAATCTTGGTTCAAACTCTGCATCCAACATCACATTTGTCGGCTTCAAATTGCAATGTAGAATCTGAGGCACACAAGTGAAATGAAGATACTGAAGACCCTTCACTACACCAACAGCAATTCTTAGCCTAACTTCCCAACCAATCTGCAACTCATTTTCCCTCACTCTATTCATCAAATCGGCAAGGCTCCCGGTGGATACATAATCGTAAACCAACGAGAAACTATCCGGTTCACGAACATAAGCCCTCAAGCTCATCAAGTTCCTATGCCTTAAGCTGGCAAGAATCTCTAGCTCATTTTGTATCTGCCTCTTCACCGATTTCCTCCTTACGGTTTCCGGTGAATTGCACTCAAAGGGTGTTACCCTTTTGACTGCAATAGTGAGGCCATTGTCAAGCACAGTTTTGTAGTATTTTCCATTTGGACTCAAACCGAGCAAGTTGTTTTCCTTTGTCAATGCTAATTGGAGTGTCTCGGGTTCAATTTTTGGGTAGAATATCACAGGACCCTTGAAGATCGGTGTTCGATTAAGATACCGAACAACACATCGAACTACAAATGCAAAGAAAACAGAACCAACTAGTCCAGTTACTACTCCTAAAATTATGCTAATCATAATTCTCTTAGGTTCATCTTTGTATTCTGATGGTGATGGCTTAGAAGGTGCTGAAGAAACATGCTTACTTAACCTTCCTTGGCATTGCACAGTGCTATGGTGCAAGCTGAACAAAAACACAAAAAACAATGACAATAATTCCCTTAAAACATAACAAAGGGTGTGTCTTTTCTTAAACATTGAAACAAAACAAATAAAACAACAAACATAAATCATTCTCAGAAGCTTCAGAAAGAAAATTAATTTATCAAATGCTCAAAACCCCATCTGAAAATTGAATCACCACTTCATCACAATACTTAGAAACAAACACAGAATTTCCCAAAATCAAATTGTTATACTAATATGGGTTAAAAATAGCATAAAGCGTAAGCATCTTCTAAACTTTTTCCACTCAAAAACTTCACAAGAAAGCTTCCATAAAGAGGAAACCAATGTGTTATAATCGAATCTTTATCATTTTCTACCAAATAAAATCTTTTCTTTTCACCCTCATACATAAATTTTCCACCTTTACACGAATAAGAACAAAAAATTTGAACTTGCAAATAAAAACTAACAAAGACCAACTATTCCCTAGTACTATAAGGGAACTACAAAATGAACCAAAAGCAATAAAACCCAGAAAAAGTTTGGTCCTTGGAAGCAGAAGAAAAAGTCAAAAAGTTGAACAGAAAATGAGTATTGTGAAGTAGAACAAAGAAAAGAAACAGAAACACTTCTCAAAAACTGCAATGTCATTGGATTTGGGTGTTTATAGAAACATATATACAGTGACGTAGTTACATACATAGCAAGTATTGTAGGTAATCATATTTGTAACTTCAAATTTGTTATCCACTTTTCTATGATTAATCATTTTTATTATATAAATGCACTAATTTTATAGTGTCAATTCATCATCTAATTAATAACACATTGGTCTAGTGTGATATAAGGCTTTACTATATCATTATGAGCGATACTTGTTAAGAGATATATTACATATTCCTGAAAGAGACATCCACACAAAAATTTATCATCATCTAATAGTCATTGTTATGTTATGGTATGACCGTATATTATTTTTGAGTAAATTACATTGATATTCTCTGAGTTTTAGTATAATTATTTAAATCATGTATCCATTTTTACACCTATAAAAAACCTCTAATTTATATAGATACATTACACTAAATACTCATGCATGAGAAAATAAATGTGATGTTTTATATAAAAAAGATGATAAATGTAATTAAGTTAAACAAATTATGATATATTGAGGAGATAAATACAAATAGTATACAAATCAATATATTTTCATTATTTTTGTTTCATTAGATAATGCATCAATAATTCAAATAATATATTATTTAAATTATTGTTATACTACATTTTAATGAACAAAAAATAATAAAACTCAAAGGATAGGGTTGTTTCTCTCTCATGACAAGAAAGGGCCATACCTCTGCGACAGAACTGGGTTCCCGCCAAAACATTGTGGGGTCCACTTTTGTCACAAAAGTCTAACATTGAAATCCGTGAGAGGATGGAGTACAATGCATTTCAACCGTTTGATCCTGTGGAGCTATATCTTAGCCGTTGAGTCATGTTTTATGGGAATTTGTGTTATTATACTATGGTGAGTGAGTGGTTAACAAAACCCTTTTTGGTGTGTCATTATTACTAAAGTTCTCTTTTTTGATAAGAATAATTGCTTTTAGTGTTACATTATTTTACATGCTTTCACTTTTCCCTTTCCCTTTTCTTTTCTTCTTTCTTTTTATTAGGAAATATTAATTACTTGTAATCAAGTTTCTACTCTCTCATGGAATATGAATAATCAATAAATTTTCCTCTCCTTTGGTAGAGTGGGGAAGGAAGAGGAAGAGAATGAAATGAGAGAATTTGAGGATAATGAGATATTGAGACTATAAAATTTGGTTTATGGGGAAGTTTAAAGAGAGAGAAAAAATGGGAGGAGAAAAAAGACCAATATTTGTTGTCTCAACCTGTTTCCTAAACCATGTCTAATAGCAATGAAATTAAAATAAAAAAATAATTAATATTATAATTTTTAATTTATATTAATGTTTTGATTCACATGAGACATGATTTGAAACATAATTTGTGACAACAAATATTTGTCTTTGGAAGAGTGAGAGACAAACAATCATTTTTTTCTCTCATTTTTCTATACAACTAAACAATATTAAAATCTACTATATTATTTCTCGTCTCTTTCTCTATTTTTACTCATTTTCTTACATATTTCTCTCTTCTTATTTTTTTTTTTTGAAAGCTTAAACAACAAAGTAAGAATATTATATATGACCCAGTATGAATATAATAATACTCATGCTCGTGGGTTACCTAAATATAAGAAATTATTTTAATATCTTATTGGATTTGAGTTTTTAGATTTGTACAGTTTAATTTAGTGATACATATGGTACACTCTATTAAAGTAATATTGTTTTCCTTGTCTCTTTTTTTACCATCCCTAAAATAATGTGGTGACATGTATATTGAATGTCACAATGGTGATTTGATGTTTGAAGAATTTAGTTGGAAAAAAATAGAAGGACTTACTTGATGGTCATGGTCATATACTCAAATCTCTAAATCATTAAAAATGTGTTGTAACTTTGAAATCTATATATATATAATTATCATAGAATGATCATCATCGAGAAGAGAAAAAATATGTTAGTAACACAATTCATATGCATCAGTAGAATGATTGTTGTTGGAAAGAGAAACCATTGATATAATCACCATCAAAATGATTGTTGATATGAAAATAAATCATCACTAACATAATCATGAATGAGAGAAACGACACCACCAGAATGGTCGACAGTGAGTAGAGAACTCAGTTGTATAATAAATATTAGAATGATTGTCGATGGAAAAAGGTGTTGGTATTGATATAAGTCATCACTTGAAGATAAGGTATAATGAATGATCATAGGTGAGAAAATAAATCAATATATAAAATGAATTTTTGTATTGAAGCATGTTGATATTTATTTATTTGGATAACTATTTCATGAAATTTGGATTTATTAGGTTGATGAAAAAAATTAATGAATATTAACGAGAAAGTGACACTACAAATTCACAGAGGATGAAATCACTATAATAATAGCATGAAATAATTTAGAATGGTAAAGATTAGTCAAATTCAAATATGAGTTAAATCCAAATAATTTTTTATATAGAAAAAGTTGATAATATAATTACAAAAACAAAAAATAAAGAATATGATAGTCTAACTGAAATATGAAATATGTATACACACAATTATAAATGGAGCATAAACCAATAGAATTAGTTGTTTAGTATGAAAAATTGTATGTAATATTTATGATCACTTTTATACTGCAGAATATTCAACTAAATGTAGTTTTCATAAAATATTAAAAAATGTAGTTTTATAGATACATCATTACCTGCCATTTATTTAATATTGCAAAATATAAGGGAAAGTTATTAGCTTATAGCAATTCCTCTATTATCTAATAGATTGTATAGCCTATTAAAACCAATTAACAATAGTAAATATGAGAAAAAATATATACACCCATATTTTGATATAGGATCCACTGTTCATAGTAAATGAACATTAATTTGATTTTTAAATATGAGAATATATCTATTACATTATTAAAGTACACCGTACTAGCCGGTTCAACTGGAAAACCGGTGAACTGAACTCATAACCGGTACGATACGTATGTTATACCGCATATGCAATAGAACCGGTGAAAACTGGTGAAACTCGGTGAATCGGTTTAAACCGGCCGGTTTATACATTAATTTTTTTTTTTAATTTCAAATTATCAATTCTTCACCAATTCTTCAACTTCAATGATTAATATTTGTGTCATTTATTTGTATTTTGCGTTTGTTAAGTGATAATTTTGGATTAATATATGTTTTGCACTTTAAACTTTGATTTTGTTAAAGACTTAGTGTTGTTTGTTTGTGCGAATTTGGAGTAGATTATGAATATGAATCATAAATATGAATACCTACTTAGTTGAAATTATTTGTTATAGGTTTACATATATATATATATATAAACAAGTATGTCCGGTTTAACTGACATGCAGTTTAATTACTGAACCACTAATTAAACTACTGTACCACTATACCAATACCCTGACCGGTTTGATAACCGATATGATTTTAATAACGTTGGATATTATTTGGATATTAGTGAAGGCAATAGTTATATTATCATTTCTCTCTCCCAAATTTCCAAATGACAACTTTGTCAGGTTACAATGTATTTTGGGTGAAAATACACTCTTAATAATACATATAAAGAGGGTGAGCAATGATAAAGTAGTTGTGTAATGATTAAGATGTTACATGTTCTAAATCTAAAAAGATAAAGTTGTGAACATTTGTTGTTCAGATATTACATTATTGGATACCTTGTGCACTCAATAGTTCTTTTTTTTATTATAAAGAATGAGTGTATTATATATGTATTATTAGTGTAAAAATTTATACACAGTTAATATATCATCTATAATTCATTTGAATTATTTTTTAAAGAGTTAATAATAATTAAAAATGAATGATAAATAACGCAGTAAAAATACATAAAACTTATACAATGCATATATGTGATAAAAAAAATGGAGAATGTTGAAGGGCATAGATATACTTAGTCGGTGACAAAAAAATAAGGTGACGAATGTAAAGCAATGTACATAACATACATAAATCCAGACCCCAACAAATGAAAATAAATATACAAACAACATATTAGAAAGTGCTGCATTTACACATACCACATGTTCCGCTCTCTGTCCCAATTTATGTCCCGGACCAATCACAATGCTGCTATATAAATAAAATATAAAAGTAAAAAGCAACAAAAATTAGCATTATGATTGGCTCGAGACACATAGATTGAAACAGGGAGTGAGACAAGTGATCTTTGTCTGATGAATGCTACCACTACCAGTATTTTACATTACACATCTTTACTACTATTTTGGACATGACCAAGGAGTTAAATTGTGAACCAGCAAATAGCCCATATGGGAACACTTAAATGACAATATCACATGAATAGTTGAAGCTCACTACTTAAATTGTTGATAGAACAAGATCAACCATCAAAACATCATGGTTCTCTATGGTACAATTAGGAATATTAAGGATTCTCCTTATATTTGTTAATATGTAATTAAGAAGTTAGTTATGTTGATGAAGGAAGGTTAGACATTTGATATGTTGTATTGTTTTATTTTAAATTATGTTTTTTAGTAAATTATATTTAAGTGACAATTTAAAGTTGTGTTCTTGTACCTTAATTATGTTTTATGATTTTTATTGTCATTTTATTCTTCTTTTGATTGTTAAAATAACACACATGATTATAAGAAATACATGTACAAATATATAAGTCGTTTTCATTTTTTTAAAAATATTTTATGAACTTGAGTACTCCCATATCCGCTAGGTACCTAATAACTCATGAATAATAGCCCTAACAAATACTAGGATCTATTCAATACACAAAAATCTAGGCATGATAAAAAATCAACCTGTTATATTTACACAATCATTGAAAAGGCTAAGAAAATAATTTGGAAGTGCTAAATATAAGTAGAAATCACTACAGCGTAAAGATAATAGTGAAAATGTATGAGCTTTATACAATCATTTACCATCATTCATGTTTAATCATCGTTTCATCTAAAAGTAATACAAACGAATGTTAATGAATAATTGTATATAAATTTTTAAGGTGCATATATATTACACTTTTTAAAAAAAATGAAGAAATTGAATTGACGGCGTGCCTTATTTTATTCTGAGTCGCCGGATATCTCAGTTCCGGCACCGGCAAAACTTGAAAACCCATTTGAAGTTTGGAAGAAGAAATGGAAAGCTATTACGTGCAATGCAAGGTAATGTGAAAATGGAATGTGAAGATTTGGATGGAGGATCTTGCACGCTACACATTACCCATTTTTGCAATTTATGACTTTGCCTTATCCCATAGTTTATTCCTTTTTTCTCTCTCACTTCTTCTTTCTCTTCCTCTCTCTCTCTCTATCTATCTATATTTATCTCTTTTCTTTCCCTTTATCTCACTTATCTCTTCTTCTTCATTTTTCCCATTTCAAAAGGGTCAGTTTTTTTTTTCTTCTATTCATCTTCTCATTTCTGGGTTTGTTGAATTTCGATTTTATATTACAAATCAGGCACACAAAAAAAACACTTTTTAGTTGGGCTCTCACATTTTTGTACTAACTTCAAATAACTAGATATAATACATGCCCCACAATTTGTGTCACTCGATATGTTATTAGATATGATTGATTGAAAATATATATATTTAAATAAAAAATTTAATTATTAAGTATTTTTCTAATCAATCACATTTCATATGGAATGACATATTTTTGTGCAAGCAAAACTTTCAATTACACATATCTTAAGACAAGAAATAAACATGCTACAAAAAGTTAACATGCAAATTGAGTAGAGGGATTGAAGTGAGAAAAAAAATAAGGGATCAAATTGAAGAAACAAATAGATTAAGGAATCAAAATAGTAAGTTTATGTTATGGTTATTAGGGAATGTGTCTCAATTAGTTATAAGAAATACAACTTTTTTTTTATTTTAATGAGTGTAATATTTATAAACTGACGATGTTAAGATTTATACATGTTCGATGTATCTGGATGATGCAATTTGAATAATTAAGATGAAATTGTAGGTTAAAAATGGTTAGAAGTGGGATTTAAACCCATGCCTTCTCACTAGAACTTGATATGTATTTTATATAGGTCAATTTATCTCCTTCACTCACCACATTAGAGAAAAACAAATATGACATTAGAATTTGCATGCCCTCATTTTAATATCTTGAACTTATGAATTCATGTCTTAAAAATTATTGTTTGTATGAATTTTTTATTATTCATAATTGATATAGTTGATCATCATCCTCATGATTACTATGTGTCCATGTGTGAATTTAATGTGCACTAAAGTTTAGTGAGTATTTATTGGAAGCAGTTTCTAATTTGTTTTTTTCTTGTTCTTGCAGTTTTCTTACTTGGAAGCAAAGTACTTGATTAAACTGCTATAAGGATATAAAAAAGTTAGTGTTTTACATATATATATATATATATATATATATTCTCACTTTGGGATTATCATGCCTTCTGAAATAATGGGCTTCAAAAGTTTATCTTCATTGCCATTTTCATCTGAAGATATTTGGTCATCAACTGAGGTATCTTTTGGTTTCATTATTTTGAATATGATGTTGTTTAAGAGCTTTTGTAAAACTATGGAAATCTGAACAATGTTGGTATTTCAAGTCCTTATTTATTCCTATTTTATCTTTCTGTTCTTGGCAGAGGCATGCTGGATTGTGGAAATCAAATAACCCAGGTAATTGCTGTGGTTGGCATTAGTAATATATATATATATATATAATATAAGGGTCGCTAGTTCACGAGGCTCCTACCGAGTCAAGTAGGGTCTGGGGAGGGGTAGATGTATGCAGGTTACACGAAGTGATTGTTTCCAAAAAAAGGGCGGCCCAATGCATGAGGCTCCCACTTAGTAGGATTTGGGTAGGGTATCCACAGTTTTATTCCGGCTCGGAGAATTTGAACCCATGATTTCATTGGCCGGTCAATTTTAACAATGTCATGTGGTTGTTACAAAATATAAGCAATTCCTTTGTTTCCACATAACAACTTAAGCTTTTAGCCTTTTATCTTACATCAATACATGTCAACCTGCAAAATCCTTAGAGCATTCGAAAACTTACATACTGCGAGAACATAAAGTAGCTCGCAGACATGCACTGAATTGTCGGTAAAGACGGCTTGTTAATCATTCTAGGACTTTGTGTGTGTCATGTAGGTTCTGGTCAAGGATCAATGCCTAGCTTGGAAGTACAACCAGTATTCAAATTTTCAGAAAGCAGAGAAGTTAATATAATTTCCACTCAGGATGAAAGTAACCTCTTCTCGAGTTCTCTATCGGAGTTGTTTTGCAAGAAATGCAAGTTTTCTCCACCTCTTGAATATTTAATGAAATTTTATCATATTGTGCTAAATTGAACTCAAAAATTGTCTTTGGGTTGAAAGCTTAAGATTCATGCCTTTGTATGACTTTCTACTGGTGCAGTGGGATTATCTGCAGATAATGCTTTATATGGACATTCGGTGGATACTTTTGCGTCTCATTATGAGGAAGAGAAGATTTTTGATTCCCTTGAAGAACTTGAGGCTCGGACTATTGGAAATCTACTCCCTAGTGACGATGATTTGCTTTCTGGACTGACTGATGGACTCGAACACATAACCCAAGACAGCACCAGCGACGACATCGACGAGTTAGATATTTTTAGCAGTGTCGGAGGAATGGAATTGGGAGACTCAAGCCGGCCTGTAGACTCAAAAAGGTGGTATTCTCCATGATGTGTTCTGTTTTTCCTCTGTATATGCTTTCTGAATTTCATTTTTGCTCCTATCAGAATGCAATAGTACTCTATTCTTGGTCCTAAACTTGTACTTTTATGTTGTATTACATGATAGTTTAGTAGGCATTCATTTCGAGAAATAGGTCCTAACCGGATTAATGTCTCATTTCATGTTTATCATTGCTTCAAGCAGCAAACTACAAGATCAGTAGTACTCAGTAGGCATTTATTTTGTCGGTTAATCATTACGTTTCTGTCTTCTAATTCTTCTTTCCTTTAACTTTCGGCTGCAGTATGGTACAACAGAACCATCCCGAGTTAAACCAAAAAGATTGTGGCCTTTATCTGCATCAGAGTATCCCTCCTCTTAAGTCATCTACGAGCTTCCCGGGTATAGTATATGGTCATAAAGTATCAATTTGAAACAAAATGTATATTTTCCCTCACTATTATTTCTACATTGGACCAGATTTGCATGGAGTAAGTAAATCCGGAAGTATGTGTAGTGGAAGAATCCTGAGTGTTGAGTCTGCTATGAATGAACCAAACATGGAAACTGCTTTTACTCCTGGACTCTCTTCAAGTGTTCCGAACACTTTACCGTCTCAGGTCAGAGTTAAATCAATTGAGAGCCGATGTGGAATTAATGAATATAGTATACCAGGCCCGTTGAATTTGGATATTCGAGCTGCATCAGCTTTTCATCCTCGTTCTCCTCCCGAATGCGATGATAATTTAGCTAATGGTGTTCACTATAATCCTCCTGAGATGCGAGTAAATGCCAATCTTAAAGCACGGGGAAGAACAGATAACATGCAGTTTTGTCAAGTAAACTCCAATTCACACTCCATGCAATTCAATGAAGGTGGTAAGTCAAAACATGCATTGATTAGTAAGTTCAATAATTACCATTTCCGGTATCTTCAGGGTTTTGGTTTGATTCTTCTTATGGTTGTTGAATCCATAACACTAGTTTTATTCTCTTCAGCTTTTAAATCCCCGGGTAATGGATGCTGCCGTCGTCCTGGCCATTACTGTGAATGGATTAACTCCTATCAGCCTCCCGCAACGATGTTTCCAAATTCACCGCCATATTTCGATGGACTTTGTTCAGCCCCTACATTGCCAAGATTGCATGGACACCCTATGTCACCATCACATATGATGAACCAGCATGTGCTATCAGCTCCTGCAGTCAACTCTCCGATTTGGGACAGACGGCATACCTATGCTCGGGAGCCTCCTTCTGAAGCTTATTCCTTCCATCCGGGCTCTCTTGGGAGCATGAGATTTTGCAGTAATACACCACACCATGTGGATTTTGTTTCTCATGATATCTTTCCTCATTTCGGGGGAAACTGTGTTGACCTTCAAATCGCGCCTAGGAATATCGGACTCGAATTTCATAACCAAAGGGATCTCATGTTTCCTAGAAGAAACCATATGATTCCTATTATCAATTCATTTAATACTCACAAAGAACGTGTTCGAAGCCGTAGAAATGAAGGAGAGCCAAACCTGGCTGACAAGAAACAGTATGAGCTTGATATCGACCGCATAAAGTGCGGGGAAGATAACCGAACAACACTTATGATAAAGAACATTCCTAACAAGTAAGTGGCATCCTGTATATGATGTTGAATAGCATTTTGTATTTAATTTTTCGCATTCTTTATTTGATGCATAGGATTTTCTATATTCATGTGGTATGTTTTGGATTGTGTTTTCATTTCACAAGAAATTTAGGAGTTTACAAACAACCTAAGGTAGATGATTTCTTAAGGCATTCCTACTCATTAAATTGGTGCTATTGCTCAGTCACTGACTCGTTCGGAATATTCGTAAAACCAATCTAGACATAGTTTCTACTGGCCTTGTTCTAAATCGTCTTCTACTCGACTGGGTAGTTTATGTGAATATAACCACAAAATCAAGCCTATGATCCCTGCCATTTATCTAAAGTAGTTTTTGCACAAAATGAGGAATTTTGTACACTCATTGGTTTACATTGATTTTTTGAAGTTCTCATTTTTCTTGACTATGACTTGTTCTCTTGCAGGTATACTTCCAAGATGCTTCTGGCTGCAATCGATGAACGCCATAAAGGAACTTACGATTTTATTTATCTGCCGATCGATTTCAAAGCAAGTGTTTTTTTGTATTGAATGCTTCCATTATTAAGTTCTTATACATAAAACAAATGGACCCTTAATGTTCAATTTATTTCTGTACTCCTTTTTTATTTATTGATTATTCACATGTAATTAACTTTCATTGCAGAATAAATGCAATGTGGGATATGCATTCATCAACATGATTAATCCTACCATGATTATACCATTCTATCAGGTTAGTTGCCGAAAACTATAACGATAAATCGATAATACTGGCAACCGTGACAGTAAAGTCTATATCTAAATCACATACATTCACACACATCATGTACCAATAGACAGACTAAAAGCTTATGATGCAATTCTGGCAGGTGTTCAATGGGAAGAAATGGGAGAAATTCAATAGCGACAAAGTCGCATTACTAGCATATGCTCGCATACAAGGGAAAGAAGCACTTATTTCTCACTTCCAAAATTCGAGCTTGATGAACGAGGATAAGCGCTGCAGGCCAATCCTCTTCAATACTGAAGGCCCTAATGCTGGTGTCGAGGTATAAATTTCCTTTAAGATTCATTTACCAGTTTCATTTACATGTATCCTTTACCGGCTTCAAGCATGGTATAGAATCTAAGCAAGCCATTTAAATTTCTCACTTGTCTTTGTTACCAAGAGAGGAAGCTGCACCATTCACTACTAACTTTGTTAGTATAACACAGGTCCCTTTCCCGATCGGTGTTAATATTCGCGACAGGCATGGAAGAGTGAGAAACGATACTAAGGACAATATGCAAGGGAGCCTGCCGAATTTGGTGAACTGCGAACTCTCCTCTGCTGATGACTGTAATTCAAAAGAGTCGGATTGAAGAAGTCACTTTGTTTTCCTTCTGTCATCTCATCATGTTTTCCTGCGCCTGCAACAGTCGCTGCAACCGCGATGTCGTGGCCACACTATGTGATGCAGTCTGCAATTAATAAATCCGTTCGGTGGAGTAGTGAATAGGGGCAAGCTCTCTCCTTGTGCTATTGATAAGTCTTTACTTGCCTGAAGCCAAGAAGTTTTCCAGTTCTTTAAGCTGTTATTAAATCCCAAACTTGCTGCAAATATGAGTATTAAGGGTCCGTTTACGAGTTGGGTTTTGGAGATGAAGGAAGACATCAGAGCCATTCAACAAGTGCATTTCATGGCCCGAAACATTTCATTTCCTTCCCTTCTGAAACTCAACTTGTAAATGGATCGTAAGAGGAACTTTTAATGCGCAAGAGTAATGTATCAAAAGATTACATGTATTGAGATTTCTGAACATTGAAGAGACTTGTATAATAAAAAATGTTCATCGACAAACATTGATCGATAAGTATTTTTTTTAATCATTTTCCCAGTGATTTTTCTCGGTGTTCATCTTCCTCTAAGAATTGGATTATAAAGGGTATTGTTACATTATACCTAATTGGTGAGAGAGAGTTTGAGTATATTGTGATTGTGACACTGATTTATAGAATTGAAAACCCTTTTTCTTGTTTTTTCTTAATAATGTGTTGAGAAAATGGCAAATGAAATGTGGATGTGGAAGAGTTTGGAACATGTGATGTTAGTGAGATCATAGAAAACATGGCATATTTCTTAGCATAGAAATTATTTAATAGTATGAACACAAACATGTTCATTCCTAGTTAACTTCTTATAATTTTGTAAAATGGAGAAGTGAAAAATATAATGCTTAGAGGAGTGTGTATAAGCCAATTTTGATATTAGTAGTTTCACCTTTTTTGATATATTAAAAGAGTGTTTGGAGGATTATTGGGTGGATTATAAGTTAGTGGATTATTAGCTATTTATATATATATAAGGTTTTAAGCTCGAGCTACTTGAAATAATTTATCTTATAAGTTAGGGGATTAATTTTTCTCATATCAATTATACAAATGACAATTCATGACCCCTAATGCTTATTTTTATCAAGGCCAGGCCCAGGCCCATACCCATACCCATACCAATACCCAGGCCCATACCCAAATGAAACCCTAGTTCTATTGTCCAATGATATATATATAGAGAACTTTGCCGCTTCAATTAGGTCAGGGTCTCTTAATCTTGTTGCATCTGACCATAACTCAGTTAGTTCTTCACTAAACCAATTCAAAATGGTTGCAGCCAAGAAAACCGTAACAATCTTCTTTCTCTCCTTTCATTCCTTTCACTTTGTCAATTTAATTTGCACTAATTTTTGTTTCGTTTTGATTTGATTTGATTTGTATAGAAGAAGACCCATGAGAGCATTAACAACAGGCTCGCTCTTGTCATGAAAAGTGGCAAATATACCCTTGGCTATAAAACTGTTCTCAAGTCACTCAGAAGTTCCAAGGGTAATTTTTTCATTACTTTTTATTTTTTTTCTATTATATCCACAAAAATGCAATGATATACTTGTTTTTTTTGTGATTTGAGTTGTTTTGATTATTAAAGTTGTGATTTTTATGTTTCAATTGTGGTTATGTAAATTGATTTATAACATTGGTAGTTTTTAAATTGTGGACCATTATTACAATGATTGGTTGCTGCAATGTTATAGTTTTGGTAGACTTTGGAACTAATCACTACTATAAATTTGTTTCATTTAGGTGATTGATTATTGATGTTATAGTTAAAAATCATGGTTGGGAAGTTTAATTTTGATGTTTTAGGAGATTTTGATTGAATTGTTTTAGGAGATTTTGATGTGAAAATGATCTGTGGAATTACCAATTGAATCAATTTTTTACAATCATGAATTATAGTTTAACATACTGGGATTAGGCAGTGTTGTGATAACCGGGCTGGAAGGTCTGACTGGTTTGATCGCTGACCGGATTTGAAAACGGCTTTGGTTTGTAGTCTTAATTGAATGAGTGGTTGGACTGCTTTGAATCGGGGAAATTCTGGTTCGATTGTGCTAAACCCAATTAAACTGGAATAACATGGGAAGTGAACCGGAAATTAAACTTAAAAGTAAAAAATGGAACATTACCCTATGTTTTGTTAAACCTAATACGACCCAACTTGACGGTTTAACTGTTTATTAATTATTAATTATATTTAAAATCACTTGGAACGACCTTACAGTTTAACTGTTTAAATCGGTTAAACCTAATACGTAACCACTTCTTGCTTGACGCCCGGCTCGGGTTTCACAACATTGGGATTTGGTGAATGAATCACCGAGATTTAAACCGGTTGGAAGTTCCGTTCATGGAGCACATGAGTGTTATTTTTAATTTGTGGTTTTTTTAGTTTGTTAATGTTAATTGTTTTCTTTGCAGGGAAACTGATCATCATTGCCAACAACTGTCCTCCTTTGAGGAAGTCTGAAATTGAATACTATGCTATGTTGGCAAAGGTTGGAGTTCATCATTACAATGGAAGTAAGTTCATAATCTACTGCCTTTTTTATTATGTAGCTTTATTTTTTCTTTCATTTCTGATTCATTTTGTAGTTAAATGGTTGTGAGAGTTATGTTTACATCAGTGTTGTAAAAATCGGTACGTGCCGACCGGTTCAACCGGTAAACCAGTCCCTATACCGGTACCGTACAACAATTATACTGATTATGCAACCATATTGGTCAAATCCGGCTAAAACCAGTCACATTGGATGGTTTTTAATTGAACTGTATCAGTCATACCAACTGATTTTTTATTTAATTTTTTTAATGTTAATAAACAAAATTATTATTCTTTCATTGATTTTTCACTATTAATGTTAATATATTATATATGTATATTTAATTAATGAATCACCGGTTGAACCGCTATACCACTATACCAGTCTCCTGGTCGGTTTGATAACTGGTACGGTATTAATGACATTGATGTTGAAAAATCGATAAAAACACAATATTTTTTATTTTTATCAAAAAATTAATTTAAATAAAAATTGTCCGGTATGGTCGGTTTTGTCCGATATAGTTGCATGATCGGTATAATTGTTGTACCTTACTGGTATTGGGACTGGTTTATCGGTTTTAATGGCCGGCGTGAACCGGTTTTTATAATTATAATTGGAACTTCATAATAAGAATGTGAATGTGTGCCACATATTGCTGTTTTTCTTGTCAAACTTATTTCACATACCATTGTGTTGTTATTTATCTGTTTGATGTCAAATGCTGTGATAACTAGTAGTTTTTTGAATTGACATGCTTTCAATGTACCTTTAATTTTGTGATTCATTGAACATATTTTAATATCTATTTCTTGTTGAATGTTATAGACAATGTGGATCTTGGCACTGCATGTGGAAAGTATTACAGAGTTTGTTGCCTCAGCATTGTTGACCCAGGTATCTTTCAATACCTCTTCAATATTTGATACTTGTTTGATATTTTTTTATGCTTAGAATTTCACTTGTTATTTGTTTTTTTCAGGTGATTCTGATATCATTAAGACACTGCCTGGTGATCAGTGAAGTAGTAAAAAGCCTTTGTTCTATGTTCTGTTTTTTTTCATTTTGATCTTAGACCATTGTTAAAGGATAATGAAATGTAGTTTTAAAATTATCTGGTGTACTTTGGTGGTGCATGTTTTTTTGGGTATTGTATGAGATTGAGCAATTTTTACTACAATTACTACAATTTAATTTTACCAATAAGGGTTCGAGGATGACTAAAATGTCAAATGTTTGATTCCTAGAAGCGACCCTTGTTAGGAGGGACAACTATGCATCCCGAAATGGATTAGTTCCTTACTCAAAATTAGCTTGTTCAGGATTGCTGTTGTGTTAGTGTTGTTTGGTAGCAAGTGATTATTGGCATTAAATTCAATGGATAAATTAAACAAGTTTGAGACAAAAGCTGAGGCCCCTTAGAAAAAAGGCTAGTTTTGTGCCCAAGTTTGTTTGGTAATGTGTAGAACCTGTTGTCCTCTGGTTTGGCCATCTTCTTCTATCTATGTTCAACATGAATTGGCCATTCATTTTTATTATTATTGTTTAAGACTTAATAATGATTGACAACACAAAAAAAAATAATACTTACATCGTAGTTGTATACATATTACATTCTGAAGATACCTTTTTATACACAAATTCCTACTAATTCGCATCCATTATATGCAACAAGATCCTCTATCCCTTAGGCTATGTTTGGTTTAAGAGAAGAAAATGGGTAGAGAGAAATGTGAGAAAGATAGTGTGAAGAAAAATGTGAGAAATATGGATGATTTTTATATTATTTGGTATAAGAGAAAGTAAGAAGATAAAGAAGAGAAATATGTGTTTTATTATGTTATTCTCTTCTTATTTTCTCCTTACAAGTGAAGAGAGAAAAATTTATGGGATCCACACACTTTTTTACTCTCTCCTTCCTTTCTCTCCCCTCAATCGAAGGGGAGAAATTCATTTTTTCTCTCCAACTTCTCTCTTCCCCCTTTCTCTCTTTCCTAACTCCCCTCTACCAAACAAAGGGTTAAGCTTTATGTCTATGTTATGAACTAATCCGGTTGGCCAACATATAAAAAATAATACTTCATTTTAATGTTATTTTACAAAAATATTATATTAAATCTACATGTCTAGATATAAGTGGGTGAGACAATGTTGGAGATACCAAGTTGCAACAAGTGATCTTCATCCTCGTTACTTAGTGAGTGCTATCTAGGGATGACAAAAAATCTGGATGCATGAGTATCCGCAGGTAAAATCTGCACATGTGCTAGTTACAAACAGGTGTCAGCAAGTTTTAGAAATGATTTCTTCAAAATATATACAATCACTTATATAATAGCAATGTTATTAAAACCGTACCGGTTATCAAACCGGTTAGGGTACTGGTATAGTGGACAGTGGTTCAACCAGTGGTTCAGTAATTAAACCGCATGCCGGTTAAACTGGACATACTTGCTTATACATATATATGTAAACCTATAACAAAAAATTTCAAATAAGTAGATATTCATATTTATAATTCATATTCATAATTTACTTCAAATTCACACAAACAAACAACATTAAGTCTTTAATAAAATCAAAGTCTAAAGTACAAAACATATATTTATCCAAAATTATCACTTAACAAACGCAAAATACAAATAAATGACCCAAGTATCAATCATTGAAGTTGAAGAATTGGTGAAGAATTGAAAATTTGAAATTTAAAAAAGAAAAAAAATAATAATGTACAAACCAAACCGGTTTTGACCGGTTTTCAACCGGTTTTGACCGGTTTTATTGCATATGCGGTATAACATACGTACCGTACCGGTTAGGGGTAAAACTGGTTGAACCGGCCGGTACGGCACGGTTTTCAAAACTATGTATAATAGTACATGCATGTGCTGGCAAGTAGTTGTAATATAGGAAATTAGTTTAATATCTTCTTGAATTCGAATTTTTAAATTTGTAAGGTTTAATTTCGTGATGCACATTGCACACCTTCTTGAAGTAAAGTTATTTTCAATGTCTTTCTTTTTCCGCCTAATAAGTACTTGACATACAAAATTCCCAAAAAGTATTCCTCATAGAAAAAAATACCAATTTAAAATCACTTAACATGTAGCTGTGAGTATCCACTCAAACTCGCAGAAAACTTGCAATCAAGTACATGTATGAATCTCCAATAGGTATAAGTAAAATTTAGATAACTACCCATATCCGTTGTCATCCATATTCGTACCCGTATATACGAAGTGAATGCAATATTTTTTAAAAAATGAAGACAAAAAGTAGTTAAACTAATAATGGAGTTTATTGGGAAGTAAGTCTCACATCGCCTACCTCATTGTTTCGGGAATGATTTAAATACTTGTTGAGCTACTCCTCTCATTGACAATTGGTTTTGAAATGAAGCCTTAACAGAGTTTTAACATAATTTACTCTAACTAAATTATTAGAAAAAGAGAATGCAAAAAAAAAAAGTATCAGTGAACAATTTATTATATTGATTTTATAGATTAGAATTCTCTATAATACTGGACTCTTCAATATCGGAATACAAGAAGAAAAGATAGCTTCAAAATTTCTAAAATTATTTTATTAAAAATAATTAAAATTAGAGAAATCTCTACTATAATCTCATGTTGAATAAAATTACAGAAAACCCATTTCCATTATTATTTTTAGTAAACCCTAAAAGAAGAACATAGGTAGGGTTGATCAATCAGTATAACCAGCAATGATAGTAGCATGAGGCTTAACAGCTTTAGCATCAGGACTTGGTTCAATAGAAGGATGTGGCTGAATAGGGTTAACAAGAAGTTCATCAGGCAAATCCTTAATACCCTTTAGATAAAAAGTGTAGAAAATCTTAAATGGATACACAATTTGTTGAAGCTTAACTTGACCTGAAACACCCTCAAATATACCAGATCCACCAGTTATAGAAACATAACTATCTTCATAAGTTAGGTATGGTCCTTGCAATGATAAGTGACCATAGTTCCCAAAATACATACTATATATAGCTTCATATCTATCTCCTTTCTTTTCTGTCTTGTGTTGTATCAAAATGCATATTCCTGCTGATATTCCAATGCGTTTTTCCAAGTCTCCAGTGTACAACTATATATACATATAAGCAAAATACTTAAACATAGTTACTATTTATATATATAATTACTCTTTATAATTATAAAGTTAAATTAAGGTACCTTGTTGCTAAAGGGTACTAGATCACCAAGGGAATTCACAGGTTTATGGCTCAATCTAAGGTAAACTGGGCTCCCACGATCTCTTTCGTTGATCTCATACACATACAGTTCTTGAACTTTCTCTGCAAAACATACCAATAAAAAGGGTCAATATAAAATCAAAAGGGCCAAATTATTTATAGCAAGCCACAGGAGAATATTCGAAAGTGTAACATGAATCATTGAATCTTCTTTAAATGATTAAGATTAAAAGATAAATGTGTATGACTTTTTTAAGTGTTCTTACGACTAATAATTAATTTTTAATCTTAACCATCATAGTTGTATAAACCAGATTTATTATTCTCAAAATTTTTATATAAGAGTTAGAGGAGTTAGCATACAATTACAGATATACAATAACTTTATGTTTTAATATTAAGAATTTGATAATTAGATTTAATGAATAATGTGAATAAAACAAAATAAAATGATGGGTAAAGAACATAACCAGTGTCAATAGGCTCAGCCTGGCTTCTGCAAGAGAATGACTTCCTTGGAACTGAAGACAAGTAAGTGTGTGACAAAGTAGAACTCAGCTTAAGAATTTTGGTGTTTGATGGAGTAAAAGGTGAGAAATTTTTGGCAATTGGTGTTGTGAGTAATGATCTTGGTTGAATGCTAGAAGGATTCACAAAGGAAGAAGGAATTGTATTCAAAGCATAGCTTGAACAAGCCATGATTTGTGATTAGTAGAGAAGTTTGAGTGAGAAAATATTAGAGGCCAAGTGAGAAAAAATGAGGATGGCAATAGTGTTTTATATAGTTGTAAAGGAGCTAGACACCTCTATGTTACCGAAGATGACATTTATATGAAAATGCATATAAAAATCAAAAGATAATAATATTTATATTATTTAATTTACACTTATATTACGTTTTTATTCTTACAAATACACTAAAAAATAGGACTATATTTTCCAATAATGGAGATGAGTCTTAAGAGTTTGGTGGGTCAAAATAAGTGTGAATCATGTGGGGAATTAAAATTGGAAAAATGGGAAAGGATTAAATTTGTGGTTCAAAGTGTGGATGAAGGCCAAAGGGAATAGAGAGTGTGGACGGTACAATTAAAAAGTGCTCCATTTTTGTTGGTAATTACTTGGGGATTAGGGAAATAATAAATAATGGCACTAGTCATTAGGTAAATTTGTGATTAATGGACTTTTGAAAAATTCTCAAACATATGGACGGAGAAATTGTTTGGACGGTATCAGGATCAATGAGTTATTGGTCGGACCAATGAGTTATTAGTCGGACTAATGAGTTATTACTTAAACCGATTAACTCAATTTTCATTAATACATTCGTAATACTATTATTAGTAACTAACATTATATTGTGAAAAAAAAAATATCTCACACATGTAATTTATGTTTAAAAAGTACCTTCACTATTTTTTTTTTGGTCTTGAGCTTTACCACTAAGCGTCTTGATCTCCAAAAATGGAATTTACCATTCAGGGTTCTGGCCTTCATAACCATCTATTTAGTGGTTCATTCTTTTTCATATATGCATAATTATTTCTAGAGCTTAATCCTTTACATGACCTCTATTAATTGCTCCTTTTTTGTGTTTAATTGATACTGACATGGATTTTATATTCAGTCATTTCAAATGTTGTGAAACCCGAGTTGGACATTAAGCCGTAAGAACTTCTGTATTAGGTCTAACCGGTTTAAACAGTTAAGCAGTCCGATCGAACAAGATGATTTTAAATATAATTAATAATTTTTATCTATAAATATACAATTATATATAAATGCAAAATTTTATATAATCAATAATTTCACATAATTATATTGAAGTAACATCTTTCTATCTTTTTTTGGACTGAAATAAAACAAAACGTTAGAGTAATGTTCAATTTTTTAAATTTTCAGTGGTGTAATATACGATTAAAGTACAATTATTATAACATTAGAATTGTAGCAATGCAATAATCTTAATTTCATAACATTAGAATTGTAAAACATAGAGTGTAACCTTAGAATTGTAACCATGTGTATGATTTTAAATTTTCCTCTATTAGTTATAAAATGAGTAGCTATATTTTTAGGTAAGAAGTTATTTGATATTTTACCCCTAAAATAAAATAGTAACCTTATGAAAATGACTAATTCAAATATTAATACAAGGTTATTTCTTATTCCTTAATTTTAGATCATGCTCATTATTAATATAAATTTATAACCATTTATTGTTTAATTCTAAAATAGGTAATAAGAAATATTTATAGACAATGCTCATAACAAATATGTATTCCTTAATTTTAGTCAATGCTCATTATTGATATATTTTGTTTATAAATTATATTTGATTGTAAAATTGCAATTTTACTATTTTAGTATTCAGAAATTTTGTATTGGAATATTGCCATTCGACATGATAAAAGATTTGAATGACTTCAAATATTTTTGGAAGACTACACTAAGAATTATGGAAATTTGGTATGTTCAAGTTCCTCCCAAATGTGGTTATTTAGAAATGATTTTGATGAATTCTAAAATAATGATATGTCTCACTTTGAGAATTACAGTGATGAAGTTGCTATTATAATTTTTTTCATATCTTTTAAATCAGGGGGACAAAATACAAGTCAATGTTAGAAATGATGAATTTAAGGAATGAAGAGAATATTTAGTGGAAGATCACACACATGTGATGCACAATTTCAATGTCATGCACAACTATCTTTTAGTACAACCATAAAACATCATGACTTTCCTGATATCCTTGATTTCGAATATGAATTCAAAATTTTTGGTGACATTCTAGCTAGCAACATTCTAATTAATTTGCTAATAGGTTTGGTCAAAATAATTATATATTATATATCATATTTACTTAAATTTTGTTCTTTTTATGATTATTTCATAGAATTGATTTCTTTTGTATGAGTTATACATTATTGGAGCTGTTGAATACAATTCCATCTTCACCTAGATACAAACAAATTTAAAGAAAATTGTCTTTAGTCTCAAAGTTTTTAGGTAAAAAGTTTTCCCAATTTAGCATTTATATTTTGAAGCTGATATTTACATAGTTTGTCTTTTTGTTTGCCATTTATAATCAGCGTTGATGTCATTAGCTGTATTCTTTGGCAATCACATGCCATGAAATTTATCAACTACTACAACATCCAACCATTTGGGGAGCCTATGATCATTCTTTTAACACATACTAGAATCAAGCTTGGAAAAGGTTATAGTAGTTTTATTTTAATTTTACTCTAATATACATTTAACTTATTTACAATTTTTTATAAAATGTACCCACCCAATGTTTTCAATTCATGGTCTGTATCCAAACTAATGATCGATGAAGAAATAAGTCGCATTCATAAGTATAAGGAAATGTACTATGTAAATACTTTAATTTACTTATCTAGCTAACTATAGTTTGGTGCACATGTGAATATGATAGTGGTAAATTTGTTGTTGTAGGTGTTCCGAGGATATGAAATGGAAGTCGAATGCCAATGATTCCATACAATTCGAAACTGTGAGTGGATAGAACATTTGGTTTATCTAATTTTCAATGCAAAGGTAATTCCTCTAATAACTCCGATACATTTCATTTTTTGGACTTTTGTGGTTAGTCTCTGCCGGTTATTGTTGACCATGATCCAACACCTTCAAGTCATAACTCCGGCCAAGAGATTGTAGGTTGAGTTAGATTTGAACCTGCTTCAAAGCCCTCTCTATAATTCCACTCAATTGTCATCTTAAAAGGTGGCAAAACATATCATGATTGAATGAGCTTTGATATTACTATTTGAAGTTGTATTTAACTGTTGGAACTTGTGTAGTTTGATGCCATTAGTGTGGACCTTATGATGTGAAATTGAAAAACTCACAAGTCCCACATTGGAAGTTTTTGTAAAAACCTCACAAGTCCCACATTAAAAGATTTTGAAAAAATCTCACAAGTCCCACATTGGAGGATGCAAGAGTAGTGACAAAATCTCATTCTATAAATAGAGGCCTCCTCCTTCATTATTTTTTGCACCTGAAGCTTGTACGCTTATACAAGCTTCTTTCTTTCTCTCTCCATAAATTCTGCTGACGCAATTCCGGCCTCCTTTCTCTCCCTTTCTTTCCGTGGCACTAGTGTTGGAACATGAATCCAATATTATGGGAAATTCCAATACTGACACTGGTAGTCAGTTATTGGAATAGAATTGGCATGAGAAGCCAATATTGTGGGTATTTGGAATTGACACTGGAAGCCATATTTTTGGTTGTATTCGAGAACGATTCTTACAGTGGTTGATAGTCTGCTTGCACCTTGAGGCAGTACCACGAAACGTCTTAAAGAGAGCGACCTGGTCGTGACTCAGCCAATAAAGATTATCTCGTGTCATTGTTGCGGGCTACTGATACAACAAACTACTTAGCTTCTAACCTTTTTTGCTGCATCAAAATTGTCATGTATATGATACAGTGACCTTATTTAATGTGACCTGATTTTTTGTTGACTTTGTGTCAATGACATGGAAACACAAGTCTCCCATGTTAGCACAAGACAATTACCAACCATGTAACTCATCCTATATATGTTATGTAGAACCTAATTGTGACCATGACTGAAGTACTTACTCATATTGTTAGGGAAGTCTCACCTGTTTATAAATTCTAACTAAAAATACTCATTTGAATATTAACTCATTATTGAATTAATTCTATTTTTATATTGTAGACTTCAAGTAGTTTTATGTTACGTTCATTCTTTAAATATCATGTAATAAGCATATCAAATATTCAAATCTATAAACATTGTTTGGTAAAAATAAAATATAAAACAATTAGATGTAGTGCACCTTACTTTATATTAGCAAATTAAGAAAATAAAATCTTTAAACACAAGTGTGCAGACTCCACTTGACTTTAGCTTTTGTGAATTCCACTTGACATTCGTGTAAAACAAATGCACTAAACTTTTATTCATCCTGTTAAAAATTAGGGTATAAGTTATAGATGATGTTGCTAATTAACTTAAAGTTATAATCACTTTTTATTTCAATTCTTTTAAATTGCAATTAACAATTTAATTTTTTTATTGCAGATGAAATATCAATCTCTGAAAATATCAATATCTGAAAATATCACTTAATGATCGAACTATTAAACTTCCATTCATTTTTATCTTTTCAAATTTTTTAATTACATTTTTTTTATAAATAACAACAAACTTTGAAGCTTGATTAATAATATTTTGTCTAAATAAACTTGCAAGTTACTTTTAAAGGTAGAACTAAATGTTCTCCTTCTCCTCACTCCATAGAAAAACACCAACTTAGGGTTTTCTAATTCCAACATCATCTCTCTGTAATGAACTTAACTAGTGGACTTTCCAGGTAATAATCTATACCTCATTCCCATTATCTTCATCCTAAAGTTTATACTAACTCAATGTCATTCTCTATATACTCATTTTCTTCTTCTTCCTCTATTTTGTTTGTAGGAACATATTATTATACTCCATAAATCCTCTATTATTTAACTATGTAATAATTACTGTATAGAGTTAGTAATGTAGCTCTTTTTTTCCATCCCAGAGATTTTTTTTTTTTAGCATTTTATATTAAGAGCTTGACTCCATCCATGACCACTATTAGATATAATGGTCAATGGAGTGATATTCATATTCATTGGAATAGTTATATTTTTGTAGATGTAGTAGAGTCTTTTTGGTGGAGTGAAGTATTAAATATACATATGCCATCAAATGCTTTTGCCTTGACCCATAAAAACAGATTCTGACCGAGGTGACTTGCCATCGTGACCGAGGAAAGCACAAGACAACATAGGCAGGATGACCGAGACTGACTCAGACAAGCTGCTCATCGTGACTAAGGATCTGACCGAGATTGGCTAAGACATGACCTGGACGTGACTCAGGAAACTGACCGAGATTGGCTAAGTCTGGCCTAGACAGATATGCACCAGAGATGCATCAGTGGCGCACTAATGGCACTTCAGTGGCTCTACTATCTGGCTTCACTTTGGCTTGACAAAAGGCATCCATTGGCTTTGTATTAAAGGATTCAGCAAAACACTATTTTCATCACATGTGCTTATTATTTAATCACATGTGTTTTATAACTTAGAGTTTGTTAGTTTGTTAAGTTTGTTTTTAATCTTTCTTGCAAGTCAAGCATATTATATATATTGCTTCTTCCTTGCTTTGTAAAGTTAAGAGATTATCAATAAAGAATTACTTTTCATCATATTCATGGATTCCATTATGGTATCAGAGCTCTCTCATTTTGAGAGCTCTATTGATTCCTTTCTTTTCTCTTCTCTTCCACATTTTTCTTTTGCAAAAATCACAAATCAATCTTCTCTGCCAAGCATGGATAACGAATCAGAAACTTCACAACAACAACAACAAAACCAAGCATATGACATCACTCACAATCCTTACTACCTTCATCCAGTAGAAAACCCAGGAATGATCTTGGTCTCACCACCCCTGGATGCAACAAACTACCACTCATGGAGCAGAGCCATGAGGAGAGCATTGAAATCCAAGAACAAATTCAAATTCGTTGATGGCGCCATAAGGGAACCTCAAGAAACAGATCCCAACTTTGAAGCTAGGGAAAGATGCAATACCATGGTAATTTCTTGGATAACAAGATCTCTAACACAGTCCATTGCCCAAAGCAGTATCTACATTGAAAATGCACATATTCCTTGGCATGACCTCAAAGAAAGGTTTTCAAAGGGTGACTATTTCAGAACCTCTGATTTGCTCCAAGAAGTGCACTCTAGCAAACAAGGAGACAAGAGCATTTCCATATTTTTCACTGATCTTAAAACCATATGGGAGGATCTTGAAACCCTTATACCAATTCCAGGGTGCATATGCACCATAAAGTGTAGTTGTTCCCTTGTCAAAACCATCAAGACTCAAAGAGACAATGAGTATGTCATGTGTTTCCTCAAGGCACTCAATGATCAATTCCATACAGTAAGGTCTCAAATTCTACTTATGGAACCCTTACCACCTATTAACAAAGCCTTCTCTCTTGTGCTTCAACAAGAGAGACAAGAAGAAGGCATAAGCTCCATTGAAGCAAAATGGGCCATCAATTCTTTAAGCTCTAACCTCAACTGGAGAAATTCATCAAACAACGGCTTTGGAAAAGGAAATGCCAACTTCAAAAATGGAGGATCAATAAGGTTTTCATCCACTGCCTCCAGCAGGACCTTCAATTCCAAAACAAGCAACAAGGTGTGCACCTTTTGTGGCAAGAATGGGCACACTATCGAAACTTTCTATTTAAAACATGGGTTTCCACCCAATTTCAAGTTCAAGTCAAAAGGTTCAATGAGTGGTTCTATCAACAATATCCTCACAAGCCATGAAGGCATCAGTGATGATTAAAGGCTAGAACAAAGGCAAAGTGACCAGAACTCATCACAAGACACACCACACCTTAACATCAACTATGAACATGCCATAAATCAAGCCAGTTAAGAAGTTGAGCAGCATCCTAACCACAACATCTCAGGTTATATTCTTAATGACAATTCCTGAATTTTTGATAGTGGGGCTACTTATCACATTACCAACAACATTTCAAATTACTTACACTATGAGATGATCAAGCCCATCACTATCAAACTGCCAAACAATCTAACTATCTTGGCTAAACATTCAGGAATTGTAAAATTATCTAAGGACTTAATTCTTCATAATGTCTTGCACATACATGGACTCAAGTGCAACTTGATTTCTATACATAAGCTTGCTTGTGATTCTCAATGCAAGCTTATTTTTGACAAAGAATCTTGCTTTGTCCAGGATATGACTTCCTTGAGGATAATTGGTCATGCTAAGGCTTACAATGATCTATACATCCTCAAAAGACATGAAGAGCAAGCCAAGAACTCCATACATCTTGTTAATACCATGAGCAACCATGATTCTTGTTTTGATCTTTGGCACTATAGGATGGGTCATCCATCTCACACTGTTTTGAAACATTTGATAAAACAATTCTCTTTTTTTAAATCTAATTGCAATAAAATTTGTGATTGTTGCCATTTAGCTAAACAAACTAGGCTGCTATTTCCTGTTAGTACTTCTCACACTCATAAAGCTTTTGATTTAGTCCATATGGACATTTGGGGTCCCTTAAGTACTAGCACTACACAAGGTCATAAATATTTTCTCACTATTGTTGATGATTTTACAAGGCATACATGGATTTATCTTATGAGTTCTAAGGATGAAACAAGGAACTTAATTCATATTTTTTTATTAAAATGATTAGTGTCCAGTTTAACACTCATCTCAAAGCCATTAGAACTGACAATGGCTTAGAGTTCCTTATGCCAAATTTTTATGCTGAGAATTGTAACACCCCGAATTTTAGTCTTTAAAATTTATAGTATCAATTCTAAAAGTCTCGCTTGAGCGAGAGATTCTCGCTTGAGCGAGAAAGGATCACCTGGGAGGGTAAAATCCTGGGCTATACTGGAAGATTCTCGCCTGAGCGAGAGTTGCCTCGCCTCGGCGAGAAATGGCAAACTGAGGCTGTGGACACTGTGAGATTCTCGCTTGAGCGAGAGGGTCAGATTTGAGTTTTTAAAATAGGCGGGATTTTCTCGCCTGAGCGAGAATGGGCTCGCTTGAGCGAGAACCCGACAACTGCTCTTTAAAATAGAAACCCCAAACACATTTTAGGGTTAGAACTTTGAAGATAAGAGAGCTTTTCAAGAGCAAGGAGCCTTAAGACTCATCTTAGAGCTTGAGAAGAGGTAAACCTCTTGCTTCTAACTCTTCTTATTCCTCTCTAACTTGTTTTGAGTAAGTTGGATCTATTTTCAAAACATGAGAAACCATGGAAACTCACCCTTTATAGTTATGGTTTGTTTTATGTTATTTTCTCTTGTAAACTCTTGGTTTAGAGTTGATATTTGATGAATGGAAAAGTTTTGTGGGTTATTCATGAAAACCCCAAAAACCCCCAAAATGAGTGTAACACCCCAAATTTTAATCTTTAAAATTATAGTATCAGTCCTGGAAGTCTCGCCTGAGAGAGAGTTGTCTCGCCTGGGCGAGAAATGGCAATTTTGGGCACTCTGAAACAGTGTAATCGATTACACAATACTGGTAATCGATTACATGCTGATAAACTAATGAGATCTGTGTATTTTACATGATGTAATCGATTACACTATACTCGTAATCGATTACAACATATTAAAAGCATTAGATATGTGCATTTTTCACATTGTAATCAATTACAACATGTTTGATAATCGATTACATCGAGTCGTTGAGTTTGTATTTTAAATTTTTAACTGATGTAATCGATTACACTATATGGTAATTGATTACACTCATCACCGTGACTATAAAAGTGAAAAAGGGGACCTAGAAACCCTAATCTTCATTTTCTTTTTTCCCTTTTCTCTCCCAACGGTGGCTCCACCCAAATGGACCATTTTTCCCTCCACTAAGCCTCAAAACTCATCAAAACCTTCCTCTTGCTTCATGGTAACACATTTGGAAAAGCTTGGAGGTGAAAAAGCAACAATGGAGGTTGGAGGAGATGAAGGGAGATATGGCTCTTTTGCGGAGCAACGGAGCTTACGCAACCTAAGGTGAGGGAGAAGACTATTGTGGTCTTAGAGTATTTCATTAGAGTCGTCATCTCCGATTTCCCTCAAGAATCGGAGCATATTAACGGATAGAAACTCTCTTGGGAGTTTGTGATCCATGTTAGAGTCTTTATCTTACATGAGGATGTATTAGCCATAAAAGTGGAGATATATGTGTGGGGAAAACCGTTTATTTGAATAAAACTCTATATGCTCATTTATGGTAATACACCGTCATTAAAGATGGTTCTAACGCTAATGTGTATATGATGAAGAATATGTTATGCGTGGTTTGTTTATGATAATGGTTATGTTGTGTGATAATGATGGTGTGTGAGATATTTATGGTCATAAGCATAAATGAGTATATTGTAAGTGGTTGATTGTTATAAACATGTCTGGGTGTGTTGTAACAATGAATGTGTGATGAGTTGTGAATGTGTTAAAATGGAATGAGTATGTTTATTAAAATGAGTATGTTGTGAGTAGTTGATTGTTATAAACATGTATGGGTGTGTTGTAACAATGAATGTGTGATGAGCTGTGAATGTATTAAAATGGATAATGGTATGTTTCTGACAACGAAGATGTTGTATGTTATTTATGGTGATAAAATAATGAGATGCCTTGTGTTGACTGTGTATGACATGGATGTGAGTGTAATGTGGAAACTCGACCTGCCCGAGGTGGTATGGAGATTACTCGACCTGCCCGATGGGGTATGGTGATTATTTGTACGGTGCAGAATTATTGAATGAGATCAAGGGTAAATTATTATTGAATGTGAAGGATGTGAAAAGTGTATACTCGGAATGAAAATCATATGCATGCCATATGATATATATTATGGGATGTATATCCTATAAGGTGAATATGGATAATACGCGATAAGTAAATATGCACACTATAGAACACATATAGTATGGGATGTATGTGTACTATAGGGTGAATATGGATAAAATACGATGAATAAGTATGCACACTATAGAACACATATAATATGGGATGTATGTGTACTATAGGGTGAATATGGATAAAATGCGATGAATAAGTATGCACACTGTAGAACACATATAGTATGGGATATATGTGTACTATAGGGTGAATATGGATAATATGTGTTGATTGATATATATATATATATATATATATATATATCATGATTGATGTTAGATGTGTGTGGTTTTAATACTTTAATGTCATTACTCCATGTAAATCCACGCTACGGTCGCCGTAGTTAGTTCTTACTCCCTCTGTCTTTCCTTGTATGTGTTGTATATTTGGGTTCAGGTTGTGGAGGTAGCGCATTGGACGCTTGTGGAGAAGAGTACATGATAAAGTAGTGGATAATATGTAATTGATATGTTATATGATAAATATTTGTAATATGAAGAACATGTTAAAGTGAAATTCATGTATAAACAACTTTCTTGTAAGTGTATAATGAAGTGGATCTAATGTTTGTATTCAAGGTAAATTTTGAGAAAGTGTAATTGTATAAAGGATGTATTTGAACGGAAGTGTAATGACATGCTTTTGAGATGAAGGGTGTTTGAAATATTTCCGCCTTGCAAATTTATAAACGTATTCACTCAAGTTTCCAAACTGTTCGAGTAATGTCTTTCAAAAGTAATCACTTCACTTTCACGAATAAGGATTTTAAAAGAGAATTTTCGAGTTATGAAAATCGGGTCCTTACAATATGGTGTCAGAGCATATGTCAACTCTGCGGCCTAGGGTATGACCTTACATGCTTCTTTGTGAAATTTGTGTGAGTTAACTACTTGACTTATGTGCATTGTTGTTGACTGTAGTAACTGCTGATTTGAAAGATGATTGTTGAATTTCCTGCGATAAGTGTTTGGTTGTGAATTTATCGTTGGATGTCTTGTTGTGAGTTACTGATGAAGTGCTTGTTGAAAACTTCTTGTTGTAAAACTTTTGTTGAATTCATTGTGTGAGACCCTTGTTTGGGATTCTCTGGTGAAATTCTTGCTAAAAGTTTTTGGTTGTGAGAATCTTGTTGAAATTGTTTATGGAGAGTTTGTGATTGTGATTTGAAAGATGACTCAAATGAAAGTAACATTGTTGGGGGAGACCCAATGAAAAGATGACTCAAATGAAAGTAACATTGTTGGGGGAGGCCCAATGAAAAGATGACTCACATGAAAGTAACATTGTTAGGGGAGGCCCAATGAAAAGATGACTCAAATGAAAGTAACATTGTTGGGGGAGACCCAATGAAAAGATGACTTACATGAAAGTAACATTGTTGGGGGAGGCCCAATGAAAAGATGACTCACATGAAAGTAACATTGTTGGGGGAGCCCCAATGAAAAGATGACTCAGAGTAATGAATGTCGTATGCATGCTATAGGATATATAGTATGGGATATATATATTCTATAGGGTGAATATGAATGATGAGAAATGTGAATGTCACATGAATGTCGTATGCATGCTATAGGATATATAGTATGGGATATATATTCTATAGGGTGAATATGAGTGATAAAAAGAAAGATGTTGAGAAAGAAAGTAATATACATGCTATAAGATATATATTATGGGATATATATGTTATAGGGTGGATATGAATAACGAGACAGAAGATGTTTCGAACGAACGTAATATGCATACTATAGAATATATATTATGGAATATATATACTATATGATGAATATGAGTAAAGTGGAAATTAAAGGAATGTGATTTGAATGTTTACAATTCCGTATGTGCATTTACGAATTATATTAAAGCTTATTTGTATGTGAATGTGGGTTATCATGTGATGTTAGTTTTTAACTAATGACTTACTCCCTTTTGTTTTATGTGTTGTCTATGATAACCTCATTGTAGGTAAATGAAGGATTTTGAGGATGAAGCTTAATTAGGAAGCTTTTGGGTTTATTTACTCGATTGTCTTTATTGCTATTTGACATTGTAGTTGATTTGATAACATTGTGGGATGACTGTAAATCCGTTTAGATTAATATGAATATGTGTAGTTAAGGGCTTTATAACTTTGGGAGACCCATAACTGGTTGTATGTGGTAAATGCTATTTGAATGAATTATGTTTTTCCGCAACATAAATTTGTATGATAAGATAATAGGGTAAAAATTATTTTCAGAGAGTGATACTTGAGAGTTTTCAATGAAGGTGATGACTGTATGTAAGAAATGATTAAAATAAATGAAAAATTTTCAAGGGTAGAAAATCGGGTCGTTACAAGAATGACATCTTGCACCAAACATCTTGTGTGGAAACCCCACAACAAAACTCCATAGTTGAAAGAAGACATAGGCAAATCCTTAATATCACTAGGTCTCTTCTTTTCCAATCTAATCTGCCTAAGAGCTTCTAGGGTTATGCAGCTAGACATGCTGTTTACTTAATGAATAGATTGCCCACCTCTGTTCTTGACTTCAAAACCCCTTTTGAAGTCCTCATGAACAAGCAACCTGATCTTCACCAGTTAAAAGTGTTTGGTTGCTTATGTTATGCTTCTACCCTTACCAATAATAGACACAAACTTGATGCTCGTGCTAGGAAATGCATTTTTATTGGTTATAGATTTGGCACTAAAGGTTTTATGCTCCAAGATATGAAAACCAGAGAAATCTTTCTCACGAGACATGTACTATTCTATGAGCACATCTTTCCTTACCAATCCACTTCCCACTCCATTCCTCTTGACACAAACAACATCACACATGATTACCACTCCCTTTTCTCTTATGTTGACCCCACTGTTTCTCACACTCCTACCCATGAGGACACCACACCAACCCAACCATCTCAACCTGTCCTCCCACCTCCTTCACCTATCATTAGGTGATCACAGAGACTTCATCATCCACCCTCATACCTCAAAGACTTCCACTGCAATCTCCTCCTTAAAACCACACCTTTTTTCCACCTACAACATCAAGCACCCCTTGCATAAAGTCCTGTCTTATAGCAACATTTCCCATACCAACCTACATCACTGCTTATCCATCACTACACATTCTGAGCCTAAAACCTTCAAACAAGCTATTCAATCCAGGGAATGGATTCAAGCTATGGATACTGAATTGCAAGCTTTACAACAAAACAGCACATGGGACCTTGTCCCATTGCCTCATGACAAGAAAGCTATTGGCTGCAAGTGGGTTTACAAGCTTAAATTCAAATCTGATGACACCATTGAAAGACATAAAGCTAGACTTGTGGCAAAAGGCTACACCCAAACAGAAGGCCTTAACTACCATGATACCTTTGCTCCTGTTGTGAAACTCACAACAGTGAAACTCCTGCTTGCCATTGCCACTACCCACAATTGGCTTCTTGAACAACTTGATGTCAACAATGCCTTCTTGCATGGTGATCTCCATGAAGAAGTGTACATGGCCTTGCCTCCTAGTGTCACTAGCCCTATTCCTAACCAAGTCTGCAAACTCAACAAGTCCCTTTATGGTTTAAAACAAGCCAGTAGGCAGTGGTTTTCTAAGCTCTCCACTACCCTATGTGCCTTAGGATATGACCAATCTCACCATGATCATTCTCTATTCACCAAGCATACACCCACCCATTTTACTGCCTTGCTCATATATGTTGATGATCTCATTCTTGCAGGCAATGATCCTGATGAGATTAGTAGGGTGAAACAACATCTTGATCCCTACTTTAAAATTAAGAATCTAGGATCTTTAAAGTACTTTCTTGGTATTGAAGTTACTAGAGCCACTAATGGCCTCACTTTGTGTTAGATAAAATATGCTCTTGATCTTCTCTCTGACACTGATTTCTTACTTTCCAAGCCTGCCCCTACTCCTATGGTTAAGGGCTCCCACTTAAGCCAACAAGATAGTACTCCTTACCATGATCCTCTGTTTTATAGACAGATTGTTGGTAGACTCCTCTACCTCACCAACACAAGGCCTGATCTAAGTTTTGCCATTCAACAATTATGCCAATTCATGGCTAATCCCACCATCTTGCACTTTAAAGCCATGACTAGAGTTCTTAGATACATTAAAGAAAGTCCTACCCAGGGTCTTTTTTATCCTATGGACTCCTTAACTCACATAAAAGGCTTTAGTTATTATGATTGGGCCACTTGCATTGATACTAGAAAATCTGTTTCAGGATATTGTATGTTTCAAGGCAATTATTTAATATCTTGGAAATCTAAGAAACAAAACACTGTTTCTAGATCTTCCTCTGAAGCTGAATACATGACTTTTGCCATTGCTTCTTGTGAAATTCAATGGTTAAGCTATTTACTTACTGATTTTCATGTTCCTTTTAAATCCCCTGCATTGTTATACTGTGATAATGATTATGCCAGATTTATTGCTGCAAATTTTGTATTTCATGAACGTACCAAACATATAGAAATTGATTGCCATGTTATACGTGAACGTTTGCAAAGCAAGTTACTTTATTTGCTACCTATTCCCACTAAAGAACAAGTAGTTGATATCCTTACAAATGCCTTAGAGCCATCTGTCTTCTCTTATCTTCTTCCCAAGCTTAGAGTAGCTAATACTTACTCTCTAACTTTGAAGGGGGGTATTAAATATACATATGCATCAAATGCTTTTGCCTTGACCCATAGAAACAGATTCTGACCGAGGTGACTTGCCATCGTGACCGAGGAAAGCACAAGCCAGCATAGGCAAGATGACCGAGACTGACTCAGACAAGCTGCTCATCGTGACTAAGGATCTGACTGAGATTGACTAAGACATTACCTGGACGTGACTCAGGAAACTGGCCGAGATTGGCTAAGTCTGGCCTAGACAGATATGCACCAAAGATGCATCAGTGGCGAACTAATGGCACTTTAGTGGCTCTACTATCTGGCTTCATTTTGGCTTGACAAAAGGCATCCATTGGCTTTGTATTAAAGAATTCAGCAGAGCACTATTTTCATCACATGTGCTTATTATTTAATCACATGTGTTTTATAACTTAGAGTTTGTTATTTTGTTAAGTTTGTTTTTAATCTTTATTACAAGTCAAACATCTTATATATATTGCTTCTTCCTTGCTTTGTAAAGTTAAGAGATTATCAATAAAAAATTACTTTTCATCATATTCATGGATTCCATTATGAAGTCTTTACAAAATTTTGTATCCTTACTACAATGTCGTGGTTTAGTTTATAATAAATCATTTCCTCGAAATATGTGAAAAAGATTATTGTGTTAATAAAAATAGTACTTTAATAATTTTTCATTATTTACTTTTATTTAACACATATTATGTGCTATTTTTTAGAGTTAATTATACTCACACCCATGAGTTTTAGTGAAATTATACAAATCACCCTCCATTTTTTTCCTTACTTGAATCACCTCTCATTCTTACACGAACCACCTCTCTCTTACACGAATCACTCCTAATTTTGTATATATATTACACTGATCACCCTTGCATTAGATATAAGTTCAATATTTTAAACAAAAAATGTGTGACATGTGTAATTAAGTTAAACAAAATATTGTATATTATGTAGACAAATTCAAATAGTATAAGTGTCAATGCGTCTTCATAATTTGGTTCATTACAAAACAATATAAGAGTTATATAAATATCTCATTAGAATTACTAATGTATTTTGTAACGAAACAAAAAATAATAAAGAAACACCCAGTCTTGTACTATATGGAATTGTCTACAAAATATATAATATTTTGTTTAACTTAATTACACTCACCACACGTTTTCTTTTAAAAGATTACCTTTATATCTACGGGTAGTCAATGTAATGTATGTAAAAAATTAGGGATGATTTGTGTAAGAGGGAGAATTGGTTCGTGTAAGAACAAAAAAAGAAGAGGTAATTTGTGTAATTTCACTAAAACCCATGGAATGTCAATGTAATTAACTCTTTTTCTTTTACTATTTTATTGTATTTAATGTTATCTATTTTTATTTTTAGAGTCTCCTGAATAGAGCCAACTCTTTATCAAATGATGTCTTTATTTCAACTTGGTGCTTTAGTTAATTAATATATCACCATTATAACAAAGACCTTAACATTGTGGTGGTGCACCTAATCCTAATACATATAGAAGAAGTTTATGTTATGGACATTATTATTTACTTTAATATGGTGCTTTAGTTTATATTATTATAAACGAGACAAAGCTTATTTAATATTATCTCTTGTACCTCATTTTCTTGATGAATTCATATTATATACACTAGCGTGTGTTCGTGCCTATCAACCCGATTTTCTATCGTTTGTAATTTATAGTTTATATGCAATAGTTGATCAAAAAAGTATAGTTTATATGCAATAATTTATTGAAGTTAGAAGTATATATATATATATATATAATATTTATATAATGATGTAATTCATGTTATCTTGAAATGTGTAGTCTACATAAACATAAATATAAAAGTGATATGTATAATGTAGAAATTACATTATTCATCCAACATAAAATAATGAAACATATTTCTTATTATTACATGAAACATCACAATTAAACCATGTTTTATACATGAAACCTAAAATTATGAAACATTAAATAATGAAATATATTATATGGTTTTTTGGTAGAAAATATATATTAGTAAGGGTAAAATAGGAAAACACAAATTACACCAACATGGGTAGTTATTTTGTGTTTTCTCTTTATATATTAGTATAGATATAAACATAATAAGTAGCTTACCTTCTATTTTTAGTGAAATAGTTATAGCATTTAGCATGTGAGGCTCACTTTACTATGAAATTCATAGTAACATAGTTTCTTATTGCATTTATTTTATTATATTTATTGCATTTAGTATCAATGTTATTATTATCGGGCCAACCTGTTTTGATCGACATTTTTAGCGGGGTAGACCGAAGATTTTAGTCCAAAAGCCAATATTTAACCCGGTTTGGAAGCCCATTTTTTATAAGGGTCAGGCCGGGCTAGCCCGGCGGACCAACATTAATATTGGTTTAACATTTTAATCTTACATTTGATTCCAATAATATATAGTCAATTTAATATTGTTTTCCAACCAAACATTTTACATTTACCATGTGCAAGCGCAATTTATTATTCGTATATAAGACATTTATGAGTAAATTACTTATCAATGTAATTTATATCATATACAAGACATTTACATATCAATGTTTAATTTATATCATATATAATATGATGTTTAACATAATTACATTTATCACTTTTTTTGTTTAAAAATTTACACTTCTCATGTTGGGTTGGTCAATGTAATATATGTTTATAAATTAAGAGGTTTTTGTAAGTGTAGAAAATGAAAAGATAGTTTGTGTAATTTCAATCAAACTCTTGGAATATCAGTGTAATTTACTCTTTATATTATTAATAAACTTTTGCAAAGGTTCCACACGTTATACTAAATTGGTTAGTAATATTAATACTAAATTGATTATATTATTATGTAATATTACATTTGATAAGTAATTTATGAGTAATTTATATCATATACAAGATGTAACACCCCGGATTTTAGTCTTTAAAATTTTAGTATCAGTCCTGGAAGTCTCGCTTGAGCGAGAGATTCTCGCCTGAGCGAGAAAGGATCACCTGGGAGGGTGAAACCCTAGACTGTAACACCCCGAATTTTAGTCTTTAAAAAATTAGAGTATCAGTCCTGGAAGCTTCGCTTGATCGAGAGATTCTCGCTTGAGCGAGAGAGGTGCATCTGGGAGGGTGAAATCTTGGGCTATACTGGAGGATTCTCGCCTGAGCGAGAGTTGTATCACCCGGGCGAGAAATGGCAATTTTGGGCAGTGTAATCGATTACACAGTCCATGTAATCGATTACATGCAGATAAAAGCATCAGATATGTGAATTTTACATGATGTAATCGATTACACAGTCCATGTAATCGATTACATTCAGATAAAAGCATCAGATATGTGCATTTTACATGATGTAATCGATTACACAATACATGTAATCGATTACACAATACATGTAATCGATTACATGCAGATAAAAGCATCAGATATGTGCATTTTACATGATGTAATCAATTACACAATACATGTAATCGATTACATGCAGATAAAAGCATCAGATATGTGCATTTTACACGATGTAATCGATTATACAATACATGTAATCGATTACATCTATGCGCTAAGCGAAAATTGCTACTGTGAGATTCTCGCTTGAGCGAGAATGGGCTGCTTGAGCGAGAACCCGACGACTGCTCTTTAAAAATAGAAACCCCAAACACATTTTAGGGTTAGAACTTGAAGAGAAGAGAGAGAATGAAGCTTTTCAAGAGCAAGGAGCTTAGGACTCATTTTAGAGCTTGCGAAGAGGTAAACCTCTTGTTTCTAACTCTTCTTCTTCCTCTCTAACTTGTTTTGGGTATGTTAGATCTATTTTCAAAATATGAGAAACCATGGAAACTCATCCTTTAGAGTTATGGTTCGTTTTAGGTTGTTTTTCTCTTGTAAACTTTTGGTTTAGAGTTGGTATTTGATGAATGGAAAGGCTTTGTGGGTTGTTTATGAAAACCCCAAAATGAGAATATGAGTAAAGAGAGAAATAGATGAATATGTATGTTTTAGATGTTTGGAAACTCGTATTGAAGTAGTTTTGGAAACCTTGAAAATATGTAAATATCTTGTATGTTTGATGAGGAAATACGAGTTATTTATGTGGTATTTTGAATAAATGATTGACATTGTTGTTATTGGTGGAAATGAGGAAAGATCCTAAGATTGGAGGAGACTTTTAAAGTTACTCGGAACCGATCCCCAACACTCACCAAGGTAAGGGATAAGTGTCTCTAAATCATACTTGCTGATATGAATGAGGTATGTGAAAGAGGTAATGGTTTAAAATGATACATTTGTAATTTATGCATTATGTTGGAAAATAAGTGACTTTTCTGTTATGGTAATAAAAGTAACATTATTGGGGGAGAACCAATGGAAATAAGACTCAAAATGATTTCAATCTAATTTGGGGGAGTCCCAATGGAAATAAGACTCAAAATGATTTCAATCTAATTTGGGGGAGTCCCAATGGAAATAAGACTCAAAATGATTTCAATCTAATTTGGGGGAGTCCCAATGGAAATAAGACTCAAAATGATTTCAATCTAATTTGGGGGAGTCCCAATGGAAATAAGACTCGAAACGAATTCAATATATTTGGGGGAGTACCAGAGGAAATAAGACTCGAAACGAATTCAATCTATTTGGGGGAGTACTAAAGGAAATAAGACTCGAAACGAATTCAATCTATTTGGGGGAGTACCAAAGGAAATAAGACTCGAAACAAATTCAATCTATTTGGGGGAGTACCAAAGGAAATAAGACTCGAAACGAATTCAATCTATTTGGGGGAGTACCAAAGGAAATAAGACTCGAAACGAATTCAATCTATTTGGGGGAGTACCAAAGGAAATAAGACTCGAAACGAATTCAATGTATTTGGGGGAGTACCAAAGGAAATAAGACTCGAAACAAATTCAATCTATTTGGGGGAGTACCAAAGGAAATAAGACTCGAAACGAATTCAATCTATTTGGGGGAGTACCAAAGGAAATAAGACTCAAAACGAATTCAATCTATTTGGGGGAGTACCAAGGGAAATAAGACTCATACGAAAGTAATATTATTGGGGGAGTACCAATGGAAAAATGACTCAAAAGAAATGAATATTATTGGGGGAGTACCAATGGAAATATGACTCAAATGAATGTCGTACGCATGCTATAAGATATATGGTTTGAGATATATATTCTATAGGGTGAATTTGAATGATGAGAAATGTGAATGTCACATGAATGTCGTATGCATGTTATAGGATATATAGTATGGGATATATATTCTATAGGGTGAATATGAGCGATAAAAAAGAAGATGTTGAGAAAGAAAGTAATATACATGCTATAAGATATATATTATGGGATATATATGTTATAGGGTGGATATGATTAACGAGACCGATGATGTTTCGAATGAACGTAATATGCATACTATAGAATATATATTATGGGATATATATACTATAGGATGAATATGAGTAAAGTGGAAGTTAAAGGAAGATGATTTGAATGTTTATAATTTCGTATGTGTGTTTATGAATTACATTAAAGCTTGATTGTATTTGAATGTGGATTATCATGTGATGTTAGTTTCGAACTAATGACTTACTCCCTGTGTTTTGTGTGTTGTTATGATAATCCCATTGTAGGTAAATGAAGGATTTTGAAGAGGAAGCTCACTTAGGGAGATTTTGTGTTTATCAATTTGTTCGTCTTTGTTGCTACTTGACATTGTAGTTGAATTGATGACATTTTGAGATAAATGTAATTTGATTAGGATAATACGGAGATTTGTAGTTATGGACTTTATAACTCCGGAAAACCCATAACTGGTTGTATGTGATAATTGCTAATTGAATGAATTATGTTTTTCCGCAACATAACTTTGTATGATAATACGATAGGGTAAATAGTATTGTCAAAGAGAGATACTTGACAGTTTTTAATGAAGCTGACGACTGTATGTAAGAAAGGATTAAATTAAACGAAAAATTTTCAAGGGTAGAAAATCGGGTCGTTACATGGACTATACTGGAGGATTCTCGCCCGAGCGAGAGTTGTCTCGCCTGGGCGAGAAATGACAATTTTGGGCTGTTAACACAGTGTAATCGATTACATGGTCCCTGTAATCGATTACATGCTGATATATGATCAGACATGTGTAATTTTTCATGATGTAATCGATTACACTGTACTCGTAATCGATTACATCGTATTAAAAGTATCAGATATGTGCATCTGACACAGTGTAATCGATTACACACTTATGGTAATCGATTACACTCGTCGCTGTGACTTTAAAAGTGAAAAAAAGGGGACCTAGAAATCCTAATCTTCATTTTCTTTCTCCCCATTTCTCTCCCAACGGTGGTTCCACCCAAATGGACCATTTTTCCCTCCACTAAGCCTCAAAACTCATCAAAACCTTCCTCTTGCTTCATGGTGACACATTTGGAAAAGCTTGGAGGTGAAAAAGCAACAATAGAGGTTGGAGGAGATGAAGGGAGATGTGGCTCTTTTGCGGAGCAACGGAGCTTACGCAACCTAAGGTGAGGGAGAAGACCATTGTGGTCTTAGAGTATTTCATTAAAGTCATCATCTCCGATTTCCCTCAAGAATCGGAGCATATTAACGGATAGAAACTCATTTGAGTGTTTGTGGTCCATGTGAGAGTCTATATTTTACATGAGGATGTATTAGCCATAAAAGTGGAGATATATGTGTGGGAAAACCGTTTATTTGAGTAAAACGCTATATGCTCATTTATGGTAATACACCGTCATTAAAGATGGTTCTAACTTTAATGTGTATATGATGAACAATATGTTATGCGTGGTTTGTTTATGATAATGGTTATGTTGTGTGATAATGATGGTGTGTGAGATATTTATGGTCATAAGCATAAATGAGTATGTTGCAAGTGGTTGATTATTATAAACATGTATGGGTAGATTGTACCAGTGAATGTGTGATGAGTTGTGAATGTGTTAAAATGGATATGAGCATGTTTATCAAAATGAGTATGTTGTGAGTGGTTGATTGTTATAAACATGTATGAGTGTGTTGTACCAATGAATGCGTGATGAGCTGTGAATGTGTTAAAATGGATAAAGGTATGTTTGTGACAATGAAGGTGTTGTATGTTATTTATGGTGATAAAATAATGAGATGCCTTGTGTTGACTATGTATGACATGGATGTGAGTGTAATGTGAAACTCGACCTGCCCGATGTGGTATGGATGGTAACTCGACCTGTCCGATGTGGTATGGATGGTAACTCGACCTGTCCGATGTGGTATGGATGGTAACTCGACCTGCCCAATGTGGTATGGATGGTAACTCGACCTGCCCAATGTGGTATGGATGGTAACTCGACTTGCCCGATGTGGTATGGATGGTAACTCGACCTTCCCGATGTGGTATGGATGGTAACTCGATCTGCCCGATGTGGTATGAATGGTAACTCGACCTGCCCGATGTGGTATGGATGGTAACTCGACCTGCCCGATGTGGTATGGATGGTAACTCGACCTGCCCGATGTGGTATTGGTAACTCGACCTGCCCGATGTGGTATGGATGGTAACTTGACCTGCCCGATGTGGTATGGATGGTAACTTGACCTGCCCTATGTGGTATGGATGGTAACTCGACCTGCCCGATGTGGTATGGGAAATGAAATCGATGAATACGATTGAGTGTGAATACGAACTATGAGAAGTGAGTATGTCACCAGGTGAGTCATATGCATGCTATAGGATATATAGTATGAGATATATATATTCTATAGGGTGAATATGAGTGATAACAGGGATGGCGTTACGAATGAAAGTAATATACATGCTATAGGAATATATTATGGGATATAGGTCCTATAGGGTGAATATGAATGATGAGAAATGAGTATATTTGGACGAATAAGATATGCACACTATAGAATACATATAGTACGGGATGTATGTGTACTATAGGGTGAATATGGATAATATATGATAAATAAATATGCACACTATAGAACACATATAGTATGGGATGTATGTGTACTATAGGGTGAATATGGATATTATGTGTTGATTGATATAAGCTTATCATGATTGATGTTAGATGTGTGTGGTTTTTAATACTTTAATGTTATTACTCCATGTAAATCCACGCTACGATCGCCGTAGTTGGTTCTTACTCCCTCTGTCTTTCCTTGTATGTGTTGTATATTTGGGTTCAGGTTGTGGAGGTAGCGCATTGGACGCTTGCGGAGAAGAGTACATGATAGAGTAGTGGATAATATGTAATTGATATGTTATATGATAAATATTTGTAATATGAAGAACATGTTAAAGTGGATTCATGTATAAACAACTTTCTTGTAAGTGTATAATGAAGTGGATCTAATGTTTGTATTTAAGGTACTTTTGAGAATGGGTAATTGTATAAAGGATGTATTTGAACGGAAGTGTAATGACATGCTTTTGAAATGAAAGGTGTTTGGAATATTTCCGCCTTGTAAATTTATAATCAATCAAGTTTCCAAACTCTTCGAGTAATGTCTTTCAAAAGTAATCACTGCACTTTCACAAATAAGGATTTTTAAAAGAGAATTTTCGAGTTATGAAAATCGGGTCCTTACACAAGACATTTATATTATATATAAGACATTTACTTATCAGTATAATTTACTATTTAAATTGGTTAGTATTCATATACAAGCTCAAAAGAATTTTTTGTATAGAAAAGTGGAGGCATATTAACAGAGTATCTAATGTTTAAAACTTAGGAGTTTGAAGCTTTATTGTGAACTATGAGTCTAAAAGTTTAACACTATATTGGCTAGTTGTTTAAAACTTACAAGTTTTAAACTAAAACGATATATTATTGTGAGATTGTGGACTTTAATTTGTGATTTTTTGTTTTATTTTTTAAATTATGATTGAGTTGGTTATAAATGTGTTTTTGAAAAGAAAAAAAAGGTCAGCCCGTCGGCCTGCTAGCCCTGTCAAATATGGGTTGGACTGACATTTTGAGCCCTTCTATAATTATGGGCCGGGCCAGCCCATCCCATATTTTGGCAGGCCAAATGCGGGTCGGGCTGACCCGTATTGCCACCCCTAGTTAATGTATCTTATATCATTTTTTAGTATTACCTTTTTTGAAGAGTCAATGATGATAAAATATAAATAATAGATTATACAATACAATGTATAATACTCAAGTACAATTTTGTATAATTTAATATTCTCTAATTCATCAAAGGTTAGAGACGGAATAGAATGACATATAGTGTAGTAAGTTGCCCTATTGTGGGATGACAATGAGTATTCAGACTTATAGGTACATGTAAATAATATCTGTAATGAGTTGGATTTGAGTTTATATGGGTAAATAAGACTTGAGATTTTGAGACCAACTGTTGGATAGGTCTGACTCTGGGAAATGAGGTACTACGAACTGCAAGTACCTATATTCACTATTCCTTCCTATATATATATATATCAATATGATTTTAATATCATGTTAATTATAATTATAATGTTATATTGTTAATCCATAACTATAAATCATATTAATTCATAAATGTGATTGATATGTTTTTAAACATTGATTTTATATTATTAAACAATGATGTGATGTTATGTTGTTAATTTGTACGTGTAATATATATTAGAAATCAATTTTACATCACAATGTTAAAGTAATGACTTTTTTATGTTTGTTCGAGTAAAATGAGTTGTGTTTAATAGTCAATTTAAATTATATTTAAAACTCTAAATTACGTTTTATAATTTTTTATTTTGTTGATTACCTAAATAACATAAAAGATTGGAGGAATAAACACACAACTATATAAATTACTCACCATAAGTTTTTAATGTTTTTGAATTTGTGGGTACCCATGGATCCACCGGATACCCAATGACTCGCACATATCAACATAGGTCTAGGACGAGTGTGAGTCCAAAAATGAAGAAGGCGATTCCGGATAATGCACTACTTAGACTCATTGTCATCCCAATATGCAAATAATATCATATTTAAGCACTGTTAGTATACAAATTTATACACAATCAATATATAAACTATAATTCATTTGGATTATTTATATTTCAAAGTGAATGATAATCAAATATGATTGATGAATAATGCAGTGACAGTGTAAAAATCTCATATTTTGTTAGTGCATACATATTTTTTTATATACTTATAAAAATACATGTTTTTTAAAATGTTATAATATTATAATCTTATCCTCATTAAATATTATTCATAATTGATAGTCTCAATAACAATGTAAATAAAAACATAATGGGTAAAAATAATAATAAATTGTACATAAAAAATGTAAAGTTTCTTATGAAAGGAAGTAACAAAATCTTCAAAAATGTGTCTTGTGATAAGGTTAAAAGAGAGTATCATACACCGTCCTGTAATTAGTTATGGCAACCAAGTACTAATGATGTTTGGATAAATGTGCATAATTTTTTATAAACAAAGAAATTTTCAAAATAAGCTAATATTCTTCATTGATTTTTTTATTTTATTTGGACATGAATTTTGAATGTTGATAGAAAAATCAAGATTTTACCAAAACATGAAGTGGACAAGAGTCTAACAAATTATGAGCACCAAGCAAGAAATCAATTTTTGTATTGTATAAATGCGAAAAATGATCATATCCATTAATGAAGAGATAAGTACATATATATTTTCGTTTATTTTTAATGACAAAAATGTAATTTTATTGTAGTCATAATGATAAATATGTCATTGAAAGTTGTATTTTTCTTTACTTTTTGAAGCATTTATCTCTTCATCAATTGAGATGATTGTAACTCAACAAAGGTAGTGACATGTCTTCTTAGTGCAATACAGCTTTGTTGTTTTGGTCAATTAAGGTACTCTTAGACAGAAGCAAATAAGGAACATGATGTAGACAAAATTGATAGTACTGAAGACCTTCTAGACATATTTAAGGTTCCCATGTCCCTTTTGGGGTTTGATTAATAGAATGGGATCCTTGTACCTATTCATCATGAAAATCAAAATTTTAATTTATGCCCATGATCAACACATACCCTAACCCTAAACCTCTTCCTTATTTTTTTCTCTTTGCACTTTATTTTTCTAAAAAAAGATCCCTTCATTTTCTGTTTGATGTGACTCATTTCTTATTTATGATCATTGTCTAATAAAATTGGTCATATCTTCCTTGAGAATAACATAACCAAAGTGAATGTTTGATTTTTTTTTAGTGACTGGACTAAGTGACTGATTAAGAATAAAAACACCGAATTTTGTCTAGCGCAAAATAACTCTTAAAAAAAATAAAAACAAACATGTGTCAAAAATAAAAACATACATGTGTTAAAAATGCTTAAGAATTAGTTTCGTGGAGAAAAAGGACACAACAATGAATTTAATTTCTTCTAGTAAATATTGACACGTTAAGTATAATTAGGTTTAAATTCGTGGGTGACTTATAAGTTAAAAACAAGATTAAAAGTTGGCATCTTTTTGGCGCAGAACCTATAAAAGTTTGGGTTCGGAACATGTGTGAGACCGAAATTAACACTAGAGAGAATCATTTTCACCTAACTTATGCACAATAATACATTAACCCGTGTAAAAACAAGAAATATGCATAATATCAATTCAACTTTATTTGATTCTATAAAATAAATAAAAAATAGAATAAAAATCCAACTTTATTCGAATAGACATGACAATGTAGCTTTATTTTTTCTTGCATAACATGAGGTTCTTATAACATTGACGAAAATATGGAGAGAAGCTCAAATATCTAACTTAATAAATATCATATAAACATTACTTAGTTTGTTTTACATAAACTAAGAAAATAACTGCATTTTAATACTTTATTGTTTCTTTTTATCGACTATTATTTTTCTTTGTGATTGATAAAAACACAATTGATATAAAAGTAATTAATATCATCTTAAACTTTGGTAAAAACAATAACAATTTTTTCCTGCAAAAAGTACACTTATAAATGAACTGAGAGATTATTATTATTACATTTTCTGTTTTCTATTTAATTATATTTTTTTGTATAACCAATTGTATCATTCATTCTATGCGTTATGAGCTAATTTGTTTCAGGATGTGTGTTTGTCTCTCCTAATAAGTGTCGCTCAGAGTAATCGAACATTTAATATTTTGGTCTATCTGAAAATCTAATAAGATCTTACATCACTAGATCAACAACTTATAGTTATTTTAACTATATTTTATAATTATAGCACATAAGTTAAGAAATGTAATTAATATGATTATTTATTTTAAACTTATGTACTATCTTACATTTTATCTCTTCATAATAATTATAGTCATTTATTTCCTTTACAGAGTATAACTAAAGTTGTAAAATTAATCATTAATCTTATCTTAAATTTATAAAAAAAATGATGGATTTATTAGAAGTAAATATATAATATAATTAAAAAGGAATAGAGTTAGTATTCCTTTGTTTTAATTCAATGGCCGACAATGCACTTATCTTGGTAGTTGATACTGCAAAAATGTTGGTGTAGAGAGATAAATAGAAAATTATAATATGGAATTTGAATTTGGGGGCCTAGGGACATATTCTTAATTAGGAATTGTGGACCACACACACACTTTGTTCTTTGTTTATAACTAATGTGAATTACTTGTCCCATTTTTGATGTTCCAAATATATCTCATCCAATTAAAAAATGAAATATAATTGAACAGAAATTTAAAAAAACAGAAAATAATTTTTCTATATTACATGTTGCAATGTGATTGATTTGGGACATGGAGACAAAGATTTTTTTGGGCAGGTGATCATTTTCCTTCTATAACAAACCCTTATTTGAAACATTGCCTCAAAGGGTTTCAAGTTTCAAAACACACATTCTCTATCTCTCTATCTATTTACTATCTCATTATATCTTTCTATTCTTAGTGTTAACAGAATACAAAGATACCATAGGAAGATGAACACTGAATTCACAAGAGATTCAAAGAAGAAGGTACCATGCAAAAGGCTTGGAGGGTACCTCAAAGAGCAGAAAGGAAGATTATACATAATCAGAAGATGTGTAGTCATGCTTCTTTGCTGGCATGACTAAATCATTTCCAATTAACATAGTCAATGTTTTAAATTGCGGTCACGATTATGTTCCAATTGCATATACTAAAACTCTTGTCATGCTTCATGTCATGCTTCAAATGCATGTTTTCTACATGCAGAGGTATAGTAGTAAAAGTATAAGTTTTCTATTCTACACCCTGAATAATATATTTGTTTCTTTGATTATTTATCAAGAACTCTTTAGCTATTAAAAATATAATTGATATTTTTTCTTACTCTGAGTTGCCGACCCCACTTGGTCGATTTAAGATTTGGTTGTTGTTATTTTTGATATATAGGCTGATTCAGATAAGTGTTTTAAATTGTGGCTTGTAACATCCTGATTTTTGAGTCTTTAAAATTATAGTATCAGTTCTGGAAGTCTCGCTTGAGCGAGAAAGGATCACCTGGGAGGGTTAAATCCTGAACTATACTGGAGGATTCTCGCCCGAGCGAGAGTTGTCTCGCCTGGGCGAGAAATGACAATTTTGGGCTGTTAACACAGTGTAATCGATTACATGGTTCTTGTAATCGATTACATGTTGATATCTGATCAGACATGTGTAATTTTTATTATGTAATCGATTACACTATTCATGTAATCGATTACATCGTATAAAAATGTCAGATATGTGTAATTTTTCATGATGTAATCGATTACACTATGCATGTAATCGATTACATCATATAAAAATATCAGATGCGTTTTCACACTGTAATCGATTACACCTTATGGTAATCGATTACATTTACCACTGTGAGATTCTCGCCTGAGCGAGAATCCCTCGCTTGGGCGAGAGCGTCCAAGCTATAAAAGTGAAAACAGGTTTCACAAACCCTAATCTTCACTTCTTTTATTCCCTTTCACTCCTAGCGGCGACTCCTCATGGATTCCGACCATTCCCTCCACTAAACCTCAAAAACACATCAAACCTCTTCCTATTGCTTCTTAATGGAACATTGGAGTGTTTTGGAGAGGAAAAAGCAACAATGGAGGTTGAAGGAGATGGAGGGAGATGGAGCTCTTTTGCGGAGCAACAGAGCTTAAACCTAAGGTGAGGGAGAAGACCATTGTGGTCTTAGAGTAATTCATTAGAGTCATCATTCTCCGATTTCCTTCAAGAATCGGAGCATATTAACAGATAGAAACTCTTTTGGGTGTTTATGGCCCATGTGAGAAGATGGTTCTAACGTTAATGTGTTATATGATGAAGAATATGTTTTGTGTGGTTTATTTATGATAATGTTGTGTTATGGATGGTTGATTTGCTATAAACATATATGGGTGTGTTTGTATCAATGATTGTGTGATGAGTTGTTGATTTGTTAAATGTGGAGACGAGTATGTCTATGAAAATGATTAAGTTACGAGTCGCTTAATTGCTATAAACATATGTGGGTTTATTTATAATAATGATTTTGTGATGAACCGCTTGTTGGTGATAAATGGACATAATTATATTATGTGATGATGATGTTGTGAGTGGTTTTGTTGTGGTAGGATATGAGATACATTATGTTTATGACATTGATGTGGTGTCTTGTGTTTTGAGGAAGTTGCAATGTTAGAATAATGCAGTGGAAATATTATATTGTGATTGATGTTGTAGTATGGAGTTTGACCTGCCCTTCGTGGTATGGAGTTTGACCTGCCCTTCGTGGTATGGAGTTTGACCTGCCCTTCGTGGTATGGAGATTAACCTGCCCTTCATGGTATGGAGTTTGACCTGCCCTTCGTGGTATGGAGTTTGACCTGCCCTTCGTGGTATGGAGTTTGACCTGCCCTTCGTGGTATGGAGATTGACCTGCCCTTCGTGGTATGGAGATTGACCTGCCCTTCGTGGTATGGAGTTTGACCTGCCCTTCGTGGTATGGAGTTTGACCTGGCCTTCGTGGTATGGAGTTTGACCTGCCCTTCGTGGTATGGAGTTTGACCTGCCCTTCGTGGTATGGAGATTGACCTTGCCTTCGTGGTATGGATGTGACTTGCCTTGGTGGTATTGATTTGATTGGCCTTTGTGATATTGGATTGTCGTAGGAGTATTGTATTGTTTTGGAAGTGTTGAATTGCCTAAGTGAAACATGATAATTATACCGATTGAATATGTGAACATTATATGGTTTAAGTATTGACTGGTATATAAATGATATATGTTTAATATGATTAATTTTAGATGATTGTATAGGTTGTTATACTTTAATGATATTACTCCATGTAATTCCACGCTACGGTCGCCGTAGTTGGTTCTTACTCCCTCTGCTTTTCCTTGTCTATGTGTTATATATGAGTTCAGGATGTTGCTGTTGCGTCGTGGATGTTTGCTGATGGGAGTATAGACTGGAGTAGTCGTTTTTGTATTCCAAAATTGTATTTGTATAATGTATATAATATGAGGAATATGTTGAAGTAACTATGTTGTATAAATGATCTCTTTCAAAATATGTAATAAGAATTAGTATATTACCTTTGATAGTGTTGTAATTGAAGCAAATGATAATTGTATGAATTATGAATTAAAATAGAATGTGATGTAATGTTTTTGATGAAAAAGTATTATTGATTATTTCCGCATTTTGAATTGGGAAACTTAACTAATTTTTACATTTAATAAAGTTTCAAAATTTTCGAGTTTTGAAAATCGGGTCGTTACAATATGGTATCAGAGCATATGTCAACTCTGCGGCCTAGGGTATGACCTTACATGCTTCTTTGTGAAATTGGTGTGAGTAACTACTTGACTTATGTGCATTGTTGTTGACTATGTGGTAACTGGTGATGTGAAAGATGATTGTTGAATTCCTTGCAGTAAGTGTTTGGTGGTGAATTTATCGTTGGATGTCTTGTGGTGAGTTATTAATGAAGTGTTTGTTGAAAACTTCTTGTTGGATTTCTTGTTGAGAATTTATTGAAGAATCCCGTGTTATAAAATTCTTGTTGAATTCACTGTTATTGTCTCATTGTAGAAATTCTTGTTGGTAAGCCCTTGTTGGGGATTCTTGTTGAAAACTCTCGCTGAAAATTTATGGTTGTGAACCTCTTGTAGAAATTGCCTATGATGAGTTTCTGGTTGTGATTTCCTGTGAAATTTTTGGATGTGAGATTTACTTGTTGAGAGTTCCTTGTGGTGAATCTATTGTTATAGACTTCTTGTCGATGTCTTGCTATGGACTTTCTTTTATCACTAACATTAAGATAATTGAAGAGAAACGACTGAATTAGTTTTCTTTGGACGTTTGCTTATATGCCTCTATGAGTATGGTTGAACATGATTAGGGTAATGGTCGCCCACTATGACATCTAATAGAGAATTGAATATCTTGTTGGCATCATGAGAATATACACCTTGAAAGAACTATATCCTGTGTCCTGAAAATTGGATTTTTATTTGATGGATGATTTTTGATAATAAGGGGAATGTTAGCCTTTGCTAATAGTAGGATAATCTAGAACATGAAAAGTTCTATGTTATGTTATGTGATTTCCTACATGTTCCTAGTTAATGTATGTTGTTAATTATCTTGCCATTCCTCATGATTGAAAAAAATATGCACGATGTAGTGATTGACCGTTTATTAAACTCGGTGGCTAAATATTTACATTTTATTATGAGACATGTAACAATGCAACTTTACTTGTAAAAGTCCACTAGCATGTACTTGCATGTTTTTCCTAGAAATGAACATGTACTTCTTGACTTATTCATGCATACAAGTTGCTTACGATGCATGAAAGTTTAGAAAGTTGAATGAAATGAAGAATTTGTGTGTAACATGTTTTGTATGACAATGGTGAAATATCCCTTTGAGATTAATTCTTAATATCCGATAATTTGTTCCGTGATGTGTGGATTCTAGAAGCAATATGTAATTGATCGGTAATGACTTGAATAGTAATGTAAATGATTCAGGTGAACATGTAAATGGATATGTTGTATGGAAGGTGTTGAGAATGATATATTGGTTTTAAATGTATTGTGTTAACGAGGAAATGTAAATGAAAGATAACTAGTATATTTTGAAAAGACTAAGTCGAGTATCTTCGTTTTTGTGAGTTGCAAAAGGTTATCCTCCTTTGTTTGCATTTATCTGTATATTTATGCTAAGTGGTAAACTTATGTTTCAAGGTAATGAATGAGGTTAGTTAAGTTACTTACCACGTCATTGTGATGAATGTATTTGAATTAACGTGAACCTTTAGATATGTTGTTATTTTGAAGTGACTCATGGGGTGATCAAAATGAGTTAGTATGAAAAAGAATAAGCATGCAAATGTTATAGTGATACCTTTTCATGATGTCAGTTATTTCTTATAGGTGCATAAATCTGAGCCTTGATGATGAACATGGATGTTGTGTTGTTGAAGTTTTAGCGGGTTAATCGATAAACAAAATTTTGTTTCTATGCTCCTTGAAGAAAGTAGTATTGGGAATAGCAAAGTTGTTTTGATTTTTGTACATGAAACTTTCGGTTTATGATGATTGACATTTTGTAGTTGAATATTTGCAATGCACGATATAGTAGTGATGTACACCAAATTATCTGTTTGATATTGTACTTACAAAACTTGTTTCTGTTTCATGTGCGTATTGCTATGCATAATTGTGGTGTTATTGCATAAGTGTGTTTCTGTAAAAGAAATATGTGGACTCTACTATCCTGAATCTTAATTTGAACTTTCGGTGTCACGTGAAAAAAAGGGGGGGGGGGGGGGGGGGGGGGGGATTTTTGAAGCTATTTTGAAATGATTATGAAAACCTTGCTTTCACGAGATGATCGTCATGAATCTTATATTTAAACTATTTTCGAAAGTCATTTTGGGTGGAGTGTAGAAGGTGGCTAAGCATAAACTTAGTTTCACATTGAATTTCCAAAAGCTTAGCAACTGCATCTTGTACGAATGTAATGTTGTTAAAAACTTTGTGAAGTAACTCTGACTAGGTGTTTCTAGACATTTGTAGATATGAGTACTAAATCTATATTTGCAATTGTAAATGAAATATCCATACATAACGTATATTATTGGATTGAGCGTTTGTAAAATTGCAATGATCATTGGTGGCAAAGCATGTGATTTGATTGAGTCTGCGACCTTGTATGCCTAGTTGAGACTATGAACTAGCAAATCTTCTTAAACCGCAATCGTTGTAGTTGGAATGTTTAGTTGAGTTGGATAACTACTTGGTAATTTTATTTGGTACTGGGAATTACTCCAAAAATCTTTTTGCCTAAACGCTACTCGTTGAATGAATGACTTGTTTATGTGTTATAGCAAGTACAAGTTTGAAAATGCTAGTGAGAATTTTTGAGTTAATTGTGACTATTTTCATGTGTGAAATGAAATGACGCCGTTTCCATCGAGTGGAGGCCGATCTAGCTATTGCATTTTGGATGTAATGTGGTGCATCTTGGTAGATGATGGGTATTGAGTCCCACTTTCTTTTGAATTCGAATGTGTTATTGTGAATTTCACTGCATGTGTTGATCATTTTGAACGATTTTTATCTTAATAGATCGGGAAGATCTATTATTCTTGATGAATACTTGAGAATGTTTATTCCGGTGGTAATAATTTCCTCTTAATTGTCCTAGTTGTCCATATATTTGCCTTTAGTATGTGGACTCTGAAAAGTTAGTCCATGAATTGTCATTGTGGTATCACTGTTACGTGGTATGTGTCCTTGTTTGTCGACTAAGTAATCTTAATTGTTTAGATGGTCGGACCTAAGTTTGGTCATGTATATCTATGCCTAGTGTTGGAGTGATAATAGTATATTCCTGAGAATAACCTGATAAAATTTCGGGGACGAAATTCCTTTTAGGGAGGAAGGATTGTAACATCCTGATTTTTGAGTCTTTAAAATTATAGTATCAGTCCTGGAAGTCTCGCTTGAGCGAGAGATTCTCGCCTGAGCGAGAAATGATCACCTGGGAGGGTGAAATCCTGAACTATACTGGAGGATTCTCGCCCGAGCGAGAGTTGTCTCGCCTGGGCGAGAAATGACAATTTTGAGCTGTTAACACACTGTAATCGATTACATGGTTCTTGTAATCGATTACATGTTGATATCTGATCAGACATGTGTAATTTTTATTATGTAATCGATTACACTATTCATGTAATCGATTACATCGTATAAAAATGTCAGATATGTGTAATTTTTCATGATGTAATCGATTACACTATGCATGTAATCAATTACATCATATAAAAATATCAGATGCGTTTTCACACTGTAATCGATTACACCTTATGGTAATCGATTACATTCACTAGTGTGAGATTCTCGCCTGAGCGAGAATCCCTCGCTTGGGCGAGAGCGTCCGTGCTATAAAAGTGAAAACAGGTTTCACAAACCCTAATCTTCACTTCTTTTATTCCCTTTCACTCCTAGCGGCGACTCCTCATGGATTCCGACCATTCCCTCCACTAAACCTCAAAAACACATCAAACCTCTTCCTATTGCTTCTTAATGGAACATTGGAGTGTTTTGGAGAGGAAAAAGCAACAATGGAGGTTGATGGAGATGGAGGGAGATGGAGCTCTTTTGCGGAGCAACGGAGCTTACGCAACCTAAGGTGAGGGAGAAGACCATTATGGTCTTAGAGTAATTCATTAGAGTCATCATTCTCCGATTTCCCTCAAGAATCGGAGCATATTAACGGATAGAAACTCTTTTGGGTGTTTATGGCCCATGTGAGAAGATGGTTCTAACGTTAATATGTTATATGATGAAGAATATGTTGTGTGTGGTTTATTTATGATAATGTTATGTTATGGATTGTTGATTTGCTATAAACATATATGAGTGTGTTTGTATCAATGATTGTGTGATGAGTTGTTGATTTGTTAAATGTGGAGACGAGTATGTCTATGAAAATGATTAAGTTGTGAGTCGCTTAATTGCTATAAACATATGTGGGTTTATTTGTAATAATGATTTTGTGATGAACCGCTTGTTGGTGATAAATGGACATAATTATATTATGTGATGATGATGTTGTGAGTGGTTTTGTTGTGGTAGGATATGAGATACATTATGTTTATGACATTGATGTGGTGTCTTGTGTTTTGAGGAAGTTGCAATGTTAGAATAATGCAGTGGAAATATTATATTGTGATTGATGTTGTAGTATGGAGTTTGACCTGCCCTTCGTGGTATGGAGTTTGACCTGCCCTTCGTGGTATGGAGATTGACCTGCCATTCGTGGTATGGAGTTTGACTTGCCCTTCGTGGTATGGAGTTTGACCTGCCCTTCGTGGTATGGAGTTTGACCTGCCCTTCGTGGTATGGAGATTAACCTGCCCTTCGTGGTATGGAGTTTGACCTGCCCTTCGTGGTAAGGAGTTTGACCTGCCCTTCGTGGTATGGAGTTTGACCTGCCCTTCGTGGTATGGAGATTGACCTGCCCTTCGTGGTATGGAGTTTGACCTGCCCTTCATGGTATGAGTTTGACATGCCCTTCGTGGTATGGAGTTTGACCTGCCCTTCGTGGTATGGAGTTTGACCTGCCCTTCGTGGTATGGAGTTTGACCTGCCCTTCGTGGTATGGAGTTTGACCTGCCCTTCGTGGTATGGAGATTGACCTTGCCTTCGTGGTATGGATGTGACTTGCCTTCGTGGTATTGATTTGATTGGCCTTTGTGATATTGGATTGTCATAGGAGTATTGTATTGTTTTGGAAGTGTTGAATTGCCTAAGTGAAACGTGATAATTATACCGATTGAATATGTGAACATTATGTGGTTTAAGTATTGACTGGTATATAAATGATATATGTTTACTATGATTGATTTTAGATGATTGTATAGGTTGTTATACTTTAATGATATTACTCCATGTAATTCCACGCTATGGTCGCCGTAGTTGGTTCTTACTCCCTCTGCTTTTCCTTGTCTATGTGTTATATATGAGTTCAAGATGTTGCTGTTGCGTCGTGGATGTTTGCTGATGGGAGTATAGACTGAAGTAGTCGTTTTTGTATTCCAAAATTGTATTTGTATAATTTATATAATATGAGGAATATGTTGAAGTAACTATGTTGTATAAATGATCTCTTTCAAAATATGTAATAAGAATTAGTATATTACCTTTGATAGTGTTGTAATTGAAGCAAATGATAATTGTATGAATTATGAATTAAAATAGAATGTGATGTAATGTTTTTGATGAAAAAGTATTATTGATTATTTCCGCATTTTGAATTGGGAAACTTAACTAATTTTTACATTTAATAAAGTTTGAAAATTTTCAAGTTTTGAAAATCGGGTCGTTACATGGCTACAATTAAATTACATTCATCGTTGAAAAATGCAGTCATGCTAATATCGTGAATACTATTAATACAAAAATATTGTAACCTTAATTATGATTAACAGGTACAATTTAAAACACTACTGGACATGAGAGAAAGTTTATTAAGAATAAGCTAATGATAAAGATATTCCAATATAATTAATTATGAATACGAGTTTTAAGATTAAATTTCACAAAGGCTTTAATAAAAACTATATATAGTACAAAAATGAATAATAAATAATGTACTGACTATAATAGATTGATCGTGTATAAATATTACACTCTTATAATAATTTTTTTAAATGAATATGGTCGACCTAACTTTTACAGACTAAAAAAGGGACAAATATCATTTTCATAATCTAATAATCTATAAGAGCTATATATACCTTAAAATATCATTTCGGCTCTATTTTTTAAGGTCTTGTCAACTCAAAGGAAAAATGTATTGTCTCCAAGTTTCTATTCAATCAATTTTATCTAAATAATATAAAAATATTATTTTATATTTTTAGAATTTTTATTTTTAATTAAGTAGTAGTATTAGTCTGAGACATAAAATTGGGATAGAAATGTGGACATTTAATCTCTGTCCAGTTATAAAACCCTTAATTCCAATGTTTCTTGGAAACCATATCTTAATGTTATCCTAATATGTGTATCATTCCATCTATCTCTTATTTTATATTGGTCAGATTTTTTTACCATTAAAGGAGTACATAGACTGATATGGTACATAAGATGTGCTATTTATTTTTATTACCATTCTATTCACTACTTAGTTTGATGTCTTTGGTCACTTTTTAAAAGGCTTCCAAACTGTATTATTTTTCGAAAAAAATATATTTGTCTATTTAGAATGTAGATCTAGTATCCACATTTATCATTTTATAAACATATATAATAAAAAAAGATAAATGATAAGGTATTTGTTTGGCATGGCAATAATTTACAACTATATGGTTCAATAATTTATCTCTTGGTCTTGTCCTTTAATTATTAGCAAATCATTATTTTACTGCAATCGAGTGTAGTATACCATATTTTTTAAGATTATTTATCAAATTTCAGAAAATTACAATGTTAACTACAAACAATGGTACTACAATGAAGCTCACTACAATAAATTTTGCAATTAGCAAGAGTTAAGTTTGTATTTAACGGAGGTTTTTAATCTTTACGATATATGTTTATTTAGTCATTTTATATTAAAACATGTTTGCATTTATTTTTTTCATTTCATATTTCAGTCATTTTAGGAAATTCTAAAAATGAGAAAATGTCACTTATGAAAAGGATTGACACTTTTTGAAATTTGTAACACTTTGCTATTCCATTTGTTCCATATATTATGATGATTTAAATTTTCAATATTATTACAAATATTTTGATGTTTTTAAAATTCAATATACCTTTATACTTTACTTTATAACCATATTATTATTTATTACTCCTATTTTCACCCATATATTTCTTCATTTCTTTTTAATTCAATTTTAAATGTACATTAAATGTGTTTATTTTAGTCAAATTGTATCAAATTTTTATATCAGTTAATAATTTCTTAAATTATGCGCATAAAAAAATATTGATGAATGAATTATACTTTTTTAATTATTTTATCCATCCACCAACAAAACACCCAACTCAATCATTTTTTGGTTGTTCAAACCACCACATATATAAATTGATGCTTTTTTTCCAGAATTTCTTATAAGATTACTTTGATACTTTGATGTCAACTCTCAATTTTTCTGCAATTTCATAACCAACTTGGAGTGTACTGGGAAAAATTTAGAGCATACACTGGGATTAAAGGTCACACCAATGTTCATTTCATGTTTGTGAACTTCACATTTTGTGCATGATTAACTTCAATGAAGGTTTTCACTTTTCAAGTAGTGTTTTCTGGTGTTTCTATATTTTTCATCAAACTTTTTTCCATATTGCAAAATATGGGAATGTAATGCTCCTATAATTTAATGCAATGGAGGTCCATTTTAAATAATAGTTTTAATATATTTCCTCTTTCTTAATTGCTTAAAGATGATGATATAGATTGGCATTCTAAACATTTTTTCTGGAGCTATAAAGTTCAGTACTTAAAGAACCCCATTTTATTCTTACTTTTTATGCTATGACTTAAACCAGTCATTAACACTTTGAAGTTGAAATATTATATCAAAAAATATTATTTCTGACCAACTTATATTTAATTTTGTTTGGTGAATTTTCTTATTATACTATAAATTATTATTAATTATATAATTGTTTCAGTATCTTATAGAATAAATTATACTAACATCTCATAAGATTTAGTGAAATTATATAAACAACTTTTTTCACCTACACAAATCACATCTAATTTATATATAAACACTAGCAAGTTACCCGTGCATTTGCACGAGACGGTAATTTTTTGCCGTATGATTAAGAACACACATTACATGTATATTCATATAGGTAAAACACATGTTGTTTGTGCATTTGCATGGTTAAAACACACATGTTACATGTACATTCTGTAAGGACCCGATTTTCATAACTCGAAAATTCTCTTTTTAAAAATCCTTATTCGTGAAAGTGCAGTGATTACTTTTGAAAGACATTACTCGGACAGTTTGGAAACTTGATTGATTATAAATTTACAAGGCGGAAATATTCCAAACCCCTTTCATTTCAAAAGCATGTCATTACACTTCCGTTCAAATACATCTTTTATACAATTAAACTTTCTCAAAATTACCTTGAATACAAACATTAGATTCACTTCATTATACACTTACAAGAAAGTTGTTTATACATGCATTCACTTTAACATGTTCTTCATATTACAAATATTTATCATATAACATGTCAATTCCATATTATCCACTACTCTATCATGTACTCTTCTCCGCAAGCGTCCAATGCGCTAACTCCACAACCTGAACCCAAATATACAACACATACAAGGAAAGACAGAGGGAGTAAGAACCAACTACGGCGACCGTAGCGTGGATTTACATGGAGTAATGACATTAAAGTATTAAAACCACACATCTAACATCAATCATGATATGTATATATCAATCAACACATATTATCCATATTCACCCTATAGTACACATATATCCCATACTATATGTGTTCTATAGTGTGCATACTTATTCATCGCATTTTATCCATATTCACCATATAGTACACATACATCCCATACTATATGTGTCCTATAGTGTGCATACTTATTCATCGCATTTTATCCATATTCACCCTATAGTACACATACATCCCATACTATATGTGTCCTATAGTGTGCATACTTATTCATCGCATTTTATCCATATTCACCCTATAGTACACATACATCCCATACTATATGTGTTCTATAGTGTGCATATTTATTTATCGCGTATTATCCATATTCATCCTATAGGATATACATCCCATAATATATATCCTATGGCATGCATATGATTTTCATTCCGAGTATACACTTTTCACATCCTTCACATTCCATAATAATTTACCCTTGATCTCATTCAACAATTCTGCACCGTACAAATAATCATCATACCCCATCGGGCAGGTCGAGTTTCCACATCACACTCACATCCATGTCATACACCGTCAACACAAGGCATCTCATTATTTTATCACCATAAATAACATACGACACCTTCATTGTCACAAACATACCTTTATCCATTTTAACACATTCACAACTCATCACATTCATTGTTACAACACACTTATACATGTTTATAACAATCAACCACTCACAACATACTCATTTTGATAAACATACTCATATCCATTTTGACACATTCACAACTCATCACACATTCACAACTCATCAAACATTCATTAGTACAATCCACCCATACATGTTTATAACAATCAACCACTTACAACATACTCATTTATGCTTATGACCATAAATATCTCACACACCATCATTATCGCACAACATAACCATTATCATAAACAAACCATGCATAACATATTCTTCATCATATACACATTAACGTTAGAACCATATTTAATGACGGTGTATTACCATAAATGAGCATATAGCGTTTTACTCAACTAAACGGTTTTCTCCACACATATATCTCCACTTTTATGGCTAATACATCCTCATGTAAAATATAGACTCTCACATGGACCACAAACTCCCAAGAGAGTTTCTATCCGTTAATATGCTCCGATTCTTGAGGGAAATCGGAGATGATGACTCTAATGAAATACTCTAAGACCACAATGGTCTTCTCCCTCACCTTAGGTTACGTAAGCTCCGTTGCTCCGCAAAAAAGCCACATCTCCCTTCATCTCCTCCAACCTCCATTGTTGCTTTTTCACCTCCAAGCTTTTCCAAATGTGTCACCATGAAGCAAGAGGAAGGTTTAATGAGTTTTGAGGCTTAGTGGAGGGAAAAATGGTCCATTTGGGTGGAACCACCGTTGGGAGAGAAATGGGGAGAAAGGAAATGAAAATTGGGGTTTCTAGGTCCCCTTTTTTCACTTTTTCACTGCGACGAGTGTAATCGATTACCATAAGTGTGTAATCGATTACACTGTGTTAGATGCACATATCTGATACTTTTAATACTATGTAATCGATTACGAGAACAGTGTAATCGATTACATCATGAAAAATTACACATGTCTGATCAGATATCTTCATGTAATCGATTACAGGGACCGTGTAATCGATTACATCATGAAAAATTACACATGTCTGATCAGATATCTGCATGTAATCGATTATAGGGACCATGTAATCGATTACATCATGAAAAATTACATATGTTTGATCAGATATCAGCATGTAATCGATTACAAGGACCATGTAATCGATTACACTGTGATAACAGCCCAAAATTGTCATGCGAGACAACTCTCGCTCGGGCGAGAATCCTCCAGTATAGCCCAGGATTTCACCCTCCCAGGTGATCCTTTCTCGCTCAGGCGAGAATCTCTCGCTCAAGCGAGACTTCCAGGACTGATACTAAAATTTTAAAGACTAAAATTCGGGGTGTTACACATTCGTAAAGACATGCTACTCATACACTTTTGTACTCTTTTTTATTGAATTTCATAGTCTATAGTCTATATATTTGGTTAACTAATAAATACAATAAAAACTTATATTGTTCATTCTTAATATAAACGTACATATGAAGAACTTGTTTAACTTTATGATTTATTGTGATTATTTGTTAATGTAACTTGTTTATAATTTATTTTATTTCTAAGATATTATTTCTTATTAGTTGTTAGTATCAGTGTTGTTAAAGCCGAACCGAACATCAAACTGTAAAATGATCCATTTCAGGTTTGACCGGTTTAACCAGTTAAATCGAACGGTCGGACCGGAAGACATTATAACTATGAATAATTATATTAAACAAATAAGAATGTAAATTGATTAAAAATTAAAAAAACTAAGCAAATAGATTATAAATTAATTAATTAGAGAAATAAATATAATGAACCATGTTTTAATTTTATTAACAATTAAATCATAAGCCCAATAGCAATGGCCCACATCCATTAAACCTAACACTAAAATTGCAAAACAAAATCTAAGATAACAACTAACAAGTTAACAGGAACTGCTGATGCATACATTTCAGATGAACGGCGGTTTGGTTCATTGAAAATCCAAACATTAGTGCTTTTGAGATATTAAAAAATTATGATGACATTTTTTAATAAATATATAACATATGTAATGGTTAATAAATTTAATGAAAATATAAGATGAAGAAAAATTGTACCCATAATATATTTTAATTTGTTAACAATAAAGTTTTGTTTTTACCATAACATGGACTCAAATGTAAAAAAAATATGATTAGTTTAACTTCCATAAACAGTCTATCTCTTTTTAGAACAATGAATAAACTTTATATTCTTGACATTTGAATTATTGAAAGATACATAATCAAATATCACATATAAGGATGACTTAAATAAAAAGAAATTTAAGAGGATGATACACTCTAGGTGTTTATGAAAAGATGCGAAGCAAAAAATGAAAACACTGATTATTTGAATAAAAAAGTGTATAAAAATGAAATAAGAGATGAAGAGAGAAAACTAACATGCGAAGATGTTTTGAAGGGAGAACCAAAATACAAAAGAAAAGAGAAAATGATGACGAGAAGATAAATATGTTGTAGAAAAGTAGTGAATCTTTGTATAAAAGATATATAAATAAAATTAGAGATTAAGAGATAAAAAAATTAAACGGAGAACCAAACGGAAAATGATGAGAGAAAATGATAACGACGAGATATGATGAGGAGATAAATAGGTTAATAACAAAAGCAAACAAATAACAACCATGGATTTTGAAAGTTTGATCGTACTTGAGGATGATACTCTTTCTTATCGGAAGCTAACGAAGATGTCGCGCCCCGATTTTAGGCGGCACGACTTTATTAGAGTCGCCACTAAATTTTAGGGTAAAAAATGTAGAAAAACCTTTTAACCCAATTACATTAGGCCTTGGATTTTGATATCCAGGTTCGGGAGTCGGTTACGGATTAAGGAAGGTATCATCACCCTATCCGCCCATTTTAAATGCTACCCTTCACTAAATTACATGGCTTAATTTATACTTTAAAGTTATTTGGTTATTTAATTAATTATTAAAAAAGCGAGATTTTATTTATTTTTTTGTTGTGTCTGACAAGATGTGATCTTGCTCCTACGTATCCCTATAAAGATTGGGAATCAAGACTACGTAGTTCTTTTGGTAGAAAAAGATTTGTTGGTTGAGTTAATTTTATTATTGTTTAGAAAATGTGATGTTTAATCTTAACTAATTTTATATTAATATGAGTGAAGTACAACCCTTGTTTCCGATACCGCATCTCATATTAAATATTAGTTAAGATGTTCATTTTAAAATATATTTAAATTTATTAACAAAAATGTTAATTTACCTTTTCATTTTTGATGAAAATATTTTTAGATTTAATAACCGAATATGGTAGCAATTATTCCTAAATTTTAAGAAAGTGAAGTGCAGCCCAAGTGTCCATCACTGCATCATGCCTTGAAAATTAGAATAGTTGTTACTTTAATTTTCTACAAACAAATCTGTCTTTATACTTAATATCTAAAAAATGTTAAATTAATCCATTGTTAAATTAAAATGAAAAGAAAAATGTGACGATGCATCATTCCTTTATCACTCATAGTGTTATGTAAAATTAATCTCCTCTCATGATGTCTAGGCTCAAATGGGGTGACTAGGGATATCTTCATAGTGTTTAGAAATTACAAAAAATGCCTTGTGTCATCAGAAAAATCTACTTAAAGATGTACATCATTTGAGCTTAATACTTGCGTCATCCTTCATTTTAATTTTTTTTTCAAATATCTCACAGTAATGCATATATTATTTTATTGTGTTTTTTGGATAAGTATAGTTAGTGAGGTTAATATGGTTGGTAGGGTTAGATATAAGATGGTGAAGTTTGTGTGATCAATGCATTAGTATGTACTTGTTAAAAGGATATGCATAAATAAATATTTATTATGGATATAGGAGTGGTTGACTTTGACTGGTGTCCTCAAGTGAGAAATTTTTTCAAGTTGGTTTCCAATTTAGCTAGGGTTGGAGACAATTCACTACCTTGTGTGACAAATGTAGCTCATGCGGTCTTAATCACGAATTGGGATCTCTTCATATTTATTGGGTTTCTTCATCTTCAATCAAAAAAATTTCGGTCGAGTCCAACAATAGTGTTCTTAAAATTAGTCTTTAATTGATGAGTTCCCTTAGAAATGGGATCATGAAATGCACGTAAAAATGGTTTTCATTGATGCATGATATGTATGAGGTGAACATTTTTCTTTTTTCTTTTGATTAAAATGTAAGCTATAATTCAAAATGATGCATGAAATGCAAGTAGTGTCGAACTGGAGCTATATTACTTTAAAATGCATGAGGTGTATATGAGGATGTATTTAATTTATTCGGGATGTATGAATGACATGAGAATTCAATTTTTAATGCATGAGGGTGCATGTAATATTGTCAAGGAATACATGTCATTTTATTTTTTTAGTGCATGAGACTCTTAGAAAATGCCATTTATGATGTATATGCCTTTGAATACACAAAGTCTATGAATAGATGTATGGAATGATTATTTTTTTTACTTTTTATGTTGAGATAACAATGAATGCAATGATAAAATGTTTGAATGATTTATTTATTTTTTATGAATGTATGTATGTATATGTATTTATGAATGACATTTTTATTTTTTATGCAAGCATGAGAGTGTAAGGCAGTGAACAGTGAATTTTTCTTCATTACTGAATTAGTGAATAAATGTTTAAGTTATATGTTTTTTTACATGAATGAATGAATGTTTGACTTATATTTTTCATGCATGAGTAATGAATGAATATATAAATAAGTGGAAGAATGATATTTTAAATGCATGTGTGCATAAATGATTTTATAAATGAGTATAAGAGTGTATGAATAATGTATGCATGCACGTTTGATTAATAAGTTGATATGTGTATGAATGATGTATTTTCTTTTTGAGTGAATGCATAAGCCAATGAATGAAGAATTTTCTCTTTGAATGCATGAATGAATGCATAAATGAATGCATAGGCCAATCAATGAAGATTTTTCTTTTTGAATGCATGAATGAATAAGCCAATTAATGGAGATTTTTATGAATGAATGCATAAATCAATCGATGGAGATTTTTTTTAATGCAATCAATGAAGATTGTATTCTTGATTGCATAAATGAATGGATAATCGAATGAGTGAGTAAATGAATGCATAAGTCAATTAATGAAGATTTTTATTTTTGAATGTAATTGATGAATGAATGTTTGAATATGTATTTTTTGTTTTTGAATTAATGCATGCATAGATGTAATGTGCGGATGAATTTTTTTATGAATGTATGCATAAATGAATTGTCAAAAAAATGCAAAATGCATGCCCCTTAGGGTAATGAACCTTGTCTTGGGGTGGTTTAGCCATCATCACCGTAGATGAAGTGTCATATTGAACAAATATTTGTCATATAGTTCAGGCTAACCTCGGGTAAAGTCAATGTAAAGACCCAAATTATACCATTGGAAAATTTTCTTTTATTTTAATCCTTTCATGCATACAGTCATCATACTACTTTGATTTCTCGATTATCACTCCTTAAAACACTTTTTAACATAAGATATTACCATACAAATTATATTGCGGAAAAACATAATTCATTCCATTAAACTCTAGTGTCTACCGCATACAACTACCTATGGATTTCCAAAATACCCATAGCTACGTATATGCGGAGTTACAATCAATCGTATAAGTCATATATCCATAGTTACAAAATATTCCAAGTAATTCAATAAGCACTCATGTACAAAATAATGCTAATAATTGAAATCCAAAAAATATAAAGCTCCTAAGCTTCCAAAAATAAGACCACCTCAAGTTACCTGTTCATCTGCAATGGGATTATCAATGACGAAACACAAAAACATAAATGAGTAAGTCATTAATTTAATAAACGTCATTATAAGATAATCCACATTTAGAAAAGTTAGTAAATCACTTTGAAATTCCTTTTTCGTGCTACATCACTTGAGCCAAAGTCACTACACCCCTTAGGGTTAGCTAAAAACAATTTCTCATCTCTTTTATAAGAAAACATGCCACATAAACTCGGGCCGAAGTGTTGCTACATAAACTCGAGCCGAAGTGTTGCCACATAAACTTGGGCCGAAGTGTTGCCACATAAACTCGGGTCGAAGTGTTGCCACATAAACTCGAGCCGAAGTGTTGCTACGTAAACTCGAGCCGAAGTGTTGCTACGTAAACTCGAGCCGAAGTCGCTAACCATTTATGGTCGGCTAAAAATACGTTTCCTTTTTCATTGATTTCACTATCAATCGTACCCAGTGAATCCACGCAAATCCTTATTACAAACATACCCATATATGTTTATAATAAATACGCGATTCACCAATTAATCCTTGCACAACCAGAAAATACACACATTTTCCATTTCAAATGCGCAAATTAAAGACTTATCCTTACCTTGGTGAGTGTTGGGTTGGGTTCTTGGTAACTGCACTAGTTCCACCGACACCGCCGCCAACTCTAGGATCTTACCTCATTTCCACCATACAACAAATGTTAGTCATTTATTCCAAATATTTCATAAACAACTTATATTGCATCATTTAACCATACAAGATATTCATCATATTTTCAATGTTACTAAACTACTTTCATCATAAGTTTACAACATCTAAAACATACATATTCATCTCATATTTCATCATTAGAAAATAAACTCATCTTCTACCTCTAGCATTTTACCCATTTTCATTTTTACGGTTTTGGGGTTTTCATGTATGAACCCACAAACCCCCCCCCCCCCCCACCTTTCTTGAAATACTAACTCTATACCAAGAGATTACAAGATAAAATCACATAAAATGAACCATAACTCAAAATGGTGAGTTTCCATGGTTCCTCTCATGCTGAGAAGAGATCCAACATACCTCAAAACAAGTTTCAAAGGGAAGAAGAGAGTTAGAATCAAGAGATCTACCTCTTCTCAAGCTTCTAAATGACTCAAAAGGCTTCTTGCTCTTGAAAATGCTCTCTTCTCTCACTTCTCTTTAGGTTAACCCTCATAAATGTGTTTGGGGTCCCCTATTTAATGTAACAGCGTCGGGTTCTCGCTTAAGCGAGCCCTTTCTCGCTCAAGCGAGAAAATCCCGCCTATTTTAAAAACTCAGATCTGACCTTCTCGCTCAAGTGAGGGATTCTCTCTCAAGCGAGAATCTCACAGTGCCAACAGCCCCACAATAATATTTCTCGCTCAGGCGAGAATCATCCAGTATACTCTAGGATTTCACCCTCCCAGGTGAGCCTCTCTCGCCCAGGTGAGAATCTCTCGCTCAAGCGAGGATCCTCCAGTATAGCCCAATATTTCACCCTCCTAGGTGAGTTTCTCTCTCGCTCAAGCGAGAATCTCTCGCTCAAGCGAGGATCTTAGGACTGATACTATAATTTTAAAGACTTAAAATTTAGGGTGTTACAGTCAGTTACCTCAATTTTTTTATTAATGACCCTTAGGATGACAAATCCTATTATGGGTACTTTATTTTGCATGTAGATGATGTGTCTATGGTGTAAGGATACCTATGTGCAATAATATCCTACAACGTTTGGGCTTGAGGTGACACTAGGTCATAAGAGATATGAGTCCCAACTTATGGCATGCTAATTGATGCAATATGCTTCCCAATGTTTGGATTAGGTACACCATACAAGGGTTTTTTGAAAGTTCTTAGGTGTAGAAGACATCTTAAAAGTTATAGACTCCCTATAAGGAAACCCAAATATCATAGGGATCACAAGTGGGACCTGTAGTCCACACCGGTGAGGTGTAACACCCTAGGTTTTAAAGTCTTTAAATTATAATATCAGTCCTAGGAATCTCGCTTGAGCGAGAGAATTGTCGCTTGAGCGAGAGAGCTCACTTGGGAGGGTGAAATCCTGGGCTATACTGAAGGATTCTCGCTTGAGCGAGAATGGTCTCGCTTGAGCGAAAGTTGTCTCGCCTAAGCGAGAGTTGTCTCGCCTGAGCGAGAGTTGTCTCGCCTGGGCGAGAAAAGTGGTATTCAGGACCTGTCGAAGCTGTGAGATTCTCGCCTGAGCGAGAGGATCCTTGCTTGAGCAAGAGATGCCTCGCCTGAGCGAGAATTGCCTCGCTTGAGCGAGAGCGTCAAATCTGAAATTTTAAAAAGGCGGGATTTTCTCGCTTGAGCGAGAATGGGATCGCTTGAGCGAGAACTCGACGATTCCACTTTAAAATAGAAACCCCAAACACATTTTAGGGTTATAAATTGAGAGACAAGAGAGGAGATGGTGATTTTGAGAGCAAGAACTCGTGGAAATCATCTAGAAGCTTGAGAAGAGTTAAATCTCTTGACTCTAACTCTCTTTCTCCTTTTCAAACTCTTTTTTGGGTATATGGATCTCTTCTTAACGTATGAGAAACCATGGAAACTCTTCCTTTAGAGTTATGGTTCGTTTTATGTTGTTTTTCTCTTGTAAACTCTTGGTTTATAGTTAGTATTTGATGAATGGAAATGTTTTGTGGGTTATTCATGAAAACCCCAAAAACCCCTAAAATGAGAATATGAGTAAAAAAAAGGAAATGGGTGAAATGTTAAATGTAGAAGATGAGTTGTGCTTTAATGTTGATATATGAGATGAAAATGTATGCTTCGATGTTTGGAAACTCGTATTGAAGTAGTTTTGGAAACCTTGAAAATATGTGAATGTCTTATGTGTTTGATGGTGAAATGTGAGTCGTTTATATGTTATTTTGAATATATGACTGACATTGTTGTTATTGGTGGGAATAAGGAAAGATCCTAAGGTTGGAGGAAATCGCGGAGGAGACTTTTAAAGTTACTCGGAACCGACCCCAACGCTCACTAAGGTGAGGGATAAGTGTCTCTAACTCATATGAGCTGATGTGAATGAGGTATGTGAAAGAGGTAATGTATTTGTAAGAATACTGTTGCTACCCAACCCGAAGTGGTAGTGGTATGTTGTTGTTATCCTACCCGAAGTGGTAGTAGATTGTTGTTGTTGTCATACCTGGAGTGGTAGTGGATTAAGGTGGTTGTCCTACCCGAAGTTGTAATGGGTTATGTGGGATAGATAATAAACTCGACCTGCCCGATGTGACATGGGGAATGAACTAGACCTGCCGGATGTGGTATGAATAATTAACTAGACCTTCCCGATATGGCATGGGGAATGAACTAGACCTGCCCGATGTGGCATGGGGAATGAACTAGACCTGCCCGATGTGGCATGGGGAATGAACTAGACCTGCCCGATGTGGCATGGGGAATGAACTAGACGTGCCGATGTGGCATGGGGAATGAACTAGACCTGCCCGATGTGGTATGGATAATTAACTAGACCTGCCTGATGTGGTATGGATGATTAACTCGACCTGCCCGATGTGGTATGGAGAATAAACTATACATGCCCGATGTGGTATGGATAATTAACTAGACCTACCCGACGTGGTAGAGGATTATCTTTGTGAAAGAACTCGGTGAATACGATTAAGGGTGAACATGATTAATGAGAAATGAGGATGTTTAGAATGAAAGTAATATGCATGTTATAGAATATATATTATGGGATATATATACTATATGGTGAATATGAATGATGAGAAATGAGGATGTTTAGAATGAAAGTAATATGCATGCTATAAAATATATATTATGGGATATATATACTATAGGGTGAATATGAAAGATGAGAAATGAGGATTTTTGGAATGAAAGTAATATGCATGCTATAGAATATATATTATGAGATATATATACTATAGAATGAATATGAATAATATGGAAATGAAAGAAAGAAGATATGAATGTTTACATTTACGTGCTTGTGGTTATAATTTATCTCAATGCTTAATCGTATTTAAAATGTGGATTATCATTTAATGTTAGTCTTGAACTAATGAAGATATGAATGTTAGTCTTGAACTAATGACTTACTCCCTTGTTTTTGTGTGTTGTTTATGATAATCTCATTGTAGGTAAATGAAGGATTTGATGAGGAAGCTCACTTAGGAATCTTATGTGTTTATTAACTTGGATTTCTTTATCTTTACTTTGGCATTGTAGTTGACTAGATAATATTTTGGGATGAATGTAATTCTAATTATGGTAACACTGGAGATGTGTAGTTATGGGAATTATGATTCTTAGGAACCCATAACCAGTTGTATGCTGTAGTTACTAAGGGTTAATTGAATGAATTATGATTTTCTGCAATATGAATCGTATGATAATGTAATAGGTTAAAAGGGTGCTTTCACGGAATGATTAATGAGGGATTTATGTAAGATGATGAATGTATGTATGAAAGGATTATAATAAATGAAAAAAAAAATTCAAGGGTAGAATTTGGGTTCTTACATGAGGCCCATGATATATGGTGACAATCTGAGTGGTTTATCAAGCTAATATAAGTGAGACCCAGAGTCCACACCGGCAAAGCAGATGCCCCTTCTAATCTAATGTCCGGGTATAGGACATAGTATGCGCAATATGCTAGTGGAATGTATTTGTTGGGAAGCATATGAATTAAATTTGAAATATTACCAAAAAGCTATAACAATAAAATAGGCAATTATTTAATAACAATAATAACAATTACTATATGAATTTGCTTGTAAAAAATAAAAATAAAAAACCAAAAAATAAAAAAGTATAATTAGTCATGTAATTAGTGATTATGGGTCTGACTCTCTTAAAAAATATCCCCAGCAGAGTCGCCAGCTATCGCGCCCCGATTTTCGGCCGCACGACTTTGTTAGAGTCGCCTCTACATTTTATGGTCAAAAATGTAGAAAAACCTTTTAGCCCAATTACATTGGGTCTTGGATTTTGATATTCAGGTTCAGGAGTCGGTTACGGATTAGGGATGGTATAAGCACCCTATCCGCCTATTTTAAATGGTACCCTTCCCTAAATTGCATGGCTTAATTTATACTTTAACGTTATTTGGTTATTTAATTAAGTATTAAAAAAGCAAGATTTTATTTATTTTTTTGTTGTGTCTAACAATATGTGATCTTGCTCCTACGTATCCCTATAAAGATAGGGAATCAAGACTACGTAGTTCTTTTGGTAGAAAAATATTTGTTGGTTGAGTTAATTTTATTATTGTTTAGAAAATGTGATGTTTACTTAACTAATTTTATATTAATATGAGTGAAGTACAACCCTTGTTTCTGATACCGCATCTCATTAAAGATTAGTTAAGATATTCATTTTAAAATATATTTAAATTTATTAACAAAAATGTTAATTTACCTTTTCATTTCTGATAAAAATATTTTTAGATTTAATAACCGAATATGGTAGCAATTATTCCTAAATTTTAAGAAAGTGAAGTGCAGCCCAAGTGTCCGTCACCGCATCATGCCTTGAAAATTAGAATAGTTGTTATTTTAATTTTCTACAAACAGATCTGTCTTTATACTTAATATCTAAAAAATGTTAAATTAATGCATTGTTAAATTAAAATGAAAAGAAAAGTGTGACAATACATCATTCATTTATCACTCATTATGGATAATAATGTACATAAAAGAGTAAAAGAAAACATATCTGGCTTCGAATGATTATATGCAGTGTATCTAAGTGTTATGGCAACACCAAAGAAAATGATTGATGAATGGATATTGATTGAGAGGATTGATGTGTAATGTGGAAGATTATACTTTTTGGATGATTGTGTGGAAGGTTATACTTTTTGGATGTTTGTGTGTGGAAGGTAATGTCTAGAGAAGAAAATGATTGATGAATGGATTTTGGTTTAGAGGATTGTTGAGGATTTTTGGGAATAGATGATAGATGAATTTTTGGAGTTGTTTTCTAATATATTTTTGTGTATGGTGTTAGGAGGAAGAAGATAAATGTCTTGTTTGAATTGTAGGAGATGGAGTGATGTTGATAGATTGAGATGGTTTTTTTAGAGGGAGGTAATTGAGTTGAAAATGAAAAGAAGATCCTCCCTTTTTTTGGAGATGAAGCATGCTATTTATAGGTTAGATATTTTAGCATATGTTTAAATCCAATGCAATCTCCTAATTAATTGGAGGGAGAGAATAAAGGGAAACCTGCTTTTTTATTTAGGTGAGTGAATCATTCTATTTATAGGCTATGTATTTTAGCACATGTCTAAATCAAATATAATATACTAATTAATTCTTTGGAGGATATTAAGGAAAATATAAAACTTGTCATAAATTTATAATCAAGAATTTGATTTAGAGGATTGTTGAGGGTTTCTAGAATAGATGATGAATGGATTTTTGGAGTTGTGAATTCATCATCTTATGTGTCATATGCCTATTTAAAGCTGAATTTGGACACATGTTTGAAAATCAAATCAAATCCCTTATTAACTTCCAAGAGAAATTTAAGGAGATTCTGATTTTTTTGCTTTTAATTCATATTCAAAAGTTTAATTTGTGTTATTATGATATTTAATGTTTAAAATTCGAATTTAATGAAAATAATAAATTAAAAATTCAAATTCAAATCATTTCTATTTTGGGCACATACTTTTTTTATTTTTTGTAGAAAATACCCAAAAAAGTAGTGAATCTATTCCCTTATGTTCACCAGTTTTATTTCTTTCCTAATGGTCAACGATATTTATTCAAAGTAATTATTAATTATTAGTTTGCAACCGAACGACGATATTTATTGAACGATGTCGATATTTATTCACTTATTCAATTACAAATTACAATTGTATAACAAAATTTATTGTCATTATTCATCTATGTAGTTTCTATTCCCTTATGAACTTTCCTTTATTGTCATTCTACTATGTATTTTTTTATATGAATTTTTATGTTTCATTATTCACATTAATTACTCTTAAATCTCGAGAGTAATTCTCTCAAACTGTTATTATTCCATAATTGTCCACAATTCATAAAAATGACAATTTCAGTACTTGAACAATTTGTGGGATGTAAAAAGAAAAGAAAACAATATGTTAGATTTATTTATGGCATTTTATTATCTTTAATTAACAATTAATAAAATTCACCCATGTGACATGAGAAATGGTCCATTGAAAATCCAAACATTAGTGCTTTTGAGATATTAAAAAATTATGATGACATTTTTTAATAAATATATAACATATGTAATGGTTAATAAATTTAATGAAAATATAAGATGAAGAAAAATTGTACCCATAGTATATTTTAATTTGATAACAATAAATTTTTGTTTTTACCTCAAAGGTAAAGAAAAATATGATTAGTTTAACTTCCATAAATAGTCTATCTCTTTTTAGAACAATGAATAAACTTTATATTCTTGACATTTGAATTATTGAAAGATACATAATCAAATATCACATATAAGGATGAAACTTAAATAAAAAGAAATTTAAGAGGATGATACACTCTAGGTGTTTATGAAAAGATGCGAAGCAAAAAATGAAAACACTGATTATTTGAATAAAAAAGTGTATAAAAATAAAATAAGAGATGAAGATAGAGAAAACTAACCTGCGAATATGTTTTGATGGGAGAACCAAAATGCAAAAGAAAAGAAAAAATGATGATGAGAAGATAAATATGTTGTAGAAAAGTAGTGAATCTTTGTATAAAAGATATATAAATAAAATTAGAGATTAAGAGATAAAAAACTTAAACGGAGAACCAAACAGAAAATGATGAGAGAAAATGATAACAACGAGATATGATGAGATAAATAGGTTAATAACAAAAGCAAACAAACAACAACCATGGATTTTGAAAGTTTGATCGTACTTGAGGATGATACTCTTTCTTATCGGAAGCTAACGAAGAGAACCATTAGAAGTACAGATCTACAAAATAATGAAATCGATTAGAACACATGTACAAAATAAGGAAATCAATGAAAACTAAATAAAAATCATTGATAAAATAAGAACAAAATCACAAAATAAGAACATATATACAAAATGAACAGAATCTAAATAAAAATGCACTTTAAATATGTGATATACAAAATAATAATAGATCTACAAAATAAATAAAAAAATCAACGAAAAAATGCATTGTAAAGAGGATTGTTGGAAGAGAAAGAAAAAATGATAATGAGTAGGCATAATAAAATGAAACAGGAGAAAAACAGAAAATACGTGTTTTTGTGATGAAGACAAAGTAAATCTGATGAATGAATGCTCCCATTGTAAGTGTGGGAGAGATGAAGAGGTAGATGATAGGTAGGGGTAGAAATGAAACAAAGTGAAAAAGAAATAAAAAATGTTAATAGGTTATTAATGGATTATTATATTCAAATTGAAACAAATGATAAAAGAAGCTTTTGATCTTCTATGTGAAGGTGCACAGTAAGAGGTAGAGACCTTTTAGAAGAAATTTTTTGTAAGAGGTGATGACATGTGTCCCTAGCTTACATGAGAAGAGTTTTTTTTGTTATATAGTAAATAGATTACAATGACTACACATGCATGAGAAAAAAATGTAATCTTTTAAATAAAAAACATGATGATTGTAATAAAGTTAAACTCCAAGAGGTGTCGGCATAATTTATTTTGAATTGATTAATTATACATTAGTTATGATAAATTGACCATTTGTAAATTTGCATATAGAATTAGATTATGAATTCACTCTTCTCTTTTGTGTATTATTAAAAATCTCCTTAAAGTTATTGATTCATTTTGTAACATACAAAATGAGTTTTTTACAATTTAATACGTTTTTGCTTCACTTTGTACGGTTGTCTATATGTCATTGATCATCAAGGGAATAGTAATGATATAAATTTTGACACATACAATATTGTTAAGTATGACAACAATCATTTTTTTTTAACTTATTCGAGAAACTGAAATTCAATTGTTGGACCAAACAAAAAGTTATCTCTCCCTTTATTACTTCTAGACCTATTAAAATAGACGATCCGTGCGCCAAAACCTGAAAATTCATAGGATTTGGGTACTATATTAGGAATTTGTTTTTATTTAATATGTGTTTTTTAGCCCGAATCGGTTGGACTATTGTACAAGTAGGTTTGAGCTATGTTAAGTGCTAAAATTACCTTAATTCACAAGGCTAATTTTGCACCTATTTACTATAAATACTTATTTTATGTAATCATAATTAATATTTTGATGATAAATTATACTAATCTCATTTCCCAAGTCTCTATATGTGTTTCGGGCCGAAAAGGGACAAATTGCGCCGAGAATGGGCCAAGATGGGCTAAGGATGCAAAATCATTAAATCAGTTCCACTACGCTTAGCGTAGGAGCTGTGCTCAGTTCAAGTTGCGTAGAGCGTGGATGTTGTAACACCTTGAATCTACCTCTTTCTAAACGTGGAGAAACTCATAACTTTGGAGTGATACTAGGTGATTCTCGCTTGAGCGAGAGGGTCTCGCCCAAGCGAGGGGCTCAGAGTTTCTCCCAGGATTTTCCTCGGATTCTCGCTTGAGCGAGGGAGTAGTCGCCCAAGCGAGGGAGAGCTATACAACCTGGACAATTCTCGTTTGAGCGAGGCATTGTCGCTTGTTTGAAAAATTGAAACGTCGAGGGTTTCTCACCCAAGCGAGCCATTCTCGCCCAAGCGAGTCATTCTCGCCCAAGCAAACCATTCTCGCCCAAGCGAGAACACGAAAACCTGAACCCTAAAATAGAATTCCCAAATGAGATTTGGGACACTTTTTTGGCGAAAAGAAAAGAGAGGAACGACTTCCCACCCCCATTTCGTGTAGAAGTGAAGGAAAAAGCTTGAGGAGAGGTAAACCTCGTGATTTTAACACTCACTCTTGTTTTGAAACCCATTATTGTATAAATGGATCTCTCCTCTTGATGTGAAAAACCCCATAACCCCTCCTTTTGGGTTGTGGTTCGTTTCTTTTGGCTTTCCTTTTAAAAACTCGTGGTTTAGAGTTTATTTGTGAAAGTAGTTTTGGTATGATGTTGATTTCTTGGCAATAAAGGGTAAAATGAGATGTTTATGAATAAGGGTGAATAATGTGGTAGAAATGGGTTTGAGAGTTGTGATGTTTCTTGAAATGGGAAGTATATCGCATTTGAATGTTTTAAACCACAAATAGTTAGAGTTTGCGAATCGTTGAAACGTGAACTTATGCCGTTTTCAAATGACAAGTGTTTATATGAGATTGTCTATTAATATTACATGAATAATGATTGTTTATTATTGATTATGCCAAATATGGAAAGATCCTAAGGTTGGAGGAGACAAAGGAAGATCCAACGAAGTTGAAGGATTAAAACGCTAACTCCTATTCAGGTAAGGGGGAAGCATTATACTTAATTGTGTTAATACATGCTAGTGAATTATCTGGATGTTTATTGATGGGAAATGAAGTTATGCAAAAAGAGAATTATAAACCATATTTTGGCTCCCCTGTGTGGTGAAGCATATTTTGGCTCCCCTATGCGGTGAAGCATATTTTGTCTCCCCTATGTGGTGAAGCATATTTTGGCTCCCCTATGTGGTGAAGCATATTTTGGCTACCCTATGTGGTGAAGCATATTTTGGCTCCCCTATGTGGTGAAGTATATTTTGGCTCCCCTATATGGTGAAGCATACTTTGGCTCCCCTAAGTGGTGTAGCATATGTGAATACTTGAGATATAATAAGTTCTGGTGATGATCACTAAATGAGTGAAGATATTCTAAATCAAGCTTGGGCTTGGTAGTGTTCAAGGTATGATGTGGAAGATACTAAATGTTGAGGTGGTAAGAGTAATAAATTATAACTGTTTATTTAATATATATTCGTATAGTTACTTGTTTAACTTATGTTTAATGTGAATTATATAATGATGATTATCTTGAAGTTTAATGTCTTACCCCTTTGTATTTCCTGTGTTATGTCTATGATAATTCCCTTGTAGCTTAAATGATGAATTAGAGGATTGCAGTGACTAGATGATCTAGGAATTTTAGTGACTGTAATTATAGAACTTTAATGTCCGTGAAATGTTACACTGATATTTGATGTTACTTGTATTTGGGAATATTTCTAACTATGTAATCCTTAAACTATCATAGGATGAGACCTTATAATGGTATGAATATGCATTTATGATTTTCTGCGATTATATGAAGTAAATGTATGAAAGTCAAGGGAAAATGACTAGATTGCATTTAGGATGGATAGAAATGGACAAGTGAACTGTTTATAATAACGATGGAGTCATTGCATGCCTTAAACAAACAAAAAATATAGGATCAAAATCTGTAAAATCATTTGAATATAAATTGGGTCGTTACAGATGCCACGCCAAGCGTGGAAACTGTCAGGCGAAGGGTCTGAGTTGAGTGAAGGTGCGCTCAGGGCACCGTTGCTATGCTGAGCGCAGGAGCTCAAAATCAGAATGATAAAACAAAGTCCAAGATGCCATTTGATGGGATGGATTTTCATCTAGGGAGTTAGGAACCGAATGTTTTGCAATGTATTTTCTTAGAATGATTTTTAGATTCTTTAGTGTGTAAATTTATGCAAGTTGGAAATAAGATGTAAAGGTTAGGAAGTAGGAATAATGAGGACAATTGATGTTCATAAGGAGTTGACACCTCAAATGAATTCAAAGTCTGAATTCCATTTTTATCGAATTATGTATGAAAATATGTAATTAGATTGCTTCTTAGCTGAGATTGGTTTAATTATATTCATTTATGTACTTTGAATTCACTTTATGAATGAAATTGATTCTATTTTGATGAATTACTCTTGATACACTTTTAATACTTGCTATGTGTTTGACGAAATGTTTAGTTCGTTTTAGGAAAAGAATCTTCTGAAGAAATTATGGTTCAATAGTCCCAAACAAGTATTTCGTCCTTTAGGCATAAAACTAGACGTAGTTGCATGTTCAATTGTCACAATAAATTCTTTTCTTATATGTTTGTTAGACATTGATTTATATTTTCATTAAAAACTCTCAAATTTGACTGTATGTGTTACTAGTCATAGAGACATGCTTGATGATTCATAGATAATAATTTTACCACTTTAGTTGCTTGATGCAGATCTAAGTTGGTAAAGTGTTAGTATATATAAACCAAGACATTGGCGGCTAATACATTCAAGTGTGTGCATTAATTCAACACATATGTATGATTAGTAGACATAGAGTTATGCATTTGTGTCATTAATTATTCTTTTGTGGTTTAGGCTTTATTTCATGAGTTGCTAAGTAAACTAAAGCATTACTCCTTAGTGTTTTTGAGGTCATATATTGTATGAAATTATATTTGTTTCATCTATTGATTGTTTACCAATTTATTGATATGAATAGTTTGGCAATCCCAGAACTAAATTCCAACACTTTTAATCAAATCTTTTCAACCAAATCAACCAAACAATTTGAAAACCTTTTTAAAAAAAACTAAGGTTAGGATAACAAGTTAATCTTGAAAAGCTGAGTTAACTACTTCCTATGGATACAACAACCATATATTTTCTATACTTGTTTGCAACAACCGAAAGTGGTAATTTAATACACCTATTTGCACAGTTAAGCATGCTACCCTTTTTTATTCATTTTTTCCCTTTTTTGGACCTTTGGCTTGATAATAAGCTTTAGGTGAAGATTATTTTACAACATAATGATGCTACAAATTTATAATAAAAGTAGATAGTAAATATTGGTGTTACGAACTTTGAACAAAAAAAATAGAATAATGTTTATAATATAAATATTTATAAATTACAATGTTGTTATAAGGTGAAATATGATATTATTAGTCTCATTTTGCAAAATGTCATTTTAAGGACAAGAGCAAAATGATGTATCAAATCAAATGAGAATAAATATTAAATCATTTGGATTTCACGTTCCTTTTTTAATTGTGTAATTAATTAGGTTTAAATTTTATAACAAAAACACAATAAAGAACAACAACTTTTTACAACAAAACTAAAAGATAGCATAATTTTTAACCATAGATAACTCCACATAACCAAATTCAATTGGTATCAATTCATAATGAATGTGTTGATAACGAGCATACACAAGATCCTCCTATACAAACTAAAAAGTGATGATCATATATTATGATGATAATTATATTTTGACTTATAGATTATTTCCTTCTAAACTTGAATATATACTACCATAACAATAAACTGACCAGATATTATTCTTGATAATGTCCAAAGATTTATATATTAAAGTGAAGTCATAAATAATATTGTGTTAGGAATCGAGAACCCAATAAGAATGAAAGATTTAATAAATGGGTTTTGTTAAAAATGTAATGACCCAAATTCTACCATTGAAATTTTTTCTCATTTTAATATAGATATTCTTATCATCTTTATTCCTCTTCAGTTAAACAACATTAAATACTTCAAATTCAGTTATCGTAATATGCTAGGACCCTTTCCCATAAAGCAGAAAAACATAATTCATATATTTCCTTATCGGTAAGTACCGCATATGACTAGCTATGGGATTCCAAAATGCCCATAGCTATTAATATCCAGCATTACAAAAATGTAGTACTAAATCAGTTAGGATTTACAATCATCCAATTAACGGTTTTCATCAAACAAAAAGCAAAATAAGGATTCCGAGTTCTAAGCTCCTCATGCCTCGAACCGAGTATCATCAACTACCTCCTTTATCTGTAATGGGATTATCATGACAGATATACATAACAACAAAGGAGTAAGTTATCAATTTGTGAACACTCAATTTTGTCCGGCCTATAAAAAAATACAAAAAAATATTTGATTTGTGTTGCAAAGATCTTAGATTGTACCTTTTGTACATATATAATCAACATGGAGAACACAAATACATGTCTTTACTTGTTCTTGATTTTACTTTCAATTTCCTTGAACTTTGTGTTAACACAATCAGCACCAGAAAATTCTCTCGTTACAGAACTTCCAGGTTTCAATGGCACTTTTCCTTCCAAACATTATGATGGGTATGTCACAATAGACAAAATTCTTGGAAAAAATTTGTACTACTATTTTGTTACATCAGAAGGAGGTAACTCATCTAAGGACCCAGTGGTTCTATGGCTTAATGATGGAGCATATACAAAAGGTCCTAGTCCTAGATGAGCAGCAAGCCAAATATAATTTTAGACACTGAAAGGAGACCTAAGCCTACGGGCAGCAACCAGTCCGCTAGTGCAGCCTCCACTTTCATGCACCATCTTCATAGTTGGAAAATCAACCTACACCATAGTGATGAGCTTTGTAAGGAGGGACTGGACTTGTTATAAGGTTGTTGGACGTAACAGGATGCATGGAGAGGCTAGTGATAATCTCAATCTGCAATGGCACACATACAAACGATAAATTAGCAGCTTGTTCAGAGCAAATCTCCCAAAAGCATTGATATTCAAAGGAAAAAGGCAAGCAAACATCACTTACCCACTGTCATGGTAGAAAGGGTGGAGAAGTCATGTTGGTTGAAGAATAATCTGGACTCAAGCGTATGGTAAGAGAGGATAGTTTAAGAGACATCACCAAAGGAAGCCATAAAATGCCAAGTTCACACTGTTTAATTCAGCAAAGCAGTAAAGTGACATAATAGAATGATCAAGATGAGTAAGATAGCAAAACAAATATGCATCTAGCCAATAGTCATGGTGTGGATCAATATTGAAAAGCAAAAAGAAAGAGATAGAGGGAGAGTGATTCAATCGTGAGTTGCAAAAAGAAGCAAGTCAAATGGCATATCCTTTAAGTTACACATTAGTGGAGCAATCAAAATGATCACATGATGCCAAAGATTTCAAAACAGACAACTAGAATGCACTAACAAAGCAAATATGGAGTTAATACAAAGGAAAATAAACAACCATGAGGAAAAGGTCAGAAGACAACAAGTAATCATATCAAAAATGACAATGTCAGTCCAGTTAAAGATGCAATGTTTACCTAGAAATAAGGAAAATTACCCATGAATCAGAATGATTGCACATGAAAACTTATTAAGGAGATATAAAATCATGGTTGTTGGCATTTCAGTTACACTTTATTAAAGAGCAAAAGTGGGCAGTTAAAAGGAGAATAATCAGAAAATACCAAAAGTCTGACTCAGTTACAAATAGTTAAGCATTGATAATACTCATAAAGAAGGTAATGTGTAGTAATCAAGGGCAGTCCAGAGGGTTATCAATTGGCAACCCAAGAGGTTAGTCAGAGGCAATATAAAAGGAGAGACAATTCAAGAAGAAAAGGGGGGAGAGATGATATACTTCACAGACACTCCCACCTAACACACATGTCAGAACAGCTGCTATACATCATACCCAGATCATATAACAAGTCAAAAAAGCAATATACCATTCATCTACCTATCACACATACCTCATCGGAATACATGTACATGCATCTACAACACAACATATACTCACAATTCCATCATATCACAAAACACCACAACAAATCATCAATACGCCTCACACTGAAGCAGGCAGGAATGATACTACACACCCCCATACAATCCCATTAGAACACACACACAAAAAGCATAAACCTTCCTCACAGACTACATACATCAAGTAGAGAGCATCATGACACATATCCCACATACTATGCAAGTCACCACAACAAAAAACATAACATACGCGTAAACCACATACCATAGCAATCAGAGATCAGCTATTCTACACACACAAGCAGTCAATACAACCTGATTTAACAAACCCATTCATCACAACAAGCAGAGGAATCCAAATCCAGTAATCCTAGCGTCTTCGAAAGCAAGGTAAAGGTCAAGCACCGAAGGTAACACATCCGTAGTTTGTTAATAATAAAAGATGTTCTGCATGAAACCTGTGTTGTAATAATGTAATGAAAACTTACATTCCTAGGAGATATATGTGTTACCTTAAATACGCTATGTTATGGTGAATTACATGATCATTGTCGTAATATTGTATGGTGAATCAAAACTTATGAAACTCAGTTGCATGTTCAAGCCCGCCTAACCACACGCATAGAATCAAGATACGAAGCATAATCGCACAGAATTTGATAAGCCAAAAACAAACAATATAGGGATTAATACATAAAGAGAAAGGGTTAGAGTTGGTTACCGAATCCATTCCAACATACATCGAGTGTCAAAACTACGAACTGCTTAACCTTCAAATCGAGGCAGAAGAGAATTGTGAGCCGTCACTGCCGGCGTCCTCGCCGTAGGAAAGTCGCTGCTATTACCGGAGGCCGAAGAAACAAAAGATTGGGGGGTTAGGGATTTGAAACCCCTTTCCAAGGAATGAAATGGAGAAGGAATGAGGACGTGGTCAAAGCAGGGTGGCCGTCGGTGATGAAACGGAGGAAGGAGGAGCCGGAGAAGACGAGGCGCGATTCTCTCCCGTGTTCTCACTTTCTCATCTCTTCTCACTTCTATCTTCTCAACCTCCTCAAAACCCTAAGGTCCAGAATGAAAAAACCCACTACTAACCCCTATCCCTCTCTCCACCAGATCTTGGCTTTGGGCCCTTGGGCCATATATTTTGTTTATTTATTTATATTTCTACTCATTGATTTATTTATCATTTCTTGGTAGTTAATCTCATAATTGTAAAGAATAATCTTATTTAACTAGAAATGTTCTATTGAGTTTATATAAGTGTACGCATAATTAATTAGACAAGTCAATTTATAACATAATCATATTTTTAAACTATTTCAAAATCTCTTTAAGATATGATGCGGCGCGGGCATTAGTCTTGCTACTTCATATATCTTAAAGATGAGTAAATTTCAACGATATATTGTAAAACTATTTCAAAATCTCTTTAAGATTTGATGCGGTGCGGACATTAGTTCTTGCTGCTTCATCTATCTTAAAAATGAACAAATTGCAACAATATATTTTTAAACTATTTCAAATCTCTTTAAGATATGGTGTGGCGCGGGTATTAGTCTTGCTACTTCATCTATCTTAAAGGTGAATAATTTCAATAATATCTTTTAAAACTATTTCCAAATCTCTTTAAGATATGATGCGGCGCGGGCATTAGTCTTGCTACTTCATCTATCTTAAAGGTGAATAATTTTAATAATATATTTTTAAACCATTTCAAATCTCCTTAAGATATGGTGTGGCCGGGTATTAGTCTTGTTACTTCATCTATCTTAAAGGTGAATAATTTCAATAATATCTTTTAAAACTATTTCCAAATCTCTTTAAGATATGATGCGGCGCGGGCATTAGTCTTGCTACTTCATCTATCTTAAAGGTGAATAATTTTAATAATATATTTTTAAACCATTTCAAATCTCTTTAAGATATGATGCGGCGCGGGCATTAGTCTTGCTACTTCATCTATCTTGAAGGTGAATAATTTCAATAATATATTTTAAACTATTTCAAATCTTTTTAAGATATGATGCGGCGCGTGCATTAGTTTTGCTACTTCATCTATCTTAAAGGTGAATAATTTTAAAACTATTTCAAATCTCTTTAGGATATGATGCGGCGCGGGCATTAGTCTTGCTACTTCATCTATCTTAAAGGTGAATAAATTTCAATAATATATTTTAAACCACTTCAAAATATTCCTTGAGATTTGATGCGGCGCGGGCATTAGTCTTGCTACTTCATCTATCTTAAAAATAAATAAATTTCAAACAATTCATTTCAATTATTTCAAAAATAATATATATCTTAAAGATAAATAAATTTCAACACAGTAGTTTAATTACTTTCAAAATCTCTTTAAAGATTTGATATGGTGCGGACATTAGTTTCTGCTGCTTCATCTTTTCTTAGAGAGAATACAATTTACATCAACTTTTCAAACAAACTAAACCAACACCAATTAATTTTCGAACCAGAACTACGTAGCCTTGATTTCCCTATTGCAGCTAGGGATACGTAGGAGCAAGATGAACTCTTGTCAGGCACAACAATAAAAAAATAAAACATTTTGCTTTAATTATTGAACTTTAATAAATAATTGTTAAGGGTATAAAAGACCATGTTATTAGCGAGGGTACCGTTTTAATACGGGCAGACGGGGTGCTAATACCTTCCCCGATCCGTAATCGACTCCCGAGCTCAGAATCTCTTTTCAAAGACCAAATTATCCTAATCGGGCATATTTAGAGTTTTCTACGTTTTATCCGCAAAAAACGTAGTGGCGACTCCAAAACAAATGGAAGAGGTAGAAATCGAGTTCGCCTCTCCCTAAGTCGCAGGGCCGGTCTTCCAACCGAAAATCGGGTCGCGACACAATTCAATAAATATCAGTAAACGATAATCCACACTTTTAAGGTTTTAATAGAAGACTTGACTTTAAAAGATAAAATCTACATATCATATTTGTCCGTCTCATATTACCACATCCCACACTTTGGATTTTACCCGTTCATCTCTCCCATACCTTGTCACCTCCTTCATCAATACCATTTCAAATCATTATTTTCCACTTGTACGTTTACTTTTCCATTACCACTTAGGGAAATTCATACACAATACCACGGAGGACAAGTCATACACAATACCACATAGGGCAAGTCATACACAATACCACTTAGGGCAAGTCATACACAATACCACATAGGGCAAGTCATACACAATACCACTTAGGGCAAGTCATACACAATACCACTTAGGGCAAGTCATACACAATACCACATAGGGCAAGTCATACACAATACCACTTAGGGCAAGTCATACATGATGTCACCTAGGACAGGTCATTCTCTATACCACATCGGGCAAGTCATACACAGATCATATACGTAATCAGAAAATCCACACATTTTCTATTATCATATACCATTAATAACTTCTCCTTACCTTGGTACGTGTCGGGGTTGGTTTTGGGTAACTTTGCAAGTTCCTTCGCTACCTCCTCCAACCTTAGGATCTTTCATTATCCCCATCACATAACAATAATGTCAGTCATTTATTTCCAAATATCACATAAACAATTTATATTGCATTACTCAACCATACAAGATATTCATCATATTTTCAATGTTTATAAACTACTTTCATCATAAGTTTACAACCATCTAAAACATACATATCCATCTCATATTTCAACATTGGAAGGTTTAATCATCTTCTACCTCTTGCATTTTACCCATTTTTCACTTTAACCACATTTTCACTTTAGGGTTTTGGGGTTTTCATGAATCAACCCACAATCCTTTCCCATTGTTGAAATACTAACTTTAAACCAAGAGTTTTCAAGATAAAAACAACATAAAACGAACCATAACTCGAAAGGATGAATTTCCATGGTTTCCGTCATTTTGAGAAGAGATCCAACATACCCAAAACAAGTTTTCAAAAGGAACAAGAGAGAATCAAGAGCTTTACCTCTTCTCAAGCTTCTAAATGACTCACAAGTCTCCTTGCTCTTGAAAATGCACTCTTCTCTCATTTCTCTCTAGGTTAACCCTCATAAATGTGTTTGGGGTTCCCTATTTAATGTAACAATGTCGGGTTCTCGTTTAAGCGAGACCTTTCTCGCTCAAGCGAGAAAATCCCGCCTATTTTAAAAACTCAAATCTGATCCTCTCACTCAAGCGAGAATCTCACAGTCTCAACAGTCCCAAAATGCCATTTCTCGCCCAGGCGAGACATTTTTCAAAAGGAACAAGAGAGAATCAAGAGCTTTACCTCTTCTCAAGCTTCTAAATGACTCACAAGTCTCATTGCTCTTGAAAATGCACTCTTCTCTCACTTCTCTCTAGGTTAACCCTCATAAATGTGTTTGGGGTTCCCTATTTAATGTAACAGTGTCGGGTGCTCGCTTAAGCAAGACCTTTCTCGCTCAAGCGAGAAAATCCCGCCTATTTTAAAAACTCAGATCTGACCCTCTCACTCAAGCGAGAATCTCACAGTCTAAACAGTCCCAAAATGCCATTTCTCGCCCAGGCGAGACATTTTTCAAAAGGAACAAGAGAGAATCAAGAGTTTTACCTCTTCTCAAGCTTTTAAATGACTCACAATTCTCATTGCTCTTGAAAATGCACTCTTCTCTCACTTCTCTCTAGGTTAACCCTCATAAATGTGTTTGGGGTTCCCTATTTAATGTAACAGTGTCGGGTGCTCGCTTAAGCGAGACCTTTCTCGCTCAAGCGAGAAAATCCCGCCTATTTTAAAAACTCAGATCTGACCCTCTCACTCAAGCGAGAATCTCACAGTCTCAACAGTCCCAAAATGCCATTTCTCGCCCAGGCGAGACATGTAAGGACCCAAATTATACCCTTGAAAATTTTTCATTTATTTTCATCCTCTCTTACATACATCTATAACTCTACTTAAAAACCCTCATGAAACACTCTTTGAAAATACTCTTCACCCTATTATATTATCATACAAATTTATGTTGCGGAAAAACATAATTCATTCGATTAGCAATTATCGCATACAACCCGTCATAGATTTTCCAGAGTTATAAAGTCCATAACTACAACTCTCCATATTATCCTAAACAGATTTACATTCATCCCATGATGTTATCAAATCAACTACAATGTCAAATAGCAATAAAGACAATCAAGTTAATGAATACAAAAGCTTCCTAAGTGAGCTTCCTCCTCAAAATCCTTCATTTACCTACTATGGGATTATCATAAACAACACACAAAACAAAATGGAGTAAGTCATTAGTTCAAAACTAACATCACCTGATAATCCACATTTCAAATACGATTAAGCTTCAATACAATTCGTAAACACACATGCGTAATTGTAAACATTCATATCATTTTACTTTAATTTCCACTTTACTCATATTCATCCTATAGTATATATATCCCATAATATATATATTCTATAGTATGCATATTACGTTCGTTCAAAACATCATCCTTCTCATTATTCATATCCACCCTATAGTATATATATATATCCCATAATATATATCCTATAGCATGTATATTACTTTCATTCTCAACATCTTCCTTTTTATCACTCATATTCACCCTATAGAATATATATCCCATACTATATATCCTATAGCATGCATATGACTCTCTTTGTGACATTCCTTTTTCTCATCGTTCATATTCACCCTATAGAATATATATCTCATACTATATATCCTATAGCATGCATACGACATTCATTGTGACATTCATATTTCTCATCATTCATACTCACACTTGATCGTATTCATCGATTTCATTTTCCATACCACATCGGGCAGGCCGAGTTATTACCCCATACCACATTGGGCAGGTCGAGTTATTACCCCATACCACATCGGACAGGTCGAGTTATTACCCCATACCACATCGGGCAGGTCGAGTTATTACCCCATACCACATCGGGCAGGTCGAGTTATTACCCCATACCACATCGGGCAGGTCGAGTTATTACCCCATACCACATTGGGAAGGTCGAGTTATTACCCCATACCACATCGGACAGGTCGAGTTATTACCCCATACCACATCGGGCAGGTCGAGTTATTACCCCATACCACATCGGGCAGGTCGAGTTATTATCCTATACCACATCGGGCAGGTCGAGTTATTACCCCATACCACATCAGGCATGTCGAGTTATTACCCCATACCACATCGGGAAGGTCGAGTTATTACCCCATACCACATCGGGCAAGTCGCGTTATTACCCCATACCTCATCGGGCAGGTCGAGTTATTACTCCATACCACATCGGGCAGGTCGAGTTCACAATAATCCACTACCATTCCCGATAGGACATCAACAACCGTCCACTACCACTCTGGGTAGGGCAACAATAACAGTCCACTACCACTCCAGGTAGGACACAATAACAGTTCGCTACCACTTCGAGTAGGACACAATAACAGTTCACTACCACTCCGGGTAGGATACAATAACAAACCACTACCACTTCAGGTAGGGTATTCACAATAAACCACTACCTCTTCGGGTAGGGTATCAACAGTAAACCACTACCTCTTCGGGTAGGGTATCAACAGTATTCTTATAAACACATTACCTCTTTCACATACCTCATTCACATCAGCGAGTATGATTTAGAGACACTTATCCCTTACCTTGGTGAGTGTTGGGGATCGGTTCCGAGTAACTTTAAAAGTCTCCTCCGCGATTTCCTCCAACCTTAGGATCTTTCCTCATTTCCACCAATAACAACAATGTCAGTCATTTATCCAAAATAACACATAAATAACTCGTATTTCATCATCAAACATACAAGGGATTCACATATATTCTAGATTTCCAAAACTACTTCAATACAAGTTTCCAAACATCTAAACATACATGTTCATCTCATATATCAACATCAAATCACAAACTCATCATCCACATCTAACATTTTATCTCTTTCTCTTTATACCCATATTCTCATTTTGGGGGTTTTTGGGGTTTTCATGAATAACCCACAAAACCTTTCCCTTCATCAAATATCAACTCTAAACCAAGAGTTTACAAGATAAAAACAACATAAAACGAACCATAACTCTAAAGGGTGAGTTTCCATGATTTCTCATGTTTTGAAAATAGATCCAACATACCCAAAACAAGTTAGAGAGGAAGAAGAAGAGTTAGGAACAAGAGGTTTACCTCTTCTCAAGCTCTAAGATGAGTCCTAAGGCTCTTTGCTCTTGAAAAGCTTTCATCTCTCTCTTCTCTTCAAAGTTCTAACCCTAAAATGTGTTTGGGGTTTCTATTTTAAAAAGCAGTCGTCGGGTTCTCGCTCAAGCGAGCCCATTCTCACTCAGGCGATAAAATCCCGCCTTTTTAAAATTTCAGATCTGACGCTCTCGCTCAAGCGAGGGATTCTCGCTCAAGCGAGAATCTCACAGTGTCAACAGCCCCAAAATACCATTTCTCGCCCAGGCGAGACAACTCTCGCTCAGGCGAGAAGCCTCCAGTATAGCCCAGGATTTCACCCTCCCAGTGGATCCTTTCTCGCTCAGGGGAGAATCTCTCGCTCAAGCGAGACTTCCAGGACTGATACTATAATTTTAAAGACTCAAATTTAGGATGTTACAAGACAACTCTCGCTCAGGCGAGAATCTTCTAGTATAGCCCAGGATTTCACCCTCCTAGGTGAGCCTTTCTCGCCCAGGCGAGAATCTCTCGCTCAAGCGAGAATCCTAGGACTGATACTATAATTTTAAAGACTTAAATTTAGGGTGTTACAAAAAATCTTATAAGTAGTATTGACATCAAATCTTAACTCAAACATAAGGCATTAGATATATGAGTTTGGTTGAATTGAGCATATCATTTATGTTAAAATAATTATTCATTAATATGAAATGTTATTTATTTTAAAATATATATTAAATATGATAAAATTTAAATAATTATTTTTAAATATTATACGGGCTGGTTTATCATAAAGCGCAACCTACTTTGGGTTGGTTTGGGCTGCAATTTAAAATACATAAATTACATACTGATCGTTTAGCCCTTTCCTCTTTAGCTTGAACCATATGCGGCCTAATCCAAACCTATCATAGTAGTCTGTTTGGACAAGCCTAATTACTTATGTACTCAATCATGCTACAACAAAAAAGTAAGGAAACTTGAATTATCTTAAACATTTTCAAAACATATTAATCTTACAAAATAAAAAATATTTGAATAATAAGATAAATTCAAATATATTTTTTCTACAGTAATGACATTTTAATATAAAAATATATCATTCCACATTATCTAAAATATTATGGATTTTTTATATAAAATACAAATTTTTATTTGGTTACGAGTTGTTTACCATCTCTTTAGTCAATCAAATAAGTCTTAAAATAATGATAACAAAATGGTGATCCATACACTATTGTTTTGTTTAAACATTTATTGGTTTCGGCCTAGCAACAACAATGGTCATGGAAAATAAATGATATTATTTTGTTTAATGTCACACAAGATTTTGACAAATATGGTATAGTATGAAGCCAAGTTCATATAGTATAAGAATTAATGTTTTTTTTTCGTTATTTGTAATTTATTACAAAATAGATTAATATTTTAAGGAAATATTGTTTAAATACACAAAGGAGAAAAACAATTTCCCAATCAAATTATAATGATAAATTTATTTCAACTAATGTATAATGAATTAATTAAAAGTAAATTATATTGATGTTGGGACCCAATTTTTGGTTGGAAGACCGGTCCTGCGACTTAGAGAGAGGCGAACTCGATTTATACCTCTTCCAATTGATTTGGAGTCGCCGCTACGTTTTTTGCGGATAAAACGTAGAAAACTCTAGATATGCCAAATTTGGATAAAATGGTCTTTAAACAAAGATTCTGAGCTCGAGAGTCGGTTATAGATCGGGAAGGTATTAGCACCCCGTCCGCCCGTATTAAAATGGTACCCTCACTAATAACATGAACTTTTATACCCTTAAAATTGATTTGATTAAAATTCAGTGATAAAATCAAAATGTTTTTTTGTGTGTCTCACAATAATTCATATTGCTCATACGTACCCCTGGGTACAATAGGGAAATCAAAGTTACGTAGTTCTGGTTCGAAAGTTTATAAATTGGTTTGGTTAGCTTTAAAATATGTTGAAATGTTTAGTTTTGATTTTTCACTTTAGGTGGTGATAATATGAAAGAGAATAAAGTATCTCCTCATATCAAGAGATAATTTACCTCCTCCAATCAGAAAAAGAATAACATGTGTATTGTTTTGTTTAGTTTTAGAAATATTTTCATAAAAAATGATTAAATGATACTCATGTCACGATTTTAGTGATTGGAGGAAATAACTTATCTCCTTATACTAGGAGATACATTATTCTCAATATGAAAATAGTTGTTTAGAATTAATTGAATGATAAAATAGTTTTTAGTTTTTTATATGAAATTAATAGTTTAGAGACATCACTGGTCGTATACCTTATTCACATTTTCAGAGAAGTTAGAGACAACACGGGCCGTAGACCGAACTATCAAATTTCATTTAAAATTCGTTGAGTAATAGAATAGATTTAAAATATTTTTGATATGAAATTAATAGTTTAGAGACAGCACTAGTCGTAGACCTTAGTTTCTTCTCATTTTCAGAGAAGTTAGAGACAACACAGACCATAACTTTACTATAAAAATTCCATTTAAAATTCATTGAGTAATAGAATAGATTTAAAATATTTTTGATATGAAATTAATAGTTTAGAAACAGCACTGGTCATAGACTTTCTTCCCATTTTCACATAAGTTAGAGACAACACGAGCCATAACATTACTATAAAAATTCCATTAAATTCATTTGAGTAAATAAAATAATGTTTCTATAAAATATATTTGATATGGAATTAATAGTTTAGAGACGGCACTGGTCATAGACATGTTTCCCATTTTCAGAGAAGTTAGAGACAACACAGACCATAATCTTACTATAAAAACTAGCAAGTTACCCGTGCATATGCATGGGATGGTATTTTTTGTCACGTGATCAATAACACACATGTTACTCATACATTCACATGGTTAAAAATACGCATGTTACTTTTACATTCATATGATTAAAAATACATATGTTACATGTACATTCGTATTGTTAAGATCAAACATGTGACACGTATATTTTAATAGTTAAAAACACATATGTTACTCGTAAATGAGTTGAATGGAGTAGATAAGAAATGACTAAAGTATCCCCAACAATATTAAATGTGTACATATAGAAATATATCATACAATTTATATTACAATGATATTAAAAAAGTCATTATGTAATGACAAAGTTGTCATTGAAAAATCCAAGTGTCAAACATATGGTATTCCTTTTAGTAATTACTATTTCCTATCTGTTATTATGTTACCCTATGAATTTTGGACGAGAAAAATGAATGTGGTTGTGAGACATGTGAAAATGAATATTGATGAAACTTTTTTTCTTATATATAGTATATATATTAAAATTTATTATTATTATATCTTATTAAATAATATATTGGGTAATGAACAATGAGTATAGTGTATTTTAATTCTGTGTGAGAGGTTTTACAAAGTGATGTCTCTTTATCATGTGTGGGAGGATGTTATTAACCATATTTTTTTGTCGTATGGTTAAGAACACACATATTAATCATACATTCATATGTGACAGATTGATACATATATTTAAAACTACATAATTATCAATCTTATTAAAGATATATATTAGTAACATTGTGTAATAATTTGATAAAATAAAATGAAATATATAGACCAATTTTAATACAATGTGTGATGGTACATAATAAGAATACGGACTAATTTTGGAAGCAAAAAAGTCAATGAGAAATTGACATGTGTCCATGATGATGTGACAAAAACATTTTTTTCTTATATATATAATATATTTCATTAAAATTCGTTGAGTAATTGAATAGTTTTTCTTAAAATATTGGTGGTATGGAATTAATAGTTTAGATACGGCACTAATCGTAGACTTTCTTCCCATTTTCAGAGAAGTTAGAGACAACACGGGTCATAACTTTACTATAAAAATTTCATTGAAATTCATTGAGTAATATAGTAGTTTTTAAATTATTTTTGATATGGAGTTAATAGTTTAGAGACGACACTGGTCGTAGACCTTTTTCCTATTTTCAGAGAAGTTAGAGACAACACGGGTCATAAACTCGCTATAAAAATTCCATTAAAATTCGTTGAGTAGTTGAATAGATTTTTCTTAAAATATTGGTGGTATGAAATTAATAGTTTAGAGACGGCACTGGTCATAGACCTTCTTCCCATTTTCAGAGAAGTTAGAAACAACCCTGGCCGTAGACCGGACTATCAAATTCCATTTAAAATCCGTTTAGTAAAAAAAATAGTTTTAATTGATTAATGATATCTTCAATATTATTCTTTGATTATAATTTTGTTTGGAGAAGGTTGGGTTGAAAACAATAAACACACATATATCAAAAGTAATCAAACAAAGAAAATAAGGGATGAAAGAAAGTGAACATAACCGGATGGCTACACCAGACCCATTCTTTACTTCTATATGCGAAGCCCTATATACTCTTGGCATCCAATTCATGTTTACTTCAACAACAAAGTGTGTTCCTCTCAAATCATGGATTATGGACTAACCCTACATGCCCATGTATCCTCTCCCTCAGAGTTATCTTTTTAAGAGCAATTCACCTTCCTTGTTAATAACCTTCCACTTGTGGTTGCTGTGTTGTGAATCTGTCACTGCTTCATGTGCTTGTAGCCAGGAAGTTGATAGATGCAAATATTTTAAGCATTCACGCCCTACTAAACCAACCATGGCCGTAATCCAGTGACATTGAACCATGAGTTTGCCGAAGTAGAACCAGGAAGCTGAAGTTAACCAAAGTGGCAAGCAAGCTTAACAGAAAACAAAGTGATTAAATAATATAATAGGTTAGTGAAAACTTTAGTTTATGCATGGCTTCCTTTAAGTCTAGGACTTTGCTCCACCATGCATCATGGGGTATTGAGTTTTCTTCTTTTAGAAGCTTTTTGAAGAGCAATGGTGATGTTGAATGAGAGGTGAGTAGGCCTTATTGTATCGTCAAGTGGAATAATAACAGATTATAATTGTACAGATTATACGAAGCTAAAGTGATTTGAATGAAGTATGGGGCACCGAGATATGAGAGTTATCTTTGATCATGATAATATTTGGATATACTACAAAACCTACTCATCAAAGAGCTTGGGGCAATGCGACTCTCTGAACATGAGTATTCTATGGAAGGCACGAAATTCAAAAGGACATGATAGTCGTGCATTAGGTGCATGACTTATGTCGTTGTTTATCCCAAAAACGACTTTCAGTAATCGTGGACCTCATCCACGACTCCTGTCAGGGAGTCGCATACCTCTCTTATGACAATCTGATAATCGTGGACCTCATTCACAACTCTCGTAAAAACTACACTAGTCAAACTACATTATGTCAGTAATTTTTCCCCATGTTGCCCTCTCTACCTTCATATCAATAGCCCCCTACATCTAATAGCTTTTAACCTCTCTTTTATTACCTTCAATTACTTATCCTTCTTTCTAATTCTCCCATTTGCTTTTTAACTTCATTCTTACATGAAACTCCCTCTATCAATGTCCTTAATTAAATGTTTTTTTTGGGTACTTTATAACTTTTTTCAATTTGTAACAACCCATTTAATACCTTTTTTTAGCCAAATTTCTTTTACTAATCCCGGTCAAAAACTAAACATGAAAAATAATCAGTAGCGACACATATAAAAATGCAATTTTAAATTTTTATATTGTTTTAAATTTCTTTTGTATTTTTTGTATAGGTCGGACAAAATTGAGTGTTCACAACTGACATCTTAACTTAATTACATTAATCACACTTTTGCTTAAAAGATTATACTAATATTCTAGCCTTTGTAGGAATAATAAATGTAATATAGGTATATAAACTTTTTTTTGATCAGCAATAGGTATATAGATTAGGGATGATAAGTATAAGTGAAGTATAAATTAGGGATGATAAGTATAAGTGAAGAAAGATTTAGATGATTTATATAATCTCACGTTGGGAAATGTTAATATATGTATAATTTACTCTACTTTATATTTGTAACCCTTGCATTGGTACTCATGTAGTCATGTGAGATGCATGGGCTTAAATAGCCATTTTTCTATATTTTCGAGATATTCACTGCATTACTTAGTATTGTATTATTTTGTATTTATTGATATATTGTGTAAAAGTTTGTTACTCTCTTAATATATTATAGATCATTTATGTCTTAATTATTATTGACTATTAAATATAAGTAAAATACATTAATATTGTATTAATCATATAAAAAAATTACACTAACAATAATGCATTGATATAAAACTCTTAAACATTTACTTTAAGACTTTAATATTTATATATAAACATTATAATAAATGTCTTTATAGAGTTGAATCATCATCTATCATTCATTTATATTAGTATAAATTCAAATACACTCATTATAAAAATGAATATATAAATATCTTGTAAATTTGCAATTAGTTAAATTATGACTTTGTGGTTTAGAAACTGATATAGCAGGAAAGTTCCTACTTCATATGCAACAGAGCAATTAGTGTCAGTATTGAATGAGTTCCTTTCTGGATTGAAAATGACACTAGCTAGTACGGCCAAATCAATAAAATCATACTTTTGTAATTACAACATTTTGTCCTATTTTGACTCATTCGATAATTCTTTTTTGGTAACACTCATTTCATAATTCTTCAATACAATCTAAGTTTGATTATGGTTAACTTTAAACATTTATATTAAAATAATTTTACTATTTTGTCTTAAATTTACTAATCAATATAGAAAGAATTTTTCTGAATGATATATTAATCCTTATACTTGTATTGATCTGTATTGTAAGTTGTAATCGGGTTGATACTATTTATGTCGATTTCTAATATATTTGATTATAAAAAATGCTCAAGGATCATGTTCTAGTTGCATCTTCTATAGAGATATGCTCCCTTTATCTTTAATGAGAAATTCTCCCTTTATTTTTTAAAAATTCAATTGAATTATTATTTTCCAATATTACATTTATTTAATATTCTCATAATTTGAGTAAATAGTGAAAATAAACTAATAATTATAGAAAGATAAATGCTATATATTACGATAAACATAATTATTAATTGTTTTTGTGTTTTTGGGAATGGGGTAAATAAATAGGAATGTAGGATGTAATAAATCTGTGAACCTTCCAAATAAAAATATGAGGATATAATTGTTATGTTACAATTTCAATTTACAAAGATCAATAAAATGAATTAAACCAACAAGACGTTCGTATGGTTGATATGATAGTGTAAGGTCCTACAGGATTCTCAGATAGATTAAAAAGTTAAATATTTAATTCCTGATAGCAGTACTTGTTAGGATGGACAATCATGTACCCCGAAAAGGATTAGTCTATTATCAATAAGGTGGGAAAATACCCTTGGTTGTATAAAAAAATGGGTTGATTAAAAAATCTACTTAATGATTGCAGAATACATACAATCTATTTTTATTTTCAAAACTCAATACAATGTAATCCTCTTCCCTCTAGTTTTCTTTACTTTTTTTTTTGACAATCATATGTATTAAATAATAGGTAAAATGTTATGCACCTTGTAGAGGTTGGAAACAAACCGAATTTGGGCTCAGCTTAGTTCGACTCGATAAGAATTGATTCAGCTCGAAACTTAGCTTGAGTTTGGTATGAACTATTTTTCTAGCTCGAACATGACTGAATTTGAGTTCGCAAACTATTCGATTCAACTTGTTAGTTCAAATTGGTTTACTTCATTATCAATAGGACTAGATACAAGCCTAAGTGATTCGAGTTTGGGCTCAACTCGGTTTGATTCGATAAAATTTGGCTCTGATCGAAACTCGACCCGAGTTTATACGAATTATTTTATAGTTCGAACTCGACTCAATTTGAGTTCACAAACTATTCGATTCAACTTGTTAGCTCGAATTCATTCAGTTTATTAGGAGTTCATGTGGTGTTTAGTTCAACTTATTAGCTCGATTGATTTAGACCGTCAAAAGTAATGTTGATTATTTGTATATATGAGTTTAAGGTTTCTCTACAAGTATATGAATTGTGTGTATATATACCTGTATAATCAAGTCATCTCATAAAGCTAATGAATTGAACTAAATGTGGCTGAAGTTCGACTAGTTTATTTAACGAGCTCAATCTTTATTTCAAGTTCAACTCATTTAGTCCATGAACAAAGTTTATCAAGTTAAATGACGAGTATAATATGAAACGAATGTCGAGTTGGTTCAATTCATTTGATGCCCTAATTAGGAGTCTGTGAAGTATTTAATTAAACTCTTTAGCTTGATTGGTTCAGTTCATTATCTCAAATGTCGATTATATATATACATATATAAACATACATATATATATTTAAATATTCTCTATGTGGTTATAATGTGTGTATATATTGACATATAATTGATTCAACTCTTGAACCTAATGAGTCAAACTATATTCGACTCAAATTCGACTTATTTATTTAATAAGTTTGATTCAAGATTCAAGTTTGATTCAAGATTCAAGTTTATTGAGCTAAATGACAAGTCAAGTTTCTAACAAATGTGGAGTTAGGGATGGAAATGGGCACAGGCGGGAACATGTAGTAGTTATCTGCTACCCGTTTTGAAATATGAGAGCATTACCTATATCAGGTTGTACCTTTGTGGGTTTTTCGTGGGTATTTATGTGTACCCATGGATACAACAGGTACCCGTGAGTTTCATGCATTATCAATGGATTTCTAACTTCCTTCTTTAATTATGTTTTGCATGAGATGAAACTTAATTAATTATTTTTGTGCATTTTTATTTCAATATTTGACGAAAATGCTAAATCTATAATTAACATTATCGAATATTGAAGTTTTCTATTTGTGTGACTTGTTGTTCTCATTCCTTAAAAGAAAAAATATATATATTTTTAGCAAGATATTTGTGTTTCTGCACATATAATGGTATTTATAGGATGTTTCATCACCAAATTCAATAAAATATATAAACAATGTAAAAGGAAAATATGTAAACAAGGTAAAAAGTTGCAATAACCACACACCACCCCATATTTTAGTTATCTAATATACATTCATCTTCTCATAGTCTCATATTTTATGTTTCTTTGCCCATATATTCAAAGAGAAAATAAAAACATTTCCAATGAAACCTTTGTGTTCTCTTCACATCCTCTTGTAGAGAATAAAAGTAAATGCTAAAAATGCATAAATAGAAATGAATTTATTAGAGACATTGAAGACATGAATGTTGAGATATATCTGAAGCTTGCTCGGTGAGTGGATGGGAATGTGAAGGGGAAATGAGACAAAACAATGTAAGTGAAGGTTAAGGTAGTGTACTATTTATTTTAATTAAAAGTAGTATAATGCTAACCGACAAATAAGGTAAAGATTATACCTTCAGTGTCATAATCAAGTATATAATGAATTTTTTATCGTATCCATAAGGAATTGCCAAAATTGTAGCCTTTCAATTAGTGTTTACTATTTTGAGGTCAAATATGTAATTTGGGTTGATTGTTTGTTGACACAAACACTTAGAATATAATTTATAATGATAAATATAGTTGGGTTTGAACTTTACACTCACTTTCAGTATACACTTATTCATTGTTTCATACTATTTAGAACAATTAGTCCATATAATGATGACCTCAATATAACTAATTGCTAATGTTTTATTCAGTTAGTCACTTATGCAAGTCATATGTCTAGCAAATTTGATACATAAGAATAAGAAATATGACTTGCAAATTCATGTCTCTATGTCTAGTGATTCATGCATGCAAGTTGAGTAAAAATGCAACACCTCAAATATGCTAGTTGTCAATGTCTTAGTCTATACTAGCATTTTATCAAAAATAGTTCTGTCTAGTAACTACAATGATAAAATTCAGTTTTATGAACCTTCAAGTACATCTCTATGTTTAGTAACAAATGTTATTTAGTTTGAGAGTTATAAAATCACAATATTAGTTATATGTGTAGATACCAAAAGTGAATTGCATGCAATGACAAATAATACAAGTCTATGTCTAACAAATGCACTATTTCTTGAGTTTTGTAAGTTCAGAACAATGCATAGAGTAACTTAAGCAAATATTCACAAATCATGCAAAGAGTTGATCAAGCTAAAAGCAAGCAGTAAGTAATTAAAGAGTGTATTATCCCACACAACGTAAGTATGATAGAGATAATACACTCACGGGGCGGTAGAACCATAGCCAATTGAGTATCGATTATCATTTATGATGCTTACACTTAGTTTCAATGAACTAAGTGGTTAAACTCTCTAAAGTTTAGCTAAAACAAGATTACAATTTGAAGAAGTAAAAGTGTCTTGTTAGAGTGGTCTTAATTCCTTTAAATACTTTTCTCGTGTTGGCTTTTGCGCTCAGCGTATCACCTGTGCATTGAGTGAGGATCCAGCTGGCTAGTCGTGACTCTTAGACACACCAGACTACGCTGGGTGCGACTTCACGCGATGAGCACACCACCCACTACGTTTAGCATGAAGATATGTGTTGAGCGTATCAGAGACAATTAGTTTGACTTCAATTCTATTAATTTAGACACTCATCGCATGAATGGTGTTGAACGTGGCCTTTCGTCGGCTAAGCGTGGACTTGCCGTTGAGCGTAACTATCAAATATTGTCATTTTCACTGAGCGTGATCTTAGCCGAGTCTTGCCCAGAAACTTATAATTTTAATCTTTTTTGTCTGGATTAAGCCTACAAAACCACTTACGGATAATACTTAGCTAATCAAATGTGTTCTAAATCATATATAAGTACATTTTCAATTATTTAAGTTGATTAAGTTGTAAAAGTGCCACAAAATAAATGTAAAATATAAATCAAATTGACACTTATACATACACGGATACTACAATACGTATACATGTGTCCATCAAATAACTCCACTCTCCATATATTTTGAAGACTTATATTACACCTATCTTTATCTATATAACTCGAGTACTAAACAATTTTGGAATTTTATGAAATTTGATATATGAGATTTATATGATTAAAAACTTCAATTAAATGATTCATTTGATTAATATAGGGCCATTTATAGGTTAGGATTAGTAGTTTTTAGAAGTTCGAGAATTTTATTTTCTAAAAATATAGTTTTACAGAATTTTACTATTTGGGTTTGGCATTGAACTACAATCTCAGCTTATTCCCTTTTATTTATTTAAAATTTATCAACTAAGTTATTATTTTTTTGCTGTATAAATACTCAATAAAAGTCTAGAGGTAAACATACAAAAAATATATGAAATCCTATGATATATATACTTTGATTTAACAGGTGAGTATAAAGGAAACTCAAATGGAGCAATTTTTTAGAGCCTAAATCATGATTATTTCCTACCAAGTAAAGACAATCCTATTGAAACCTATTATAATGCAAACATATTAATGTATGGAAAAAACATTAGGTCATAACGACTATTAAGGGTTTACAAAAAATACATATCAAACCCATGATTAAACTTTGATTAAATTCAGAAACCTAGGTTTTTGGAAGTGATCTTTCAAATAAATAAAAAAGAATTTTTTTTTTCTTTCCAAAATCTACTGCTTCATGTAGAGTAACAAATATATATAACATTGTTTCAGACTGTTTCTCACAATATTTTGCAAACTGGATAGAATGTTTAGTTTAATCACCCTTGTTTCAACTTTAAGTTTTAGTAGTGTGTTGATAAGCACTTTTGTGTCCCTCAACTCACATTCCTAATATTTATAATTTGAGTTCGAGGTGTCAAAACAGGTTACCCATGCGGGTTCGGGCTAAATCGGGCCGAACTAAAAAGTCCGGATACAATTTATGTATATGAAAATGTAGCCCAAACCCGCCCTAAGCGGGTTTCGGGTTGTGGCGGGCCGGCCCGCGTAATATTAAAAAAAAATTAACGTATTTAATATATATATATAACATTTGATATTAATGCATAATTTTTTTAACACAATTATTATACCCAATGCAACCAAACTTATAGATATAATATCATGTGTTTAAGTTAAGATGTGATGTCAAATCTTCGTATATGATTCATAACATAATTCATTTATTAAATATCTTATTTTTATTAGACTCTCAACCTCTAACACAATATAATTTGTAACTTCACTTCAATATAATAAATGGATACACTAATAAATAATATCACTTTGGTTTGTAGTAATGATAGTATACACTCAAATTCAGAATGAAGTCTATGTGTCAAATTATAACCACCATCATAATAATTCTTTACTTTGTTATAGATATCTTTTGTATATTCTTTACCAACATTTTCATTGTGAAGTGTTATGTTAAATTTGGTTGTGTGAAATTCTCTATGGTAAACAATTAAGTTGTGATTCGTTGTAAAAGTTATTTTCTTTATTATGTTTTTGTTGTATAAGTTAAATCTAATTAAATATACAATTAGGAAAAGAAAAATGGAATCTATATGGTTTAATGTTCTCATTTAATTTGATACATTATTTTGCTAATGTGCTTAAAATGATATTAAGCAAAATAAGAAAAATAATATAATGTTTAACTTGATAACATTATTGTAATTTATAAATATTTATGTTATAGACATTACTCTATTTTTTATTCAAAGTTCATAACACAATATTTATCATCTATTATCTATTTTTTATTATAAGTTATTTTGTAAAATAATTTTCACTTTAAGCTTATTACCAAGCCAAATGTCCAACAAAAAGTTTTAAAATAAATAAAAAACGGGTAACTCGAGCCCGCCCGTGCTAAGCCCAGCCCGAGCCCGATTTTGGTATAGTCCGGCTAGGCCGGGCTAAAAAGCCCGAATTCACTAAAAAGTATCAAATATGATACCCAAGCCCTACAAAACTCCGGGTTGTGGCGGGCCAACCCGCATAGGCCCGCCCATTTTGACAGCTCTTATACAGTAAAGTGTGAAACATAATCAAAAGTAGTAGGACATAAAGATTAATAGTTAATTACCTGAAAAATTGCTTATATTAAAGTCAAATGAACCTCCGTTTTCATCCAACCTCAACTATTGAAGAGCTATGGTTACACCTTCTACAACAGTTATTACAAAATGGAACAATCATATATCCAAAAATCTTAATATATAATCTAGAATCTAGTAACCATAATAATCTGCGTTTATAAGTTGTTACATTTTTTTTGATCAGCCAATGAGAATTTTATTAAAGATAAATGAAGTATTCACAAAGGAAAAGAAAAAAAAAGTTATAGAACAATGTTGATACAAAGTAACGGATTAGAAAGTCAATCATCATACAGAAGGGAACCCATCCCAATTTTATTCTTGCATGATTGGTTGTAACGACCCGATTTTATAACCCAATTTTTTTTAAACTTTATTAAATGTAAATATTAGTTAAGTTTCCCAATTCAAAATGCGGAAATAATCAATAATACTTTTTCATCAAAACATTGCATCACATTCTATTTTAATCCATAATTCATATGATTATCCTTTGTTTCAATTACAACACTGATAAAAGTAATCATGCTAATTCTTATTACATCTTTTGAAATAGATCATTTATACAACATAGTTACTTCAACACATTCCTCATATTACATACATTATACAAATACAATTTTGGAATACAAAAATGACTACTCCAATCTATACTCCCATCGGCAAACATCCACGACGCAACAGCAACATCCTGAACTCATATATAACACATAGACAAGGAAAAGCAGAGAGAGTAAGAACCAACTACGGCGACCGTAGCGTGGAATTACATGGAGTAATATCATTAAAGTATAAAAACCAATACAATCATCTTAAATCAATCATAGTAAACATATACCATTTATATACCAGTCAATACCTAAACCACATAATGTTCACATATTCAATCGGTATAATCATCACGTTTCACTTAGATAATTCAACGCTTCCAAAACAATACAATACTCCTACGACAACCCAATATCACAAAGGGCCAATCAAATCAATACCACCAAGGCAAGTCACATCCATACCACGAAGGGCGGGTCTAACTCCATACAACGAAGGGCAGGTCACAATTCCATACCACGAAGGGCAGGTCTAAATTCCATACCACGAAGGCAGGTCTAAATCCCATACCACGAAGGCAGGTCTAAATCCATACCACGAAGGCAGGTCAAAATCCTACCACGAAGGCAGGTCAAAATCCATACCACGAAGGCAGGTCAAAATCCATACCACGAAGGCAGGTCAAAATCCATACCACGAAGGCAGGTCAAAATCCATACCACGAAGGCAGGTCAAAATCCATACCATGAAGGCAAGTCAAAATCCATACAACAACATCAATCACAATATAATATTTCCACTGCATTATTCTAACATTGCAACTTCCTCAAAACACAAGACACCACATCAATGTCATAAACACAATGTATCTCATATCCTACCACAACAAAACCACTCACAACATCATCATCACATAATATAATTATGTCCATTTATCACCAACAAGCGGTTCATCACAAAATCATTATTACAAATAAACCCACATATGTTTATAGCAAATAAGCGACTCACAACTTAATCATTTTCATAGACATACTCGTCTCCACATTTAACAAATCAACAACTCATCACACAATCATTGATACAAACACACTCATATATGTTTATAGCAAATCAACCATCCATAACACAACATTATCATAAATAAACCACACACAAAATATTCTTCATCATATAACACATTAACGTTAGAACCATCTTCTCACATGGGCCATAAACACCCAAAAGAGTTTCTATCCGTTAATATGCTCCGATTCTTGAGGGAAATCGGAGAATGATGACTCTAATGAATTACTCTAAGACCACAATGGTCTTCTCCCTCACCTTAGGTTGCATAAGCTCCATTATTCCACAAAAGAGCTTCATCTCCCTCCATCTCCTTCAACCTCCATTGTTGCTTTTTCATCTCCAAAGCACTCCAATGTTCCATTAAGAAGCAAGAGGAAGAGGTTTTGATGTGTTTTTGAGGTTTAGTGGAGGGAATGGTCGAAATCCATTAGGAGTCGCCGCTAGGAGTGAAAGGGGAGAAAAGAAAATGAAGATTAGAGTTTCTAGATCCCTTTTTTCACTTTTATAGCTCAGACGCTTATGTAATCGATTACCATATTGTGTAATCGATTACAATGTGAAAAATTCACATATCTGATGTTTTTAATTATGATGTAATCGATTACGAGTATAGTGTAATCGATTACATCATGTAAAATACACATGTCTGATTAGTTCAACAGCCCAAAATTGTCATTTCTCGCCCAAGCGAGACAACTCTCGCTCAGGCGAGAATCTCTCGCTCAAGCGAGACTTCCAAGACTGATACTATAATTTTAAGGACTCAAAATTAGGATGTTACATTGGTTCTATTCCTTTTGTGTACTTGGGTATTTCGGTTGGTGTTAACCCGATAAGGTTTTCTACTTGGCAAACAAAGATTTAAGCCATATCTAAGAGGCTTGCTTCGTGTAAATGCAAACATATTTATTTTGGAGAGAGACTCGTTCTCTTGAATGTTGTTTTGCCTAACATTCTTACTTACTTGCTTTCTCTTTATAAATCTCCTAGGAAGGTGTTGGGAAGAAATTGTATCCTTACGGCGAAAATTTCTTTGGGTCTACAATAGAGGTTGTAAGGGAATTGCTTGAGTGACTTAGGTGGATGTCTGCAATCCAAAGGAATTAATTGATTTGGGAGTGCATGATTGTTCATTTTTAATGAATCACTATTGTGGAAATGGAGATGGTGTAGACTTAATGAGCCATATACTTTTTGGGTGAAGGTCATTAACTTGAAATATGGATATGATTTGTCTCATTTTTCGTAATTCGGATACCTCGAGTTGGTGGAGGGATTTGGAGAAATTAGGCTCACTTAATGGGATGACTGGTGGATGGTTTGTTCAGAATATTTGGAAGGAAATTGGTGATGACTCTGAAACTCTTTTTTGGTCAGACATTTAGGTGAGTCAAAACAGACTAAAGGAGGTTTTCCCTTGAGAGGAATCTCATTCAGCATCACTCTTACAAATGGGAGGCAAAAGATAGATGGAATTGGTGCTTAGATGCATCAGGAGCGTACGTGGTGAAAACCTTTTACTTGGCTCTTTTGAACCAGGGCAACTCTCAAATGGATAATGTCCTTAAAAAATGTTGGATTAATTGTGTGCCCTCAAACATTAGTTGCTTTGTTTGGAAGCTTATTAGAAGAAGGTTACCGAGAAAGGATGAGTTTAAGAAAAATATTTTGAGGATAGATTATTTGATGTTTTTTTGTTGTTGCAAGAGTCATGCAGAATCTCTTGACCATTTATTCATTTCTTGTGACTTTGCTTCAAATGTGTGGAAGAGCTTCCACTCTTGGTTGTACACTCCTTTCTATGTTACTTCTTCAATCTTAGAATCCTTTAATCTGAATGGATCTCTTGGTAGTGCTAAAAGGATAAAATTATGGAGATTGTTTTGGTTTGATGTGGTATGGTCAATCTGGATTATGAGGAATAAAGCTATCTTTCATAGGAGAGCGGTGAGTTTTGTGGATGTTATGGACTTGATTCAAATAAAATCCTGAATTTGGTTTTCATCTTTTGTCTCTCCTAGATCTATTCTTTTTGCAAATGGGTGCATTGATCCTAAGGCTTGTATTTTTTCATGTTGTAATTAACTGATTAGTGTTCTCTTGTTCTGGGTGGATATCCATAGTGCTTATTTTAATACATATTTTCCTTGTAGAAAAAAATATATAATATGCTCATAGAATTTTGAATACCAAAGAAAACTTTTGATTATCATAAAAACATGATCATAATATGGTGAGTTATTTTATAATTTCAAACTGAATTAGAAAAAGGGCCTGTATAAAAATTATACCTCTTCAATTCTAATTGTCATTCAATCATATTTCTACTTTATTAAGTTTAATATAATATAGGTTAAGTTTAACCACAACTTAATTACAAATTTAAATTGTTGAAATATATAATCTCCATGTCATTTTGAAAATATTGATTCATACCTTTTCACCATTTCAATAATACCCTTGGGTCAAAAACATGAATCAAATCTCTGTCTAGTTAATTTCTTCTGCAAAATATGACCCGTCCCCCACTTATGTTTACAGCAACAAAAAAATTCACATGAATAAATATATTGATATTAATTAATGCATTATGTACGTAAACCTACTTTTATTGGGGATAGTGAACTAGCTTTTAAGTTTTTAATCAAAATTGATCTCTGCAAAGTAAGAATAACCCTAATCCTATACATCCAAACAACACAATAACATGCATTTACAAATGGATTATTATTATTAAGAGGCTAGAAAGTTGATTGATTCTTGATCTTGTAACTCTTGTTACGTTTCGTTCTACATAATGAGGCACATAATCCATTTTCTTACATGGAAAATTATACATAATTTTTTTTTCTGAGATTAAATTTTAGACTATTTTCTTACATTTGATGATTTTTTTTAGAGCTGCTATTATTTTTTTAAAGGAGATATAATTGAAGTGAATACATACTCTATTACTAAATTTATATTTTTTCCATACATACAGGAAATGTTTTATTTGTTCATTTTGTTATAAGAATATTATCCAAATTAATTATATAAATAAAATAAATAAAAATTATATCATTACATCTTCTCTGCCTCACACTGCGTTCAATAATCTACTTTATAATAACCCTTTATATCAAAGAAAAGAAAATTAGTTTAGAAATAATAAATCCATGATAGAAAATATCTTTGGTTAGTACTTCTTCTATTACTACCACTTTCTCTAATCAAGGTGCAATATTACTACTTCTTCTGCATTATAACTTTATCATATTTTCCTACCATTGTACCAATACAATTGCTACCACAAACACAACTACATAAATTTCGAGGTTGGAAAGTGTGAAACTAAAACCTGTTCCATCATTGGTCTAAATGAAATTCACTGTCACGTTAATGAGTTAAGATGTGCTTCAAAAACCAAACGAAAATGCAACTTTTAATGACAGATATATCCCTTTTATTATCATGAAATTACACTTCTATCATGCATTAAAAACAAAGGGAAAACATGCACTTGTTTCTCCATTAATAGAGAGGGTCCTAGTTCCACAATAGTTTCTCAAACCATATTCTTGTAGTACTTACTAGTTTCCTTTATCATAAAACATAGATTTCTATAAAAAGCTATCTAGTTCCATTGTTCAGAAGGAAGATATAGATACCTTATCAGTGTGGGTGTGTTCTTCAATCCTCATCCCTAAAACAAACAGCTAGGGTTCTTTGTCCACTGAAATCAAGTCCAAAATCTTCAAATGTTCCCTTCCACAGGCCCTTACCCTAATTACTTTCTTTCATCTTCTTCATCATACCAACCTTTCACTTTCCTTAACCCTGAAAATGCTTCAGCAAATAACAACATATTCCCCCATGATCCATTTTATGTTCCCTATAACATACCCTCTACTCATCATCATTTTTCAATGTCAGAAACACCAGAAAATTTTGAAGTTGCAGATAATTATGCAGCTGCAATGTTCAAAAATGATGCCAATGGATCCAATAACTTTGGCTTCTCAAATTTTCTCACCAAAAAACCAGCTGCAAAGAAAGACAGGCACAGCAAGATCCTCACATCTCAGGGTTTGAGGGACAGGAGGGTGAGATTGTCGATCAATATCGCGCGAAAGTTCTTCGATCTTCAAGAAATGTTAGGGTTTGACAAAGCCAGCAAAACCCTTGAGTGGCTCTTCAACAAGTCCAAGAAACCTATGAAGGATCTTGCTAGAAGCAACCATCACAGTAGCAATGATTTTGCCAATAGCCTCTTCTCTTCTTCTTCTTCTTCTTCTTCAGATTCGGAGTGTGAAGTGGTTTCAATGACCAAACAAGATGCCACTAATCCACAAGGGGTAGTAGTGGATTCAAAAGAGAGGAAGGTGAAAAGGGCAAAGATGAAAGAATCTAGGGAAAAAGCAAGGGCAAGAGCAAGAGAAAAGACTAGTAACAAGATGTGCAACACAAGTGTCATGACAAAAACATGTCCTATAACTGATAACCCTCAAATAATGCTTCACCAATTGAGGTCACCCTTTCATCATTCCGAGGATTCGGCGAGATCGCCTAATAATAAGTCGGTTCCTTCTCATCATCACCATCATCATCACCATCATGTTATTGAGGAGTCCATTGTGATCAAGAGAAAATTGAAGCAATCATTGTTGTCTTCTTCTCATCATCACCAAAACCATGTGATCCCTAAGGAAGCAAGTTCTAACAACAACACTGAACACCATTCCTTTCCAATTTTATCTCCAAATTGGGATGCTAATAATGGTGCCACAAGCCGTACCAACTTTTGTGCAGGTATGTCAGCTTTTTATGAACAAATTAAGAAACTAAACTTTCTTTTTTATTATCAATTTTTGATATTTATCTTATACTTTGTTAGGGCTTCAAATCTTTGGAAAGTCTTGGGAAGAGTGTACAAATCCCCATCTATAATAAGATGATGGTTTTTTACTATTATGGATCTGATCCGTTTGAATGAACTCTCTAGTGCTTTACCAAGGAATCATGGAGGAATCTTTCTGTATTTTGCCACCAGTAACTTTTTCTTACCTATATTCTCAAGAATTAGCAGCTTCTTCTTCTTCAAGACCAAGGGAATGTGATCAAAGTTGGCACAAAAAATTGGAAAAATTAGCAGTTTCTTCTTTCTCTTGATGCATTCAAGGTTAAAAGTGTAATCTCATTATATTTAAATGATAAAAATGTTATATCGTATTTTTTTTTTCATTTGTTTTTTATGTACTCCTCTTTTTAGTACGTGATAAGACCTTCAACCTAAGAAGTTTTTTGTGTAGCATAATTCAATATTTATATAATATATTGTAGCTAGTATCCTAATATATTATTTAAGGATTTAATAAATTGAAACCGTGTATTGAAAATAATGATTAAAATTTTCAAGATATTAAAAATAAAACTAAATACTTAAATAATGTCATTAAAACAAGATTAACATTGTTAATGTTCAATATTGACTAATATAGTCCATGGTTGGGAACATTTAAAACAGCAAATATTAATAATACTTACAATTTTTTCCTCGACTCCTCTATATCTCATTCGAGAAGTTCTATATGGATACAATCGTTTATACTTTCTACAAAAACAAACAACATTAATATCAACAATGATATATATATACACAAAAGCATATGAATAAAGTCAATACAAAGAATATTATGTTACAAAGAAAGTGTCATCTTGTGTTCAAAGAGTGACAAATTCCGTCTAATCTGCTTCATCAATGAGATTTGCATATTTGGTTGGATACTTGCGGATAACATTGTCATCAGCGTCTCTAAGACATTTGTCGACATCGGTTCTGAATTATCGGAGAGTCTTGCCATCAGATTTGATGATGTAATACTTGTGCTCCTCACCAACATCAAAAGTTGCCTAAAACACATATTTAAATTAAAACCGTTACACACATTGCATGAAAATAGACAAATAAAGGATTTAACCTCTACATATAAGTTTCATTATACATATTGCATGAAAACACATATAAGTTGCATGAAAACACAAAAAAATATGTACATTGCATGAAAATACAAAGATACATATATATTGCACGAAAACACATATATATTTAATGAAAACACATAAACACAAAGATACTATTACATTGCATGGAAACTTACTGTTATATCCTCCCGAATACGATCTATTATTGAGTTCAGCCTAACATCAGTCCAAGAACTGACCTCCCTAACCAATACTCCAATGTAGCTTACTAAGGTGTTTCCACCTTTATTGTTTAATGGTTGGCCCCTCATGTTCCATTCAACAGGTAACTAGACATTCTTACTCATTGCACAAATAACCTTCTTCATGAAAGTGACTCCACGTGAAGTACGTTTCTGAGAGACTGTGGTTTGAGAAACAAGTTCGTTTTCCTCATTTTGGGAATCCATTGTTTGAGAATGTTTGAGGTTTTGAGAAGGTACATAACAAAAAATTTGTGTATCAATTTTGATATTTTAAAAATTAAAATGTCATAACAAATCAGTAGCGCTCTTTTAAGAGTGTGATGTTGCATATACATGTATTCTATATTAAACAACACGCTTTTAAGGGTGCGCCGTTGAATATACATTTGTTTCTATATTCAACAGCGTTCCTTTAATAATGTGTTGTTGAAATGTCATCTTTAACAGCGCACCTTCACAGAGGCGCTGTTGAATAGGCATGAGTTAACAGCACACCTTCAAAGATGCATTGTTGAATAGATATTATTCAATAGTACATCTACAAACAAGCGTTGTTGAATAGGTATAAGTTAAAAACATGAACAGTTACACTTGCCAATTGTCATCATGACTAGTTGACTACTTTTAGACTTACAGCACATTCAATCACTTAAACATAGATATAAAATTATATAAAACATACATATTTTAAAATTTCAAAAAAAATATTCACTTAGATATAAAATTACTTAAACATAATCACTTGGATTTAAAATTACTTAAATATAATCACTTACATATAAAATTATTTAAACATAATCACTTAGATATAAAATTACTTAAACATAATCACCTAGATATTAAATTTGAATAAAGATAATAACTTATAAATAAAATTACTTAAACATAATAACTCGGATATAAAATTATTTTTCACTTTATTATATTAAAATAAGAGCAATGTCTTCAACAACGCTCATTTAACAGTGTGATGTTGAATATTCATGTGTTTCCATATTCAACAGTGCACCTTTAACGGTGCGCTATTGCATATTCATGTGTTTCCATCTTCAACAGCGCACCTTTAATTGTGCGTTGTTACATATACATGTAAAAGTGTTGTTGAACATATATCAGTGCGTTTTGAAACACGCACTGTTACACTTGCCAATTACATTCATTGCTACTCTTAGACTTACGGCAAATCCAAACACTTAAACATAAGAATAGGTGTATGAACAAAAGAGCTAAATGTTAACAGTACAAACACCAAAAACACAATAAACAAAAGAGGTAAATGTTAATTGAAAATTGTATGGTTGTATATATTGAAAATTGTACGGTTGTATATATTGAAAATTAAATGAACATTACATTTTATATATGCTACATTAAACAACATTAATATAAATTGAAATCCTTATATTATAATCTATAAATTTAAATCCTTAAAATTTATACATGTGTTACAATCTATACATTTAAATCCTTAAAATCTATACATTTAAATCTTTAAAATCTATACATGTGTTACAATCTATACAATTAAATCCTTAAACAACTCTTTAACATCAAACTTGATTAGAGCTGGACAATGCTGAATGATTAAGTGCATATATATAATAGAATTTGTCAAATAGATAATGTTCATTGCCAAATATAATTTTACCAATAGATAGTGTTCATTGCCAACTAGAATGTTCATTACACAATAGAAATCATCCAAAATAGAAATTAACAGTAAAAAAAGAAATTAACATCAACAATATATTGTTCAATCAGAGAAATCTTCTTTGTCCAAAATAGAATTAAGATATTTCACATAGTTTGGGTCAACGTACCCTGTAGCCGTGAATAATTCCCTATAAAAATAGATTTAATGAATATTGACTAAGGATGAATAATATAATATGAATAACGAAACAGAAAAAATGAATCACCTCCTCAATATTGTTTCATCTTGAAATATTAGCTTGTAAGGGTGGTTACAAAATCAATATTCTTCATCATTGAGCACAACATCAAAGTTTTCAGCAATGTAGTTAAAACTCTCTTTTAAGTTTATTTTGCAATTGTAAAATATAAAGCTCATTCACAACAGCCTCAATTTTATCCTCATGTTACATAAACATATAATATGATCAATCAAATGAAAATCATATTATGAAAAAAAAATTAAGTAAATAACTAAAGCACCTCCGGATCAATGAAAAATATCAAAAAGGTAGGATCTCCACATATTTCAACCCGCAAAGAGTTGAAATTTTTACTTTAAGCTTTCATGATGTATTCTTAGAAAATAGACTAATATCTTTAATGAAATTCATCCTTCAATGATGTAGCTACAATGAATTTCAATCCTTCCATGACTAGCTATATAGACTCAAAGAATTCTGGGGAAATGATATCTTTAATGAAATTCTTGGCAGATGTGCGAAACCCACATCACGAAGCAAAAGAATTCTTGGGAACAAACACACTTTAATAAATGAGAGAATGTTGTTTAGAAATTATAAATTTTTAACATCCGATCAAATCAACAGCGCACATTTAAGAAAGCATTGTATACGATATCAAATCAAAAGCGCTCATTGAAGAAAGCGTTGTAGAAGATATCTCATCAACAGCGTACACAACAAAAGGCGATGTTGAATAAATTCCGATTAACAATGCAATAAAGAAAGAGCAATGTTAAAAAGAACTAATTCAAGTCAGCGCTTATTCAACATCGCTCATTCACAGATGCACTATTGATTTTATATCCGCTTATCAATATTAACAGTGTTCGCTTAACTAGGCGTTGTTTATGTTCCTCTGTCTCGTATTTAACAGCATAGTTATAGGAAGCGTTGTTGAAGGACCGTTGTTAAATACGATTTATGGCGTAGTGACATGGGGAATTATAGACCGATGTTCTTGGTTGGATGTCTCTGTTAGATCCTTGTGAAGCTGCTTGATAACAGAGTTAGGAAGGTTCTTAGGAAGGTAATTAGTGATAGTCAACTTTTCTTAAAGGAAGAAACATTTTCATGATAGTGTAGTAATTCTTAATAAAATCATCCATGACGCAAATAAAACAGGTAGACAATGTGCCATCTTTAAGATCGGCTTTGAACTGATCTTCGATTCAATGTCCTATAACTCTCTTGATCACAAGATGTCTCGCTGGGCTTTTTCATAAGTTGAGAGGCTGGAAAATGGAATGCATGGTGGTCACAACCTTATCTCCCTTTCTTTTTATGATTGTAGTTGAAGGTCTTAATGGTGTTATGAGATAAGCTACCATCCAACGAATTTTCCTACCATACAAGGTGGATTCTGATGATGTTGGTGTCTCTCTTTTTCAATTTTTTGATGACGTTATTCTGGTAAGGGATTATTCAGAAAAGAATATCCTCGCAATTAAATGTGTCCTTAGGCTTTTTGAGATTTGCTTCAGCCTCAAGGTTAACTTCTCTAAAAGAAAGTTGATTGGGGTGAATGTTATTGGAGATGAGATCAAAGTCTTGGCTAACTTGCTGAATTGCAAGGTTAGAAAACACTCTTTCTCTTATTTGGGATCCCTGTGGTTATTAACCACAGGCATCGTGAGGCTTGGTCTATGCTAATTGACAAGTTAAAATCCAGACAACATCTTGATCAACATATCATCTTTTGGTGGACATATCATCTTGATCAACATCGTATTATATGCTTTACATGTGTACTTATTTTATTTTTACAAATTGTCATTGTTCACCATATTCAAAAAATCAATGTGATTTCCTCTAGGGTGGGCCCAAGCACACTAGGAAAGTCAACTAGGTTAAATGAGATAATGTGTGCTAAGACAAATCTACAAATAGACTTGGGGTGAAAGTCATTCATATTTTCAAGCTCGCTCTTTTGGTAAAGTAGAAATGGAGGCTGCTTCACGAGGACAATAGTCTTTAGAGAAAAATGATGAATTCCAAATATGGTCAAGCTATTTGCGACCATGTGAGTGAAGGGTCTATTACTTATTCTTCAAAAAGCTCATATCAGTTCAAAGACTTAAATCATCTTGAGATCTCGGGGAAGGATAATAATACTCATTGATTTTGGAATAGTGTTGTTCATAAAATTAGACATAGGAAGACTACGAAATTTTGGCATCATAATTGGTTAGGCTCCCAATATCTTAGGTCCAAACACAATAGGCTTTATAACCATAGTCTATCCAAGGACGCTTCCATCAATGACTTAGGTAGATGGTCGAAGGGTAAGTGAGAGTGGAACTTAATTTGGAGAAAGCATCCTTTCTCTTGGGCACTCGAGCTAATTAATAATCTTACGCGACAATTTTAGGATTGTGCCCTCCATGAGAATGTTCTTGATTCTTGGATGTGGCACCATAATAACTCTAACATGTATTCTGTCAAATTCCCCGACAATTTTCTTCCTTCTCTGATCAATCAATAGGAGCATCCTCACACTCATATCAACCTCCTTTGGGAATCCAGAGCATCCTTCAAGGTTATCACTTTCATGTGCCAGCTTTTTCAAAATAGAATCCCCATTCTAAAAGCTTTACTTCGAAGGGGGATCACCCTAGCTCATGGATATGGTCTCCTCTGCAGTCTTTGTAATGAACAACTTGAGTCTTATAGTCATCTCTATTTTATTTGTTGGTTCATATATGCATATTAGCAAAATGTTTACAAATAATACAAGTCTACAAACAAGGGTGAAAGACATTAATATTTTCAAGCTCACTCTTTTGGGAAAGTAGGAATGGAGACTGCTTCACTAGAACAATAGTCTTTAGATAAAAATGATGAATTCCAAATATGGTCAAGCTATTTGCGACCATGTGAGTGAAGGGTCTATTACTTATTCTTCGAAAAGCTCACCTTGGTTCAAAGACTTACATCATCTTGAGATCCCCGGGAATGATAATAATACTCATTGATTTTGGAATAGTGTTGTTTGCAAAATTAGATATAGGAAGACTACGAAATTTTGGCACCACAATTGGTTAGGCCCCCAATACCTTAGGTCCAAACACAATAGGCTTTATAACCATAGTATGTCCAAAGACGCTTCCATCAATGACTTAGGTAGATGGTCAAAGGGTAAGTGAAGTTAGAGAATAAATCAATCCCTTGATTTAAGGACTCTATAATGAAGGATTATCATGAGCATCATGATATGAATTAGTCAATCCCTATAGTTATGCTATTCCATATTATGCTCTTTAATGTAATCAATAAGCATTAGTGTACTGTGATCATTATAGAATCATTGCTATTATGTCTAGCTTGACTGTAGGATCAGCACTTTACTATTTCTCTGTATATATTCATGTACTCTCCCATGTAACGATCAAGTTGAAGAATATACAATATTCACTTTTCTAACTTGGTATCAGAGCACTTAAGCCTTGAAGGCTCTTGATCCAAAAGCAAACCATGTCATCCGCTGCCAATTCCAATCTCAAAAATGACCTTCCATCAGCTGTGAAGAAACCTTCAGTCCTGTTGTCAAGGCCAGCACAATAAGAATTATTCTTGCAATTGCAGTTCACCTCAATTGGGAAGTAAAGCAGCTTGACATAAATAATGCTTTTCTCAATGGTTATCTAAAGCAAACAGTATATATGCATCAACCAGAAGGATTTATAGATCCAGCTAAACCCAATCATGTTTGCAAATTATCTAAGGCAATATATGGGCTTAAACAAGCACCAAGAGCCTGGTTTGACAGTCTCAAACATGCCTTGCTGAGATGGGGTTTTCAGAACACAAAAAGTGATACCTCACTCTTCACTCTAAGAGGTAAAGACCATATCACTTTTCTTCTAATATATGTTGATGATATAATAGTGACATGGAACAACACCAAGTTCTTGGAAGCCTTTGTCAAACAACTCAACATTGTGTTCTCCCTAAAGGATCTTGGTCAATTACATTATTTCTTGGGCATAGAAGTTCACAGAGATGCAACTGGTATGTACTTAAAGCAGTCCAAGTACATAAAGGATTTGCTAAGGAAATTTAAAATGGAAAGTGCATCATCCTGTCCAACTCCTATGGTCACTGGAAAGCAGTTTAAAGTTGAAGGGGAGAAACTGAAAAATCCAACTGAGTTCAGACAAGCCATAGGAGCATTGCAATATTTGACAAATACCAGACCTGACATTGCTTTCTCTGTCAACAAACTCAGTCAATTCATGAGTTCTCCGACTTTAGATCACTGGCAAGGCATCAAGAGAATTTTAAGATACCTCCAAGGCACCACTCACTACTGTCTACACATTAAATGCTCTACTGACCTAGACATAGCAGGATTTTCAGATGCATATTGGGCCACTAGTGTGGATGATCGAAAGTCTATGGCAGGTCAATGTGTTTTCCTTGGAGAGACACTTGTTTCTTGGTCCTCAAGAAAGCAGAAAGTTGTATCAAGGTCCAGCACAGAATCAGAATACAGAGCATTGGCTGATCTAGCTACTGAAATAGCTTGGACTTGTTCACTTCTTACTGAATTAAAACTCCCCCAGCCAAGGAAACCGACACTGTGGTGTGATAACATGAGTGCCAAGGCACTATCTTCAAATCCAGTCATGCATGCTCGATCAAAACATATTGAAACTGATGTACATTATATCAGAGATCAAGTACTACAAGATAAAGTCATTGTAGCATATGTTCCATCAGCTTATCAAATTTCTGACTGCCTCACCAAAGCCTTGACACATACAAGGTTCAATCAATTAAGAGACAAACTTGGGGTGATTCCTTCACCATCAGTTTGAGATGGGAAGTTAGAGAATAAATCAATCCCTTGATTTAAGGACTCTATAATGAAGGATTATCATGAGCATCATGATATGAATTAGTCAATCCCTATAGTTAAGCTATTCCATATTATGCTCTTTAATGTAATCAATAAGCATTAGTGTACTGTGATCATTATAGAATCATTGCTATTATGTCTAGCTTGACTGTAGGATCAGCACTTTACTATTTCTCTGTATATATTCATGTACTCTCCCATGTAACGATCAAGTTGAAGAATATACAATATTCACTTTTCTAACTAGTGAGAGTGGAACTTAATTTGGAGAAGGCATTCTTTCTCTTGGGCACTCGAGCTAATTAATAATCTTACGCGACAATTTTAGGAAGATGCCCTCCATGAGAATGTTCTTGATTCTTGGACGTAGCGCCATAATAAATCTAACATCTATTCTATCAAATTCGCCTACAATTTTCTTCCTTCTCTGATCAATCAATATGAGCATCCTCACACTCATCTCAACCTCCTTTGGGAATCCAAAGCATCCTTGAAGGTTATCACTTTCGTGTGGCAGTTTTTTCAAAACAGAATCCCCATTCTGAAAGCTTTACTTCGAAGGGGGATCACCCTAGCTCATGGATATGGTCTCCTCTACAATCTTTGTAATGAACAACTTGAGTCTTATAGTCATCTTTATTTTATTTGTTGGTTCAGATATACATATTGGCAAAATATTTACAACTGGTTGGATTTTAGCCTTGCACCTCCCTCCGACCCTATCGACAATTTTCTCATGTATATGGGCTTCTCATACTACAAGAAAAGCCGGAAGATCTTGAGCATTATTTGGCTAATAGCAATGTAGTCCATTTGGTTAGCGTAGAACGCGACATCATCTTCAACTAAAAAAGATCGACTATACAACACATTATGGATTCAATAAATGTGAAATTTTGGCTTTGGATCAACGGTATGAGCCATGTACATGATTTATCTTATTCTACTTGGACTTCTGATAGTTGTGATTATATTCTCCATCTATCTTGATTTTCCTTTTATCTTGTACTTTTCTTTTTGAACTTGTTGTACCCCTTATTCGAATTTAATAAAATTTATCTTTGACTAATAAAAAAGTACATGTATCCTTTATATGGTATCAGAAATCTTGCTTAACAGCTCGGTCCAACGCAAAATTAAGAACAACTAAAGAGAACTTATTTGTTCGTTACTAACTATAGTGTCTCCAATATTTGCAGAGCATCAATGCTCATTCTAATGAGCTTTCTATCATCAACTATCATGTTGATGAAACTAATGTAGTCATTCACATTGCCCATGAATATAATGATAATCTCATAGTAGGTGATAGATCAGGTTTCAAATTTTCTCATATTGGTACATCTTCATTTCTAAACCCAATCACACACTTAATTTACAATCAATTCTTCAAGACTAACTCAGTTTCTATTGAATTTCTTTCTACACATTTTCTTGTGAAGGACTTGAATATTGGGGTGGTACTAATGAGAGTACAATAGAGTAATAAGTGATAACAAAAATCTTTTTCATTAATGGAGAGACAAGTACTCATTTTTCTTGTATTTTTAATGGTAGAAGTGTCATTTTAATATATATATATAAGAGTAAAAATGTCTTAACATATTATGTTTTCAGTTGCTCTTTGTAGTAATAATCTCTCTATTAGTGGAGAGAATTCTTACTCAATAATTGATAAATCTTAAGTTTGCTTGATAATTAAAGGTGTGAAATTGGACTTGTTGAGAGTCTATTGATATTTATGCGCCTGAAGTGTAGTGAGATTGGGCTTGGCCCATTGATCACTAAATTAGCATCTTGACTTCATTCATATGACATGACATGGTAAAAGTGTATTAGAACCGAGACGATTAACTTATATGATATTTCTGAAAAGATTAAATTTGTGAAGAGCATTTGATTATCCCGAGGGTTGAAATTGTACTTAAATTGGGCTTTGAGTGTTGAGATTGAATTATTAAGTTAGCATCTTAAGCTCCTTCATATGGCATGACAAGTAAAAGTGCATCGACTAATGATAATTTTGGAAAGAGAAGGATTGTAGCTTTGTCCATTAATATTGGATCACTAAGTTAACGTTTGATTGGAATGGTAAAATACATCGGAACTGAAATTACTAACTTAGCAATATATGTGTAAAAAGAAATTGAGAAACTTTGAAAAAGACTTGATGAACTAACTTTGATTAATGCATATGCACTAATATTTTTGTAGTTGGTAAAAATTAAATAAAAATATAAAGTAGTAAAATTATCATTATGAATTTGGTTAAGAGTGACAATAATGGTAATTTATCAATAAAGCTTTAAGAGATTGCTTAAGTGAAATAATCTAATAACCAAGATACAAGTTAACACTTGAGCAAGGTGATAATAATAAAGAAACTCAAAATAATCTAATAATAAGGAGGGGTAGAAATAGATGAAACAAAAAAATGAAGCAAAATATCACTTTTCTTCAACATTTTATTAAATATTATTAACTATGGATGATGTAGAGTTTCATAGCGAGTATTCCTCTAGTATCATGCTTATTCCATAACCAGGCATATTAGAAAATAATCTCATTTTCAATTTCAATGACGAGTAACACTTGAATTAAATAAGTAGTTGTTTAATAGACCGCATAAATAAAATATTTTAACATCATTTTAATAATAATGTAAAATACTATAAAGCCCTTATCATAATTAAATTTAATGAAATGGGTATGTCATTGATTCTCTATAATTGTCATGATCATTATACAAGTTTTATTCTTTCAATAATTTAATTCAATACACGTAGATTGTTTCTAATATAATAAGCTCAAGACAAGAGAGCATGCAGAAAAAGCATCAAAGTCACAATTATTATTGAAAATACAGAAAGGCAAGATTAAGTATAAACAACAATCTTCACATAAGAATGTATATTCATAAGGAATGTGAAAATTAAAAAAGATTAAAACACGTTATATAATTTAAATTTAGTATCTTAAAGGGAATGCAAAAATGTCATTATTTTCCCATTAATAAGCAATTGTAGCCATCTTATTAGGACTAAACCATTTCTCAGAAAATCATCATAATAATAGATGTCAATATATTTACTTCAATAATGAGAAGAATAAGATTTAGATTGGTTAGTGTTGAAAGTTTCTGCAATTTTAAAGATAAAAATCCATAAGCATATATATCTTTGGATGCTTCATCATTGCTAAAAAAAACTTAGTTTTCAAGATAAATATAGTCTAGGACTATTTTTGAATTTTTTATAGTTCAATTCCTAATATAATTATAATGAGAAATACTCTGAAGAAGAAAACTATCTCTTCATTGATTATAAGTATTCATCCTTCATTTTTATTTGTATAACATGGTAATAAGATACAAAATATTAAAAGTAATAGGAAGCAAAGCATTTTAAGAATAAAAATTCTTATAGCATTTTAATTATAACCATCAAACTGAAGATGGACTATTAAATTTCCATCCCTACTAACATTGTATTCTATGTGATTCAAATTGAAGAGCGCGTGACATCATGTTATGTGACTACAATATTGTGGTTGCAGTTACTGTATAATCGCTAGACAATGTAATTACATTGTGATATCAGATCATAATGATGTGGTCACCTTAAGTCGCAATGTAACACCCCAAATTTTAATCTTTAAAAATATAGTATCAGTCCTGGAAGCCTCGCTTGATCGAGAGATTCTCGCCTGAGCGAAAAAGGATCACCTGGGAGGGTGAAATCCTGGACTATACTGGAGGATTCTCGCATGGGCGAGAAATGGCAATTTTGGGCTGTTGACACAGTGTAATCGATTACACACTGCTGGTAATCGATTACATGCTGATAAACTAATCAGACCTGTGCATCTGACACAGTGTAATCGATTACACACTCCTGGTAATCGATTACACGATGATTAAAAGCATCAGATATGTACATCTGACACAATGTAATCGATTACACCATGTTGGTAATCGATTACATGGTATTAATGTAATCGATTACACCATGTTGGTAATCGATTACATAGCGATGATGCCTCTATAATTTACACAGTGTAATCGATTACACTATACTTGTAATCGATTACACTTATCGCAGTGTCTATAAAATAGAAACCCAAAACACATTTTAGGGTTAGAACTTCGAAGAGAAGAGAGAGAGGAGAGCTTTTCAAGAGCAAGGAGCCTTAGGACTCATCTTGGAGCTTGAGAAGAGGTAAACCTCTTGTTACTAACTCTTCTTCTTCCTTTCTAACTTGTTTTGGGTATGTTGGATTTATTTTCATAACATGAGAAACCATGGAAACTCATCCGTTAGAGTTATGGTTCGTTTTATGTTGTTTTTATCTTGTAAACTCTTGGTTTAGAAATAGTATCTCAAGAATGGAAAGGGTTGTGGGTTGATTCATGAAAACCCCAAAAACCCCAAAAGTGAAAATGTGGTAAAAGGAGAGAATGAGTAAAATGTTAGAGGTAGAAGATGAGTTTACCCCCAAATATTGAAATATGAGATGTTATGCATGTTTTAGATGGTTGAATATTGATGATGAATATTTTGTATGATTAAATGATGCAATATAAGTTGTTTATGTGATATTTGGAATAAATGACTAACATTGTGTTATGTGGTGGGATGAAGAGAGATCCTAAGGTTGGAGGCGTTGTCGGTGGAACTCGAGAAGTTGCCAAGAACCAAACCCAACACTCATTGAGGTAAGGATAAGTCTTTTATTGAGCATTTGGAATCGAAAATATGAGTTTTCTGATTATGCAATGATTGATACGTAAAGTACGCATTTGATATAAACATACATGGGTGTGTTTACATTAAAGCAGGCGTAGATTTACGGAAAGGAAAGTATGTGGTACTTTCTGGTTATGCGATGATTGAGTGTAAATCACGTATTTAGTATAAACATATATGGGTGTGTTTATACTAATGTGGGCGTGGATTTACCGGAAATGATTTATGGTGAAACGAATGAAAAAGAAGTACATTTTTAGCCGACCATGAATGGTTAGCGACTCTGGCTTGAGTATAGAAGCATACACTCTGGCTTGAGTATAGAAGCATACACTCTGGCTTGAGTATAGAAGCATACACTCTGGCTTGAGTATAGAAGCATGAAAATGATTTATGAGGAGATCGATGAAAGGAAAATATGTTTTAGCCGACCATGAATGGTTAGCGACTCTGGCTTGAGTATAGAAGCATACACTCTGGCTTGAGTATAGAAGCATACACTCTGGCTTGAGTATAGAAACATGAAAATGATTTATGAGGAGATCGATGAAAGGAAAATATGTTTTAGCCGACCATGAATGGTTAGCGACTCTGGCTTGAGTATAGAAGCATACACTCTGGCTTGAGTATAGAAGCATACACTCTGGCTTGAGTATAGAAGCATACACTCTGGCTTGAGTATAGAAGCATACACTCTGGCTTGAGTATAGAAGCATGAAAATGATTTATGAGGAGATCGATGAAAGGAAAATATGTTTTAGCCGACCATGAATGGTTAGCGACTCTAGCTTGAGTATAGAAGCGTAAACTCTGGCTTGAGTATATAAGCGTGATTTGTTTTAAGAGAAACGAGATTCTGCTTTTAGCTAACCCTGAGGGGTGTAGCGACTTTGGCTCAAGTTATGCAGCAAGACAAAATGAATTTCGAAAATGGTTTACTAACCCTTTTTCTAATGTGGATTATCTTATAATGACGTTTATTGAATTAACGACTTACTCCTTTGTGTGTTTTGTACTTTCGTCATTGATAATCCCATTGCAGGTAAATAGACGAATGGAGTATGCTAGTTCGGGAGCTTTAGGAGCTTTAGACGTTGGATTCACTATTAGCGTTTTTGTACTTTAAATGACTACTTGTGGATTTGAATGATTGTAACCATGACTGACATTTATTTGGGTATTCGTAACCATGGGTATTGTTATATTTGGAATATTATAACTTTTGGGCTCTTAGTACCCAATGAGAATAATAATGAATGAATTATGTTTTCCGCAATTTAAATTATATGATAATATAATAGGTGTAAAGAGTATTTTTAAGGAATGATTCCTGAAGGTTTTAAGTAATATGATGAATGTATGTAAGAGGGAATTAAAATGAATGGAAAAAAAAATTCAAGGGTAGAAATCGGGTCGTTACACGCAACACAACCACATTGGACTGCATTTGGACTGTATCAGGTCGCAATATAATTGCATTGAGCCGCATCAATCTACATCAATAAAAAAAATTCTCAAAAAATAATTTACACCGCAACGATCGTAATTCACATTACAACGGTTGCAATAACCACAACCACAATAACCATAATCGCAACTGCAACTACAATTTAAAACACTCTCCATTTTGTTGAATCTTTCTGGTGTGTCACTAATTAAAGGATAAATAAACAAAAACATAATGGACAATACTCTCAACCCTGCCATAATCAGCTTTAAGATTTTTTTTAATATAGCTAAGTTGCTTTTGGAAACTCATAGATATTAGTCACCTCCTTACAAATTCTAACCATAGTTGAAGACTTAAATGTATTGTTTAAAAAATCCAAAAATAATATTGTGAATAAATAAGTAACTAAACAATAAATAGTTAGATCACAAAAGTTTTGAATGGTTAGATTATATCACTTGTGGCTGAATTATTAATTAAATATATTCAACTTCCAAAAAAGGTAATATTATTAATATACAAATAAATATTAAAATTGCAAAACTTAAAAAGAAAACTAATTAGTGTCGGATGACATGACTCCAGGTAATATTTTGGTTGCATTTTTTATTATAAAATATTAGTATATCTATATAAAAAATATATGTGGTAATTTTTTTGGAGAGAAATTTTCTTTTTTTGTCATAGATAAGAAGAAAAGAATTAAGTGGACAAAAGAGTAATGGTACTTGCATAATTTTCAAATATTCAAATTTACCACCACTGCGTATATTATTATATATATTATGTAGATATTTTTGAGACATATTTCCCTCAATATTATTTCTCTAATATTTTATATTTATATTTTCAACTTACATCCTATTATTTCTCCAAAATTAAATTTACCATTACCAATGGGATGATAATATAAACTAACTAGAATCCAAATGTACTCGTCTGAACTCAACCCAAATTTAATACAAGTGATATTCGACCCTGAATCCGACGAAACCTAATTTATATAGTAGATGTCAAATTATAACATATGTATATCACTAATTGACAGATAGGTATATTTAAATGATAAATAACAAGTTTCATATGGATTCAAGTTACCTAAAACCCATAGACTCACTATATGAAAAGATTATGTTAGCTATGGATAAAATCATGGCTAATATATACACTATAAAACCATAGCATATTGAATTAGGCATGGTTACTTAACAATCAATGGATTGCCAAAATTACAAACAATCAATTTATAATAAATTAGCCCTACAATCCATATTGTTGACATCACTAATTATCAAGCATAATAAATATAACATTTTATTTTTTAAAGTTTTAGCTTATAGAACTTTTTTTTATGGGCTTATAGAACTTTATTTATGAAGTTATTAATTTATAATTTATTGATGAAAACATTATCACCCATATACTTACTTTTTTATATTATAATATGTTAATTATTATATACATATTGTTATTATTTATATTCTATCCTTTTTATATCCAATTCTATCATATAAAAAGTCAAGATTTAAGAGGTTTGAAAAGTGAAAATTGACTAGAATAAATTATCCTAATAAATAATATAAATCTCAAATACTCTTCTCATACTATTTTTTCCAATATATAATCAAATAGTTATTTGTGAAGAGAATAAATACATTGTTAAGGAGAGAGGACATCTTTCTGGTTTCAAGTAATTATTCTTCTATTTAAGATTTTTTTAAATGAAAATAACAAAGTAATAGATTACTAAGAAATTTAAATTATTAATCCTTATTTAAAATAGTGTTTAACTTATGATATAAATATGAAAAATATAATTTTTTGTCTTCCCTAAAACCTCCTCCCAAACAAATCCTCAACATAACATCAGAAACTATGAAGGAATGTATGGAACGCTTCGAAATAATTTCATGAACGTAAAACTATAATCTAAAGTTTTGTTTGGTTCTAACTAATTTGAACTTTAAATTTACTGTTCTAAAGTTTAAATTCAACTTTACAGGTTTGGTTGACTATATATGAATCATGAATGTGAAGGATATTTACATGCAATTTCAGTGTACATTAAATATATATATTAAACCTTTCATTATAAAAATAAGAGTAAATTAAATTTACACATCATTAAATTTTAGTAAAATTACACAAATCATTTATTTTTTTATAAACCTACACATATTCCCTAATTTATATACATACATAACACTGAGTATCTAGACATGAGAGATAAGTGTAATTTTTTTTAAACAAAAATGTTGATAGGTTTAATTGAAATAAACAAAATATAGTATATTGTGGGGTTAAGTCCAAAATATTTCTTGATAATTTTTGGTTCGTTACAATATAATATAAAAGTGATTTCAAATATATATTCTTGGAATTATTGATATATTTTATGAACAAAAAAATAATGAAGAGACGTTGACTCTTATTTTATTATGATTTGTCTTCACGATATACTTTGTTTAATTTGATTACACTCATTATTCTTTTTTGTTTAAAAGATCATATTTATTTATCATGCAGATGTAGTTAGTGGAATGTAAAAATATTTACAGATGTAGTTTGTATAGGTACCAAAAAACGGGTGACATCTTATGTCCCAAAAAGTGTGTCACTTCATATAGAGTGACAAATGGGTGACATATAGAGTGATATATTTTTTGAACAAAAGATGTGCTTCCACAAAAAAAGATAGTAATGATCTATGTAATTTCCCTAAAGTATGAGTTTAATTTACTCAAATAAGAATGAAGGATAGGAGAAATAGAAACAATTATTACTAATATCGTACCGGTCATTAAACCGGTTATGGTACTAATATAGTGGTATAGATATATTTTATACTAACATTAATGTTGAAAAATTAATAAATAAGACAATAACAACTTTCATTTATACAATTTGTTAAAACAAAAATATATCACTTGATAGTATACCATGTTTTAGAAGTATAAAAAATGTATTATTTGTGTGTTTGAACTCTAATACCGAAATCTTGATAAAAATAAGTTATTTTCATTAAAAATAATTTAAATCAAACTGACTGGTACGACCTACATAATTCATCATCAGTATAATTATTATACTATGAGACCACGATTTAATGATTGAATCCAGATACACAAATCAGTTTCATAATAAGGAATAGAAGTATTAAAAATTGTATATTCTCATTCATTTATTATGATAAAAGATGTTGGGGCTTGATGTTCATTCTAGACATGACTAATACATAAACAAATAAATGGAACACAAAACTTTTGAATGTTTAATTGGTGTTATGTCTCAGGACTGTTAATGCAGAATTATTAAGTTAGCAAGTAAATATTTTCATCATTAAAAATATAATATTATGAATATTATAGGATGATATCTTCAATTAGTTATTATCATAAAATACTTGGATATTTATACCAATATATAGGAAAAATATGTTGGGATTGAGTAGGGATCGAAAAGTGGTTATTTTATACTTATCTTTAAAGATGAAAATGTCATTACATGTGTAAATAGAAAGATATAATTGTCTTTTCATTTTCATTTTTACCTTATTTTACACATTACTTATGTCTTCATTTATGAAGAGGATCCCTACTCGTTAGGACGTGAGAGTGATTTTCCCCTTTCAATTAATTTTAACTTTTATTTACTAAAAACATCCATTGCATAAAAGAATATTTGTAATGGCATAATTCTCAAAAATTTCAATTTTTGCATTACTATTTCTTTGATGTATTTATATTAATTATTAAATATTATATTCTTATTTATTTATATTTCAGATATATTTCTTATAATATTGTTTATCTAATATTTTGTATTTATATTTCCAAGTTAAATCCTACAATCTCTCCAAAATCAAATTAATTTTGTCACTCATAACGAGTGTTATAAAATTCGGTGTAGACTTGTTAGCTTGACTGTATACATGACCAGGCTTAGCTGCTTATTAGCAGGTCTTCTGTCAAATTTAGGACGATCCAATTCTACTCGGTCGATTTAAGTTTAAAATTGGCAATTCAACCAATTGAGTAAATCAAAGTCTTTAAAGTTAACAACAAAACGAAGCTCTTTTGAGATGGAAAAATTGATACTTTCAAGTTATTTGTAGTTATCTTTGTCATTTTTTTAGCTTGACAAAACTTTTGTTTTTTAATTTAGTTTTTAAATTCATTTGTACACTTTTATAGCAACTTGTGATTAAAGCGTAAAACCTATTTGTTTGGTGACGTTTACAACCATGTTGTGGTAGTAAAACTCTCTTTGTTTAACCCATTAAACAAATTATAGTATAATATTTAACATGTAAATGATAAAACAATTAAGACAATAATAAGCATGTGCAACAAATGCTCTCCACAAGGCTCATCATTAATGAGGATCCAATTTTTATATACACAAGTAACTTTTTTTACACGGTTTTTATTTTTATATAACTTTTTTAGAACATGTCTACTCTTATATTTATTGTTTGTTATAGTGCATATGAGTTTGTTCCATATTTTGTTGATTATTCTATTACATGATCATAATTGATATATAAAAACATAACAAAAATATTAAAAATACGTTGGACTTAAGTCTTTAATGAGAAACAATAATAAATGAGGAAGAAAAAAAATATTGCATACTCTCATGATTTTCATAAGAATTGCTTTTTAAAACATTAATGTGAATTATTTTGGATACTTATTTTTTTTATAAATAATGGATATCATTTTATCATAACAATTTACTTTGAATTTTCATTTTCTTTTAAATTTTTACATACAAACTTTATTTATTTTCTTATGATAAATAAGTGCCCTCATTTTTTTTCCAGCGTAGACAATGTCAAGAGCGACCATGACTTTGTTTCAAGATAAATCCTTCATAAAATAATATGTAGTGTAGGAATGGCAATGAGTCTGGATGAGTTTGGGTAGTGCATTTCTCGGATCCGCCCAATTACTTCATTTTTGGACCCAGACTCGTGCTAATATCCGCTGGGTATACTACTAGCGGGTTCTTGAGTACCCAGCGGATCCATGGATACCCATAAATTCAAAAATATTAAAAATAATTGTATGTAATTTTTGTCCTTGTGTATATGTTTCACACGACCTTATACGTTATTTAGGCAATCAATCAGAGAGAAAATTATAAAACTTAATTTAAAGATTTAAACATAAATTAATTTACTATTAAACACAACTCATTTTACTCAAACAAACATTAAAAACAACTTCAACATTGAGATGAAAAATTCTTTCAGTAAAAACTCTTAAATTAACATAATATTACATCATACATATGAATTAATAACATAACATCGTTGCTTAACAAAATAACAACACAATTTAAAAACATAACTATCACATTTATGAATTAATATGATATTATAATTATAGACTAATATAGTATTACAATATAAATTAACATGATATTACAATTATGTTATATATATATATATACATAATTTAGGAAGAAATAGTGGGTTCGAGTACCCATGGGTCTGAGTACCTCATTATCCGGACTCATACCCATATAACAGCGGGTCTTAAAATTGTAGGTTTCAATTACCAACGAGTCCAAAACATGGACCCAAACCCGACCCGTTGCGGATATTTTTAGCGGGTACTAGCGGATCTGGATACATTGTAGTTGGTCTATCCAATATAAATTATAGCATACAATAGAATACTTTCACAATATAGCATAAAAGTCAAGTGTGATTTATCATGATAATGAAATTGTCCTAGTAGAAATCTAATATTTAATATTATATGTCATAAAACCAAAAGCTGGCACTTAGTGCTTTATTAGGTATTTTCCTTCTGAAAATATTATGATATTTTTTTTATCTATGATTAAATGATTCAGACTTTTGTGAAGTAAATGAAAAGGCATTGGCATTCTAAAAAATTAAGATATAATATAAATAACTTCAGTTAAAATAATCATTTCCTGAACATCACTTTCATGGACTTTAATTATTCTAAAGAATATATAGTGTTATCCAAAAAATATATTGATGAAGATTGACTTTTCATATTATCTTCTTCTTTTAGTTTTTCACTCTTTTCTTTAGTGGTTGTTACACATATTTCAATGAGACTCTTGATAGGTTAGATTTTTTCTTCTTTTTATTTTTTTACTAAGCTAAAATTCCACTAGCACATTAATCAAAATGAAATTTTTATTCTAAAAAAAATATATTAATCACTTTTTTTTTTTGGGTACAACCATGTGTATTTTTTTATCCCGTGGGTAAGTAACTAATCCGTTTTGGGTGTGTGATTACCGCTTCCAACAAGTATTGGTTCCATGAATCAAAATTTTAACTTATTAATCATCATGGAGATCTAATTCATCACCTCATAACAAAAAAAAAACAATTTTATTCTTCTTCTACCATTTCCCTCTATTTCTTTTTCAAGTTTTAATTGTTTAACTCATCATAAAATTCTCTTACCTTCTTCTTGGCAATTCATTCCTCTCCTCACTTCTTTTCAATCTTCTAAGTTACAATATTCTCCATTTTATTCTCAGTTTCACAACATTAATAACAAATAAAAAACTCATTTTTAAGTTACTATTTTATTCTTCCCCTCATTTTGTCTTTTCAAATTTCCATTTTTCAAGTTACTATTTTATTATCTTTTTACGATATCAGCAAACAAAAAATTGGATGGTGCACTATGTGTATTCTTGAAAGTTGAAATTGTGTGTTTTTCTTATATTACTCTTGAATATATATGTCAAATTCCGTGAAGATTTTTTTCCTTTCAAAAATGGCTTAGAATATAAATAATTTGTGAATGATATATTGACTAATGGTTTTTATCATAGTTTTGAAAACCGTGCCGTACCGGCCGGTTCAACCGGAAAACCAGTGAACCGGACCCCTAACCGGTACGGTACGTATGTTATACCGCATATGCAATAGAACCGGTTAAAACCGGTGAAAACCGGTAAACCGGTTTAAACCGATTGGTTTGTACATTGTTATTATTATTTTTTTTAAATTTCAAATTTTCAATTCTTCATCAATTCTTCAACTTCAATGATTAATACTTGGATCATTTATTTGTATTTTGCGTTTGTTAAGTGATAATTTTGGATAAATATATGTTTTGTACTTTAGACTTTGATTTTATTAAAGACTTAATGTTGTTTGTTTGTGTGAATTTGAAGTAAATTATGAATATGGATTATAAATATGAATATCTACTTATTTGAAATTTTTTCTTATAGGTTTACATATATATATAAGCAAGTATGTCCGGTTTAACCGGCATGCGGTTTAATTACTGAACCACTGGTTGAACCACTGTACCACTATACCAGTACCCTAACCGGTTTGATAACCGGTACGGTTTTAATAACATTGGTTTTTATATTATTTTATTACTAGCTTTCTACAAGCTCAAAGTATCCCCATTCTTTTCTAAATCTCCAAATCAATTATAACAAAATTAAATTCTCCTACTTTCATTATGTATTTTCTCTTTATATCTCCAAATCCTCTATATATTTTCTCTTTGTGCACAATATTTTTTTTTTCATTTTCTACTTTCATCATATATTTATTAAACAATTTCATAAGTATGTACCATATAATTTTACACACAATTAGTATATTATCTATTATTGATATATATATATATATATATGAATATTTCTTTAAGAGTCAATAATGATTAACATATTACTGATAAATGATAATATGATAGTGTAAAAAAAAACTCTTATATTATCCGTGAATAACTATTTTCCCTTTATTTAAACTACCCAAATCCAACATTAAACAATTTTTAAAATCTTTCAACTTTCTTATATATAATTTAATAGAAATATTAATATATGTTCATTATCTTTTACTTTAAACTTCACATACTTTATTTAAAAATGGTAATTTCAAATTAAAATAAACAAATAAAAAATATATTTATTTTTAATAGGCAACAACAATATTTAGTAAAAGTAACAATATTTCTAGTTGAAATATTAAGAGACTCATTAGATTTTAATAGAAGACAACAAGAAGTGAATTGGAGTCTATTAAATAACAAAAAAATACAGCTTAATAACAACAAAATACAGCTTTTCAATTGAGTTTGAGTCCAATTAGTAATTGCCATATAAGCCTTTAATAATGTGATAAAATAAAACAACAAAACTTATCTTCAAAGTTCAAACCCCAATTGGTCTTTTTTTCCAATTTAATTATTTAATAAATCTCATACAACGTGGCATTCTCATTTTTATATACTAAAAGCATATTCCCCAAAACCCCATTAATTTCCACCTATTTTACAAAAATACCCCTATAGAATCTTATCCCTTTCTTCATTTATTAGTATTCTTCTACCAACCATGGGCAATACCGTCACACCAAAAGAATACACACGAGAATGCACGTTTTGAACCCAATAAAAAAGCTACTCACTAAAATCCCAAAAGTACCCTTAGACACAAGTCAAAAGGAAAGTGCATTCAGGTAACTTAAAGACTCAAATCCCTTAAAAACCCTTACATAAAAGTCATCACAACATAAAAGGAAAGGGTAGTAACGTAATCTCATATTCCAACTTCGATCTCATATATAAGAAATAAAATTAAAAAAAGTCGGTATGTATCCACTTACTTCACGTTTTAGCCATCAATTCTAAGGAAATTCAATAATTTGAATTAATGAGTAGATCCAAACCATTAAATTTTCATAAAATTGATGGTTAAGATATAAAATAAATTTAAAAAACTTACTTCTGAAGTCAAAAGATTCATCATCAATTAAAAACCAAAAGACGTGAGAAAAAGGAGGAGAGAGAGAAAAACACAGAAAAAGAAGAGAGAGAGGGAGAAAACCGTTTTGAAGATTTTGGAGACGTTATCGGATTTGAAATCCTCAACTAGCTGCATTTAATTAACCACGTTTGTGTCCGGAGCCTTAGCTTTTTTTTTTCCTCTTTCGTTTTCTTTTCTTCATTCTTCCAGAAAGTGTTTTTTTTTTCTGCTTCTACTTCTCAAAATTTTAATTTTCTAAAGGTTCCGAATTTCGTGATGGGGAAATTCGGGAGTTGAAAAAGTTTCGATTTTTTGTTTGTTTCTGTAGAATTCGGTGATGTTTACGCCGCAGAAAGTGTTTTCTGGTTGGACCCATACGCCAAAAAAAACCGGGGTTAGTGGAACCGGGTCGGGTTCGTTGGATCCCGGTTCGGGTCATGATTTGGATCCCGGTTCGAAGGGGAAAGGTGTTACCTTTGGTGAGAATGGAGGGAATTTGGATCGACAAGTTTTGGTTGAGAGAGTCTCTAATATTGAGAAAGAGGTTAGTTAGTTAAGTTAATTCATGTCTTTCTTTAATTAATTTTATATTAATTCATTAATTGTTGTTTTTCACTTTTTGTTGGCGTTTTGATATCTTTGTGTTCTTTTTGTTGTTGAATTATTTGAATTTCTTGGTTGGGTAGTTCTTTAAGATGGGAATTTTATTTGTTTTTTATTTATTATTTTATATTAATTAATTATTACTTTTCACTGTTTTTTAGCCGTTTTGATATGATAGTGTTATTATGTTTGTGTTTATTGTTGTTGAATGATTTGAGTTTCTTGGTTGCATGGTTCTTAAGATGGGTATTTAACAACTACACAAGCTGTTTTTGTTTCTGATTTGTGCTTTTTTCTTTCCAAGTATTTGGGTAAACTTTGTTATGAGTGGTTGTGAAATTTGGATAAGAATTCGGTTGTTGTTGTTGAGGATTATAGTCTATTTGTTTTAAGTACTGAACCTTAACCTTGAGTTTGAGGTGGTCTTGTTATGTTAAAAATCTAATGGTTTGTTTATTTGCTGGCAATTATGAAATTTTTGGTTTTGATAAAAGCTTCATGATTACGACATTGTACATTGTACTGTGCGTTCTGTTTATTGGTGGTATAATTTTTTGTTTGTACAGTTTCGAGGATCTTTTTATGATTGGTTTTAGAGGTTTGGTAGTAATAAGAGACGTGAAATTTGTAGCAATGCATGATGCTTTCGAGATTTGGGTGTTTAAAGATTGGTAGGAGTCTAAATTTTTTAAAACTTGCATTTCTGATCTTAGTTCAATTGGGGGTGAAAGTGAAAAGTGTTGATTTGAATTCTCTCAAGTGCAAGCTCAAGACACTTGAAATCTCTTTACAATGAATTTACCGAAAAATTGGGATTTTCAGTGTATTGTTATTTGCATTTTGATGTGTGCCTCTGCTAATTTTATTGTTTTTTGATCTGCTTATAATTTATATGTCTTCTGTGACAGCTTTATGAGTACCAGTTCAATATGGGGCTTCTCTTGATTGAGAAAAAAGAGTGGAACTCTAAGTACAATGAACTGAGTCAGGATTTAGCTGAAGTTAAGGATGCTCGTGAGCAAGAAAAAGCAGCTCATTTAATTGCTATATCGGAGGCAGAGAAGCGAGAGGAGAATCTGAGGAAGGCCTTGGGTGTTGAGAAAGAATGTGTGCTTGATGTAAGATTTTTCGGTCACATGTTTTTTGTGCATATGAATTAACTAGTTTCATATATATAAGTGCGTGCATGCTTCTTGTATCAAACCGTATTTGTGGATAATTCGCACCAATTGATAAATATGGTCATTGCTTGCTGATGTTTGGAAACTTGTGCATAAACAGCTCGAGAAGGCTCTGCGAGAAATGCGCTCAGAGCATGCAAAAATTAAATTTACGGCTGACTCAAAGTTAGCTGAAGCTAATGCATTAGTAGCTAGCATTGAAGATAAATCTTTAGAATTAGAAGCCAAGTTACACTCTGCTGATGCCAAACTTGCTGAAATAAGCAGAAAGAGTTCTGAGATTGATAGGAAATCACAAGACGTGGAGGTTCAAGAATCTGCACTTCGAAGGGAACGTTTATCCTTCATTGCAGAGTATATTCTCTTTCAATTTCAAGTTTTTTATTAGTTTTCACTTTGTAATATGTTATATTATTTCCTCTGATTAATATGTTTTGAATTATATGACAGGCAAGAAGCGCATGAGAGTACTTTGTCTAAGCAGAGAGAGGACTTGCGAGAATGGGAAAAAAAATTGCAGGAGGGAGAAGAGAGGCTAGCTAAAGGTCAAAGAATTCTCAATGAAAGAGAGCAGAGGGCTCACGAGATCGACAAAATATGCAGGCAGAAAGAGAAGGACCTCGAAGAGGCGCAAAAGAAAGCGGATGCAACTAATATAACCTTGAGAAGTAAAGAAGATCATGTGAACGTCAGGCTTGCTGATATAACTCTAAAAGAGAAGGTAAAATATATGATTTCCCGTGATATTGTTTTACCCTATTTTTGTTAATTTCGATATATTAAGTTTTAATCTGTCAATAACATCTTATGTAGGAATTAGATACTGTGAGAATGAACTTAGACCTCAAAGAGAAGGAGTTATCTACATGGGAGGAAAAGCTCAATGCTAGAGAAAAGGTATGTTCTAGTAGTTTTTTTTGGGGTATTTAAGCAGACTAACATTGTGAGTCGACCGACCCTTCCCTGGGTCCCGCACATAGCAGGATCTTCAGGTTGCCCTTTATTATTATTATCGGGCAAACTTCTAATCATTCATAATCTAGAATAGTGGTTTGGTTTTAAACTTTTATCTCTCTGTGTTTGAATTGTCGAAGTAATCATGTCATTAGTTATTGAATGGTATAATATGCCGGCATGCCATTATTACACTTTTCTATTTTCTTTTCTTCGCTGAATTTCTGCCCCGACACTTTGCAGGTTGAGATTCAGAAGCTTCTCGATGAACATAATGCTATTCTTGATGTGAAGAAGCAGGAGTTTGAGGTGGAATTGGATGAGAAAAGAAAATCCTTTGAAGAAGGACTGCAAAATAGATTGGTCGAAGTGGAAAGGAAAGAATCTGAAATCAATCACATGGAAGAGAAAGTTGCAAAACATGAACAGGCATTGGAAAAGAAAGCAGAAAAACTGAAGGAGAAAGAGACGGAGTACGAACTGAAATTCAACGCTTTGAAGGAAAGGGAGAAGTCCGTCAAGTCTGAGGAAAATGACTTGGCTAAGGAGAAAGAGAAAATAGAGGGTGAAAGAGAGGAATTGCTCAGCCTTAAGGCTGAAGTTGAGAAAATAAGGGATAACAATGAAGAAGAGTTGTCGAGGATAAAGGAAGAGACAAATCGGCTTAAAGTGACTGGGGAGGAGAGGTCTGAATATCTTCGGTTGCAGTCACAGTTGAAAAATGAAGTTGATCAGTACAGGCACCAGAAAGAACTTCTTATGAAGGAAACCGACGACTTGAGGCAGCAAAAAGAGACTTTTGAAAGAGAATGGGAAGAGCTGGATGTGAAAAGAGCCGATTTGGAGAAAGAGTTGAAAAATGTGATTCAACATAAGGAAGAAATATTAAAACTGCAACAAACTGAAGAAGAAAGGTTAAAGAATGAGAAGCAGGCCACAGAGGATTATGTACAGAGGGAGTTGGAAACTCTTAAGCTGGAGAAAGAGTCATTTGCTGCCGAAATTGAGTTGGAGAAGTCAAGCCTAGCCGAAAAAACACAAAGTGAGAAAAATCAAATGCTTATGGATTTTGAGCTGCGGAGACAAGAACTTGAAGCTGATATGCAGAATCAGTTGGAGCAGAAGGAAAAAGACTTGCTTGAGAGGAGGAAGTTATTTGAGGAAAAAAGAGAGAATGAATTAAATAATATTAATTTCTTGAGAGATGTAGCCAATAGAGAAATGGAGGAAATGAAACATCAAAGAAGTAAATTAGAGAAGGAGAAACAAGAAGCTGATGAGAATAAAAATCATCTTGAAAGGCAAAGGACGGAAATGCAGGTGGACATAGATGTACTTGTTGACCTTAATAGGAAGCTGAAAAATCAGAGGGAACAATTCATTGTGGAGAGACGGCGTTTTATCGACTTTGTTGAGAAACTTAGGAGTTGCCAAAACTGTGGGGAAATAATCTCTGAATTTGTGCTGTCTGATTTACAATCCTCTGCTGACATCGAAAATTTTGAGGCACCTTCTCTTCCGAAATTGGCAGGTGATATTATGCAGGGTGGTGCTTCTGATGCAAATCTTGCTTCTTCAAGGCAAAATACTGAATTGTCTCCTGTGGCTGAACCAAACTCCCCAGTTTCTGGTGGCATGTCTTGGCTACGTAAATGCACCTCTAAGATTTTTAAGATCTCCCCAATTAAAAAGATCGAAGCTGAAGATGTTGAAAATTTAACAGATGTGGCAACTTTGTCTGCTAAGAAAGCCAACATAGAAGATTCACCAGTCAGAATTCCTGGCACTGAAATTGAAACAGAGTTGTCATTTGCTATTGTGAATGATTCTTTTGATGCCCGGAGGGTACAATCTGACAATGATGTCACAGTGGTTGAAGTCGACCATGATCAATCAATTGACAATCAGAGCAACATTGACAGTAAGGCACCAGAAGATTCCCAGCCTCTTGATTCAAACATTGGGCAGAGGAAACCTCGCAAGGGAGGGGTACGGACCAGAGTAAAGCGTATAAACAGTGATAAGTTGGTTCTTAAAGAGGCTAAGGCTATACTTGGGGAACCGGAAGGTTCTGAAACAGTACCTGGGGAATCTGTTGATGATCATGAGACTGAGTTTCCTAATGGAAATGCTGATGATTCTGCCAATGCAAATTCTGAAAGTCAGAAACCATCCAGTAGAGGAATGCCAGCGAATGTACGGAAGCGCAACCGTGTTCAAACATCTCAAATGACTGTTAGTGGGCATGATGGTGATGCCAGTGAAGGACATGCTGATATACCAGGTCAACTCAAAAGGAGGCGGCAGAAGGCTGCCCCTCCTCCTGTACAACCTGCTCGTAAAACAAGATACAATTTGAGGCGGCCCAAAGTGTACGTGAAATACCTTTTATGTTGATTTAGACCTGTAATATACATTTTGTAATTAAAGTGATCATTGCCAAATAGTCTTTTTTGTCCACTTACACGTGCATATGTGCTTAATTTTTATAGTGGAGCAACAACTTCATCTGCTAGAGCTATTATATCTGGTGGCAACAAGGAAAGTGAGGGAGAGGTTAATCGGGTAAAATATGCCGAAGAAGGAATTGTCTTCTCAAAAACTTCTCGGTCACATTCAGTCGATGTTACTAATGAGAATGATGGAAGCATACATCTTTCACAGGTAAGCTTGGATTAGCATCTCAGTCATGCCCATACTTTCATTCCTTGTTTTTTCGTATCTAATGAGGGTGAGATTTGACGCAACAGTAAGACTGCTTTTTACTTTTAGGGGTAAGGTTGTACATCTCTCCTCTACAAGGTGGAGCCTTGTGCATCAGGCTGCCTTTTATTTTTAGAGTAAATTACACTGACACTCCTTGAATTTTACTTCAATGGAACTTTTTATCCCTCATTTTACATCTACACAACCTTCCTCAATTGATATAAAGTCATAACGCCTAATACCCTTGCTGTTAATTGTCCATTAAAGAATGTTGAAGATGTGCAGTCATGTACATATCACATGGCCTTTATTAACAATTTATAACCTGAAATCAAAATTACCATTTTACACATATTTATGTCAAATCTCTCATTGCATCAGAAGCTGTCATTGCCCCAGAGAAGCCGACCAATATTCATAGTAATGGGTTACTTTCACTTAATCTCTTAGTTAAATCCTGATTTTTTAGTTTTTATTTTTGGTGCGAGCTAGTGCCGAAGATTAATTTATGAGCTAGTCTCAATTCTCAGGCACGAAACTGTGAATCAATCCCCAACAGTGGTCTCCCTTGATACCCTCCGACAATACTCCTTCCTTACTCTGATTTCCTTGTCTCTCACAGCCCCTCAAACCTGATTCCTGTAAATCCTATTTGTCGATCGTGATCACCAATTCAGGTTGTGCTGAAGCTGTGACATGTTGGTTCAACATCCAATGACAGCGACAGCACAGGTAAAGATCGAGGTTGGGCTTTGGTTGGTGAGTGACAATTATCATTTATTGGTGGCTCTGATCTTGGAGCAGATGGTGGATGGTGATGGTGCGGAGGAGGATATCACGACGCTATTTTCTCTCCCAAAACCCTCAAGATCCCTGAAGTGCAGTGTGTTCTATGTGTTTTAGGTTGAGGGCATGTCTGATTTTTACCAACTTCCATTATTGTAGTTAGTTTTCATGGGTGTCAGATCTAGGGGTTTTGTGTATGTGTAAAGAAAGGAACAGTAGTAAGTGTTATTAGAGTAAAACTCGGGTGTCAGTGTAAATTTTCTCTTATTTTCATCATCGTAGCAATCATTATAATTTTGAGATCTGGGATTGATAGTAGACTCTATGTTTAAAGTGCACTATTGCTTGTTTGACACTCAGAAATTCGTGGAGACCCATGATACTTATGTTGATGCGACAAGAACCGTTGCCGACAATATAACCTTGAGTGAGGAGGTGAATGGAACAGCAGATGATGTAGAAGAGCATGACAGTGAGTATAGGACTGAATCCCATGGCAACGATGCGGACGGAGCTGGCGATGAGGATGACGAAGACTATCAACATCCGGGCGAAGCTTCAATCGGCAAGAAGCTTTGGACTTTTTTCACTACATAACTGTACACCAACTTCTTTGTAATGTTAGCTTTTGGTTTTGTGTCTTTAACCCCATCAAGTTTAGGGAATGGTGTTGGTAAGTTATCTTGTATTTTAACAATTGGAAGTGGATCTAAGTTATAAGTAGGGAGTACTTAGGAGGAGGGTTGATGATTGAATTTCTTTAGGTTTTTTTGTTCATTTGTTTTCATGGATCTTTGGAACCTTCTGTATTTGTTGATAAATTTGAGGCATTTGATAGTGTAGCTTCAAGTTTAGAGATTGGAAATTGATTGTATTGAAATGGATGTATCTCTTTATTTCTTATCCTATTGTTTGAATTCATTGAAGATTCCATTGTGTATGCATGCATGCATGCAAGTTGGGTTCATATCCAACTTTGTTATTGGTAAATTTTAATTTCTGGGTCTGTTATTTAATTCAGCTTTGTTATTTGTCGGCCTAAAAAATGTGTCACTTCATGTCACTTATTATGATTGGTTGTAAGTTAACAGTTTTAAATAATTACGTATTTATCTAGTCAAATTACATGATTGATATACTTTGTGAGACATGTGCTATTGTTACTGAGGGATTATTTGCTTCCAAAGTTCATGTTTGTTGATGCATATGTTGTTGTAAACACTCAAGATTCAATGTTTATAATAGTCCAGAAATTTGCATTAGATATTCTCTTCATATATAATGGTAAATGAATTTACATCTTTTCATGTAAAAACAACTATTTGCATATCTTTCTGTAGTAAAAAAATTTATGCATCAAATTTTATGGATAAATCTATGTTGATGAATAATATCCAATGAATAGGAAATGGGACTAAGATATTTGCAAATATTCATGTAGGGAAAAATATTTAAGAAAATGATAGATTCTCTTACTAAATCTTCATATTAATCTTTATACTCACAAAAAGTGACATGTCATAAGATGATACTTCATTTATTAATGATTGATTTACAAGTAACATATGTTACCATTTTATGAGGATATAACATTATTTTTCTGCATCAAATTTTATGGGTAAGTCTATGATGATGGATATCCAATGAATAGAAAATGGGCCCATAATGTTATATCAATTTGTAAGGTTAAGTTAGTTCAAGATTGTGGCTATTGCTCTATGGGCCTGTGTTTGGAATTTGGTTTTGCGGAGGGAGATTTTTTTTTGGGTATGTGTATCCTCCCACCCTATATATAAGAAATTAATCTCTTTTGGGACGCTAGTTGTTCATCTCAATAAATATTGTTTGCATAAATTGAACTTTTGATTTTTTTATCATCCTAGGAATCTAGCAAGATTTTATATTACTAGACCAACGTGGTACGGAGGGAGATTTTTGTGGAGGGTATGATTGATGCTTGGCGATGGGTTCATGGCTGGTTACAAGTATTCTAGTATTGTGAAGGTTGATAATGATAGTTATATTTTATTTTAGCATTTGTGGTAGGTTATAGCTCAAACAAAATTGTTGGATTTTAATTAGCACCTTCTATAAATAGATCTTCAACAAAGGATAACCTTTTATAAATATTGTCGGTACATCATCCATCATTCATTTTCAATTGTTATTAACTCTTAAGTAAAAGTAATACAAATAAATGGTGAATAATATACTAACTGTGTATAATTCTTTATATTGTCAGTATATAAATATTAAACTTTTTTGTTTAATATTAGAAGAAAAGTAAATATTAGGTGCCTACCACACGGCCCACTAATTCAATGGGCCTGAAGAAAATAGTATCATAAGAGTGGCACAAATAGCTTTTTAGTAACTTGCCTGGTGGAAAATTTTCTCTCTCTGAACATGGACCCAATGTTGTGAAACCAGAGTCGGACATTAAGCCGGAAGAGTTTGCGTATTAGGTCTAACTGGTTTAACCAGTTAAGCCGTCCGGTCGGACCGGATGATTTTAAATATAATTAATATTTTTTATCTATAATTATATACAAATGTAAATTTTATATAATTAATAATTTTATATGACTATATTGAAGTAACATATCTCTATCATTTTTTGACCGAAATAAACAAAACATTAGAGTAATTTTCCATTTTTTAAAATTTTAAGTGAGTCGTCCGGTTTTTTCATGGGTTATTCTGGTTTAACCGAGTTTAGCACAATCAAACTAGAATTTCTCCGGTTCAAAGCGGTCTAACTACTCATTCGGTTAAGACTACAAAACGGAGCCGTTTTCAAGTCCGGTCAGCGATCGAACCGATCGGACCGTCCAGTCCGGTTATCTAAACACTGCATGTACCACACACATGAATGGGGAACACATGTCCCTCTTGATGTCGCCATGGTGTCTCGTACCAATCAAAATGTATGATTTAGTTGGAGAAAAAAGTTATAAAAATATAAAATAATATTTTATATTATTTGGTTTAATCCTATTGAATAAGAACATAGAGACATGATTGTTTTGGGATAGAGAATCTTTGTTCCCGCACATATACCATGATACTGCTTTAATTAAAAAATTTATACTCCACCAACTTGGAATCTTGAGCAATATTTTCCTCTTTTGTTACCTTCATATCATGTTGTTGAATATATTTTTCATATCCTGTTGCCTATAAAAATATTTGTCTGAAAGTGAAAGCAGTAGACTAAATATTTTAGTAATAGTGACTTTGTTATATTTCACATTACAACTTTGATGTTTTTGTAATTTTTTCCTACTCTTGTTTTGGGAATGATATCATGCAAGTACTACATGGTTTTTTTTATATAAAATATTTTTGTTCAAATTTTAGTATAATGACATTTTTGTTTATAATATGAAGATTTTATACTAAAAAGGGGTAGCACCAGTCAATTTCTACAGAATTATCAGAATGAAAAGGGAAATTATATTAAAATAAGAAAAGAACATTAAGCAGGTCATAGTGCTTAGAAAAGTTCAAGATTTGATGCATCCTAAGTAAACATGAGACAACCACAACTCTTACGAAATTAATTAAAGAGAGCAAAAAGACATACAAGAAATACTATCATATAATCAAAAGCAATAATGTTAACTTTCCTTCTTGGAGGATGAAAATGTATAATAATAAATTTAAGGTTTGGAGGTAATCATTGAAATACCATGAAGTTTTTTACATAACTGAAGAACAAGAGGTGAAAATTAGATACATACAATCAAAAAGTCATAGTTGAACATTATTATTTTTTTGTACTATCAATGATATCCCCTAACATTTTGGGTAAGGAACTAATCCCTTTAGCGATGCGTGACTGTTTATCTCAACAAATGTCGCTTTCAGGAATTGCTCACAACAAATTGCTGATTTGAAATGCCTTAACGAAGTCATAGTTCTAGATCACTAAAATAAAAATTTTAGTCTTTTCCCTTAGACAATTTTGAAGGTCTAATGGCTCTTTCAAAATTAGGTTGAGTGATTGCAGAGAAGTTTGTTCATGTGCAAAGTCCCACACCGGACAAAAGATAACGAATAGAAGACTATAAATACAAGAAGACTCAAACAATGGTTTTAAGACTCCACAACCACATCGGTAATCATACTATTACCACATCGGCAACATTTTTCCCATAATTATCATCATAATTTAAAACACTAATTCCTTACTTTCTAGATAAAATCAATTTAGAAGTATATTTTGGTGTGTTTTGTTGCAGTCAACAGCTTATGAAACAATGTCTTTATTATAGGACCAATCTTGTTTACCTTTAGTATAAACAATTCACCTTGCACACATGAGTCAATGTTAATTTGCAATCTAGATCTATTTATTACTAATTGATATGAATGTTAGTGAAACTCGAGCTGGAATGTTTCATATTATATTTAACCGATTTAAACAGTTAAATCATCCAGTCGGACCATATAATTTTAAATACAATTAGTAATTTTTATCTATAAATATAATATATATAAATGCAAAATTTTATATAATTATATAAGTATATTGAAGTAATATCTCTATTTCTTTTTTGTACCGAAGTAAAACAAAACATTAGAATAATGTTCTATTTTTTTTAAAATTTTAAGTAAAACATTATAGTAACATGGCCAAACCAAATTTCTCGGGTTCAAAATAGTTCAACCACTCATTTGGTTAAGACTACAAACCAAAGCTGTTTTCAAATCCGAGCAGCAATCGGATCGGTGGAACCGTCCAGTCCAGTTATCACAACCTGGTTCATACCAAACAATAAACTCTAATAACTCAAGCCAATATTTCAGTTGAACCAGTGAATGGTTTTAAATGCTATTAGACATGCCACAAAAAACAAATAGAAGATTTGCATGTAGGAATTCCAAATGATAATGTTACTTGTACTCAAGTTTAACCAATTTACCATCCTCAATAAAGATAAAACATAAATTATCAATTACCATCATTAAAATAAATGATTTAAAACAGCAGCATTTATAAAAACAAGTACTACTTCAAAATGAAATTGTCAAGCACTGTTAGATCCTTATTAAATACTACTACTTACTTCAGTTCTCTGTGCCATGACCAAAATGGCTACTTGGTTGTTCATATGGAATCACTTTCTTTATGAAGATTAATACCAAAATGACAACTTGGTGGTTCATATGAAATCACTTTCCAAATTGACTTTAATGAAGAAGATATTGAAGTGATTTCCAAGTGATATTAATTGTCTTTGAATCTTCAAGTTTCTACCTAAACCACCACCTTTGGACTGCAGACAAAGGAGTATTCAAGAACGGTGCGTGGCGGTGGATAAGTGGATTAACAGTTCTTCCAATTTTAGCCCAAACACTTTGATGGTAAGCAGCAGTAACAGGAGCTTGATACATGAGCTTCAAAAGCTACAGGAAAGCAAAAATGAAACAAAATGCCATTAGATCTGTGGCAATGGTTTATAATATAAAAATTCAGTTTTTTTTTGCATATCGGGTTTAACTTTTAGAAATTCGACAAAGTTTTGCATTGGCTGTCGACTGCCTATAACACAACCTTTACCTTGGTTGTTGTATTGGATTTAACTATTTAAGGAATTACTTTCTAGAGAATACCGGAAAAGTATAATATAAGATTCCAAAATTATATAATTTTAAAAAGTCATTCATTTATTTGATAAAAATGAACACATTACACCAGGCATGTTACAGTATAGACAATAAAGGACAAGTCATATATCTCAAGACCAATACCAATCTTCTTTGTGGGTGCATAGTGATGCATGAAATGAACACAGGAATATAATAGGTAACTAACATTACTTAAACAGAAATCCCAGCATATATATATATAGACATCCAAATTGGAATGAAACAAACCTGCCAGTACATGAATGTCTGTATTATATTGCGCTGCCACCTGCATGTGTGGTTCAAAATGAGGGTTACATAAAAGCAAACTATATTTTCAAAAGAAAAATGATATGTAGAAAAGGGTCATAAAGGGGGAAAATAAAGGAAAGGCTTGAAAAACTGACGAGAACAATGAGATGATCAGCAGGAATCCAAGTCCAATCTCAGCATGTGATGTCAATATATTGAGGGTAGTATTGTTTGATTCTACCCAAACACAAGGCTCTTCCAAGTATTTCCTGTTCAAATGAACAAGAAACAAAAAAAAGGTACTTAAATGATATTTAAAATCAACAACACACTAATTCTGTTGGAGATAATTTGCGATACAAATTTAACATTGAAAAGAGAGAAGAACAGCGTAATCTCATGAGTATTATTGTAATGAAGTGTCCTGAAAAAACCCAATCCAATAAATACTAGCTCCAAGGAGCAGCAGCAGCTGTGCATTATTATCATCTAATAGCTTAAAATTTTGGGCCAGTTGATCATTGACGCCGTGGTATTAAAACCTCTGACTCACCATATGGGATTGTGCACTATCCACAGTTCCACACCTAAAGCCATATGAAGTCTTCTTGCATGAGGGTCGAGGAGGTGCATTAGAGAGATATAATCATTTCTATTAAGCTTTTGAGATAATTATTCTTCCAACAATAGTTATCTGATATCCTTGTTATATTTTGTTTACAGGGGTAAAGAAGTAACCAAATATCTGTTGGATAACCACACTTCAAGTTTTTGGGATAATTGTTCTTCAAGTGATTTTTTTACTAATAACATATTCTAGGACATAAATGTAGCTTGATGCATAGTTGTTAAACTCTTGAGTTGTCAAACGAGTTCAATTTAACTGTAATGAGATTGGTAAACTCTTGAGTTGATTCGCGAGTTTACGAGCTTACGTTCATGCATTGATTTGGTCTCAAAAATATTTTTCTCGCTATTGCTGGATACACAGGTTGGATTACTTCTGTCAGTCAGTTGCAATATATAATGGATTTATAAAGCTAATTTTCCCTTTTTAATATTTTTTTTGGTATTAATTTATCAATCTACATAATAAAGTATCAATTAAAAATCGTATAACAGTTGGGGTCAAATATTGAATTATGATTGTAAGTTATATATGAATTTGTTTTATTATGAAGTTAGAATGTTTGATAATAGTTTTGAGTATGTCATGGAAGGCAAAAGTTTGTATTAGAACCCAACAATTATCCAATAAAATGGATGGAATGAGTTATGATACCAGTCTTGTGCTTAACAAAAGCAATGCTGTATCTTTTAGCTATACTTATTTCATTTTCACATCAATAGCAAAGACATTAAAATGGTTATTTACCTGTACAAGGTAGAGCGGCTGAAATTACGTCGAAGGAACTTGGCAACATGTTCTAATGCCCGACATAAGATAGGGATCAATGCAACTGCAACATAATCATACAAAGGCGGGACAGGGAGTGAACAATAAGCCAAGAAGCAAACAAGAGTCTCATGAGTTAACCGATCAAGGAATACTCACATTTAAGGCAAAGATGTGAAGTAACAAATGAAAGGCAGTAAATGAAGACTATGAAATCTTTTGCCGCAATTATTGACTGAAAGTAAATTTGCAAGGCCTGCAAATTCCATGCTCTTGGTTTCTGCAATGGAATAAGACAATGTATTAAAGATAGCATAAAGCCATCAACACATCAAGCTAATCTTAAAAACAGGGTGGCCCATTGGGATCTGGAGAGGATAGATGTATGCAGTCTTATCCACACAAACGGAGAGGCTGTTTCCAGGATTTGAACCTGTGACCTCTCACTAAGCAACAACCTTACCGTTGCACTGAGGCTCACCCTCTATCAAGCTAATACTAAAGCAAAATAAAAAAATTACCCCATATAGCGAGTACAAGGAGTATAGCGAAGAACACGTAGTACCCATAAAAGAAAGTCTGTAAGCCCTATTAGAAAGATTTCTAGGAACCAGTGGAATGACTGCTAGGACAGCCACAACAAACACCTAAACAAAATAAGAAATGAGATTAAAAAAATAATCAGCATCGAAGTGATCCAGAACAATAAGCAGACAGACTAAAGAAAAAACTAATTTACCATAGAACTTTGCAAATTCATACTTTCAATGCATCATACAATATCCTAGTATTATCTCGCAATCGATTATAGAATATGCCCAGCATGGAAATTTTAACATCCACAAAAATTAAATACACTCAGTAATAGAATATAATTGACATGTAGAGATTCTAAAAAATAAGGTTATGTTAAATGAAAATATTCCAACTGAAAACAGAACAAAACATTGAGTAAAAAATGTTCATTAGAATATTCATATGCAAGCTGGTGTATATGTTTACCAGAGTTCCTGTAAAAATTATGTAAAAGTTAATAAGACTGTACCCAAGCATTGACAGAAAACTGAATCGTCTGCTTATCCCAACGCAAAGGAGTTGGATTAGGACCCGCCGTTGCAGAAGTTCCTGATGATCTATTAGCTGATCCTGCTGAATATTTCAACACATAAGCAAGACTCAGATTAGCATGCAAAAAAAGAACAAACATATATGACAATCCAGATTCCAGCTCTTCACAAAATTCTCTATTCTAAGTCTGATAGAACAGTAGCTGTGGAAAGAGGTCAACTCATCGACCAGTTGAGCCATGGGCCCAAGATTTGGAAGGTGTATTCTAGAAGGGGCAGAAAAGGGAATATGAAGCCTATGCTGAGTTGCTGACTTGGAAGAGAGAAGTGATTCCTTTGCACAAAGGAAATTAGAATATTGTGAGCGACTTTACGGTTATATAGGAGTCAGTGAGAGAGTAAGGGGCATCTTTACGGTTATAAAGGACAAAGAACGATTCATTCTCTGTAGGAGCTGTGGGCTCTGTGGGTAGTAAAGGATAATCAACTGCATCTTTATTTTCTTCTATCATTAATATACAGTTTGCATTCCTACTTTTTTGTTTCTGTGTGTTTTTTATGATCATTTGATACTATAACATATCAAAATCTTCTAAACATCTAAGAATTGTAAAAATGAGAATTCACCTGAACTTCTTGTACGAGCTTGGCCATCTGATGGCGATGGTGATGACGATGTTGCCGATGGTCGCGCTGGCTGTGATGAACTGCTAGTAGACATTGGTTCGACCACAAGATCAGCATCCTGTTTATTGCCCAATAGTTCAAAGCAATTCAGTGAAAATGAAACAAAATCTCCGGAAATAAAACAATACACACTGCAGTCCCCAAAAAAAAAGGTGCTCAAGGTAATTCAAAACATGACATCTTGGAAAATCAAATCCAAAGATCATCCAAACAAGAAGCGCAAGTTACAAAAAAAACAGTTTAGCAACAAAAACAACAACCATAGCCTTTTCCCATAGATAAAAATAGTAGAAATGAAAATTAAGCTATATTAAAATAGTTAGAAATGGAATACCAATATATATAAGAAACTAGCCTCAAGTGAATACGAATAACTAAGTAACAAACCCTCCATTTTATACATATATATAAGAATAATATAATAGAAATCACGTATATTTTTGCTAACTATTATGCTATGAAGACAAATAGAAGAAAAGTAAGCAAAGACTTACAAACTATTAAACAAACTGTTGTTAAAATCAATATTTCATAGACAGAACCAATAAATCAGATATCAAAGTGAACCAACTCAATCAAAATGAAGAAGGAGTACACAAACTCTTTAAACAAATGTATTTTAGGCCCCATTAGTATAAGCTTTTTTCATTAAAAAAATGTTCTTTATATAAGTAAATAAAATTCAGATTATATGCTTGCTTGGACTTTCACTAGAAAGCAGAAGCTGAAGAAAAGCAAAAATTCAGATTATATTATAAGCTATAATTTTCAGGTTCTAAAAAAGCACCGCTTCTTATATTTATAGTCATAGTAAAAAATAGCTTCTGATTCACATAAAAGCTCTACAATCAAAAATCACTTTTTTTAAGGTTAAACAAACAAACCCTTACTTGAATGAATTGAAGTAAGGGTTAAACAAACATGTATATAAGTAGCTTCTGATTTAAACAAACAAACAAAACCCTCACTAGTCAATCCATTGAAGTAGCTTCTTATATTTGTAGTCATACTAAAAAATAGCTTCTGATTTACATAAAAGCTCTGAATCCAAAATCACTTTTTTTAAAAAGTTAAACAAACAAACAAACCCTTACTTGAATTGATTAACAACTATATAAGTAAATAAAAAACATGTATAGTAGATCCACATTCAAAACCCTAGGGTTGACCAAATTAGACCAAATAAGTCTCGGCGCGATGTTTCCCTCCAAAACTCGACTCGCAAAAACCGACTCGGGTTAAAAATAAATAAAAAGAAAGAAAAATACGATGAAGCGATGATAGAATTTGAGTTTGTAGTGATTGATAACATCAGGACGAGAAGCCAAGTGAGGAGGAATTAGAATGTTGGACCAATAATCAGACCATCTTGGATCGTTTTCGTAATCGTACGATGAAGCCGCAACTCTCTTCAATTTCTGTTCTTCTTCCACCATTTCTCTCTCTCTCTCTCTCTCTTCTTTCTCTTTCTACTCTCTCACTATAATAATGATAATTACTATCTCTCACTCCTTTTACATTGTTTTTTAGGGTTTTACTCTACTCATTACAAATAACTAATATCTCTATTTTATATTCAAACTAAATTCATTTTACCATTTTATCCAACTATAATAAATTTCCCCACGTAAATTAGGAATGGCAACCGAACGGGTGAGCACGGGTTACGGGTATGCACGGGCGGGTGAGCACGGGTTATGGGTATGCCCGGCGGGTGAGCACGGGTTACGGGTATGCCCCGGCGGGTGAGCACGGGTATTGCATACTCTTGCTCATATCCATATTATTTATGGGTACCTTGTAAGTAGCGAATATCTGTTGGTACTGAGTTTTCAATTTTAATTATAATTTTATATTTTTTAAATAATTAATATATAAAAATAATTACTTATGATATGTATATGATAAATTTATGATTATATTTTTATTACTAGATTTTATTATGAAATAATAATAAAATTGATAAACATAATGATAAAATAATAATAGTTAAGTATAAACTATTTAATTAAAATATATATGTGTAACATAATATTCGTTCTCACTCATGATCTAATTTTGTAGGTATTTTGATGGATATCTATATGTCAATTATTTTTTACATCCCTAGATAAATAACTAGTTTATGACTGACTTTATGAATTAGATTCTTGATCATTTGTACCGAAACCTTATAATACTAGAGGAATACCTTATTAATATGGTGCAAGAGTTTATTACATTGTTACTTTACTCATCAAATATATTATTTTTAGTTAAGAGAGAATTAATAACTAATGGGTAAATGTTGTTTCCATAATGTAACAAAACTCCTATACAATTTTAATGCATATATAACCACTTATACTCACTCTATTATATTTCTTGTTAATTATGGAAAGTTTTAAAACCATTATCAATCTTACTTTGATTTTCTAAATATATACATAAAATAGAAATAAATCTTACCTTCATAAAAAAGAATCTAATACAAAATATTTAATTTCATTTTTTTATAATATATTATCATTTATAAGATGTATAGGGTATTTTTAAATGATATTTGACATGCTTTATGTATCACTTATTCTTTTATCATATTAAAAATTATTTATACTTTTCAATAAGAGTAGATTGATTAAAAAAAAACAAGATGATGATATTTTTAACCATCAAAGAAAATGTAATTTTTATTTATATACACAATTTAAATAAAAGTATCTTATAAAGAACCTAGTTCAAGTCACTCCCCTTTTGACATGTTGGGTGGCTTTCTCTCTCTATTTTCTATTAATTCGGTCCACTTAAATCATTCAACTATTTTCTCTCTCCATAATTTTTTATATTCGTAAATTATTTTCTATTTGACAGGATTTTTCTCATAAATTATGTAATCCTCAATTAAAATATGTAATTTTAAACCATTAAATTTTGAATAAAATATTTAAAATTATTTTTTAAATTATATCAGTAAACATGTGTGTTAATTAAAATATAAGTGGATAAATAAATTTTAGAGATAAATTATAAATATAAATAAGTTATTTGAAATAATAAAAAACTCTTATTTACTTAAAATAGTGACTATAGGCTATACTCAACAATTTGGTCTTGATTATAGTGAGACGTTCTCTTATTTGCAAAAATTTCTTTTGCTCATCTATTTCTATTTATGGTAGCCATGCGTGCATAGAGATCTAGTAGAAGAAGTATACATAGAACAACCACCTCGTTATGTTAGTCAGAGGGAGACACGTGGATTTGTCTAAAGGCTTTATATAAGTCTTTATATGGACTCAAACAGTCTTCTCAAGTATGATTTAGCTCTATTATCCAAAAAATGTTTGGTATGATTCATGGTGAAAAAGACTACTCAATTTTCTATAAGTATTGCTCCTTTGGTCAATGCATGTATCTTTTGATCTATGTCGATGACATTGTTACTATTGGTGATGGTCATGATGCCATTAAACGTCTCAAACAACATTTAGTCCAACACTTCGAAACAAAAGACTTGGGGAATTTATGTTACTTTCTTGGAACTGAGGTAGCACAATCATGAGCAGATATTGCCTTTTCCGAGAGGAAGTATGCTCTAGATATTATGAAAGATACAAGAATGTTAGACTGCAAGCCTATTGATACTCCGATGGATCCTAATGTTAAACTTGTGTCGAATATGGGGGAGACATATCCAAACCCAAGAATATATCGAAGACTTGTATGCAAGTTGATTATCATACCATGACTTAGACTAGATATATCATTTGTTGTAAGTGTTGTGAATCACTTCCTTAATTCACCATCTAACTGCCATTGGAATGCAATTGTTCGAATAATGAGGTACATTAAAGGGTCTTCTAGAAAAAGGATTAGTTTATGAGAACAAATGTCATATTGATATCCTTGAATACTCTGATACAAATTGGGTTGGGTGTCGAATGATAGGAAGTTTCAGGTTATTGTGTTTTCATTGGAGACAACCTTATCACATTGAAGAGTAAGAAAGAGAATGTTGTTGCTAGTGTAGAGGAAGAATACATAATCACAACCTTCACTGGAGGAGAAATTGCATGGCTCAAATATCTTCTTAGAGTTAAATTTTGCAAAGTTGAATCTATGAAGCTTAACTACGATGAGAGACTGTTTTATATATTATCTCTAATATAGTCTTTCATGAACGGACGAAGCACATAGAGGTGAATTGTCATTACATTCACCAAAAGGTTATTATAGAGAATATCGACAATTCATTTCTGAACTCCAAGGATCAATTACTAGATATTTTCACTAAATCTCTAATGTCCAAGAGCTTGATGTATCTAACATATACGATCCAACTTGAGTGGGAGTGTAAAAATGAAGATTTACATACAACACCACAGGACCTATCCCAAGTACATTGAAGTGCAAATTTCAACACATTCAAGAAATGTACCTTTCACCAAAACATAGTGAAATGTACTTTCACCACATTCATTGAAGTCCTAGATTTGTTTTTGGGGGAACATATTATTTGAGTCCTCTTGCTCTCTACTCCTCCAGCTGCTTTGAGACTCATTAAAGATACTGGAACTTCCTTGGCTACCAAAAGCCATCCTCCTAAACATTCTGGCGTGTGCCGATTGCTGCGCCGAATCAAAGACCGAACTCTGCCCGGGTTTGAGTCCGTTATTGAGATCAGGAAATTCATTTAAGGAATCTAAAGCTCTCACTACCTGGGAAATGAGGTACAAATCGAAGCACACATTGTTAGTATCTTCATAATTGAAACTAGCATATGGCATGATGATATATTCTAAATCGAGAGGACGACATTACTTGGCTCATCTTCGGCCTCTTTACTGCAGAGTGACGCACGCAAGCTGCAGCAGCCTCAATCATCTGAAACATTCCGTTTCTATTGTAGTCCTTTCCCAGTCTCGAATCTACCAAAATCTCGAAGTCCTCACTTTCAAGTGCTTCCGTCAACAGAGGCCGAGCCTGGAAAAGAAGTTTGCTTGCTATTCAGATCAGAAATAATAAAAAGCGATGTAATGTTAAAAATGTGACTCACCCATTCAACCAGGCTCTCATCACCAATTGGCTGAGAGGTGTCTACAGGTTTCCGACCCGTAATTAGCTCTAAAAGCACAACCCCAAAAGAATATACATCAGACTTTTCGGTTAATTTCCCACTTGTTGCATATTCTGGTGCCATGTACCTGACAATACAGACCATTATGTCCATTAGATAAATTCAGAACAGGAATAGTGCATATGTGAGTAGTATCAATATCTTTACGATTTTATTCCGCATATCTTGAAAAAAAGCCTTAACAGCAAGGTGTAATAGATCACTGATCAATAAAATGATTTGTGAATATAGCATACAAGCTGAGATAGTGTTAGGATTTAAACATACTAACAGAAATATGTGTTTTAGAAGGATAACCTTCTAAAATGGGAAATCCCTTACAACCAAATACTTCAAAAACATAATCTTAACCTAATGTCAGTATTAGGTTAAGATTATGTGTTCCGGAAAAGACACGTTTAGTATGATAGGTGCATGAAACTCTTTGAAGCCACTAATCTTTGTAGATGGTTGAGGAAACCAAAGCTTCCTTGTCATCAACACCCGCACAAAGCCTATAACTCACTCGACAGATTCGCTACCTCTCAGTTTCATTTTTCCAATCCTACCCGACTACCCCTTCTTAATATACATGTCCTATCAGATTGCAATGCTTAATAAACTAATATTGGATGTAATACATTTATCCCAATTAGGACAAGTCAAAATAATAATAAAACTCAAGGGTTAATAAAAATATTCTATCAACAAACACTAAATTATATGACTCAGGCTACTTTAAAAACCCAGGAGTAACATACCCAAAGGTTCCCATTACGCGAGTTGTTATATGTGTATATGTATCCAATGCTAATTTTGCTAGTCCAAAGTCTGAAACCTGGAAAAATAAAGTCACATTCGGAAAAATAATACATAAAATTTCAGATGCCAATGCTGCCCAAGGAAAAGAAAATTTAAAGGTATTTTGCATCAGAGTGTGCAGATTACAAAAACGGCTTACTCGAGCTTCAAAGTTTTGATCAAGAAGGATGTTTGATGACTTAATGTCTCGATGAATAATGCGTGGATGGCCTGATAAATTAATTTAAAAGAAATAAGAATGAGAAGTTGAAGAAATAACTGAGTGAAGATATGGAAAATAATATGCTATGAAGACCTAAAGATCAAGCACTAAAAAGAGTAATTTTAAATTTGCAATTAACAAGAACGCAGCCTTGTCTGCTGTTAGCATCTTAATGGTGGATGCAAAATTTCCAAACAACTTTGTAGTAAGATAAAATAAATATATATTTTAAAAGATCAAAACCATAGAGATCCAACAAAGTTTTACGTTGATTGTCGACTGTCTAACCTAATCTTCACCTTTTATCCAGACTTAGGACCGACTATGTATAGCATCAAGCACACATAGACCGGCTTTGTCAATGAACATGCCGTCTTTCAAACCATATAGCCGACCCCACCTAGTCGGATTAAGACTTCGTAGTTGTTGTATATATATATTTTAAAAGAATATCTCCAAGCAAAAGAGAAACCAGTAGCAGTACAAAGAAAACTTAAGAAAATAGAAACAAACTTACAGTCTTCATGTAGGTAAGCTATTCCACGAGCTGCACCAGCGGCAACCTTGACTCTGGTAGGCCAATCCAGAACAGGTCTATTTTCACCTGTGTAAAGACAACATTTTTATGCTTAATTTTTCACTATTTCTTAAAGTTAACCTCTTTTATACAAAAAACAATAATAAGCATGAAGGGATCAATATTTTTTGTAATCAAGCTAGCAAATGAACTCCATAAGTATATCAAAATGTGATATTAAACATGCATCAGTGATATATATATATAACTTACCATGAAGATGGTAGTGAAGAGTATCATTGGGAAGATAATCGTAGACGAGCAACCTTTGATGCTTGGATATACAGTAACCGACCAAGGAAACTAGGTGACGATGGTGTACACGGCTAATAATCTCAACTTCCGCTCTGAATTCCCGTTCTCCTTGCCCACCACCAATTTTGAGTTGTTTCACAGCCACTTCTCTTCCATCTACAAGCAAACCTTTATACACGCAACCAAATCCACCTTCTCCCAACATATTTTGTGCTGAAAATCCATTTGTAGCTTGAGTAAGTTCTTCATATGTGAAGCATGATCTTGAACTACCTACTGTGTTGGGATCTGGCGGGGGATACACAGAACCACTACCAGAGGCACTACCTACAAATTTAGCTGGAGAGCGTGTTCTCAAGAATGAGGTACCTAGAAGAGAACATCATTGTTTAAAAGAAATTATCCTTGCAGCCATTTACACAATTATAAATCAAGTTATAAAGTTACTACAAAAACATGGCAATTGAATATTGCAATGCCATTTAAACATACCACAAGTTTTCAGAACAAAACAAATTGTATCGAGAATTCTCGTAATCAGAAAATCTGAAAACAAAGAACCAGTCACACAAGTAAAAGTGCGAAGTAGACTTTTCTTCTTGTGGGTAAAAGGACACCATTATCAATCACAATAGCCATTTAGTCATTGCTATCAGATTAATCATCTTTCCCTGAAGATACCAAAGCTCTAATGTAAGTCTAACAAATTTTCAATTACAGATGTGCTCTGATATTACTATATTAGACTTCTGAGCTCTGATTATAAGTAAGGAAACATCCATGTTATTTTTTTTCTTTGCTAATATTTAGTAACCAGAACCCGATTTATTATTGAAAATATTTAGCAACTAGAATCCGTTATATTCCAAGATTATCCACAATTCAGCTCAATGCCGTGTTTGGAAGATTCTTCAACATTTATCTTAATAACAAATAATCAAGGCTCACAGCAAAGCAACATGCAATAAAATACAATGAGTTGGCATTGCACAGTGCAATACCTGAATTGTGAGATGAGGTAAATGGAGAAACCGTAGGGAAACCATCTTTCGACCCTCTTTCTTTCTTCTTCTTTTTCTTCACAAACCGCACAGTCATAAAAAGAAGACTGAGAACTAGAAAACCAACTGTAATACCAACAACTGCAGAGGCTCCCGTATTCAACCCTCCCGAATGCGAAGATGTGGTTTTTGTGGATACACCATCAGTGACATTCCCATTAGTTGGTTTAGCATTGGGTTTCTCAGTCGGAATAGAGGGTAGAGATACAGTTGGACCCTCGGCTGCTGTCTTATTAGTCGCGGGGCCAGGCAAAGAAACTGGAGGTGATGAGACCAAAGGAGGGGTTGTTGATGGCAATGTGGATGGAGGGGGGACATTGTTCGAAGGCGTTGATGGCAATGTTGATGGAGGAAGGACATCTTTCGAAGGCGTTGATGGCAATGCTGATGGAGGAGGAACATCGTTCGAAGGCGTTGATGGCAATGCTGATGGAGGAGGAACATCGTTCGAAGGCGTTGATGGCAATGTGGATGGAGGGGGGGCATCGTTTGAAGGCGTTGATGGCAATGTGGATGGAGGAGGAACATCGTTCGAAGGCGTTGATGGCAATGTGGATGGAGGAGGGACATTGTTCGAAGGCATTGATGGCAATGTGGATGGAGGGGGAACATCGGCCGAAGGTGTTGATGGCAATGCGGATGGAGAGGGGGCATCGGTCGAAGGCGTCGATGGCAATGTGGATGGAGGAGGAGCATCAGGGGGAGGATGGGAAGCAGATGGAGGGGGTGCTCGCGAATGTGGCGAAGGATTAGTTTTCGGCGGCTTTTCCTTCCGGGGAGGAGAATTGGTGGATGGAGGCTTTGGTACATTGGCTGGAGGAGGAGGAGGGGAACTAGCTATTACTAATGGAGGAGGGGACAAATTTGGGAGGGATGGTGAAGTATGAGCTGGAGGAGGGGCAGTTATAGCTGCTTGTGGTGGGGCTGATGCTGCAGCTGGTGGTAATGGTGGTTGAGAAACTGGTGGTGAAGTCGGCGGCGGCGGTATAGATGATGGTGGAGGAGCAAAAGGAGAATTAGAAGATGGTGAAGTTGAAGAATTTGTTATAGGAAGTGGTAATGAAACACCAATTGGAGATAAAGCATTTGGAGTAAGAGAAGTTGAAGCCATTACTTAAACCAAATCTTCCCTTAACAACAAAAAATGCACTAACTATAACACTTCTTTCATAACTACTTTCAAATATTAGTAACTCAAATTTCCAATCTTTATTTTCTTCCAGAAACATTCATTCAAGATCGAACATTATACTCGGGTAAGACTGCATACGTTTACCATTAAAGATCAGCTCTTCCACTACATAAACTACTTTAAATAAAGATTAAACCTTTGTTACCAACAGCACCTGAAAATACATTAGTGAAAGCAAAATTCACAATTAGAAAAGAAACCCAACTCAGGGATCAAAATTCACAATGACCCAGAATTGTTAATGGCCTTAACCACTTAAGAACACAAAGTTAAAGCAAAAAATGCAGCACACCCAGATCTCAAAAACAATAAAAATGAAACCTTTAACGAATTCAGAAAAGAGGGTCTTTGTGTATTGGACTTGTGTAAGAAAATGGAAGGCTCAAAGATAACAAGGAAAATGGTTATTTTGCTGAATATGGCAACAGTGACTAAAACAGCACAACGTCACACACCACTAGATGCACAAAACAGAATCTTCACTCACAATTGGAAAAGTTTGAAAATGGAAAACTGAAAGAACCAATCTTTAACCGTTTCATTTTATTTTGTACATAAATAATATAATGATAATATATAAACTCTTTTCTAGGTTTACATTTTTCTCTTTTTAATCAATTCTAAGAACATAAGTCGTTTTAAAAGTTTTATCTCTAGAATTTATTTTGATTTGACAATAATTATTTATTATTTATTTAGTATGGATAATATGTATACTTTGCAACTAAATTTAGTTAACTACTTACTTTTGTCCCACTTAATAGTTCTATTTAGCTATAGTGAGATTGTTTTCTAGACTATATAAAAAGAGTGTAATATATATACTAATTATATAAAGATTTATACATAGATAATACATTATTTAGCATTTATTTGTAATACTTTTATTTAAGAGTGAGTCATTATAAAATATGAATGATACATTGACAGTGTAAAAATCTCTTATACTGTTAGCTAGAATATACATATTTTTCTGTTAAAAAATGTAATTTAACTTATCATCATTAATTGATTAAATTTAGTGATGACTTATTTTGAATAAATTCTACATTATATGTTATGACCCAAAACCAAGTTATGACTTGGGTACAAGTTAAATTCATCAACATCTCACTTAATCTCACAAGCCTAACCCATTGTTAATACCTTAAATAAAATAACACTTCATAATTACACTTTACTTTTACTAAAAATTCAAGAGTTTCTTTTATAATATGGACATCTCAAAAACAAAATTACACTCACTAAATTGGAACTCAGTGATAAAGTTTAAAGTACTATGATAGTTGATACAAAATAATCTTAAAAGAAAATAATCTCCTATAAATGCATAATACCAACCTCTTCAAGTGATAAAGTTATATAACTCTCTCATTTATTCTAAGTATCGCATATCTAATTCATGGTATCTCATATTATATACCGAATTCATCATAAAAAATGTCTCATAAAATTAAAATAAAAAGTGACAAACTATGTATTTAAGTTAATCAGATACTTGTACCGCATACTAATATTATGTAAATATGATATGATCTTGTCTAGGACATTCAAAAGTATATAGATCAAAGTGAACACAAGCAATAAATCATTTGAACTCTTGAGTAGTGACTGCATGCATAAAGGTTTCATAGGTTGCTCAAGAAAGGAAAGAAACATTATAATTTAAGTAAATGCATAATGGGTATTGGGTTAAAGCTATTTATGGTGTTATGATAATTAGACCGGATAGTTCGATCGGTCTGACCACTGACCGTACTTAAAAACGGCTGTGGTTTATAGTCTTAACCGAATCAGTGGTTGGACCGCTTTAAACCCGGTTAAACCAGAATAATCCGGGAAGTGAACCGAACGATTCACTTAAAATTTTAAAAAATGGAACATTACTCTAATGTTTTGTTTTACTCCGATCCAAAAAAAGATGGAGAGATGTTACTTCAATATAGTTATATAAAATTTTACATTTATATATAATTATATATTTATAGATAAAAATTATTAATTATATTTAAAATCACCCGGTCCAACCTAACGATTTATCTGTTTAAATCGATTAAACCTAATACAAAATCTCTTCTTGTCTGATGTCCAGCTCGAGTTTCATAACATTCGCTATTTCTTTGAAAGACTCTAACTGCTGTGCTCAAAATAAACTTTCTTAATGCATCAGTATGTATTAGTATTAGGCATTCCAATGAATCAAATCTATGAGAAATAATAATACTATATGTTTAACAATTTGACTCAGAATACCAAGATTGTATGCTATATGGATGAAATTGGATCACAAATTTTGGGTTGTTTATCAAAGTTTTAGAAAGTCACACAGTTGAAAGTTTCTCCTATGTTTTATGCTCACGTTCTTCTTTGCCATTCTGAATCAAATTCTCAAATCTTCATAGGTCAGACTTTGACCTTTTGAAAAGCTTATTAAATCTAACAGGTCGGCCTATGTAATGTTATTATATATTTATAAATTATTTTTATAACATGTACAAAAAACTAAATAATAAATTTTTTATGTAAATCCACTAGGATTTAGAGACTATACTATTTAATAATTGAATATTTAATTGTTGAGACTTGAGCTTAAGTACATAACTCAACTCATGTTAAATATTAGAACAATATCATATTTTACTATGATATTAAAGACATTGTTTTGTATATTATAACATCAAAGACACCACAAATCATTCGAATACATTACGCAACATTGAAAGATGATGGAAATAATTGTTATAACAATGTAAAAAATTCACACTAATTACTATAATTATAATAATTTTTTCTAGTTTGTACATAATGTGTTGAATTTTTTACCTTAACAGACCTTTAAACAGGCTAACAGGTCAGGTCAGGCTTTTAAACAAGTCAGACCTAGGCTTTGATTTTTTTTTTTACATGCTAACAGACCAGACTCAGGCTCCTATATGCTATATAGGTTCGGTATGTTTAAGGCAAAGTCTAGTCTGACCTAGCCTGTTTCCACCCCTAGTTGCAAGTTTGGGTTGGGATCCTCTCCAGTACTGGATTGTGAGGCCCAAAATAACTTGATATTTAAAAAAAAAATACTTTAATTAAAAATAATTTAAAATCTACATCGTTCAAAACTTTTTAAAAGACACATGTCATCATCTCCAGTTGTACTTGACTCTCTAGTACAACAAATCCATATTCTGCAAGTTTTCATGCACTTAGGGTTAGGGAATAATAAATTTATCAAGGGAGTGAAAATTTTAACTAGCCATTCATAGCCAAAACAATGATAAAAAACAGTAACAAAGGGAATAGAAATATTATATATTCACTATTCTATGGAATTATCTTTGTCATAAAATAATGAGTATACAAGATTTATGTTTTAATAAATGATACAGTTTTCGTTTTTTTAGGAATCAAACTTTTTACCTTTGACCTAGCACCCAATACCAATGTTGTGAGGAACATACTAGACAGTTCGACCAGTCCAATCACTGATCGGACTTGAAAACGACTCTAGCTTCACTACGCCACAATAGCAAAACAACAACGCTTAAAATTGTCCTTCAAAAACGCTTTCAGGCGCTCTCTATGTGAGCGCAGTAGAATATAGGGTTAAATTCAACAACACTTTTGAAGCGCTGTACAAAGTAGACATTTAACAGCGCTCACTGAAGCGTCTGGTGTTAAATGTCTATTTTCTAAATAAGAAAACATCTCTCTCAAATATTCTATCAAACACATGACAAACATGCCCAATTCCACCACATTTACAAGATATTTGACAATAGAAACATCATTCTAAAAACTCAATTCATAAATCATTGCATGAACTTGTTTCCCTTAGTTCAAATCCATTAACCCAAAAGATTATATGAAGAAAGTGGTGAAAATATAAACGACTAATCCACAAATTACTTGTCTCCTTTAACTTAAGAAATAAAAGGATTTTTTTGTCAACGACAAAAAAACATAATTCAGATTCAATATAATAAAAATCAAATTAAAATTTACGCAGAAAATAAGGATAAAAAAATAATAACCAAATACAAGAAATTCATACAGAGATTGCAAGTTTGGTAAATCACCAATGGCTCCACCTATATTCAACCTTCAGAGATTCCTATATTATATAATAAGTAGTTAACATAGATGTAAATGCAAGAAGCAATAGTGAAATAAATATGAATAAAGGACGTAAAATAAGACGACGATTCACCTTATGCTTGAAGAGAGAAAATAAAACCAAAAGAGAAAAAAAGGTAACTCATGAAGAAGAAGAATACGAGAAATAGAAAACCGAATGATTTTATTGTGTATTAGGTTTTGTTTTTAAATCTGTAAAGATTCGCGCTCACCAAAACAACTGTTGTTTGAATGTATGACTTTTAACAGCGTTCACTGAAGCAAATGCCGTTAAATGTGTGACTTTTAACAGCGCTCACAAAAGCAAATGTCATTGAATGTGTGACTTTTAACCGTGCTCACTGAAACAAGTTCATGAACCTAACGAGATGAACTGTATCTAGCTCAAGTTCGACTCATTTATGTAACGAGCTCAATTTCTAGCTCAAATTCGGCTCATTTGGTTCACGAACCAAGTTTGTCGAACTAAATAATGAGTCGAGTTTCGAACGAATACCGAATTGGTTCGGTTGATTGCCAACCCTAGTTATTGTTATATAATTTATTTCCTCTATCTATTTTTATTAATTTATTTTATATCAAATAAAATCAAATCATTCTATTTTCTACCATTTTTCTTTGTTTCAACTTTCATTCCTTAATTATGTTTTATTTCTTTTCATTTTCACTCACAAACCAAACAAAGTGTAAGTGTATACTAAACTACAAACATTATCAAATACATTACTCATTAATGGAGATAAGGTAGTATGAAGAACTGGGATTAATTTGTGAAAAAGATCTTGCCCCTGACCTTGACACGGTTTTGATGAAGACACCAATATCACAAAAAGAAGAAAGGAAGAAGACCTACGAAGACTATCGAAGATAATGTTTCAAAGATTTAGAGTCTAAGTATTTAGGTACTTCTATCCTTACAACTCACTTATTTACTTAGTTAATAATGCTCAAAATTGTTTTCAAGAAAATCAGGAAAAACTAAGTGTGAATAAAAATGATTTTCAAAAACAACATGTAACAGGTTACCATACTTGAGTAACAAGTTATATGAGTGAGAAAAGAGTTTTCAAACCTCTAACATCTATAAGTAATCCATTACAGCCTTTGGAGTAACAAATTACAATTTTTAGAAAATAGGGTAATCGATTACTCAAAGTAGTGTAATCGATTACACTAAGGCAAATTCACAAAGCTGTCAAACAATGTTGTTGAGTAATCGATTACTCAAATCCAGTAATCGATTACACTGTGTGAATTTTCAAAAAGCTGTTAACAGGATTGTTGGGTAATCGATTACCCATTTCCAGTAATCGATTACTGAGAGCTATTGCATCAGTTTTTCAGATTTCAAGTGAAGAGGTTTCACTCCAAACTGATTGCTTTTCATTCCAAATGAAACCTACTCATGCCTAAGGGTATTATGGTTGATTGGAAGCCTATATAAAGGCATTGAAACACTCTCACAACACACAACAACTCAGATTACAAACTTTTACTTAAAACTCTCAAAAGCTCTCACACTTTCTGATTTTACTTGCACTTTTCAAGCAACCTACTCTTAAACTTTCAAAGTTATTTTGAAGTTGCTTCTAAGTGTTTTTCATATTGTTAAAGAGCATTATTATCTCAAGTATAAAAGAGTTGTTATTGAATTTCAAGTTATAGAAATTGTCATATACACTTGTAAGGCAATCCAAGCCAAATTGTACATTCTTCACTTTTTCAAAGTTTACTTTCTTTCACAAGGGTGTGAAGAGAAAGGGTGAGTGACTTGATATAGTGTTTACCAAGGGTGTTACTTGGAATAGAGTTTTCCAAGGGGATTAGATATAAGTGAGTGTGTAAGGTACAAGGAGATCTCAGGGTGAGATATTTGTAATTGCAACTCATTATATTTAATAAAGGAATCTCTTGCTAGTCAAGAGTACTAGACGTAGCATTCAGTGGACAAGAAGGTGAACCAGTATAAAAACACATGCATACTCTCTTTCCCTTCTCTTTGTTATTTATTTATCCTTCCTTAGTCAATATTTTTCTGCATATTATTTCTGTTGCACGTTAACTTTGATATTGCAGAAAAATTGGCCATACTTATTGCAACAATTAATTCACCCCTCTTAGTTGCAATCTCAGTCTTACAATTGGCACCAGAGCTATTTTTGAGAAAGTTACTCTCAAAATCTGATCCTACTACAACATGGCCTCAAGATCATTCCTAGGAGAGGGCTCCAACATAAACAGACCTCCAAGTTTCGTTGGAGAGTGTTACGACTTCTGGAAAATCAGAATGAGGATTTTCATAGAGTCACAAGACTTGAACATTTGGAATGCTATCGAAGAAGGACCATATGAACCCTTCACCATAGTCAACAACACAAGGAAAGTAAAGTCAAAATCTTCATGGAATGATGAAGATAAGAAGAAGGTGCAATACGATCTAAAGGCGAAAAACATCCTCATTTCATCACTTGGAAATGATGAACTTTTCAAAATATCAAATTGCAAATCGGCCAAAGAAATATGGGATGCTCTAGAGATTATGCATGAAGGAACAAAGGAAGATAAAAGGTCAATTTTCAACAATACTTGTTCTACATCTGAACCAGAAAATGACGAACAAGTTCATATCTCGCTATTGGTATCTCATCATTCTGATGATGAAGAGATAAGTGAATCTAAACATTTTTGTTCTTCTAAATTACAATTAGCATTTAATGTATTGCATGATGAGTATGTTAAACTTACAAAATTATTTCTAAAACAAAATATTGAATTAGAAATGTTTAGAAATATGTCATCATCATCTTCTTCATGTCAAAAATGCATTACTCTTGAAAATAAAGTTTCAACATTAAGTTTTGAACTTAATGATTCAAACAAGAGTAGCAAACATCTAGAAAATATAATAAAGGATCAGAGACATATTAAAGACCGAAGAGGTCTAGGCTATTCTAATAGCCAAGCTTCTAAGAAGCAAAATGCTCAATGGAAATAATCTTTCAAAAATCATGTATCCATGCATCCACTCATAGTAAAAATCAAACTAGGATACATAAGCATCAACTCACATGTTCATATTGTAAAAACCATGGGCACACACCAAATACTTGTTTAATTAAAAAATATGGTGTTCCCTTAGGACATTACAAATGGGTTGAGAAATGGACTAACCTTGTAGGACCCAAGAAAAGTTGGGTAACTAAAATAACTTAACCTGTTTTGCAGGTTGATTTGAGCGCCACCCGCAATTTATGGTACTTGGATAACTATTGCTCAAAACATATGATGGACGATAAAAGTAAGTTCTCTGTCCTTACTCCAATGGACAAAGGCTATGTCACATATGGTGACAACAACAAAGGAAGAATTCTTGGAGTCGGTAGACTAGTAGCCCAAGGATACAACCAAGAGGAAGGTATAGACTTTGATGAAACCTTCGCTCCGGTTGCTAGACTTGAAGCAATTAGACTACTACTTGCATATGCATGCTCCTTGAACTTTCAGCTTTACCAAATGGATGTAAAGAGTGCATTCCTTAACGAGTATATATAAGAGGAAGTATTTGTAGAACAACCTTCTGGCTGTGAGGACTACAAACATCCCTCTCACGTATACAAGTTAAAGAAAGCCCTCTATGGCTTAAAGCAAGCTCCACGTGCTTGGTATGACCGTCTAACCAACTTTCTAACATAAAATGATTTTACAAAAGGCAAGGTCGATACTACACTATTTATTAAGAAGATAAATCATCATACTTTACTTGTTCAAATTTATGTTGATGATATTATTTTCGGTTCTACTAATGAAAGTTTGTGTAGTGAATTTGGCAAAATGATGCAAGGAGAATTTGAGATGTCTATGATGGGAAAGTTAAATTACTTTCTTGGACTCCAAATTAAGCAACTTAGTGATGGAATCTTTGTAAGTCATTCCAAGTATTGCAAAGACTTGTTGAAAAGATTTGAGATGGATGACTGCAAGCCGATTGCTACTCCTATGGGATCAAGTACATACATCGATGCTGATGACGTTGGAAAATATATTGAAATATATTGTTTCATACATGAGGTTATTGTCTTATATATTTATGCTTATATATTGTTACTTGAACTTTCATATACTATGAACTCATTGTATGCTATACTCTACAAATGTCTATTGTGCTAGACTCTTGGCTTTTCTTCTTTTTGATGAAATCAAACGGGGTAGAAAAGTTGGGAGGTGTGTATGTTATGTTAATATTCTTTCAGGCACATAACTCCAAAAGAAAGGGGGAACATACATGCATACATATAGGGGGAGCATACTCAAGACAAGTCAAGATATATCATCAAGTATGCTGCTCTCAGAAAATTACACTTTCAAGACGACATTGGTTTGTCATCATCAAAAAGGGGGAGATTGTGAAGAAGATCTTGCTCCTGACCTTGACACGGTTTTGATGAAGACACCAATATCACAAAAAGAAGAAAGAAAGAAGACCGACAAAGACTATCGAAGATAAAGCTTCAAGATTTAGAGTCTAAGTCTTTAGGTACTTCTATCCTTACAACTCATTTATTTACTTAGATAAAATGCTCAAAAATTGTTTTCAATAAAATCAGGAAAAACTAAGTGTGAATAAAAATAATTTTGAAAAACAACATTGAACGAGTTACCATACTTGAGTAACAAGTTACATGAGTGAGAAAAGAGTTTTCAAACCTCTAACATCTATGAGTAATCCATTACAGACTTTGGAGTAACAGATTACCATTTTTAGAAAACAGGGTAATCGATTACTCAAAGTAGTGTAATCGATTACACTAAGGCAAATTCACAAAGCTGTCAAAAAGTGTTGTTGAGTAATCGATTACTCAAATACAGTAATCGATTACACTGTGTGAATTTTCAAAAAGCTGTTAACAGGATTGTTGGGTAATCGATTACCCATTTGCAGTAATCGATTATTGAGAGCTGTTGCATCAGTTTTTCAGATTTCAAGTGAAGAGGTTTCACTCCAAACTGATTGCTTTTCATTCCAAACGAAACCTACTCATGCCTAAGGGTATTGTGGTTGATTGGAAGCCTATATAAAGGCATTGAAACACTCTCACAACATACAACAACTCTGATATTAAAATCACACAAAGCTCTTGTACTTTTCTGAATTTTCTGCACTTTTCAAAGCAACATACTCTCAAACTTTCTAAGTATTTCTGAGTTGCTTCAAAGTGTTTTTCTATCATTTTCAAAGTTAAAAGAGCATTATTATCTCAAGTATACGAGTTGTTATTGGATTGCAAGTTATAGAAATTGTCATATACACTTGTAAGGCAATCCAAGCCAAATTGTACATTCTTCACTTTTGCAAAGTTTACTTTCTTTCACAAGGGTGTGAAGAGAAAGGGTGAGTGACTTGTATAGTGTTTACCAAGGGTGTTACTTGGAATAGATTTTTCTAAGGGGATTAGATATAAGTGAGTGTGTAAGGTACAAGGAGATCTCAGGGTGAGATAATTGTAATTGCAACTCATTATATTTAATAAAGGAATCTCTTGCGAGTCAAGGGTACTAGACGTAGCCTTCAGTGGACAAGAAGGTGAACCAGTATAAAACATATGCGTACTCTCTTTCCCTTTTCTTTGTTATTTACTTATCCTTCCTTAGTCAATATTTTGCTACATATTATTTACGCTGCACATTAACTTTGACATTCAAAGAAAAATTGGCCATACTTATTGCAACAACTAATTCACCCCCCTCTTAGTTGCAATCTCAGTCTTACAAATGGGATGATTACGATCGCAAGAAATTATATCTCCCTATTTGTAAAATTTCTAAGGAGGAAATTGAAAGGCGAAAACAAAAAAGCCTTGATGAGACTGTTAAGAACAAGGATATCCTCTCTGCCGGATATCTCACGTTGGAAGATCGTTTGATACATTATTTTCTGTCCTATGTCATTTTGCTGAAATTTTCAAACCATTCGCAAATAAGTGACGTAGAGCTCCAATTGATGTATGCTATCAAGTTTAACATCAAGATTAATTGGACTAAGATGATAATGAATCAAATGTGGCATGTTCGCGGCTCCCAAATTCCGTTGCCCTATGTAACGACCCGATTTTCTACCCTTGAAAATTTTTCATTTATTTTAATCCTTTCTTACATACAGTCGTCACCTTCATTGAAAACTCTCAAGTATCACTCTTTGAAAATACTCTTTACCCTATTATGTTATCATACAAATTTATGTTGCGGAAAAATATAATTCATTCAAATAGCATTTACCACCTACAACCAGTTATGGGTCTCCCAAAGTTATAAAGCCCATAACTACACATATCCGTATTAATCTAAACGGATTTACAGTCATCCCATAATGTTATCAAATTAACTACTACGTCAAGTAACAAATAAGACAAACATGTTAATAAACACCAAAGCTTCCTAAGTGAGCGTTCTTCTCAAAATCACTCTCTTACCTACAATGAGATTATCATAAACAATACACAAAACATAAAGGGGTAAGTCATTAGTTCAAAACTAACATCACATGATAATCCACATTCAAATACAATTAAGCTTTAACATAATTCGTAAACACACATACGGAATTGTAAACATTCAAATCATCTTCCTTTAATTTCCACTTTACTCATATTCATATAGTATATATACCCCATAATATATATTCTATAGTATGCATATTACGTTATTCATATCCACCCTATAACATATATATCCCATAATATATATCCTATAGCATGTATATTACTTTCTTTCTCAACATCTTCCTTTTTATCGCTCATATTCACCCTATAGAATATATATCTCATACTATATATCCTATAGCATCCATACGACATTCATGTGACATTCATATTTCTCATCATTCATATTCACCATATAGAATATATATCCCATACTATATATCCTATAGCATGCATACGACATTCATGTGACATTCACATTTCTCAGCATTCATATTCACCCTATAGAATATATATCCCATACTATATATCCTATAGCATGCATATGTCTTTCATTACTCCGAGTCTTATTTCTATTGGGACTCCCCCAATAAATATTGATTTCGCTTTGAGTCATATTTCCATTGGTACTCCCCCAATAATATTGATTTCCTTGAGTCATATTTCCATTGGTACTCCCCCAATAATATTGCTTTCCTTGAGTCATATTTCCATTGGTACTCCCTCAATAATATTGCTTTCATTGAGTCATATTTCCATTGGTACTCCCCCAATAATATTGCTTTCCTTGAGTCATATTTCCATTGGTACTCCCCCAATAATATTGTTTTCCTTGAGTCATATTTCCATTGGTACTCCCCCAATAATATTGCTTTCCTTGAGTCATATTTCCATTGGTACTCCCCCAATAATATTGCTTTCCTTGAGTCATATTTCCATTGGTACTCCCCCAATAATATTGCTTTCCTTGAGTCATATTTCCAATGGTACTTCCCCAATAATATTGCTTTCCTTGAGTCATATTTCCATTCGTACTCCCCCAATAATATTGCTTTCCTTGAGTCATATTTCCATTCGTACTCCCCCAATAATATTGCTTTAATTACAGACGTATCATTTTAAACCATTACCTCTTTCACATACCTCATTCATATCAGCAAGTATGATTTAGAGACACTTATCACTTACCTTGGTGAGCGTTGGGGATCGGTTCCGAGTAACTTTAAAAGTCTCCTCCATGATTTCCTCCAACCTTAGGATCTCTTCTCAAGCTCTAAGATGAGTCCTAAGGCTCCTTGCTCTTGAAAAGCTCTCTTCTCTCTCTTCTCTTCAAAGTTTTCACCCTAAAATGTGTTTGGGGTTTCTATTTTAAAGAGCAGTCGCTGGGTTCTCGCTCAAGCGAGCCCATTCTCGCTCAGGCGAGAAAATCCCGCCTATTTTAAAAACTCAGATCTGACCCTCTCGCTCAAGCGAGGGATTCTCGCTCAAGCGAGAATCTCACAGTCCCAACAGGCTTCCTCTCTCTCAAGCGAGGGATTCTCGCTCAGGCGAGAATCTCACAGTGTCCACAACCTCAAAATGCCATTTCTCGCCCAAGCGAGGCAACTATCGCTTAGGCGAGAATCCTCTAGTATATCCCAGGATTTCACACTCCCAGGTGATCCTTTCTCGCTCAGGCGAGAATCTTTCATTCAAGCGAGACTTCCAAGACTGATACATTATTTTTTGTCCTATGTCATTTTGCCGAAATTTTCAAACCATTCGCAAATAAGTGACATAGAGCTCCAATTGATGTATGCTATCAAGTTTAACATCAAGATTAATTGGACTAAGATGATAATGAATCAAATGTGGCATGTTCGCGGCTCCGAAAGTCCGTTGCCCTACGCCATCTTCATTACCAAAATTCTTGAGCATTTTGGCGTACCTTTAGAAGGTGAGACCAAAGTGGCCCTCAATCTTCGCGAAAGCAAGGTTGATATTGAGGTTGTCCACAAGATGGGATTCGTTATAGATCCTTTCACTCGTCGAACCTACAAGCATCATACCGACCGCCAACCTGTTCCTACCGATGAATCAGAACCTAATGCTGCACCAAACCAGCCTGAGTCTCATGCTCAATCTACTGCATCTGCTGCAATGCCCACTAATCATATGATTATGGATGAATTGGTTTCTCTTCGAGGCTACATCACCACAAGGATGGATGCTTTCGATACTCAGAGCCAACAAATCCATTACGAACTTCATCGCCTTTCATCGAGGCCAAGCAACATGGATGTTGATGAATATAGTTCATCGCCTTTCTAATGTCTATGGCTGTGTATTTTCCATGTGGATGTTTAAACATTGTTTGGATTATTTTCTTGTTATTTCTGCTATTTCTGGATTTTGTGTATGAACATATTTATTTTCGTAGTTATGCAATGTTGTTTCTATTTCATACATGGGGTTATTGTCTTATATATAAATGCTTATATATATTGTTACTTGAACTTTCATATACTATGAACTATTGTATGCTATGCTCTATAACTGTCTATTGTGCTAGACTCTTGGCTTTTCTTCTTTTTGATGAAGTCAAAAGGGGGAGGAAAGTTGGGAGTAGTGTATTTTCTGTCAATATTCTTTCAGGCACATAAATCCAAAAGAAAGGGGGAGCATACATGCATACATATAGGGGGAGCATACTCAACACAAGTCAAGATATATCATCAAGTATGCTGCTCTCAGAAAATTACACTTTCAAGAAGACATTTGTTTGTCATCATCAAAAAAGGGGAGATTGTGAAGAAGATCTTGCTCTTGACCTTGGCACGGTTTTGATGAAGACAACAATATCACAAAAAGAAGAAAGGAAGAAGACCTACGAAGACTATCGAAGATAAAGCTTCAAAGATTTAGGGTCTAAGTCTTTAGATACTTCTATCCTTATAACTCGCTTATTTACTTAGTTAATAATGCTCAAAATTGTTTTCAAGAAAATCAGGATAAAACTAAGTGTGAATAAAAATGATTTTAAAAAACAACATGTAACGGGTTACCATACTTGAGTAACAAGTTACATGAGTGAGAAAAGAGTTTTCAAACCTCTAACATCTATGAGTAATCCATTACAGACTTTGGAGTAACAGATTACCATTTTTAGAAAACAGGGTAATCGATTACTCAAAGTAGTGTAATCGATTACACTAAGGCAAATTCACAAAGTTGTCAAACAGTGTTGTTGAGTAATCGATTACTCAAATCTAGTAATCGATTACACTGTGTGAATTTTCAAAAAGCTGTTAACAGGATTGTTGGGTAATCGATTACCCATTTGTAGTAATCGATTACTGAGAGCTGTTGCATCAGTTTTTCAGATTTCAAGTGAAGATGTTTCACTCCAAACTAATTGCTTTTCGTTATAAACGAAACCTACTCATGCCTAAGGGTATTATGGTTGATTGGAAGCCTATATAAAGGCATTGAAACACTCTCACAACACACAACAACTCAGATTACAAACTTTTACTTGAACTCTCAAAAGCTCTCACACTTTCTGATTTTACTTACACTTTTCAAGCAACCTACTCTTAAACTTTCAAAGTTATTTTGAAGTTGCTTCTAAGTGTTTTTCATATTGTTAAAGAGCATTATTATCTCAAGTATAAAAGATTTGTTATTGGATTGCAAGTTATAGAAATTGTCATATACACTTGTAAGGCAATCCAAGCCAAATTGTACATTCTTCACTTTTGCAAAGTTTACTTTCTTTCACAAGGGTGTGAAGAGAAAGGGTGAGTGACTTGGTATAGTGTTTACCAATAGTGTTACTTGGAATAGAGTTTTTCAAGGGGATTAGATATAAGTGAGTGTGTAAGGTACAAGGAGATCTCGGGGTGAGATATTTGTAATTGCAACTCATTATATTTAATAAAGGAATCTTTTGCGAGTCAAGAGTACTGGACGTAGCTTTCGGTGGACAAGAAGGTGAACCGGTATAAAAACACTTGCGTACTCTCTTTCATTTCTCTTTGTTATTTATTTATTCTTCTTAAGTCAATATTTTTCTGCATATTATTTCCGCTGCACTTTAACTTTGATATTGCAGAAAAATTGGTCATACTTATTGCAACAACTAATTCACCCTCCTCTTAGTTGCAATCTTAGTCTTACAGAATTTGAAACATAAGGAGACAAAACTACTTAGTTGTCACATTTTCCCTTAGATTTCCTTCCTCTCCTCTGTGTTCGATTCTGGAAATTTTATGTTTTTGTACTTTAAAATATGTCTGAAAATACATATAATATTTATTTATTATTTATTATTTGGAGTAATTAAATATATAAATATTTTAAAAGAGAAATTTTGAATCCTTTATTTTAATATTTTATTTATTATTGATAGCAATTGTTTATTTATTTGGATAATAGGTGACAACAACAATAGGATTTTATAATTGAGTTCAATGTTATTAATACCGTATCGGTCATCAAACCGGTAGGGGTACTGGTACAGTGATATAGCGGTTTAACCGGTGCTTCATTAATTAAATCGGATACCGGTAAAGTTTGATATACATGTATAATATATTAACATTAATGTTGAAAAATCAATAAAAAACAATAATTATTTTTATTTTCATCAAAAAATTAATTTTAAATAAAAATCGTCCGGTATGTCCGGTTTTGGCCGATTTTTATCGGTATAATTGCATGGCCGGTATAATTATTGTATCGTACTGATATTGAGACTGGTTTATCAGTTTACCAGTTCAACCGGCCGGCACGAAACAATTTTAATAACTATGATTGAGGTAACTAATATATATTTTTAAAATTTGAATGATAAAATTGGAAAGAGATTTTTGAAAGTTAGTTTCATTTTCTAAATACTACTTCAAGTAACATTTTAAAAAGTATATTTCTAAAATATAATTTTCAAATACTATAAGTTCCTTTTTTAGAAGATAGCCACTCCCTTTATTTTTATTTATTGAACGATTCTAATAATTTGTTGATTGAGTGAAAAACTAAATACTACTAGGCTTGGGTTGACAAACAATGCCATACTGTGTGTTGATAGATACATAGGTTGAAAAAATATGTGAATGAGTCATTGTGTTTCATATTATTGGGCTTAACCCAATATCCTGTGTTAATACTACAATGGGTTAGGTAACATGTCTCAAGTGTCTTCACATTCAAATCGATTTAAAGAAAAATACAGTAATTCCAAAAAAAATTAAAATCGATTAAAATCATATTCTCATTTAATCAATTTGTAATAATTAGACCGGTACAAATTGTATTTTTTTTTTAAAAACAAAGATGTAACTATACCCACATATTCATATATAAAGAAGAGTATTCATAAAGGAATTACAAGAGCCCAAACATGTCAATAGAAAAAACAAGCTCATTCCAATGATCAAATTGTATTGGATTTCAAATTCACATTTTAAAATTAAACTAACCTTAAGTGTTATTAATACTGTTTGGTTATCTCAGACTACTGATATAGTGATATATCAGTTTAGTCGATGGATCATTAATTAAACTACGTATCAATGAAGTTAAATATACATATATAATATATTAATATTAATATTAAAAAATCAATAATTTGTGTTGAAGTGGATACTGAAAATAGGGAAAACAAGAAACCTAGAGAGACAAATAGAAGAGAGTATATTGGGAGAATGCATTACTAAATTTACATTCCAATTTCAAAATTGCAACTTACACTCTTCCAGTGCAGTATGCTGACTTGTAGTATATGCAACTTTGGAAGTTCATACTTCAAAAGTAGTGATATGAACAAAATCACTATGAACTTCCAAAGTTGCATATTGTAAAGTTTGTTACTGGAGACTACAATGCAATGTAGTGTATCACAATACAACATCACTTCAATTTGGTATTGATATTTGAGTGATTTTGAATATAAATAGGAAAATGTTTGCGGGCGCCACCCACTTGCCCGTTTTAAATCAGGTAAGATATGTGATTTTGTCCGTTAAGGTTTTGTGGGTATGCCTAGGTCAGCAAAAATTTTGTTGGCTAAATGCGGGCACTAGCAAAACGGGTCGGGCAACCCGTTTTGCCATCTCTAATCACTTATATGCGATTACAACAATTGTAACTAGCATTTTGACTTGTAGTGTAGTGTTTGTCAATTCACAATTTTTTTTGTTCAATGATTTTATATAATAGATTATATACACTAAAATTTAAAATAGTAAAAATATAATTTTAATAATGGTAATGATGATTTAAAATAATAAAATATATACATTTATTATTAGTAATAATGATAAATTTAGTTTTAGATAGATAATACTATGTCCAATTTGTAACTTGTAGGATATTAATTTTTATGTAAATTAATTTACTAATATTATTCATATACAAATTTGATTTATAAAAACAAATCAAATGCAAAAACCATTTTAAATTTAAAAACTGAAATTTATTAAAAAAAGGTCATATTTATAAAAAAATCAAAGTGATAGTATTCGTGAACTATGTTTAGAAATAGTACATTAATAAAATAATAAGTATTTGGATAACCATATATCAGTTGTGTTATATTTCATACTTTAGATTTTATAAATTATAATTAGCAGATCAGACAATGAACCATGGTAAATAATAAATTCTATTAAATTATGGACTATTGTTTGAATCCCCCATTTTTTTTTTAATTTTTAGATAATTTTGTATGTGGCAATTTAATGTATATCCTTTCCTAACTTACATTACATCTGGTGTTGTTTCTTAATTTGTTTAGAGTTATGTTTGTGAGTCTTTTTGGAGAGAAAAGAAGGAGGAGAAAATACCTCAAAACTATCTCATAATTATATTTCATGACCCAAACCTTTTATTTCTCTCTGTTATCCTTTTAAAAACCAACTCGCAATCAGATCGTTAGTTGCAGTGTTATTAATATTGTACCGACTATGAAATTGGTCAGGGTACTAATACAGTAGTATAGCGTTTAACTGATAGTTCATTAATTAAATTGCATATATGTGAAGTTAGATATACATATATAATATATTAATATTAATATTTAAAAATCAATAAAAATAATATTTTTTATTTTAATTAAAAATTAATTTTAAATAAAAATCGACCAGTATGACTCGTACAGTTCAATTAAAAACTGACTGATATAACCGGTTTTGGCCAGTTTTAACTTATATGATTGGATAATCATTATAATTGTTATACTGTATCAGTATTGGGACCGGTTTACTAGTTTATTAGTTGTTAGATGATTATCCAATATAGGAGAGCATGTCGGTATTGTTTCATGGCCACCACTGTCCCAAAAGAACAGTCTCAAAGAAAAACATAACTTTTTTTCTCTGCTTCTCTTATTCTCTGTATTTGCTTTCTTCTGGCTCCTGAAATGCTGTTTTCATGTCCCTTTGATGATTGTTTTTTCTTTAGATGTCTTTAGTGTTGTTGTCTACGTTGCCTTTTGGATTCTTTCTAGCAATGACCCAACACGAAAATATATTAATGTTTTATCGATAAACATGATTTATGATATAATATAACAGACTAATAAGATAAAAATTTGATTATTGTTATATAAATTTACCATCTCTTAATCAACAAATAACTAGGGGAATCATTAAACTCTTACTATGTGTACCAATAAAAATGCTCATTTTATATAAAAGTATTGAAGAAAAATTACACTATAGTTTAATTATTGTCCTTACCTTTCTAATCTGAAAAGCTATATTCATCACCTTTAAATTGTTCTAATCTTGAAAAAGTAAGTGCAATGATAATTAATTTAAAAAAAAGATAAGTGTACCTTTCTATGTAAAAAGAAATATTAAGTGTAATTACTCCTATGTCAAATGTAATGAAAGGTTAGTGTACTTTCCTGATTATCATGTTTTTAATTAGGAAATCTTTTTTACTATTTAGTTTTGTGTAAATTCATTTGTTAATAAGATGTGTGGTAAAGTGGCAAAATATAAAAAAGAAAAGATATATCCTTGAGTGCAAAAATGCTATAAAAAATGTGTGGTTGACATTAATAAGCTTGAATTTTTTGGAGGAAACAATTCTGTTAAGTCGTTTTCCACTCTAATGTATCGATGTCCATATTAGTAGATTTCATTTTCATGTGTAAGCAATTGCCAAATTATATACAACTTCTTCATCTCTTATTCTCTTCCATTTATAGTTCAGTCGGTTAAGGTTCTATCTCAAAACTAATTGACAATAAGAGGAGTAATCCAACAAATATTTAAACCATTATCGAGTCAACGAGGTAAACAATGTGAGACTTACTTCCCAATATACTCCTGCACATAAGTCTGTCGGACCAGGCGAAGGTTACCATTGACTCATAACTAAACGACATCTTTTGACCCCTGACAACCGAAAAGAAGCTGAGCTCTAACTCTGATATCATGTTAAAATTCTATCTCAAAACCAATTGATAATGAAAGGAGTAACTCAACATATACTTAAACAATTCTCGAAAAATTCAACGAAAGATAATACATATTCAACGCAAAATTCTCCTATTATTCGGTCGATCAATTAATTATTAGTATTATTTATACATTCAAATTAAAAAATATTAGTTACTAATAATCGGTGCATAATGGTAAAACGCAGAGTGCTCCTCCATCATATGACGAAATTTACGGTGCAAACAAACATGGAAGTAGTAATGAGAGTAAGAATCTTCTCTATTAATAGAAAGACAAATACTCAAAAAAATCAAAGAAAGTGGAAGATGTAATGTCACTTTTGCCCTTTTTATTTAAAATATTATTACACATTTACCCTTATAATACACATAACAAATTCACTTGTCTCTCTATTAATGGAGATGAGTCCTACCCGTTCAATGGTGCCAAAAAAGTTATAAGCTGATTTAACTGTATATGTACTCTAACTATTTTATAAGCTCATGCTTAAACTATTTTAATTTATGGTTGGCTAACCCATTGTTGTGGTGAAGACGAAAGAGTGAAAGATACCCCATCCTACAGAAAAGGCTAAGGTAGAGTCATTAGTATCTATGGAAAAGTAGGCTTAGATAAAAAAATGGTCATATAATTTTATTGTCAACCTGAATATTTAAAAAACTTATTAACTTGGTGAGACTTTAAACTTCTCTTTTTACCTCTTGTAATTTTAGCAGAAACAAATCAATAAATAACAAATATCAATTACATCTTTCAACAAATTATTTGATTCAATTTTATTGCTTATTGTTGTTTTTGAATTACTTTATACATTTCCATTATACTATTTTAACTTAAATAGATTCTAAACAGAGCAACACATGTGAATGTAAGAGTATACATTTAATGACATTTAAATTATGCCTTTATGCTATGATTTTATAAATTTCTTCATGCAAAAAAACATTATCATCAATGCGAATGTATGAGTATCATACTAGTTGTAATAAAATTTTTAGGAATGAGAAAAATTCATTATATTAAAGGTATCCTAAATTGAAGTTAGAAGCTTCAAAAGCTACCAACGAGGTATTAGTGTAATGATGTTATGTTTCATTGGGAATCTCAACTACCATACTAGGCCAAAAGTTAAGGTTCAATTTGTAGGAACACGATACTTATTAGAAAAGTCAGTGACACAAAAGGTGAGATGGTAGTGACAGATGACATTGGCTGTTAGTATGTATTTACAATTCTTATCCTTGAATCTTCTCATTTTCTTTGTCACCTTGTTAATAACTATTTCAAACGAAATTGTTCTCTTTTTATGGAATTGGTGATTTGGTTTGATGGGTCAACTTACCTATTATTTGGTGTGAGTTACATCTAAGGATTTCTCATACGACAAAAGATACTTGGTTTCAAGAGGACAAGGATGGCAATTCACAACCCCAAAATATTGGCTTGGTTAGTTACTTGCTATGACTTTTATCTTTTGTATTTCATTATCTTTTTATTTTATCTAATTAAATTAGGCATAATTTAGAATAACTTCGTATTTTTATGGAAAAATAATAGTGAATTAAATTAGTAGATCTTCCAAAGTTTATAAATTTAAATTTGGAATCACCACTTTATAGGTTAGGATAGTTCACCAAGTACTTCATCAATCTCTCATTTACAATATCTCACCACTCTATAGGATGTTTAGTTTCATCCGTCTCGTATTTAACAACATATTTCTAGGAAACACTGTTGAACAACCTTTGTTATATACGATTTTTGGTGTAGTGTTATCATTAAAACAATTAATTAAATTATAATATCAAGATATTTTTAGTATGATTAGGGTTTCACAATTGATGATGGAATACTTCTATCCTTTTAAAGTGTAAACATATGTTTTATTTCTACTAGTAGTACAATGTTTTATGATAGAACACATGAATTGAAACTCATATATCATACTTAAAACTCTCATTATCTATCAATTTTGTTGAAACTTATTAATAGAACTTCAGATTGAAGAGGAAGAAAGATAATAAAATTGTGTGGATTGGTCAATATATGCTTACAAATTTTGATTGGTAAATATCACTCTTCTTTCTCTATGGTCCAAACAAAATGACAGACCTTAAAACGAAAGGAGCTGAGTGAAAATCTATCATATAATACACTTTTTCCCCACTAAGTTTTCACTTCTTCAATTTCCATTTTGCTTAGTTATTTTTCTCCTCTACCATTTTTATCTAAGAAAATTACCTGAAAAAAGACTCACATTTGTTGTACAAATCCATTGCATGTTCCATATATACCATTATCAAATAATAAAAAATTTATAATGTAACCACAACCTAAAACACTTGCAATCAAAAGCAAGAATTTTGGCTGGAGATTTGATTTACCATAAGAGACTAGAAACATTTGAGTTTGAGTTCCTTAGAAAGTCCATAATGTTTTCATTGGAACTCAAAGAAACTTTTTGTGGGGGTAGATAGTGAGGTGAAGCTTTTGATCCCTTTATTTAAATCAAGGGAAGGAAAATGTAGTCGCTACAGTCTTGTTGTCTAAATTTCGAAATCGCAATATTGCAACTACACCATTGTGATTATATTGTGAACAACAACTTAGTAGCCTCAAAAGCTATAAGATTTGGACTTAGGTGAATCAGCAATTTTTAGGGTATCTTCAATAAGCTTTCTAGCCTTTCTACTTCTTATCTCCACTCTCATGCTTTCACTCTTCTCCACCTTATCATAAGATTTCTTAACTTTCAAAGATTCTATTTTGGATTTGAGAGTAGCTACAAACCTTCCTAGACCCATCCTCAGTATCTTTTTGCTGATTCTGCTCAAAATAGTGAAAGTTAAAAACAGTTAATATATAGGGAATGAGAAAAAATATGAAGAAGACAAGTAACAAGTGATGAAGAAGAGAAACAGACCTTATGGTACTGTTCAGTGTTCACTTTGGTAGGAGAGGGTTGAGCAGAGAAGGCAAAGGAGAGAGAAGGTTTAGAATGAGATGAGAGTAAGAAAGAAAAACTTGTTTTAGATGTAGAACTGAGATAGCAAATAGTGACACCATATATAAGGCTAGAAAGGAGCTAGTTGAAAGAAGGTTCAACTCGAAAAAGATTTGTTTAGCTCGAAATTTGACTCTAGTTTAAAACAAGTTATATTTCTAGCTTGAATTCATTTCGATTGAAGTTCACCAAATATATAATACAACCTATGTGCTCAAATTGGTTTGGTTTCAAGAATTCATGAACTGTTTAGTTCACCTCATTAGTTTGTTTAATTAGTTCCATTTATCAAGTCAAATGATGATTATTTATTTAAAATGGATAAAATGGATAAACCTCAAAAACACATCAAAATCTCTTCCTCTTGCTTCTTAATGGAACATTGGAGAGCTTTGGAGATGAAAAAGCAACAATGGAGGTTGAAAGAGATGGAGGTAGATGGAACTCTTCGCGGATCAACGGAGCTTACGCAAAACCAAGGTGAGGGAGAAGACCATTGTGGTCTTAGAGTATTTCATTAGAGTCATCAACTCCGATTTCCTTCAAGAATCGGAGCACATTAATGGATAGAACCTCTCTTGGGTGTTTGTGGTCCATATGAGAGTCTTTATTTTATATGAGGATGTATTAGCCATAAAAGTGAAGATATATGTGCGGGGAAAACTATTTATTTAAGTAAAACGCAATATGCTCATTTATGGTAATACACCGTCATGAAAGATGGTTCTAACATTAATGTGTTATATGATGAAGAATATGTTGTGTGTGGTTTGCTTATGAAAATGTTGTGTTATGGATGATTGATTTATTACAAACACATATGGGTGTGTTGGTAATAAGGATTGTGAGATGTGTGTTTAATGACCAAAGTAGAAATGGTTATGTTGTGTGATAATGATTGTGTGTGAGTTATTTATGGTCATAAACATATATGAGTGTGTTTGTAATAATGAATGCGTGATGAGTTATTAATGTGTTAAAATGAGATGAGTATGCATATCAAAGTGAATATGATGTGAGTCGTTCTATTGTTATAAATATGTATGAGTATGATTGTGACAATGAAGGTGTTGTGTGTTATTTCATGGTGATACAACGATGTGATAAAATATGAGTGTGTTTGTAATAATGAATGCGTGATGAGTTATTAATGTGTTAAAATGAGATGAGTATGCATATCAAAGTGAATATGATGTGAGTCGTTCTATTGTTATGAATATGTATGAGCATGATTGTGACAATGAAGGTGTTGTGTGTTATTTCATGGTGATGCAACGATGTGATGCCTTGTATTTATTGGGTGTATGACATTGAGGTGATATTTTGTGCTATGACAAACATGTGATGTGAGAATAATGGGAAATATAGATCTGCCCGATGTGGTATGAAGAATTAACTAGACCTACCCGATGTGGTATGGGGATTAACTAGACTTGCCCGATGTGGTATGGGGAATAACTAGACCTGCCCGATGTGGTATGTAGAAATAACTAGATCTGCCCGATGTGGTATGGAGAATTAACTAGACCTGCCCGATGTGGTATGGGGATTGACTAGACCTGCCCGATGTGGTGTGGAGAAATAACTAGACCAGCTCGATGTGGTATGGAGAATTAACTAGACCTAACCGATGTGGTATGAGGATTAACTAGACCTGCCCGATGTGGTATGGGGAATAACTAGACCTGCCCGATGTGGTCTGGAGAATTAATTAGACCTACCCGATGTGGTATGGGGATTAACTAGACCTACCCGATGTGGTACGGGGATTAACTAGAGCTACCCGATGTGGTAGAGGATTATTTGTACGGTGTAGATGTGTTGAAAGATATCAATGGTAAATTACTATGGAATGTGAATGATGTGAAAAGTGTATATTCGGAATGAAAATCATATGCATGTTATAGGATATATATTATGGGATATATATCTTATAGGGTGAATATGAATGATGAGAAATGAGTATGTTTGAATGTAAGAAATATGCACACTATAGAACATATATATTATGGGATATATGTGTACTATAGGGTGAATATGAATAATATGTGTTGATTGACATATGTCTATCATGATTGATGTTAGATGTATGTGGTTTTAATACTTTAATGTTATTACTCCTTGTAAATCCATGCTACGGTAGCCGTAGTTGGTTTTTACTCCCTCTATCTTTCCTTGCATGTGTTGTATATTTGAGTCCAGGTTGTGGAGGTAGCGTATTGGACGCTTGTGGAGAAGAGTGCATGGTAGAGTAGAGTTTTACGTAATTGATACGTTATATGATAAATGCTTGTAATATGAAGAACATGTTAAAGTGAATTTATGTATAAGTAATTTTGCCCCTAAGTGTATAATGAAGTTGATTTAATATTTGTATTTAAAAGTGTCCTTAGTAAAAGGGTAATTGTTTAGATTATGTATTTGAAAGGAAATGCAATGACATGTTATGAAAAGAAATGTATTTGGAATATTTCCGCCTTGTAATTTATAAATGTTTTCACTCAAGTTTTCGAACCGTTCAAGTAATGTCTTTCAAAAGTAATCACTTCACTTTCATGGATAAGGTTTTAAAAGGAATTTTTGGATTACGAAAATCGGGTCCTTACACTCGATCCGAAATGTTGCTTCATATACTCGAGCCGGAGTTTTTCTTCATATACTCGAGCCGGGGTTTTGCTTCATATACTCGAGCCGGAGTTTTTCTTCATATACTCGAGCCGGGGTTTTGCTTCATATACTCGAGCCGGAGTTTTGCTTCATATACTCGAGCCAGAGTTTTGCTTCATATACCCGTAAATCCACGCCATCATTAGTATAAACACACCCATATATGTTTATACTAAATACATAATTTACAACTTAATCATTGCACAACCAGAAAATACACACATTTTCTTTTTCAAATGCACAACTAAAGACTTATCCTTACCTTGGTGAATGTTGGGGTCGATTTCGAATAACTTTACAAGTTTCCTCCGCAAGTGTGAAAAATTAGAGTGGCTTAAGTGACCAAGTGTCAAGTGTGAAAAATAATTTGAGTATGAGGATGTTTATTTTTAAAGTGGCTTTCATATTTATTTTGATCTTTGCATCACGTAAGAAACTTTGTTTTCATTTCAACCCTCCGTGTGTTTTAATGACCCGATTTTCTACCCTTGAAATTTTTTCGTTTAATTTAATCATTTCTTACATACAGTCGTCACCTTCATTAAAAACTGCCAAGTATCTCTCTTTGACAATACTCTTTACCCTATCATATTATTTTACAAATTTATGTTGCGGAAAAACATAATTCATTCAGATAGCATTTACCACATACATCCAGTTATGAGTTTTGCATGGTTATAACGTCCATAACTACATGTCACCATATTATCCTAATCAGATTACATTTATCCCAAAATACTACCAAATCAACTACAATGTCAAATAGAAATAAAGACAATCGAGTAAATAAACACAAAAGCTTCCTAATTGAGCTTCATCCTCAAAATCCTTCATTTACCTACAATGAGATTATCATAAACAACACACAAAACAAAGGGAGTAAGTCATTAGTTCAAAACTAACATCACAGGATAATCCACATTTCCAATACAATTAAGCTTTAATATAATTCGTAAACACACATACGGATTGTAAACATTCATAATCATCTTCCTTTAATTGCCACTTTATATTCATCCTATAGTATATATATATCCCATAATATATACCCTATAGCATGTATATTACTTTCTTTCTCAACATCTTCCTTTTTATCGCTCATATTCACCCTATAGAATATATATCCCATACTATATATCCTATAGCATGCATACGACATTCATGTGACATTCACATTTCTCATCATTCATATTCACCCTATAGAATATATATCTCATACTATATATCCTATAGCATGCATACGACATTCATTTGAGTCATATTTCCATTGGTACTCCCCCAATAATATTCATTTCTTTTGAGTCATCTTTTCATTGGTGCTCCCCCAATAATATTACTTTCGTATGAGTCATCTTTCCATTGGTACTCCCCCAATAATATTACTTTCGTATGAGTCATCTTTCCATTGATACTCCCCCAATAATATGGAATTCATTTTGAGTCATATTTTCTTTGGTACTCCCCCAAATAGATTGAATTCGTTTTGAATCATATTTCCTTTGGTACTCCCCCAAAAAGATTAAATTCGTTTTGAGTCATATTTCCTTTGGTACTCCCCAAAAAGATTAAATTCGTTTTGAGTCTTATTTCCTTTGGTACTCCCCCAAATAGATTGAATTCGTTTTGAGTCTTATTTCCTTTGGTACTCCCCCAAATAGATTGAATTCGTTTTGAGTCTTATTTCCTTTGGTACTCCCCCAAATAGATTGAATTCGTTTTGAGTCTTATTTCCTTTGGTACTCCCCCAAATAGATTGAATTCGTTTTGAGTCTTATTTCCTTTGGTACTCCCCCAAATAGATTTAATTCGTTTTGAGTCTTATTTCCATTGGTACTCCCCCAAATAGATTTAATTCGTTTTGAGTCTTATTTCCATTGGGACTCCCCCAATAAATGTTTTCGAGTCTTATTTCCATTGGGACTCCCCCAATAAATGTTTCCGAGTCTTATTTCCATTGGGACTCCCCCAATAAATGTTTCCGAGTCTTATTTCCATTGGGACTTCCCCAATAAATGTTTCCGAGTCTTATTTCCATTGGGACTCCCCCAATAAATGTTTTCGAGTCTTATTTCCATTGGGACTCCCCCAATAAATGTTTCCTTCTTTTTCCATAACAGTAAAATCACGCATTTTCCAACATAATGCATAAATTACAGACGTATTATTTTAAACAATTACCTCTTTCACATACCTCATTCATATCAGCTAGTATGATTTAGAAAACACTTATCCCTTACCTCGGTGAGCGTTGGAGATCAGTTCCGAGTAACTTTAAAAGTCTACTCCGCGATTTCCTCCAACCTTAGGATCTTTCCTCATTATCACCAATAACAATAATAATGATGTCAGTCATTTATTCAAAATAACACATAAATAACTTGTATTTCATCATCAAATACACAAGGGATTCATGTATTCTCAATATTTCCAAAACTACTTCAATTCAAGTTTCTAAATATCAAAACATACATGTTCATCTCATATAACAACATCAAAGCACAACTCATTATCCACATCTAACATTTCAATTCTTTCTCTTTATACTCATATTCTCATTTTGGGGTTTTTCATGAATAACCCATAAAACCTTTCCATTCATACAATATCAACTCTAAATCAAGAGTTTACAAGATAGAAACAACATAAAACGAACCATAACTCGAAAAGATGAGTTTCCATGGTTTCCATTATTTTGAAAATGAATCCAACATACCCAAAACAAGTTAGAGAGGAAGAAGAAGAGTTAGGAACAAGAGGTTTACCTCTTCTCAAGCTCTAAGATGAGTCTTAAGGCTCTTTGCTCTTGAAAAGCTCTCTTCTCTCTCTTCTCTTCAAAGTTCTAACCCTAAAATGTGTTTTGGGTTTCTATTTTATAGACACAGCGATAAGTGTAATCGATTACAAGTATAGTGTAATCGATTACACAGTGTAAATTACAGAGGCATCATCGCGATGTAATCGATTACCAACATGGTGTAATCGATTACATTAATACAATGTAATCGATTACCATAAGTGTGTAATCGATTACACAGTGTAAATTACAGAGGCATCGTCGCGATGTAATCGATTACCAACATGGTGTAATCGATTACATTGTGTCAGATGTACATATCTGATGCTTTTAATCATCATGTAATCGATTACCAGGACTGTGTAATCGATTACACTACCCAAAATTGCCAAGTATAGCCCAGGATTTCACCCTCCCAGGTGAACCTTTCTCGCTCAAGCGAGTACCTCTCGCTCAAGCGAGGATCCGAGGATTGATACTATAATTTTAAAGACTTAAAATTTGGGGTGTTACATGTGTCTCTTGTACAAATGTACATATCCAATTCTATATCCTAAATTATTTTCATAATACTCCATTTATTCAACTAAATTTACTTGCATTGTATGATATTAATTTTGTGTTCTTGTATTATTTATGTGAATGCAGACAAGTTCAAAGAATCAGATGCGTTTAGTCCTATTGTGCATTTTCCTTATCACTCAGATTTAGAATGTCAAAGAGCTTATGGTGATGCTTGCAATAAATGTGTTAACACATTTTATTTTCTCCCATTTCACTCCCAATGGCGGCTCCTCATGGATTTCGACTCTTTCCTCCCCTAAACCTCAAAAACACCTCAAAACCTCTTCCTCTTGCTTCTTAATGGAACATTTGAGAGCTTTGGAGATGAAAAAGAAACAATGGAGGTTGAAGGAGATGGAGGTAGATGAAGCTCTTTGCGGATCCATGGAACTTACGCAACCTAAGGTGAGGGAGAAGACCATTGTGGTCTTAGAGTATTTCATTAGAGTCATCATCTCCGATTTCCCTCACGAATCGGAGCACGTTAACGGGTAGAAACTCTTTTGGGTTTTTGTGGTCCATATGAGAGTCTTTATTTTATATGAGGATGTATTAGCCATAAAACTGGAGATATATGTGTGGGGAAAACTGTTTATTTAAGTAAAACGCAATATGCTCATTTATGGTAATACACCGTCATGAAAGATGGTTCTAACGTTAATGTGTTATATGATGAAGAATATGTTGTGTGTGGTTTGCTTATTAAAATGGTGTGTTATGGATGGTTGATTTATTACAAACACATATGGGTGTGTTTGTAATAAGGATTGTGAGATGTGTGTTTAATGACCAAAGTAGAAATGATTATGTTGTGTGATAATGATTGTGTGTGAGTTATTTATGGTCATAAACATATATGAGTGTGTTTGTAACAATGAATGCGTGATGAGTTATTAATGTGTTAAAATGAGATGAGTATGCATATCAAAGTGAATATGTTGTGAGTCGTTTTATTGTAATAAATATGTATGGGTATGATTGTGACAATGAAGGTGTTGTGTGTTATTTCATGGTGATGGAACGATGTGATGTCTTGTGTTTATTGGGTGTATGACATTGAGGTGATATTTTGTGCTATGACGAACATGTGATGTGAGAATAATGGGAAATGTGGACCTACCCGATGTGGTATGGGAAAAGACTAGACCTGTCCGATGTGGTATAGGGAATAACTAGACCTGCCCGATGTGGTATGGAGAATAACTAGACTTGCCCGACGTGATATGGGGAATAACTAGACTTGCCCGATGTGGTATGGAGAAATAACTAGACCTGCCCGATATGGTATGGAGAATTAACTTGACCTACCCGATGTGGTATGGGGATTAACTAGACCTTCCCGATGTGGTATGAGGAATAACTAGACGTGCCCGATGTGGTATGGAGAATTAACTAGACCTACCCGATGTGATATGAGGATTAACTAGACCTACCCGATGTGGTACGAGGATTAACTAGAGCTACCCGATGTGGTAGATGATTATTTGTACGACGTAGAGGTGTTGAAAGAGATCAAGGGTAAATTACTATGGAAAGTGAATGATGTGAAAAGTGTATATTCGGAATGAAAATCATATGCATGCTATATGATATATATTATGGGATATATATACTATAGGGTGAATATGAATAATATGAGATGAATAAATATGCACACTATAGAACATATATATTATGGGATATATGTGTACTATAGGGTGAATATGGATAATATGTGTTGATTGTGATATGTTTATCATGATTGATGTTAGATGTGTGTGGTTTTAAAACTTTAATGTTATTACTCCATGTAAATCCACTTTACGGTCGCCGTAGTTGATTCTTACTCCCTCTGTCTTTCCTTGTATGTGTTATGTATTTGAGTTCAGGTCGTGACGGTAGCGCATCGGATGTTTGCGGAGGAGAGTACATGTGTGAGTAGTTGCTTTATGATCTCAATGTTGTAATCAATGTTTTAAAAACCGTGCCGTACCGGCCGGTTCAACCGGAAAACCGGTGAACCGGACCCCTAACCAGTACGGTACGTATGTTATACCGCATATGCAATAGAACCGGTCAAAACCGGTTAACCGGTTTAAACCGGTCGGTTTGTACATTATTTTTTTTTTTAAATTTCAAATTTTCAATTCTTCACCAATTCTTCAACTTCAATGATTGATATTTGGGTCATTTATTTGTATTTTGCGTTTGTTAAGTGATAATTTTGGATAAATATATGTTTTGTACTTTAGACTTTGATTTTATTAAAGACTTAATGTTGTTTGTTTGTGTGAATTTGAAGTAAATTATGAATATGGATTATAAATATGAATATCTACTTATTTGAAATTTTTTGTTATAGGTTAACATATATATATATATAAGTAAGTATGTCCGGTTTAACCGGCATGCGGTTTAATTATTGAACCACTAGTTGAACCACTGTACCACTATACCAGTACCCTAACCGTTTTGATAACCGGTACGGTTTTAATAACATTGGTTGTAATTGAATAATGCATGTAATATGAAGAGTATGTTAAATGAGATTTATTTATGAGTGACTTTCTCCTAAATGTATAGTTAGGATATTAGATGATGTAAAAATGGAAGCATTATTGAGAATGGATAATTGTATCTAAATTGTGTAATTAAAAGGAAGTGCAATGACATGTTTTTAATGAAGTGAACAATTGATCGTTTCCGCACCTGAAAGAGGAATTGAACTTATATATATATTCAATCAGGTTTTTCAAATCGCTCGAGTAATGTATTTTAAAAGTAATCACTTCGCTTTCATGAATAAGGAAAAAAAGAGGGAATTTTTGGATTTCGAAAATCGGGTCCTTACACAAAATGTTTAAGAGTATTGGAGGTTTGAGAGGTACGTAACAAAACGTTTGAGTATCAACTTTTGATATTTTAAAAAGTAACACATCAACAGCACATGTTTCACGATGCTTTGTTGAACATACATATGTTCCGTATACAACAGCGCACCTTTAACAATACGTTGTTGAAATGTCCTCATCAACAACACACCTTTAACATACGCTGTTGAAATTTCCTCATTAACAGCGATCCTTCAACATTGCGTTGTTGAATAGGTATCAGTTAACAACGATTTGTTAAACAAACGTTGTTGAATAGGTAACATGAACAGTTACACCTACAAATTGTCATCATGACTACTCTTAAACTTACGACACATATTCAATCACTTAAATTACTTACAATTCAAATTATTATCATTTTTTACTTACATTTCAAATTCATTTTTTTAAGTTAATCCAACAAAAAAAAATTATCATTATTTTCAATGTCAGTAAGGTTAAATCATTTTCGTTATAAAATCTTTAAAACAAAATTACTTAAACATAATCACTTAGAAATAAAAATTACTTAAACATATTAACTCATATTAATAATTACTTTTCATTTTTTTATATTAAAAGTAACATTTGCAATAGCATACCTTTAAAATTGCATTGTTGATCATTCATGTTTTTCCATTTTCAACAGCGCATTTTTTTTAATGCGTTGTTGTTCATTCATGTTTTTCTATCTTCAACCGCGCATCTTTTTAATGCGTTGTTTCTCATTCATGTTTTTCTATCTTCAACAACGCATCTTTTTAATGTGTTGTTGATCATTCATGTTTTTCTATCTTCAACAGAACATCTTTAACAATACGTTGTTGAACATGTGTTTTAAATTTTAAAACATGTCAAGTTGCACCTGCCAATTGCTTTAATGACTACTCCTAGGCTTAAACATAAGAATATGTATGAATTGAACACTTTTAATGTTAACGGTACGTACACCAAAAACACAATAAGCAAAACTGAAATCATAAATATTAATTGAAATTGTATGTTGTATATATTGAAAATTAAATGAACATTACATTTTATGAATGTTACATGGAACAACATTAATATACATTGAAATCCTTATGTTATAATCTATATACATATAAATCCTTAAAATCTACATTTAAGTTTTCAAACAACTCTTTAACATCTAACTTGATTGGAGAGTTGGACAATGTTGATTGCTGAAACAAATTAATACCTTATCTAGTACAACATTGCATATCTTATGTGTATGATTTTGGGTCCAAGTTGTATTTGGTTTGTAGTTGAATGCTAGTGTATAACAAATCTTGATACTCCTCCTCTTACATGTTAATCCCTTCTTTACTCTTCTCCTCTCTCCATCAATGCTGGTTGTTTTCCTCTCCTCCATGGTTCTCTTCATGTTCGTTTCTGCAGCTCATACACCTCTAACAGTGAAAAGGTCATTTCCAAAATGTGACCAAGACAACCACATTGAGTATTCTTAGAAATCCCAATTTCTGGATGCTTTTCATCTTAAAGCACCAAAGATAACTTTTTTTTGGAAATTAGGGGAAGAGAATCCCTGAGTATAATCTGAGTACCAACATTATAAAGATGATCTTTGAGCCACAAACAAAGTTCATCACATGCATTTGTTGAGCATAATCAATGAAGGATTTTACACCAACAATATTCTAGCAATTCTGCAATTTTTTTAGAAAGAAAAATCACTAATTCTGCCAAGAGAAATAGATTTGATATCATTATCAATCAATTAAAAAATTTCCGAAATGTATTTAATCAATGGGTCAATAGTGTTGATGTACATACACTTATCTAACTGAACCTAAAGCTAATCTAACTATTTGATCAATTAATAATTCAAATGGTGAAAACAATTTGATAACTCCAAGTAACAATTGTCTCATGTATAGATGTGCTATTTATTGATATTTTGTGTTCACCAATGTTTCCTTCAATATTGTTGAGTAAGTTTATGTTTTGTGTTTAACACAACAATTTGTGCATATTACCACTTGTAGTGATATTTGAAATGAAAGGCTTAGTGCAAGCTTTACTATACAACTATACACTTGGGTTCTCCTTCAAGGAAATTCCATGTGGATATTAACACTGGTAGTGATGTTCCATGAGTTAATTATGTCTCATGCAGTGGTTGTCCTCAAACAAGTGGACTCCCGGGAAATTCATTCTTCCTAGTTTGTAAATTCAATTCCAAGTTTTTAATTGTATAACGTTAAGATCAATTTCATCATTGTTTGCTTTTATTACATATTAAGCTCAATTATTTTGACCTCGGGAGTTCTTCGACTTCATCAATTATCTCTTGTTCTGACCACAAGTGTAGAAGTGTACATTCATGAAATGCAGTTTGTCCCATCGACAACTATTGTAGCTTTAAAGTGCATTACGTAGAAGGTAGCATGACATCAGGCTACTTTGTTTCGGATTTAATATTGTAGCTTTCGGATTTAATGCATGTAGCGAATATTGTAGAGGGATCAGTGGCACCAAATTCTTCTGTGCCATTATTTTTGGGGTGAGTTATCATATTCTTTTTTGTTTTTAGCTGCTTTTGCTTTTCTTCCTCAAAGGTTTAAACTTTGGAAATGTTACCTTGTTGTATTATGGATCAGTTGTATCACTCTCCGGACTGGGAACTTGACATCGTCTGACAAAGCGCTTGATGGAATATTTGGGTCCGGGAAACACGAGATGTCATTGTCTCAAAGGAGATATCAGTGGTGGGGGCATACTGGTTCTTAGCGAGGCTATGGAGCCAGATATAGTCTATAGTCCACTTATTCCAAAACAGTAAGTGTGTCTTATCTAGAATAAAATGCTATGTTTTAATTTCTATATGTGACACCTTCTATGGTGTTTGTTAAGTGCTATATATGTTGATCATCTCCATTCTTTGGTAAAATGAAGAATAACAAATTATCTGTCACTTCTTTTATGGTTATCATCTTGTCTTGTCATTTTTCTTTCTTTCTTTTTTAACCAAAGATATGCTTTAATTATTGTGTGAGATAACATGCAAAAGTTGGATAAATATGTTATTACACAAAAAAATATGTATGTTGGAATTACTTGAGTGAAATTTGTTGGAAAATATTTACACTAATAACTTATTTGGAATATATTTCAGGTCTCGTTATAATTTAAGTTTGGAGAGCATTAATGTCAATGGGAAGATGTTGCAGATTGATCCAGAAATTTTTAAAATATCAACAAAGGTGTCAACATTGATTCTGGAACAACTTTGGCGTATTTTACCGAAGGGGCCTACAATCCCATTGTTGATGCGATGAGTTTTGCTTAGATCATTTCTATTCATCCAATTGGTAATGATAGATATTTCTTTATTTTTTCATGTGCTCCATGTGTTTTTAACAATAATGAGACACCATTTTCTGTTTTTTTGGAGATTTATTAATAATTAATGATAAGTATATTATTTGTGTAGATTACTCGTACAATTCCACAATATGTAGGCACTACAAATAATAATGGTTTTCGCTGTTACTTGGTAACCACCAGGTTAAGTTGAACTATTTATATATATCTTCGTCGATTATTTCCTAACTTATTTTAACTAACTGCGTATGAAAAGTAGATGATTTTCTCACACTCTCTAAACAATTCTTTCTTTTTTAGTGTGTTAAGCGCCATTGACATCTGTAACACTCTAAATTTAAAGTCATTAAATTATAGTATCAGTCCTGTGAGTCTCGCTTGAGCGAGAGAATTGTCGACTGGGCGAGAGAGGCTCACCTGGGAGTGTGAAATCCTAGGCTATACTGAAGGATTCTCGCTTGAGCGAGAGCTGCCTCGCCTGAGCGAGAAATCCCTCGCTTGAGCGAGAGCATCAGATCTGAAATTTTAAAAAGGCGGGATTTTCTCACCTGAGCGAGAATGGGCTCGCTTGAGCGAGAACCCGACGATTTCACTTTAAAATAGAAACCCCAAACACATTTTAGGGTTAGAAAGTGTGAGAGAAGAGAGGAGAAGTTGATTTTGAGAGCAAGAACTTGTGGGAATCATCTAGGAGCTTGAGAAGAGGTAAATCTCTTGATTCTAACTCTTTTTCTCCCTTTCAAACTCGTTTTTGGGTGTATGGATCTCTTCTCAAAGTATGAGAAACCATGGAAACTCTTCATTTAGAGTTATGGTTCGTTTTATGTTGTTTTCCTCTTGTAAACTCTTGGTTTAGAGTTGGTATTTGATGAATGGAAAGGTTTTGTGGGTTTATTCATGAAAACCCCAAAACCCCCAAAATGTGAATATGAGTAAAAAGGGAAATGAGTGAAATGTTAAATGTGGAAGATAAGTTTGTGCTTTAATGTTGATATATGAGATGAATGTATGTTTTAGATGTTTGGAAAATCGTATTCAAGTAGTGTTGGAAACCTTGAAAATATGTGAATATCTTGTATGTTTGATGATGAAATACGAGTCGTTTATGTGTTATTTTGAATAAATGACTAACATTGTTGTTATTGGTGGGAATGAGGAAAGATCCTAAGGTTGAAGGATATCGCGGAGGAAATTCGTGAAGTTACTCGAAACTGACTCCAACGCTCACCAAGGTAAGGGATAAGTGTTTCTAACTCATATGAGCTGATGTGAATGAGGTATGTGAAAGAGGTAATAGGTTTGTAAGAATATTGTTGTTACCCTTCCCGAAGTGGTAGTGGTTTAGTGTTGTTATCATACCCGTAGTGGTAGTGGTTTATTGTGTTATCCGTAGTGGTAGTGGTTTATTGTTGTTATCCTACCCAGAGTGGTAGTGGATTAATGTCGTTGTCCTACCCTGAGTGGTAGTGGATTGATGTTGTTGTCCTACCCGAAGTGGTATGGAGAATGAACTAGACCTGCCCGATGTGGTATGAAGGAATAACTAGACCTATCCGATGTGGTATGGAGAATGAACTAGATCTGCCCGATGTGGTATGGATAATTATCTAGACTTGCCCGATGTGGTATGGAGAATTAACTAGACCTACCCGATGTGGTATGGAGAATGAACTAGACATGTCTGATGTGGTATGGATGATTAACTAGACCTGCCCGATGTAGTATGGAGGAATAACTAGACCAATCTGAGGTGGTAGAGGATTATCTTTGTGGGAAAACTCGGTGAGTATGAATGATGAGAAATGTGTATATTGGAATGAAAGTAATATGCATGCTATAGAATATATATTATGGGATATATATACTATAGGGTGAATATGAATGATGAGAAATGTGTATATTGGAATGAAAGTAATATGCATGCTATAGAATATATATTATGAGATATATATATTATAGGGTGAATATGAATGGTGAGGAATGAGTATACTAGAATGAAAGGAATATGCATGTTATAGAATATATATTATGGGATATATATACTATAGGGTGAATATGAACGATGAGAAATGAGTATGTTTGGATGAAATGAATATGCATGCTATAGAATATATATTATGGGATATATATACTATAGGGTGAATATGAATGACGAGAAATGAGTATGTTTGGATGAAAGGAATATGCATGCTATAGAATATATATTATGAGATATATATACTATAGGGTGAATATGAATAACCTGAAAATGGAAGGAAGTAGATACAAATGTTTATATTTATATGCTTTTGATGATAAATTATTCCAATGTTTATTTATACTTAAAATGTGGATTATCATGTAATATTAGTCTCGAACTAATGACTTACTCCCTTGTGTTTGTGTGTTGTTTATGATAATCTCATTGTAGGTAAACGAAGGATTTTGAGGAGAAGGCTCACTTACGAATTTTATGTGTTTCCTAACTTGGATTTCTTTATCTATGCTTTGGTATTATAGTTGACTAGACAATATTTGGGATGAATGTAATCCTGATTATGGTAACACTGGATATGTGTAGTTATGGGCATTGTGATTCTTGGAAACCCATAACTAGTTGTATGCGGTAGTTACTAAGGATTAATTGAATGAATTATGTTTTTCTGCAATATGAAGTGTATGGTAATATAACACCTCAAAAAGTGTTTTACTGAATAATTAATGAGGGATTAAAGTAAGATGATGAATGTATGCATGAAAGGATTAAAATAAAGGAAAAAAATTTCAAGGGTAGAATTCGGGTCCTTACAACATCTTTCCTCCAATAAGTCTGAATTTTGTTAACCATGCATATCTGGTTTTAAGACCACGAGATTACCTTTTATCTCCAATTGTAATTATTTAAGCTTAAACTTTATGATAGGATTAGTGTGTATTCATTATTTGCCTTTATTCCTTATATACATCAATTACTATAATTTCTATACTATTTCTTTTCATTTTATCTCACTATTGTGATTATGACTTGTGCTTACAGAATGATGGAGGAATGTGGTGCCTTGACTTTCACAAAAGCCAAGATATAACAATTCTAGGAGGTATATTGACACTAAAAAACTTCCTATGTTTATCCATTTTATTTGGTGAGATATATTAAAAGGATATGTAAAATAAGTTTTGTATATGATAGAAGTTCAACTATAGTTAAATCTTAAAACTTATTTAGAATCAATTTAAAAGTATTATTCTCGTTAGTGATTATATTATCTCTTCTTTAAGAGTAAGATACTAACGACAATACATATTTCATTGCAGACATTATTTTGAAGGACAAACTTTTTGTCTATGATCTTGGTAAACAACGAATTGGATGAACTAACAATAATTGTAAGTTTCACTTAACCTACACTACCATAGTTTTAAATGAGTATCGAATATAATTAAATCAAATATTTTCACTATATTTGATTCTCTATAACTTAGTTTTGATATATTATATTTAAATTTGTCAACATAGGTTCATTGTCGATTAATATCTCTCCAACAACTAGAAAAGCCAGAAGTGAAAAGGGGAGAATTTTGCAGTTGACAATGATAGTGGTCTTGGATTTCTTGACACACATGATATTCATATTGATATTGTAACGACCCGATTTCTACCCTTGAAATTTTTTTCATTCATTTTAATTCCCTCTTACATACATTCATCATCTTACTTAAAACCTTCAGGAATCATTCCTTAAAAATACTCTTTACACCTATTATATTATCATATAATTTAAATTGCGGAAAAACATAATTCATTCATTATTATTCCCATTGGGTACTAAGAGCCCAAGAGTTATAATACTCCAAATATAACAATACCCATGGTTACGAATACCCAAATAAATGTCAGTCATGGTTACAATCATTCAAATCCACAAGTAGTCATTTAAAGTACAAAAACGCAAATAGTGAATCCAACGTCTAAAGCTCCTAAAGCTCCCGAACTAGCATACTCCATTCGTCTATTTACCTGCAATGGGATTATCAATGCCAAAAGTACAAAACACACAAAGGAGTAAGTCGTTAATTCAATAAACGTCATTATAAGATAATCCACATTAGAAAAAGGGTTAGTAAACCATTTTCGAAATTCATTTTGTCTTGCTGCATAACTTGAGCCAAAGTCGCTACACCCCTCAGGGTTAGCAAAATGCAGAATCTCGTTTCTCTTAAAACAAATCACGCTTATATACTCAAGCCAGAGTTTACGCTTCTATACTCAAGCCAGAGTCGCTAACCATTCATGGTCGGCTAAAACATATTTTCCTTTCATCGATTTCCTCATAAATCATTTTCATGCTTCTATACTCAAGCCAGAGTGTATGCTTCTATACTCAAGCCAGAGTGTATGCTTCTATACTCAAGCCAGAGTGTATGCTTCTATACTCAAGCCAGAGTCGCTAACCATTCATGGTCGGCTAAAACATATTTTCCTTTCATCGATCTCCTCATAAATCATTTTCATGCTTCTATACTCAAGCCAGAGTGTATGCTTCTATACTCAAGCCAGAGTGTATGCTTCTATACTCAAGCCAGAGTGTATGCTTCTATACTCAAGCCAGAGTCGCTAACCATTCATGGTCGGCTAAAAATGTACTTCTTTTTCATTCGTTTCACCATAAATCATTTCCGGTAAATCCACGCCCACATTAGTATAAACACACCCATATATGTTTATACTAAATACGTGATTTACACTCAATCATCGCATAATCAGAAAGTACCACATACTTTCCTTTCCGTAAATCTACGCCTGCTTTAATGTAAACACACCCATGTATGTTTATATCAAATGCGTACTTTACGTATCAATCATTGCATAATCAGAAAACTCACATTTTCGATTCCAAATGCTCAATTAAAGACTTATCCTTACCTCGATGAGTGTTGGGTTTGGTTCTTGGCAACTTCTCGAGTTCCACCGACACCGCCTCCAACCTTAGGATCTCTCTTCATCCCACCACATCACACAATGTTAGTCATTTATTCCAAATATCACATAAACAACTTATATTGCATCATTTAATCATACAAAATATTCATCATCAATATTCAACCATCTAAAACATGCATAATCTCATATTTCAATATTTGGGGGTAAACTCATCTTCTACCTCTAACATTTTACTCATTCTCTCCTTTTACCACATTTTCACTTTTGGGGTTTTTGGGGTTTTCATGAATCAACCCACAACCCTTTCCATTCTTGAGATACTATCTCTAAACCAAGAGTTTACAAGATAAAAACAACATAAAACGAACCATAACTCTAAAGGATGAGTTTCCATGGTTTCTCATGTTTTGAAAATAAATCCAACATACCCAAAACAAGTTAGAAAGGAAGAAGAAGAGCTAGGAACAAGAGGTTTACCTCTTCTCAAGCTCTAAGATGAGTCTTAAGGCTCCTTGCTCTTGAAAAGCTCTCCTCTCTCTCTTCTCTTCGAAGTTTTCACCCTAAAATGTGTTTGGGTTTCTGTTTTAAAGAGGTGTCGTCGGGTTGTAATCGATTACCAATATGGTGTAATCGATTACAACGTGAAAAATACGCATATCTGATGCTTTTAATACGATGTAATCGATTACCAGGAGTGTGTAATCGATTACCAGGAGTGTGTAATCGATTACCAGGAGTGTGTAATCGATTACCAGGAGTGTGTAATCGATTACACTGTGTCAGATGCACATATCTGATGCTTTTAATACGATGTAATCGATTACCAGCAATGTGTAATCGATTACCAGCAATGTGTAATCGATTACCAGAAATGTGTAATCGATTACCAGAAATGTGTAATTGATTACCAGCAATGTGTAATCGATTACCAGAAATGTGTAATCGATTACACTGTGTCAGATGCACATATCTGATGCTTTTAATACGATGTAATCGATTACCAGAAGAGTGTAATCGATTACCAGCAGAGTGTAATCGATTACCAGCAGAGTGTAATTGATTACCAGTAGTGTGTAATCGATTACACTGTGTCAACAGCCCAAAATTGCCATTTCTCGCCCACGCGAGAATCCTCGTCCAGGATTTCACCCTCCCAGCTGATCCTTTTTCGCTCAGGCGAGAATCTCTCGATCAAGCGAGGCTTCCAGGACTGATACTATATTTTTAAAGATTAAAATTTGGGGTGTTACAGATATAATTATTAGGCCCTTTGGAGAATGTGTTTTAATAATCATGTAATTAAATGAATAGTTTATTATTATAAACTAGTTTTTATATTTCTATGATGTTGCCTCTTGTATGCCTATCAACGAAGAAATGAATAAATTATTTTATTAGTTGACACTGATGGAGAATGAGACCAAATGCATCTGATTCTTTGAATATATCTATATTCACATAAATAAACATGAGCAAAAAATTTGTATCATACAATGCAAGTAATTTTGGATGAATAAATAGAGCTGTATGAAAGTAATTCCGGATATAGAACATGATTCATACATTTGGACAAGAGAGATAATGATTATTGAAGGTAAAAAAAAAGTTCTAACCTGATGCAATGATGAAAACCAATACGAAAGCTAATTTAACAATAGATATCTTCACAATCAAGAAATTTTCCATAGTTCACAATTGATCAATTTAGAGATCTTGAATGGATATTTAAGTTCACTTGATCCCTCTTTATATAGTGATGAGGGTGTTACAACTTTGAAAAGATGAATTACACCAATTAATTGTTAACATTTTTAATATTAGAGAATTTGTCATCTCATTTATTATAAGATAATTGTGTTGCTTTAAATTATCAAAGACTAATTATAATGAGAAGTTAATATAATTTAAGATCTCAATATATCCGGAGATATTGTATATCAAATGCTTGTGCTTAATACTTATGGTCGATGTTCGCTTTTTATTGGCCATTGGGGAAGAATACAACCTGAAACTTGTTTATTCCCTACTCCATCTGTTGGATCTTTTAATGCATGCTGGTTTTTTATCTTTATTTTGATTGAATTGGCATGCCATTGATATTTCAATAATAAAATAATAAAATTAATGTAAGTGTGATGTTATCTCACACGGTGTCTCATTCCATGTCTCGAGACAATCAAAATATTACTTTTTGTTACTTTTTATTTTTTATTTTTTTTCTTTTATTCATATAACAACATTCTGATTGATTCGGGACAGGAAATGAGACATCATGTGGGACAAGTGATCTATATCCAATTTTACTATGGTACATGTTTATTTATTTATTTATCTAGTATCGCACATCTCGTACACGATTTCATTAAAATTTACACCACTTTCGTAGTATTTCAAAAAGTTAGACCAAAGGCGTAAAAAACAAGTCAAAGTACACCAATCTTATAAATTTCTCCCTACTTGGGTGTCTCTTTAATTAAAGAGGAATATGGAGAATTAAGATAAAGTTTAAATGTTCTGACTTTTTCTCACTGTAAATAGAATTTACCGATATTTAATATTGTTTCTTTCCAATCTCAAAATGATAAGTATGATAATTGCTTATTAAAAATTTATAACCATGATGCTATGATCTTTTAAGAATAAATTGAAAGTTTATTTCAATACCACTAGACTAGGAAGTAAATCAGTTATAAATATACAATGAAAATCATACTTATAGAATACGACTTTAAATAAATAAAAAAGTAAAATCGTGGATGGTAATCACGAGTTTTAAAAGAGTAAAATCAATCTCCAAACTCGTGCATGTCAGTGACGACTTTGTTTAGAAGTCATGCATATAACATGATTTATGAAAAATACACTCGTAATAAACCAAAAAGTTACATCAAATGAGTAGTTTAGTAGTCAAACTAGTCCTCTCATATAATTGTTTCCCTAATTATCATCTCTAATAATGAGGTAAAAACGGAAGGGTTATTGTGCAACATGTGCCTTTTTCATATTTTTTTGAATTGTTAAATCGATAAACTTAAATTAAATCCAAAAATTAATTAAAGTTGAATTTGATTATTCTGATACCATATTTTTTTTTAGAATATTTAATCTGTACCTAGATGTTGTGTGGACTATTCTTTTGGAAGTTTGGGCTTGAAGATCTTTTTTATTGTCATTGTTAAGTGAAAACTTCATAAGTCATACTATTGTAGTTGGAATTATAATTCTAAAATGCGATTAAAAACACTAATTCTCCAAATAAGGTTTTGAATACCAAATCTCTTAAACAACTTTAGTGATGGGGCAATAATGCAATTTTGATTTTATATACAAGTGCTGGTACTATTTTATTAATTTGCATATGATTTTTTATTTACATTTTCACTTTCATTTGCTACATAAAATAGATTTCTTAATTGATTTGGTGATGGGAGCAACTATTTGATTGGTTTATATAACAATTTCGATAATTGATTATTAATGCAAAATTATTTTTAAGGAAAAATTTAATCAATTATTCTCTTTGACCATAGGGGAGGAGGGTGTTGTCAATCAAATGATAAAGTGGATAGAAAAGGAGTGAGTTTTGTTGGGTTTATTCAAGTGTGAAGTCCCACATTGGATATGTGGGGAAGAGTAAAAGAGTTTATAAGAAAAAAATGTTCATGGAACTAATGCCTTAAGGTTTTGATTCAAGACGTGGTACATCACTTGTGGCTCTTCACTCTTCCCATACTCAGGTAACAATGGAACTCCCCGATGGTTGGAGGCTCCCCAGTCACAATCTGGTCCAACAAGTGGTATCAGAGCCGATGGTTCTGCTGGGACATGGTGGACTTAAGGGAGAGCGGACCGGAAAGTGTGTGGTATCAACACTTGAGGGGAGAATTGTTGGCTTTATTCAAGTGTAAAGTCTCACATTGGATATGCGGGAAGAGTAAAAGACTATATAAGTAGAAAAAGCTCATTGAACTAATGTCTTAAGGTTTTGGTTCAATACATGATGCACCACTTTGTAAGACTGAGATTGCAACTAAGAGGGGGGTGAATTAGTTGTTGCAATAAGTATGGCCAATTTTTCTGCAATATCAAAGTTAACGTGCAGCGGAAATATTGTGCAGAAAAATATTGACTTAGGAAGGATAAATAAATAACAAAGAGAAGGGAAAGAGAGTACGCAAGTGTTTTATACTGATTCACATTCTTGTCCACCGAAGGCTACATCCAGTACTCTTGACGCGCAAGAGATTCCTTTATTAAATATAATGAGTTGCAATTACAAATATCTCACTCTGATATCTCCTTGTACCTTACACACTCACTTATATCTAATCCCCTTGGAAAACTCTACTCCAAGTAACACCCTTGGTAAACACTATACCAAGTTACACTCTTGGTAAACACTATACCAAGTCACTCACCGTTTCTCTTCACACCCTTGTGAAAGAAAGTAAACTTTGCAAAAGTGAAGAATGTACAATTTGGGTTGGATTGCCTTACAAGTGTATATGATAATTTCTAGAACTTGCAATCCAATAACAACTCGTATACTTGAGATAATAATGTTCTTTAACAATACGAAAAACACTTAGAAGGAACTTCAAAATAACTTTGAAAGTTTAAGAGTAGGTTGCGTGAAAAGTGTAAGTAAAATCAGAAAGTGTGAGAGCTTTTGAGAGTTTCAAGTAAAAGTTTGTAATCTGAGTTGTTGTATGTTGTGAGAGTGTTTCAATGCCTTTATATAGGCTTCCAATCAACCATAATACTCTTAGGCATGAGTAGGTTTCGTTAGGAATGAAAAGCAATCAGTTTGAAGTGAAACTCTTTCACTTGAAATATGAAAAACTGATGCAACAGCTCTCAGTAATCGATTACCCAACAATCATGTTAACAGCTTTTTGAAAATTCACACAGTGTAATCGATTACTGGATTTGAGTAATCGATTACTCAACAACACTGTTTGACAGCTTTGTGAATTTGCCTTAGTGTAATCGATTACACTACTTTGAGTAATCGATTACCCTGTTTTCTAAAAATGGTAATCTGTTACTCCAAAGTATGTAATGGATTACTCATAGCTGTTAGAGGTTTTAAAACTCTTTTCTCACTCATGTAACTTATTACTCAAGTATGGTAACCCGTTACATGTTGTTTTTGAACATTATTTTTATTCACACTTAGTTTTTCCTGATTTTCTTGAAAACAATTTTAAGTATTATTAACTAAGTAAATAAAGGAGTTGTAAGGATAGAAGTACCTAAATACTTAGACTCTAAATCTTGAAGCTTTATCTTCGATAATCTTTGTCGTCTTCTTCCTTTCTTCTTTTTGTGATATTGGTGTCTTCATCAAAACCGTGTCAAAGTCAGGAGCAAGATCATCTTCACAATCTCCCCCTTTTTGATGATGACAAACCAATGTTTTCTTGGAAGTGTAATTTTCTGAGAGCAGCATACTTGATGATATATCTTGACTTGTCTTGAGTATGCTCCCCCTATATGTATGCATGTATGCTCCCCCTTTCTTTTGGAATTATGTGCCTGAAAGAATATTAACAGAAAATACACACCTCCCAACTTTTCACCCCTTTTGACTTCATCAAAAAAAAAAAACCAAGAGTCTAGAACAATAGATATTTGTAGAGCATAGCATACAATTATAGAATATGAAAATTCAAGTACCAATATATAAGCATAATTAGCACCATGTATGAAACATAAACACATTTCATAACAACGAAAAATAAGATGTTCATACACGAAGTCCAAAAATAACAAGAAATAACCCAAACAATGTTCAGAAACAAATGGAAAATACACAACCATAGTCATTACAGAATCAGAAACCTAGACAAAATAATCTAAGACTCGGGCTCGGAACTATCTTCATCAACATCCATGTTGCTTAGCCTCGAAGAAAGACAATGAAGTTCGTAATGGATTTGTTGGCTCTGAGTATCGAAAGCATCCATCCTTGTGGTGATATAGCCTCAAAGAGAATCTAATTCATCTATAATCATCTGATTAGTAGGCATTGCAGCAGATGCAGAAGATTGAGCATGAGACTCAGACTGGTTTGGTGTAGCAGTAGGTTCTGGTTCGTTGGTAGGAGTAGGTTAGCGGTTGGTACGATGCTTGTAGGTTCGACTAGTGACAGGATCTATAACGAATCCCATCTTGTGGACAACCTCAATATCAACCTTGCTTTCGCGAAGATTGAGGGCCACTTTGGTCTCACCTTCTAAAGGTACGCCGAAATGCCACATTTGATTCATTATAATCTTAGTCTAATTAATTTTGATGTTATAATTGATAGCATACATCAATTGGAGCTCCATGTCACTTATTTGTGAATGGTTTGAAAATTTTGGAAAAATGACAGAGGAAAGAAAATAATGGATCAAACGATCTTCCAGCGTGAGATATCTAGCAGAGAGGATATCCCTGTTCTTAACAGTCTCGCCAAGGCTTTGTTGCTTTCGCCTTTCTATTTCCTCCTTAGAAATTCTACAAATAGAAAGATAGAATTTCTTGCGATTGTAATCATCCCATTCACATACCAGGTCGAACCCAGGATAAATATCTGCCTTTGCATCAAACTTGCCTAAATTTACCTTGCCATTATTCAAGATGAAACATTTACAACCAAATACATGCAAGTGTGAAATGTTTGGTTTTCTTCCTTTGAAGAGTTCATAGGGGTTTTCTTTAGAATAGGTCTTATTAGAACTCTATTTGAAACATAACAAGCGGTGCTTACCGCATCAGCCCAAAAGTACTTTGGGAGGTTAGTTTCATTCAACATTGTTCTAGCGAGTTCTTCCAAAGACCGATTCTTTCTCTCTACAACACCATTTTGTTGTGGTGTTCTAGGAGCAATAAAGTTATGATTAATTCCAAGATCATCACAAAATTCCTCAAAAGAAGCATTTTGAAATTCTCCCCCATGATCACTTCTTATAGCAGCGATTTTAAGTGACTTTTCGTTTTGGACTCTTTTAGCATAAGTGCTAAAAGCTTTGAATGCCTCATTCTTATGTACTAAGAATAGAGTCCAAGTGTAGCGTGAAAAATCATCTACTATAACAAGAGCATAGTACTTACCACCAAGACTATTTGTCCTTGAAGGACCAAATAAGTCCATGTGTAGTAATTGTAATGGTCTATCCGAAGAAACCATATGCTTTGGCTTGAAAGATGTTTTTGTTTGTTTACCCATTTGACATGCACCACATAGTTTGTCTTTAACAAACTTCATCTTGGGTAAACCAACAACCAAATATTTCTTGATTAGCTTATTCAAATGGTCCATATGTATGTGAACAATTCTCCTATGCCAAAGCCATGCATCATGAATGTCATTTAAAACTAAACATGTTATAGGAAGAGATGAATCTATATCTATCATGTAAATGTTATTAATTCTCTTACCAACAAGTTTAGAGTTTAGAAATTCCTTACTTTCAATGATACACTTATCTGGGTAGAATGATACATGGAAGCCCTTGTCGCAAAGTTGACTTATGCTTAGAAGATTGTGCTTAAGTCCTTCCACATATAGCACTCCTTCTATGGTTGTTGAAGGTGGCTTGTCGATTCTACCGACTCCAAGAATTCATCCTTTGTTGTTGTCACCATATGTGACATAGCCTTTGTCCCTTGGAGTAAGGACAGAGAACTTACTTTTATCGCCCGTCATATGTTTTGAGCAACCGCTATCCAAGTACCATAAATTGCGAGCGGCGCTCAAATCAACCTGCAAAACAGGTTAAGTTATATTAGGTACCCAACTTGTCTTGGGTCCTACATTGTTAGTCCCTTTCTCAACCCATATAAAATGTTCTAGGGGAACACCATATTTTCTAATAGAACAAGTATTTGGTGTGCGCCCATGGTTTTTACAATAAGAACATATGAGTTGATGCTTATGTATCCTAGGTTTATTTTTACTATTAATGGATGCATGGATACACTATTTTTGAAAAATTATTTCCGTTGAGACATTTTGCTTCTTAGAAGCTTGGCTATTAGAATAGCCTAGACCTCTTTGGTCTTTAATATGTCTCTGATCCTTTATTATCTTTTCTACATGTTTGCTACTCTTGTTTGAATCATTAAGTTCAAAAATTAATGTTGAAACTTTATTTTCAAGAGTAATGCATTTTTGACATGAAGAGGATGATGATGATTTATTTCTAAACATTTCTAATTCAGTTTTCTGTTTTATAAATAATTTTCTAAGTTTGACATATTCATCATGCAATTCATTAAATGCTAATTCTAATTTAGAAGAAGAAAAATGTTTAGTTTCACTTATCTCTTCATCATCAGAATGATGAGATACCAATAGCGAGAGATGAACTTGTTTGTCATTTTCTGGTTCAGATGTAGAATGTAAGGACCCAAATTCTACGATTGAAAATTTTTATTTTTATTTTAATTCAATTCTATGCAATCACTCATAACTCACATTACCAATTTAATATCCTTACTTCAAAATCTTATTTTTCTCCTCACACTCAATCCATGAATCAATAAAGACATACATAATCATTTTACTTAGAAATACTCATGAATCATTCTTTGAACTAATCCTTTACCCTATTATAATATCATACAATCAATATTACATAAAAACATAATTCATTCGTATCATTCTCTATGAGTACTAAAACCTCAAAGGTTCTGCTCGTCCGAAATAACATTACGCATGGTTACGAATACCCAAACAAATGTTAATCATGGTTACAATCATTCAAATCCGCAAATAGTCATTCAAAGTACAAAAACGTAAATAGTGAATCCAAAGTCTAAAGCTCCCAAAGCTCCCGACCTAGCATACCCCGTTCATCTATTTACCTGCAATGGGATTATCAATGACAAAAGTACAAAACACACAAAGGAGTAAGTCGTTAATTCAATAAATGTCATTATAAGATAATCCACATTAGAAAAAGGGGTTAGTAAACCATTTGTTTTAAAAATTCATTTTGTGCTACATTACTTGAGCCAAAGTTTTGCTACATAGCTTGAGCCAAAGCGTTGCTACATAACTTGAGCTAAAGTATTGCTACATAACTTGAGCCAAAGTTTTGCTACATAGCTTGAGCCAAAACATTGCTACATAACTTGAGCCAAAGTTTTGCTACATAACTTGAGCCAAAGCATTGCTACATAACTTGAGCCGAAGTATTGCTACATAGCTTGAGCCAAAGCATTGCTACATAACTTGAGCCAAAGTATTGCTACATAGCTTGAGCCAAAGCATTGCTACATAACTTGAGCCAAAGTATTGCTTCATAACTTGAGCCAAAGTGTTGCTACATAGCTTGAGCCAAAGCATTGCTACATAACTTGAGCCAAAGTATTGCTTCATAACTTGAGCCAAAGTGTTGCTACATAGCTTGAGCCAAAACATTGCTACATAACTTGAGCTAAAGTATTGCTTCATAACTTGAGCCAAAGTGTTGCTACATAACTTGAGCCAAAGTATTGCTACATAACTTGAGCCAAAGTATTGCTACATAGCTTGAGCCAAAGCATTGCTACATAACTTGAGCCAAAGTTTTGCTACATAACTTGAGCCAAAGTGTTGCTACATAGCTTGAGCCAAAGCATTGCTACATAGCTTGAGCCAAAGCATTGCTACATAACTTGAGCCAAAGTATTGCTTCATAACTTGAGCCAAAGTGTTGCTACATAGCTTGAGCCAAAGCATTGCTACATAACTTGAGCCAAAGTATTGCTTCATAACTTGAGCCAAAGTGTTGCTACATAGCTTGAGCCAAAGCATTGCTACATAACTTGAGCCAAAGTATTGCTTCATAACTTGAGCCAAAGTGTTGCTACATAGCTTGAGCCAAAACATTGCTACATAACTTGAGCCAAAGTATTGCTTCATAACTTGAGCCAAAGTGTTGCTACATAACTTGAGCCAAAGTATTGCTACATAACTTGGGCCAAAGTATTGCTACATAGCTTGAGCCAAAGCATTGCTACATAACTTGAGCTAAAGTTTTGCTACATAACTTGAGCCAAAGTATTGTTACATAGCTTGAGCCAAAGCATTGCTACATAACTTGAGCCAAAGTTTTGCTACATAACTTGAGCCAAAGTTTTGCTACATAGCTTGAGCCAAAGTATTGCTACATAGCTTGAGCCAAAGTATTGCTTCATAACTTGAGCCAAAGTGTTGCTACATAACTTGAGCCAAAGTGTTGCTACATAACTTGAGCCAAAGTATTGCTACATAACTTGAGCCAAAGTCGCTAACCATTCATGGTCGGCTAAAAATATATTTTCTTTCTATCGAATTCACCATCAATCATTCCATGTAAATCCACGCCATCTTTAGTATAAACACACCCATATATGTTTATGCTAAACACGTGATTTACAATATAATTATGGCATAACCCGTAAACACACACATTTTCCTTTTCCGTAAATCTACGCCTTCTTTAATATAAACATACCCATATATGTTTATATTAAATGTGTAATGTACAACTTAGTCTTTGCATAACCAGAAAATACACATTTTCTATTTCAAATGCAAAATTAAAGACTTATCCTTACCTCGGTGAGTGTTGGGTTTGGTTCTTGGCAACTTCTCGAGTTCCACCGACACCGCCTCCAACCTTAGGATCTTTCCTCATCCCACCACATAACACAATGCTAGTCATTTATTCCAAATATCACATAAACAACTTATATTGCATCATTTAATCATACAAAATATTCATCATCAATATTTAACCATCTAAAACATGTATAACATCTCATATTTCAATATTTGGGGGTAAACTCATCTTCTACCTCTCCTTTTACCACATTTTCACTTTTAGGGTTTTTTGGGTTTTCATGAGTCAACCCACAACCCTTTCCATTCTTGAGATACTATCTCTAAACCAAGAGTTTACAAGATAAAAACAAGATAAGGATGAGTTTCTATAGTTTCTCATGTTTTGAAAATAAATCCAACATACCCAAAACAAGTTAGAGAGGAAGAAGAAGAGTTGGAAGCAAGAGGTTTACCTCTTCTCAAGCTCTAAGATGAGTCTTAAGGCTCCTTGCTCTTGAAAAGCTCTCTTCTCTCTCTTCTCTTCAAAGTTCTAACCCTAAAATGTGTTTGGGGTTTCTATTTTAAAGAGCATCGTCGTAAGTGTAATCGATTACCATATGATGTAATCGATTACATCAGTTAAAAATGCACATATCTGATGCTTTTAATATGTTGTAATCGATTACTAGTATAGTGTAATCGATTACATCATGTAAAATACACAGATCTGATTAATTTATCATCATGTAATCGATTACTAGGAATGTGTAATCGATTACAGTGTGAAAAATGCACATATCTGATGCTTTTAATATGATGTAATCGATTACGAGTATAGTGTAATCGATTACATCATGTAAAATGCACAGGTCTGATTAGTTTATCAGCATGTAATTGATTACCAGGATTAGGTAATCGATTACACTGTTAAAAAAAAGAATCTCACAGTGTCAACAGCCCAAAATTATCATTTCTCGCCCAGACGAGACAACTCTCGCTCAGGCGAGAATCCTCCAGTATAGCCCAGGATTCCACCCTCCCAAGTGATCCTTTCTCGCTCAGGTGAGAATCTCTCGATCAAGCGAGGCTCCAGGACTGATAATATAATTTTAAATATTAAAATTTGGGGTGTTACATAGAACAAGTGTCGTTGAGCATTGACATTTTATCTTCATCTATTCCTTCATGCATAATTTCTAGATTATCCCACATTTCTTTGGCTGGTCAGCAATTTGATACTCTGAAAAGTTCATCATTGCCAAGTGTTGAAATGATGATGTTTTTCGCCTTTAGATCGTATTGCACCTTCTTCTTATCTTCATCATTCCATGAAGATTTTGACTTTAATTTCCTTGTGCTGTTGACTATGGTGAAGGGTTCATATGGTCCTTCCTCGATAGCATTCCAAATATTTAAGTCTTGCGACTCTATGAAAATCCTCATTCTGATTTTCCAGAAGTCGTAACACTCTCCAACAAAACTTGGAGGACTGTTTATGTTGGAGCCTTCTCCTAGGAATGATCTTGAGGCCATGTTGTAGTAGGATCAGATTTTGAGAGTAACTTTCTCAAAAATAGCTATGGTGCCAATTGTAAGACTGAGATTGCAACTAAGAGGGCGGTGAATTAGTTGTTGCAATAAGTATGGCCAATTTTTCTGCAATATCAAAGTTAACGTGCAGCGGAAATATTGTGCATAAAAATATTGACTTAGGAAGGATAAATAAATAACAAAGAGAATGGAAAGAGAGTACGCATGTGTTTTATACTGGTTCACCTTCTTGTCCACCGAAGGCTACGTGCAGTACTCTTGACGCGCAAGAGATTCCTTTATTAAATATAATGAGTTGCAATTACAAATATCTCACCCCGAGATCTCCTTGGTAAACACTATACCAAGTTACACTCTTGGTTAACACTATACCAAGTCACTCACCCTTTCTCTTCACACCCCTGTGAAAGAAAGTAAACTTTGCAAAATTGAAGAATGTACAATTTGGCTTGGATTGCCTTACAAGTGTATATGATAATTTCTAAAACTTGCAATCCAATAACAACTCGTATACTTGAGATAATAATGCTCTTTAACAATATGAAAAACACTTAGAAGAAACTTCAAAATAATTTTGAAAGTTTAAGAGTAGGTTGCTTGAAAAGTGTAAGTAAAATCAGAAAGTGTGAGAACTTTTGAGAGTTTCAAGTAAAAGTTTGTAATATGAGTTGTTGTATGTTGTGAGAGTGTTTCAATGCCTTTATATAGGCTTCCAATCAACCATAATACCCTTAAGCATGAGTAGGTTTCGTTTGGAATGAAAAGCAATCAGTTTGAAGTGAAACCCTTGCACTTGAAATCTAAAAAACTGATGCAACAGCTCTCAGTAATTGATTACTGCAAATGGGTAATCGATTACCCAACAATCCTGTTAACAACTTTTTGAAAATTCACACACTGCAATCGATTATTGGATTTGAGTAATCGATTACTCAACAACACTGTTTGACAGCTTTGTGAATTTTCCTTAGTGTAATCAATTACACTACTTTGAGTAATCGATTACCCTGTTTTCTAAAAATGGTAATCTGTTACTCCAAAGTCTGTAATGGATTACTCATAGCTGTTAGAGGTTTGAAAACTTTTTTCTCACTCATGTAACTTGTTACTCAAGTATGGTAACCCGTTACATGTTGTTTTTGAAAATTATTTTTATTCACACTTAGTTTTTCCTGATTTTCTTGAAAACAATTTTGAGCATTATTAACTAAGTAAATAAAGGAGTTGTAAGGATAGAAGTACCTAAAGACTTAGACTCTAAATCTTGAAGCTTTATCTCCGATAGTCTTTGCCGGTCTTCTTCTTTTCTTCTTTTTGTGATATTGGTGTCTTCATCAAAACTGTGCCAAGGTCAGGAGCAATATCTTCTTCACACACTTGTGGCTCTGCACTCTTCCCATACTCCGGTAACAATGGAACTCCCCGGTGGTTGGAGGCTTCCCGGTCGCAGTCTGGTCCACCAAGTTTAGACTTTTGACTCGCATAGAGAACCATTTTTTATGTAAAAGGGAAAAGAAATAACATAGTTAAATAGTTCCATAGTTATGCCATTTACTCTATATTTATTGTAAAGAATTCATTGACATCGATTGAAGAAGAATATCGTGTATTTTGATTGATCGATTAACAAAGGATGGTTTACATAGTAATATACATGATACAAAAGCTAGCTTACAAAACAAACAACTTAATTACTATCTATAACTACCTATAATAAACTACTAAAACACTATCAATTAAGCACATGTCTATAGGATGCTCTCGTGCATAATCCATTATCCTAAAATACCATTACAATGATGAGCTAAACATAATTGGCCTTGGTTTAGGTTGGTGCGCCATTACTAGCGTCTGATGTGCCATAGTTGGCCTTCTGGCACAAGACTCGCCATTGTTAGCTGTCTAGCATGGTATCTAGCCTGGTCCTTGGCACGGCTAGCCTAGTCGCTGGCACAACATCTGGCCTAGTCCTTGACAGGGCTTCTAGCATGATTGCTAGCACAATATCTAGGCACATCTAGCTTAACATATTGATGCATCTGACTCGAGTCATCTGGGCACATGTGGCGCATCTGGCACGACATGTTGGTGCATCTAGCACAATATGTTGGCGCATCTAGCACGAGTCAAGGCACATCATTTGGGTGCATGTGGCACATATGGCATGGGCCATTCCTTGGCACTTAGGCGTGGATTATATGCCTATTTCATTAAAAAAAAAAGAGTCTTATAATAATAATAATAATAATATAAAAAGTGATGATATGTTGCATATTGATACCTCATACAAGTTAACTATGGATAAGACTTTGGGTTAAAGGAAAATGTGTCAGGGTTGGAATGTCTTTGTATGAGTGGATTGGTAATCCAATACTATGTTTTAACTTTTAACACCTATTTCAATTAGAATGTTAGTGATAACTTTAATGCCAAGAGAATTTACGTAGAGTTGATGAATACTATTACCATATAAATAAAATTATTCATGTCAATAGGAGTAAATTTACTTTAAAATTATTCATAGCGAATATGATAAATGAATTTACATGGTAGAATATATAGGTCCTTTGATATTCCAACTGTAACCCACTTTTAATATTAGTTCTTCCTCTAATGGGTTGAAGAGAATTGATTTGTTTGTATGGTTTCTTGTATTATCTACAATTGGCGACCGTAATCCCTTATTATAATTTAGATAATTATAATAATAACCCTAATCCACAAACTAATACATTATTGTTAGCACTACCTATGATAATTTTCATTTTCTGTTAAAAAACACTTTAAATTTGTTACTTTTTTGGGTTATTACTCTCAGAGTCTGAGTAAATAAGATAAAAGAAGGTAGCAGAAAAAATAATCCATAATCCAAAGATATGCCAAAGAAATGTGTGGCTGATGCATTTGGATCTCCTTGTGTTAATAATGGCAGTGTATGGGTAGGCTTATCTTGTCTTTTTTGGAACATAATCCTATAGTTTATTATTCATGGATCTTGATTGAAATCAATATATTGTGTGGATATTATTACATGAGTAGCATTGACTTCATTTCCCTAATGCCTTATCTATCCAAATTTATTGATAATGGCATTTTTATAATGAGAGGGTAACATTTTATTCTAAAAATCTACTTCACATCTTAGTCGTTTACTGTAGAAAAATCTAATAGTTTAGATCATTAATTAATTTAAATCGATGAATTTTCTTAAAATAAATGACTAAGATGTGGAATAAGTTTTTTCTACTTACTCTTACTCTTGAAGTAAGTGAATATCTTCCTTTTTATAATTTCATATTGGTCATTGTACATAATATAACACATATTTTAGAATATTTTGTTGTTGTTTTTATAAAACACTTTGTATTTTCTATACAATATTTAAAACCTTTGATTATTATAACAACAAAAAAAACATTCATATTCTTTATTTTTTTGTTACTCTGATTTGCAATATTAAATGTATTAAATGTGGGATAAAATTGTAATCTTATAATATTTAAAATTAAAGTCCTTCCTAATTCCAATTTACCTTTTATATTAGCAAACTATACAAATGGTACGTGAGCCAAAAGAACTAGTCATCTATATCATTTTCTCCAAGAAACTCTCCACTTGAATGCAGTTACACTAACATTTATGCGTGTTATAAGTAGTTGATAAGATCTTAGTCATATATTAATAAATAAATAAAAGCCTTATACAAATGTTAAAGTGGGAAGGTTTTGTTTTTCAACCTTGAATAATTTTTTTGATTGCGCCCCTATAATTCTATAAACTAGTTTAATTTGTTAGGATTTTAATTTCTATCATTATCTAAAATCGTTAAAATTACATCAAAAGAAGATAACTCATTAGCACTTAACGAATTTTAGTTAATGGCAAGGACGCAATCAAAATATACTAAATTTGACTCAAAACCAATTGTTACTTATTAGATACTAAAAATATTATGCTTTGAGAAGAAAAAAAATGTATGCATTGACAATGTATGAAATTTATACACTACCACTACATCGTTTACCATTCGTGTTTAATCATAAAAAAAACTAATACAAATAAATAGTGTATAATTTAGTGATTATATATAAATCTTTACACTCATAATGTATACTCATAATGTATAGATATTATATTCTTATAGTCTTCAAATCTTCTATTTGGAACTAGAGGTATGGTATCAATAACTTTCACATAGAAGCATAATTTTATTGTTGAATCTTGATGGTTGTAGTAGAAAACTAAGTATGTTTGTATTGAATGAGTGCATTGTTTAATCATAAATTTTAATCTAGAAACTCTAATATTTTATTTGGGTAAACAATGATCTCAAACGTAGTTTGGTATTCTTGCAATTAATTAATTAGCAAATTAAATATAGAAATCATCTATTTTGATTTTATAGTCAACAACTAAACATGTCAATTAATCAATATTATCATTCAATGCTCTCTTAATTATTACCGACAAGAAAATCATTTGAATGTCTTACTATATGTTGTTACATAGAAAAAGTGGAATCTTCCTCTTCACTCAAATTGAAAAAGAATCCCATTGTGTGTGTGGTAAATTACTCTATTGTACACGATTAAAATTATTATATATTTTAACGATTATATACATTTCACACAATTATAAAAAATTGTAGAAAAATATGGTCCTTAGTATATTGCACCCACAATTACGATTTGTTGGATTTACTGGGGAGCATCCGATCATCGAAGAGTTCCATTGTTATCAGGGTATGGGAAGAGTGAAAAAACACAAATGAGATACCACGTCTTGAACCAAAATCTTTAGGCATTAGTTCCATGAGCATTTATACTTATAAACTCTTTTACTTTTACTGCTCCCCTCATATTCAATGTGAGACTTCACACTTGAATAAACCCAACAACCCCCTCAAGTGTGGGTACCACACACTTTCCGATCCGCTACCCCTTAAGTCCACCATGTCCCAGCCGAACCATCGGCTCTGATATCACTTGTTGGACCAGACTGCTACCGGGGAGTCTCCAACCATCGAGGAATTCCATTGTTATCGGGGTATGGGAAGAGTGAAGAACCACAAGTGAGACACCATGTCTTGAACCAAAACCTTAAGACATTTGTTTCATTGGCCTTTTCTACTTATAAACTATTTTACTCATCCTCTCATATTTAATGTGAGATTTCACACTTAATAAACTCAACCCGATTAAAATGTAAAAATAAGCTTATTACCACAATTGAGAATGACATATAATAGAATGAATAGACATTTATTAATGATGTAATATCATGACAAAAAGCATACATGAGGACAAGAGAAAATTGCAAATATCACATGCTCTTGGAAATCACCAAAATCTTAGAAAGAATATTTTTTAAGTATAGCTAGCAGCCACTAAATTTGAGAAAGTCAAAAATTACTAAATCAACATTTCATAGTAAAAACATTAATACTTAATCAAAACCTAAACAAATATAAGAGAATTTTCTTCAACTTAATTTATACACACACAATAAATATATCATTTAACCAAAACTTCTTCCATTTCCTTCATCCCTAACTCCTTTATCCTCTTATCTCTTTCATACTCAAATTCCAAAATGAAGTTCCAAGCTATGGAACTTCTCTTTGGTAAAAATACCCCAAAACAAATGATTCCAAAAGTAACATTACTAGTAATCTTTGCCATACTTTTATTTACTATAACCCCATTATCCTATCCATGGTTTAGATATTCTTCTTCATCATTGAAGAAAAATGAACACATTCAACCATCTTCATCTTTTGATGATTTGAATGAGTCATTAGGTTTACCATTAACTTCTGTGAAGAAGTGTGATATATTCAATGGTGAATGGGTTCCAAATCCAAAGGGTCCATATTACACAAACAAAACATGTTGGGCAATTCATGAACACCAAAATTGCATGAAATATGGAAGACCAGATTCAGAGTTCATGAAATGGAAGTGGAAACCAAATGAGTGTGAACTTCCAATATTCAACCCTTTCCAATTCCTTGAACTTGTTAGGGGAAAATCTTTGGCTTTTGTTGGAGATTCTGTTGGTAGAAATCAGATGCAGTCAATGATTTGTCTCCTCTCAAGGGTAACTTCATTCTTTTATTTCTTCCTTCATTCTTTTATTTCTCTAAGTTTATTATGGGCATTGTTTTAAATTGCATAACCGATATAATATTACGACTTCGTGAGTTTCACAATGCATTAGGGCTACAATTGTAGTTGTATCAGCCATATTTTCTTGTAAGTAAAAAATATAAAATTTAACTATAACCATAACCGTAATTTAAATCACGGATGGGTAAGTAAATGTCTTCTAGTTTGTTGAGAGTGCAAAACTATGCTCTAGCTAATTTTCTTTAAGTTTTTCTTTCATTTATTTTTTAACTCCAGAGAAATTTTATTTTGTGTTAAAATTTAGAGTGAAAATTTGCTTGTTAAAATACTTTCACTTTCAAAAGTTGGAGTTTATCTAAAAAGGTAAATACTTAAAATTATATTCACCACCAGTGAATTGAGATTTCTATTCCTCATTAATTTTGTCAAATCAAGAAGATTATACTCTTATAATTATTTTAGAGAAAATCTCATTGAAAAGCTGTCATATCTTTTGCTTTTTATTTCAATGGGTTTGATGGGAATCTAAATCTAAATGTACTTGCAAAATCAATTGTGGAAAAAGTGGGAATTCACTCTAATAAAAAAGCTACATGCACTATTAACCCTCTACATCTATAGACTAGTGAATATTACACATCATACCAATGATATGCCCAGTAATTGTCTATTTGTGATATATTTTTAAACAAACAATTTGACTAACAAGGGAAGTGATAAATAATTGGAAAAAATCTACATTATATCTTAGCCGTTTATTTTAGAAAAAATCAAGTGGTTTAGATCTACTAATTAATTCAAACCATTGGACTTTCGTAGAATATATGACTATGGTGAAGTAGTTTTTTCTACTTACTCTTGGAGTAAATGGATCATTTCCAACTAACAAAGCTTAGTTTTTTTACGAAGAAATGTCATATTTTTTTATAAAGAAAAAATTGTATTAAAATATTGAGTATGTGCAAAATGTCCTTATCCCAGTACTTTTTTTTTCAATATTACCTACTTTGTCCATTTACTAGAAGTGAGTTTAGTTCACCTAAGCTCATTTTGTTATACACTCACTGATTAGGTAAAATCATAAAAATAAGCATATAGTATGTTATTCATGTCCCACTATGTGTACTAAGCCAATCAGAAAACTCTTTTCAATTAAAAAGAAAAATAATAAAATCAGAAATTCATATTTTAATATTATTTTGTGAAGTTTGATTAGTTAGGGACATGAGGACATGAAAATTTTGGGACAGATGATTCTTGTTCATAGAATGCAGCCAAAGAATTGAACCTTTTCATAGGAAACTGTGCCAATTTCCTATAAGATATATCAAGCCAGTTTAGTTTTTTTAATTTAATAATGTTTTTGCTTTTTCAGCTTTTAGTCCAAAATGAAACATAAATTAGCTTTTGTAGACACCACAATTTGAAGTCTTATTCTAAATTTATGCCTAATATTTAATATTCCCACTATTATGTTAACCAAAAAGGTATTGGTATTGCTTTAAATTGTACTTAGAGACATAATTATGATTATAATTTTATGTTTTTAGAAGTCTTCAAATCAAAATCGTGACCGCAATTGTGGCTCAACATTCACATTTTCTATATTTTTTTTTTATAAATGATAAATGTTAGAGAACCATTACCGTAATTTAAAATTTTGTTAAATAGGAAAAGGATGGAAAGTACTTTTCATTCTATTAGTCTCTTCTCTTCTTTGTATTTTGAAAATGGTATAAGTTTATTATAACTTAAACCCTCCACTTAGTTGGTAGAAAAAAATTATAATAAAAAAGGTTGAATGTTTTTGCTAATTTTTTGTTTATAAACAAAACTTTTTTGAGGAAATATGAAAAACTTATAAAACAATAATAAAAAGCTAAAATAAATATTCCAATTGATAGGATAATTTACTTAATAATATATATAAGATAGCTGGGAGAGTGAAGATAAGGGTGGTGGGGTCAGGTAATGAACAATTTATGTCCTTGTTAGTATTTCTTGTCCATTTGTCTTTGACATTCTAACGTTTTTGCATGGGCAAGCTCTATTATTACATATCCCAAAGCAATTAAAACCATGAATATACATTAAGGGGACCATATTCTTGGCCAAAACTGATGAAAATCGGTAAACCGATAAGTTTTCAATTAATCGTATAGATTATATATTGACCGATTTTTATTTGATTTTTTTTAATGAAAATAACTTACTTTTTTTTACCAAAGTGTTGGTATAGAGGCTGGATGAACCACACAACTACTATCTTTATTTATACTTCAAAAACATGGTTTACCACCTAGTGAAATATTTTGTTTCAACATCATATAAATACAAATAGTTATTATCTCTTTTAATAATTTTTAATATTAACATTGTTGATATATATATATAAATAAGTTTACTGCAATTTAATTAATAAACTTAATTATTATATCACTTATTTCCTGATCGGTATGGTATTAATAATATTTATTGTAGGTTTAATTTGCATTATCAAATTGGAGAGAGAACAAAAAAAAATGTGTGATGATCCTCTCAGATCTCTTCTCTTTAATTATAAAATTTTTAACCAACAATTTATTATATAATTAAATTATTGAAGATTGAAATTTTCTCTATTTACTTAGGATATTGAGAGAATTTGCATTCCCCAAAAGTGGCCTAAGAGTTCAATAATTAATTGTGGAAGCTTTGGTACTAAACCTCAATTATAAAAATTGTTGAGACGTCACATTCTCTAAAGTAGAAAAACAAACTATGATTTGATTAAATCTAATAATAGTATTTCACAATCTAACTACTTGATTTGGATTGAGTCTTTGTTTGTATGTGCAGTGTAATTAATTCCAAATTAATGCACACCAAACTAAAAAACCACACTACTGTGGAGTTATTAGAAACCAAAGAATAATATTAATATATTATTAGTATAATTATTTATACATAATCAATATATTATTTATCATTTATTTGAATTACTTATATTTAATAATAAAATTGATAATTAAATATGAATGTTGAATGATATAATAATAGTATAAGAAACCATGAATACATTTTTCTCTGAAAACAAACCAAAATTAATATTTATTTTAGGAATAGAAAGGTAAGAGACATGATGGGACCACTCAATTATATGATATTGATATCTGAAATACAAAAATAGTTATAATGTATTATTGGAATTAGTGTAATGAATTATTAAAGAGATTAGTTTTCATGTGCTATGTCTTTTTAGTAAAAGTTCACATATAAAGAATGTGGCAATGAGCTGGATCCTCCTGATCTACACATGCATAGGTTCTCTTCACGTGGAACAGAAAAGACATAAATAATCATGGAGGCTAGCTACAATCAATGATTATAAAGATTTTTTATATATATATATATAGATAGATAACTCAAGTGAGAACAATAATCATATAAATACTGTGAAAACAATAAATTTGGGCATTACAACTCATCATGAATGATTAAGACTAAAAGTTAGTTATTGATCATGTGATAGTTATTTGCATGTTTTTTTTATCTTGAATGTTCAAATAAGATATAATGATTCATATTAATTGTTCTCATATTTCATGCTTCTCACGTGAGCCGCATATATATATAGAGGGAGGAAATTCACTTATTCTAAGAGTAAGTTTAAAAAACTTACTTCACATCTTAGTCATCAATTCTATGAACATCCAATAAGTTGAATTAGTGAGTAGATGTAAACCATTAGATTTCTCTAGAATTGATGGTAAGATGTAAAAATTTTGGAGGTGTGAATATATAATAATAATAATTATTTTTAACAGAATTGTTATTTAACCTACATAAATTCATTTAAAGGAAGCTTTTTTCTTGGTCAACCTTTCTATTTGATCAACTTCAACATAGTGAATAAATAACCATTAAGACTCTTGCATAGGCATGAACTTTTTCAGACAAAAAAAAAACAAAGAATATAACAGAAGAAATATACTAATCCCCAAGAGGCAGATCGTGTTCTTAAAGATGGATTTATATCTCATGACTTGTGATTATAGTAAGGTACTTAGGATAAAAAGATTTATTCGTCCGATATTTATCTAATGACCCAGATCTATTAAAGTCACTGTTTGGTGAAATCAGCAAATCTGAATCCAATAGCGGTAGCTATTTAGACTTATTTTACTTTAAAGATTGAATCTTTTCCTTTTGGGAGTCCTATATGAAAGTAATTCAATCGAAAACAATTATTATTATAAGAAATAAGAATATTAATTGAATTATGAATTGTTTGATCTTTATTAAATGGTCAAAATTAAACGAAAAATGTACATGATTTTTTTATGCGATCATATGAGTGTTAAGTCACTTTTAATCTTAATCATCTATATATAATTATATGATCCAAATTTATTATTCTCAGGCGGAATGGCCGATAGATGTATCATACACAAGAGATGATTATTTTATGAGATGGAAATATGAAAGCTACAACTTCACCATGGCCTTTTTTTGGACACCCCATTTGGTAAGATCCAATCAATCAAATTTAAAGGGTCCAGGCTATACTGGCCTATTCAATCTTTACCTTGATGAGCCTGATGAGAAATGGGTAACCCAAATTGAAGATTTTGATTATATCATTCTCAATGGAGGACATTGGTTTACAAGGTCAATGGTTTTCTATGAACAACAAAAAATTGTTGGATGCCATTATTGCTTATTAGAAAATGTCACTGACTTAACCATGTACTATGGTTATAGAAAAGCATTTAGGACTACATTTAGAGCCATCAATAGGTTAAAGAACTTTAAGGGCATAACATTTCTTAGGACATTTGCACCATCTCATTTTGAAAATGGGGTTTGGAATCAAGGTGGGAATTGTGTTAGAACTAAGCCATTTAGAAGCAATGAGACACAATTAGAGGGACTTAATTTGGAGTATTATATGATTCAATTGGAAGAGTTTAAAATTGGTGAAAAAGAAGGTAGAAAAAAAGGTTTAAGGTATAGGTTACTTGATACAACACAAACAACATTGTTGAGACCAGATGGGCACCCTAGTAAATATGGGCATTGGTCTAATGAGAATGTTACATTGTATAATGATTGTGTTCATTGGTGCTTACCTGGACCTATAGACACTTGGAGTGATTTCCTACTTCAAATGTTGAAGATGGAGGGTGTGAGATCGGTTGAAGAGAAGCTTCTTTAGGAAAAAAAGATTGATATTTTAATTTAGATGTTATAAATTGTCTATGTTATCTTTTCTTCTATTTGTAAAAGATTGTGTTCATTGTATTATGTAATGATTTTTTAAAGATAAAATTTGATTAATGCTTTTTAGTGATTAGGGACAATAAAAATATCTGACTCGTGTGTACCCGTCAAAATACCTGCAATAGGTACTCACAAAAGTAACTTATGGGTGAGAACAAACAACATGATATCCGCCCCGCCGCGTATATATTTTAATTAAATATTTTATATTATTATTTTCACATTATATTTGTCTATTTTATTATTATTCCATAATAAAGTTTACTGATAAGACTATATTTATTAAATTATCATATACATATCATATTATTCAAGTAATAATTATTTTTTATATATTAATTATTATAAAATATATGAAATTATAATTAAAATTAAAAACTCGTTGGGTATCTGCAGATACTCGCTATCCACACAGATACCCGTAAAAAATACAGGTATAAACATGAATGGTTATGCAATACTTGTGTCCACCTGACCCACTCCGTTGCCATCTTATTAGTGATATAGTGAATGTGTACATAAAAATGATATAGTGAAAGTCTAAGAGAGTCACTCATTGTTTTTATCGAAGTATTAGATATTATATGGATAGTATATTTTAAGAAAAATATATAATTTCTAAAAATGGCATGTCATATTCTCTCTTAGCATGGCAAGCCTAAGAAAAGAAATACTATGAAAAACGTATTATTAAAATATGAAATGTATAAAAACAAATTCTATAGCCTATGGACTCTCAACTCAAAACCTGAAAATCTGGAGTAAAAAGAGGAGGTGAATCACACAATCTCAATGAGAAGCGTATAACCGCATAAGTATAATATAAACGGTTGAAGACATTTAATTTATATAATTACTAGTGACCCGCATTTATATTTTATTGTATTAAATATTCAATTTTATATATTTTATTTTATACAATTAGAATGTTTTTGTATTAAGAGTACTTCATGTCAAAAAATTTATTTATTATAATTCAATTTAAGGTGAGATATGTGTTAATGTGCTAATGGTAGTTACTTAAGATTATATAATTTTTTTTTTGTAGAAATTAAAAAATATAAGAGCAAAATAGGAAAATAAAAATTAAACCATACTAGAAGTTATTTCATTTTTTGTTATATATATATATATATATATATATATATATATATATATATATATATAGAATATATTACACTTTAAAAATGTCTCTGATGTATCTCGCAGTAACCCGTCATTCACCAGAATACAAATCATATAAAATAAAATTAATAAATTTAAAAGAGTAAATAATGTCATTAAAATTTTTGTTTCTCCCGTGAGATTAAAATAGCCATTAAAAAAAATGTTATTAAGTAAATTATCCACTCAAACCTGCCTATGTGTTTTAATATTGGTCCTGAGCCCCGAGATAAAACATAATTGTTTTATTTATGAGTGGAAATATATCAAGTCAGACATTACCTTAAATAAACCAAATATATATAACTTATAGCAGTCTGAGTCTGACCTGTTTATCTATTTTAAAAAATTTAAAGCATAAATTTGTATTGTTTAAAGGTCCGATCTAGTTTATTAGTCCATATAAAGATATTATGTTATATATATAAAGTTTTTAAGTTGGCCTTCACGCATGCTTTTGAAAAGGCTAACCTGTCTACTTTTAAATATGTTTGTTTTTTAACTAACAATTAAATTATATTTTTATATTAAAATTTAATATTAATAATAATAGTTATATTAAAATAGTATAATATAAATATTAATATATAATATCATTAGTCCGATATGTTAGATTTAATAGTCATTTTAGGTAGCCTAAACCCTCAAGTAAAGCTAAATAATCTTTTTAAACAAACATTAATGAAGTTTGTGTACGAAAAAAGTTTAGTCTAACCTAACCTGTTATAGGTCCCTGATAGGTAGTCAAACTTGCTTCTATCCCTTGTTATGTTAAGCCATTTATAGCCAACATAATACTTTGTCAATCTGTGTAATATGGGTCAGTGATGTGGTAACACTAATGTTAGGTCATTGGTTTTTAAGAAAGAGTACTGGGAGGCACAAGAAAGTGCTAATATTATATGAGAGGAGCTAAGAAAAGGTATATTATATGGGAGGAGATAACAAAAAAGGAATCATGAAGATATCGAGGAGATACTGGGTGAATATATTGAGGCTCTCGACAAAAGAGTAAAGAATCACAATAGTAATATAAAAGTGTCAAAGTCAAAGTTAAGGTGGTAAAGGAATGTTATAAAACATGGACAATGTCTAAAAATGCTGAAATTTGAAAAAATAAAGAGTACCTAGGCAATGGACCAATAGAGCAATTAGCAAAGCGATAAGACATTTCGGAAGAAGTGCCTACAAGATTGCAAAGGATAAGGAATGAAAGATAAGAGACTTACACTAAGTAAAATGATTGTTTTAAAAATTTATGGAGTAGTTTTTTTAATAAGCATTTATTTTTAATTATTACTTTAAATACTTCCCATATATATATATATATATATATATAAGCTGTTCATCAATGCTTTGGTGCATAGTTAAGTCAGCCATGAGATTTCAGTTCATACAAAGTCTCAATGGGAAATACACATCAGGAAACATTGCCAAAAGTGTTATCCTTCTTTCATTTCCTCTTTTTCTCATAATCTTCAATTTTTCAATTATAAAATTCTCAAATCAATCATCACCAAAGGTATATGATAGAAGTTTGAACCTCACAACCATCACTAAAATAAAACCATGCAACATATTCTCTGGTGAATGGGTTCCTTATAGTAAAGAACCTTATTACAATAATGAAACTTGCCCTTTGATTATAGGGCAACAAAATTGCATGAAGTTTGGGAGACTTGATAAAGTGTTCCTCAAATGGAGATGGAAGCCATATGAATGTGAGATTCCATTATTTGATGCAAATCTTTTCTTAAAGATTGTTAAAGGTAAGTCTATGGCTTTTGTTGGTGACTCAGTGGGGAGGAACCAAATGAATTCATTGTTGTGCCTTCTAAATCAGGTAAGTTATCGATTTCACCTTTTTCATATCTTTTTTTGTTCTACTAAATGTATCATTTCATGAGTAAGGAACTAATCTTTTTCGGAATGTGTGATTGTCCCCCAAACAAATATCACTTACATGAATCGAACTCTTGACATTTTGTTCTTTCTTGGGATCTAGCAGAGTCTTATACCACTTGAACTTGTCAAATATCTTTTGTTTTTCTTTAAACAAAATGGAAAGTGAAAATTCATTTAACAATTAAGATTTGTGATTAAGTTATCTCTTAATTTTTAACTGGAATAACATTGTTGTTAATGAATGAATGGCATGCAAGGTTGAAAATTGAGATTGCAATAACAATTATGTTATATGTCTACCATAACAATTGAGGTGGAATAAAACCATAATTTGAGGAACATAATTCTGAACCTTGATTACATGCTTAAATGAAAAAACCTTGCACATGGAGTCATAGTTGCTTTCATAATCACAATTGTGACTACTTTGATTAATAAGTAACGATATCATGATCTAGGTTACCACCATTATGGTCTGAAGTTTTTTGTGTTTGGAGATTTATTATAGATTTTGTTTAACGTTTAAAATATATTTTTGTCTTTGTAAAGTGACCGTCAAATAAAATATATGCGTTCACAATATATAAATTTTATACACTGTTATTGTATCGTCTATTATTTATTATTAACTTTTCAAAAAAAAAATAGTACAAATAAATAGTGGATAATATAACAAGTATGTATAAATATTTACATAGACAATAGATATATATTACACTTTGAAATGTAAAAACATTTTGCAATGCACCGCAATTTAAAAGTGATGTGGTTGTGGATGAGACATTCCAACAAGGTTGTCATTTTTTTTTGAACAATAAAATTCCAAATTATTCAAGCCAAAAACATAATCAATAGGATAAATGTTTTTGTAACCAAATACAACAAATACAAGAAATCGGATTGTAGCATCAATATTCTAATTTAATCACTTATCTCTCACAATTATCAAAACTCATTTACATGATTTACTCTTCTAGGTGGCTCATGCTGAGGATATTTCAAAGAGATATACAAATAATACCACAAATATCTGGCGCTGGTTCTATGCAGATTACAATTTTACCCTTGTAACACTATGGTCCCCATTTTTAGTGAGAGCCAATGATAGTGACCTTAATGGTCATTCTAACAAGAGCCTCATGAACCTATATTTAGATAATGTAGATGAAGCATGGGCTAGTGAGATTGAAAACTTTGATTTTGTCATTATCTCTGCTGGACAATGGTTCTTTAGGCCTCTAATATTCTATGAAAATGACCAAATTGCTGGATGCCATAAATGTGAACAAAAGAGTATTAAGGACTTTTCACACTACTATGGATACAAGAAGGCATTTAGAACAACACTTAGGGCTATTATAAATCTAAAAGGGTATAAGGGGGTAACATTTTTAAGGACATTTTCTCCAGCACATTTTGAGAATGGTGAATGGAACAAAGGAGGGAATTGTGAAAGGAAAAAGCCATTTACCAAAGAAGAAATTAAGTTTGATGGGTATATTTTGGATACATATATGACTCAAGTGAATGAGTTTATAGAAGCAGAAAAAAAAGCTAGAAAAAGGGGTTTGAAGTTTTTGATGATAAATACAACTGAGATTATGTTAAGGAGGCCTGATGGACATCCTAATAACTATGTTTATGGTTATTCAAAGAACAAAAATGTGACAAATAATGATTGTGTTCATTGGTGCTTGCCTGGTCCTATTGACACATGGAATGAGTTTTTGCTCTATATGTTGAAAATGGAAACTTATTAGAAATATTTCATTTCAATGTTTAACTATTAAGTTAAATAGTTACATGTATTTGCCAAGAACATTAGAATTTGGCATGTTAAACACATGCAATTATACTATTTGATTATTGATTTTGGAATGAAAATTTAAAGCAATTTGTTGGTATTTTAGAATAATGTTTGATGTTTTTTGAAAACATTATATGAGAAAGTGCATGTAGAAAAATGTGAACATTGGTGGGCATAATAAGGCATTGCATGTTTTGAAGTGGTTTAGCTATTTGAAATGAGAGTATAGCATCCAAATGGTATCTCATAAGCATTTTATTCAGAGCTATTGATCTAGTTGTTATAGATATATGTGAACACTTAATTTTATTCTGCCTATAAAATAAAAAATATACATTTGATTTTATATTAATTTTGCTTGGCTTCCATTTTAACCCATGTCCTCATATCAACATCTCCACCACAAGTAGATCAAATAAAAAAATAAAACATGGAAAAGAGAAGTGAAAACGTGAAGGGGTAAGTAATAATTAATGTTTTTGCTTGCTTATTACAAATATAGGAAGACTCAAATTTCTGGTTTTGGTACATAAGGATGATCAATGATGGCAAAAGATCAAGAAGCAAATGAATTAGGGACAATGGTAACAATGTTGTACATTTTGCTTATGCTTATGATATTGTGGCCATCTAATAGAGGAATCCATTTTGTGACCAATTTTGATTTAAGTACAGTACCACCACCATTTTTACTTATTTATTCTTTATGTTATGATAATAACTAGAGAGTAAATCAAATATCTAAAAATGAAAATTTTATATTAAGCTCACGATTCAAGTTGTTTCTAACTTCTATAAAAATGAGAAGAAAGTCTACGACTAATATCGTTTCTAAGTTATCAATTTCGTATTAAAAATAACTAAAACTATTTTATAACCGAATTTTAATGAAATTTTTATACCAATGTTATGGTTCGAGTTGTTTCTAACTTCACTGAAAATGAGAAGAAGGTCTACGACAAATACCGTATGTAAGTTATTAATTCCATATTAAAAAATTAAAAATATTTTATTACCTCCACAATTTTAATAAGCACTTTCATGTTTTATCACCTTAATCGGAAAAAATCAAACTCAACCAAATCAATATTTTCAATTTTTGAACCAGAATTACGTAGTTTTGATTTTCCTAGTACATTTTAATAAATGCCAAAAAATAATCTTATATATTTTATCCTCCTTTTGTCTTATTTCTCTACACTCACTTCATCATTTTTTTCTTAGATAATATCCTCCCAATTATCTTGTAACGCCTAATTTTATTAACACGAAAATTTTCACTTTTCTTTCTAGCTTATACTGCTCGAACTAGAGATATTCCATTAAATCTTATCCAACAAAATCTGCCTAGATATTTGTACAAAACAGTAGGAATGTTAAATGAACGTTTTTCCCAATATCCATTCATACGCATTCAATTCAAATAAAACGATGTCAAGACTAATCATAGAAATTCCCACATATGAGTTCAATATCTTCCTATACAATCTTCAACTAAATAAAATATAAACACAACAAAATCCAAGCAACGAAGAGACTCCCAGACACTGAATTCCCTACTCCTTAGCTTCACCTATAACTCGATCATCCCGGGTTGAGCAACAAGAAGACATAGAAAGAGTCAGTCATTAATTTCATGCAATAAATACATGGTGGACTTAACATAGAATAATAACACTAGAGAATTACAAAATGGAATCCATATAATCATCCCCAATACAACCACGTTCATGTTCCTTTTATTCATTCCAACTTTGACTACACCACACTCATCACGTTATTCATAACAACCAATAACCCAATGTCACAATCAATTCCACAAAACCATTCAAAATCCATACCACAACGACAGGTCAATTATCCATACCACTAAGGTAGGTCAAAATCCATACCACTAAGGCAGGTCAAAATCCATACCACGAAGGCAGGTCAATATCTATACCACAAAGGCAGGTCAAAATCCATATCACGAAGGCAGGTCAAAATCCATACCACGAAGGCATGTTAAAATCCATACCACGAAGGCAAGTCAAAATCCATACCACGAAAGTAGATCAAATATCCATCATAATCAAGCATACCATTCGCATCGGTAAGACTAACGCAGTTAAATAGGAAACATATGGGTTTCCCGTTTAATCGTTTTAGTCTCTGAGAATCCTCCAACTAGTGAGTGTCGTTGGAGTTCCAATGTCACCATTCTAATACCACAAGGTTTAATGCTGCTCTCTCACCTGAGTATCCGCTAATGCTTTACGCTAAGTAGCTTTATTGTGTTCTCCACCGTCTCCTCCAACCTTAGGGTCTTTCAGCCCCAACACAACAACAATCATAACAATCAATTTTTTGCATGTCAAAGCAATCATAATATCAAACAATATTCAAAACCTACAAGAAAACAAGCCTACATCATCCATTCTACCCATTATTTCAACAAAGGGTTTTTCTCCATATTTTCAAATGACTCGAAGTTTCGAAAACAACATCAACACATACTATTTTCGAAACACTCCATACACTATGGATTTCACAAGGTTTTATAAGATAAAAATGGACCACAACCTCTAGAGAGGGTTCATGGGGTTTTACCCCCCAACCATGGAGAAGAGACCCTATTCGAAATCATGATTTTCCACATTAAGGAACTAATCTACATGATTTACCTCTTCTCAAGCCTTTCTTTGATTCTAAGAGCTCTCCAATCGCTTAACCGCTTCTCCTTTCTTTTGTTTTTGAAAAAGTAACCCACTTCCCACTTGGGGATTCTATTTTAGGTTTCAGATTTCCATACTCTCGCCCGAGCGAGAAAAGGCTCGCTTGGGCGAGAATTAACGACGCTATAAATCGCTCCACACTGATGCTCTCGCTCAAGCGACGTTACCTCACTTAAGCGAGGTTTATCCATTATCAGCAAGGCTCTCTCGCTTGAGCGAGAAGTCTCTCGCTTGGGCGAGGTCATCAGACCAAATTCTAGGACAAACACTGAGTCCCTCGCTTGGGCGAGACTCTGTCGCTCAAGCGAGAATCACCCAGTAAATCGTAGAAATCCTCAGTTTCACAAATCTCTAGAAATACAATTTTTGGGATGTTACACATCTCAAACCCAATAATATTACAAAGTAGGTAAAAATCATCACTAGTTATGTTCATTTTATCTGGCATGTTACCATCCCAACAAAAAATTGGCATAGCAATCAAAGTATTTTGTTGTGCCCTTTTTTATTGTCGTGTTCTCGAACGTGACCTTAAGGTCACAAATGGTTTTTTCCCCATAAGTAACCTTAGGGTCAAAACTAACATGTGACCTTATTTATGGTCATGAGTGGACTTTGTTTTTGAAAAAAAATAAAAACATAACCTTACGGTTGTGTATGAGTTTTTTTTGTTAGAAATTTATAAATTAGATAACCAATTATATCAGTTATTTATTGGTTGGGTTATAAAACAAGTACTCTAATTTTGACAACTCATAGGACTTAAGAAATTGAGTGGTAGTATGAGTTTATTGAGATGATACCCAAACGATTGACCCATAGTGGATAATTAGAACCATATATATTAACGCATGGAGAACGATTATGATCATTAATACACCAAATAACAGACAATTTTCCCTTCTCCCCATTAGAGATAAAACAAAAGGTCCCTTGCACAGTCCATGATTTGGTTTAGGAAGATCGTCATACCACCAACACTCTAAAAGGATACTAAAGGAAAGATCCAAGAACATGGATTCAATTATAAGGGTCTGGAAGGAAAACCAAAAAGAATTTGATTCAGAGCTAAGGGTCTGATACCTAAGCTCTTTCTTGAGAACATTCCTCGTATGAGAGTTGTTCCTTAGGAGGCCTTAGTTCAGTTGCAATCTATGTATTTTATGGTTTAATTTGGATGTCATATATAGTTTTATACATAATAAAATTAATGATTTGTTGTTCTGCTTTGAACTTTAGTTGTATACTTTTTCTTTACAACTATTGTGTTATAATTAAAGATATACTGGAATGATCTCACTAAAGACAAAAATATGATTAGTTGGAAATAGACATGTTTGAGATCACATTACACAATTTTTTTATGTCACACATCCATATTTGATCTATGTCATTGAATATATTAATATGAGGATCATCATGGTCGAATCATGTTTGATTGAGACGAAGATCATGATGGTTTCATATTTTTCCCTAATACAATCACGTTTTATTCTATAATGAATTATGGTCCTAAGTTAATTTGCTTCTATATTTTCAGGCATGTGATAAATTTACAATAGTCATGCATTTGACACATTGGAAATTCTACCAATGGAATTTCCTCACTATAGTGGGTTGTTCATAAATGATGAGGTTTTTCCTTTATCTCAGTTAAAAGTGATGTACCACAAGTTCATAACATCCCAAAATTTATGTATTCTAATTTATTTTTCATAATTATTATTATATTTTATTTATTAAACAATGCAAAATATCAAATTATAATTTTATTTTATCATAAAATAACTACAAAAATCACGACGTTGAGATATGAAAGAATAATATAAATTTATTATTAAATTTTTATTGTTGTCATTATTATTAGAATAAATTACATTGATATCCTCTGAGTTTTAATAAAAAATGTATTTCTCATTTTCTGTATGTTGGTGCAGCGGAAGCGATCGTTGCGCAACGTTTGTCACAAACAATCAAATAATGCATAGAATAAATAGAAGAGAAGAAACAAGAATTTGGTAACGGGGTTCGGCCAATTGTGCCTACGTCACCGGGAGCGCTGAGCGGCTACCAATATATTATTAAAGAATCAAGATTACAAACCCTAGCATACCCGTGGGCCCAAGTGCCCATGGGGTGTTTCTATTTGATACTTATATCTGGTGCACATTACAACAAGGGACCTGAGTCCAATATATAACATTGGTTACTCTACTATATTCCAATATTAAGTGATGTGAGACTAATGTAATAACATATTTCAAGCATTCACAACAATCTCCACCTTGATTGAAATAGACAAATATCTCGTTCCTTAGGAAATCTACATAAGATTCTCCACCTTAGCGAATATCTGACTCCACCTTGCTCAATGCATAATTCTCTTTAACAAATTGCTCTCCTTCAGCATAAACCTTATGAGTATCCTTGACGATGTTACCAAGAGCCTAGCTCTCCAAACTCTTAGTGTAGCTTCTCGTATCGCCATCAAATTAATGGAACACACCGCCTAGCCACGTATTGCTAGGAAGTCTTTCGATAGATGGAACATCTACACGAAAGTTATGTGAAGATGGTGATCTTTCCCAACCTATGGCTAAGGTTTTGATGATGCTCACTATGTCATCAAATGCAAAAAGAAGACTAGCAAATCAAATGTCAAAGAAGCTCATATGTGTAGTATAAGTCTTTTAGGTAAAACGATACTTGAACTTAAAATTTCTTAACTATACGATAAAGGCTGATCTTTGAAAAACTCATGCATGAAACTAAGTTCATTTGCACTAATGCATAAGTGTTCTGTTTTTTGAACAGTGTAATCGATTACACAATCCTGGTAATCGATTACATGATGATAAACTAATCAGACCTGTGCATTTTACATGATGTAATCGATTACAACATATTAAAAGCATCAGATATGTGCATTTTTCACATTGTAATTGATTACACAATGTTTGGTAATCGATTACATAAAGCCGTTGAGTTTGTATTTTAAATTTTTAACTGGTGTAATCGATTACACCATATGGTAATCGATTACACTTATCAGAACAGTATACTGGTTCTGTTTTGATTGAACTGTTGTAGCTCTTAACTTTTCACAAAACTCATACTGGTTCATGTGCACAAATTAAACACTATAAATAGGTGTTCCATGACTTGTTTTAATACACAATTCTGAATACAACTTTCATGATCACATACTCACAAAGCTCTTAAGGTTTCACTCTTTCATTCTTAAGGACAAACAAAAGCCTTTGTCCAAGTTATTTGATTTCTAATTTAAGTTATCATTTAGTGAGTGATTCAATCCTTAAAGTTTCAATTACTATTAGGGAGTCACTTATTAAAAAGCCTTGTAAAAACCATCTTAAGAATACAAGTTAGTGTCTTGTAAACATTTCACCAAGTGTGGTGAAGTGCAGTATATTGTGAAAGAACGGTGTTAGCCTAGTGCCTAGTGGAATAGGTGAGTAGTCTTGGAAGAAGACGAAGAAGATGTATCATTGGTTCTTGCAACAGTGGAAAAATCTTCTTGGTAACAAGAAGGACTGGACGTAGCCTTCAAATTGAAGGTGAACCAGTATACATCTTGGTGTGATCTTCTTTTCCCTTAACTTTTTACATTTTGCATTATCTTCTACTTTTACTCAACTATTTTGTTTAATACTTCCGCTCATAGAAAAACTCTCTTTAAACTTGCAAAATTTTAAAATAAAAGTAGAAATATTCAATTTAAGTCTTTACACCTAATTCACCCCCCTATTAGGTGACCATATATTCTAACAATTGGCATCAGAGCTTAAGTTTAGGTAATTTTCTCCTAAGATCCTAACTATGGCCTCAAAACAATATCTAGGAGAGGGATCCAATATAAATCGTCCACCAAACTTTAATGGTGAACATTACGATTTCTGGAAAATTAGGATGAGAATCCTTTATTTCTCTTAACATACATGCACTATTAATTAATTTTCCTTACATTACCCCATGAATTTTCTGTCACATTGTAAATATAATTTACGTTTCATATTAGCAGATATCCTACCCAAGCTATTTAGGGTTTAAAACCCATAAACATCATATATTAATTAAAGAGGGGACTCCATCCCCACATGTTTGTCATTAATACATCAAATCTTAGGAAACAGGGTTACAGGTTAAATAGTTTAAGTTGTAAGTACAATCATGTGCATAATACAAAACAACATGTGAGCATCCCTATGGCAAATAGATAAGAAAACTAAACTACGCCATCCTCTGAATCTGCTAATCCTTAGCTTTACTTGTACACCGATTATCACAAATAACACCATCAAGAAAACATAAGGGAGTAAGACATCAAATTCAAGATAATCGGTATATGTAAATCGGAATAGAATAATTATAATGCAAACATATATATAATTCTGTCAGTAACATAATTCAACAGTTAAAGTGCAATAAACTATCATTCTACTATTTATCAACCATATTTAATATCAATTACTCCAATACCACATAGGGCAAGTCTTTGTCACGAAGGCGAATCAATACCACATAGGGCAAGTCTATGCCACGAAGGGGAATCAATACCACATAGGGCAAGTCTATGCCACGAAGGGGAATCAATACCACATAGGGCAAGTCTATGCCACGAAGGCGAATCAATACCACATAGGGAAAGTCTATGCCACGAAGGCGAATCAATACCACATAGGGCAACTCTATGCCACGAAGGCGAATCAATACAATTTCCATTTAATGACATTCATGACTCCATTATCATAATAACAAATCCAATACGTTTACCTTTCGCATTACATCATTAAATATGGAAATGCTTCTCCCTTACCTTGGTGTGTGTTGGCGTTTGGCGGCTTGTTAGTCTCTACTCTGCTTCCTCCAACCTTAGGGTCTTTCCTCATTCACACACACATACAAAAACATAATCAATAGTATATTCGTAACATCACATTATAACTCATTTTACATATTTCAATCCACAAAATAACTCATAATCCGATGACTCTCGAAACTATCTCTATTGAGACTCCAAACATGTACTCATAAACATTTAACCTCTCATTCCACATCATCAATCATAAACCACAACCCAACTTAACATTTCACATCATTTCTTCACCATTTCGTTTCTAGGCTTTGGGGTTCCCTAAAATCCACATTTTTCAAACACCATTGCCAAATATACACTCTACACTACGAGTTTTCAAGAAATAAGTTAAATAAAATGAACCACCACTCAAAGGAGAGAGATAAGTTATTTTCCAACTCAAAGATAAGAAACCCAAATAACCATAATGAGTTTCTAATTAAGAAGAAGTGATAAAATCAAGAGGTTTACCTCTTCTCTAGTTTCTCTTAGCCTTTATACGAGCTCTTGCCAAGAAAATCGCTTCCTCTTCACTTTTCTCTCAAAAGCCACTCCCATTTTCGTGTTTGGGGCTCTATTTTAGGGTTTAGGATTTTAGATTCTCGCCTAAGCGAGAATACGTCGCCCAGGCGAGAGATCTCGCCTGAGCGATGGTTGGCTCGCCTAGGTGAGAAAAGTGATGTTTTGGGACTGTTGAGACTGTGAGATTCTCGCTTGAGCGAGAATCCCTCGCTTGAGCTAGAGGGTCAGACCTGAGTTTTTAAAATAGGCGGGATTTTCTCGCTTGAGCGAGAAAGGGCTTGCTTAAGCGAGAACCGTACGCTGTTACATTAAATATGGAACCCCAAACTCATTTATGAGGGTTAACCTAGAAAGAAGTGAGAAAAGAAAGCTTTTTCAAGAGCAAGAAGGCTTGTGAGTCATTTAGAAGCTTGAGAAGAGGTAAAGCTCTTGATTCTAACTCTCTTCTTCCCTTTGAAACTTATTTTGGGTATGTTGGATCTCTTCTCAAAATGAGGGAAACCATGGAAACTCATCTTTTCGAGTTATGGTTTGTTTTATGTTGTTTCTATCTTGTAAACTCTTGGTTTAGAGTTAATATTTCAAGAATGGAAAGGTTTGGGAGTTGATTCATGAAAACCCCAAAACTCTAAAGTGAAAATGGGGTTAAAGAGGAAAATGAGTAAAATGCTAGAGGTAGAAGATGAATAATCTTTCTAATGTTGAAATATGAGATGAATATGTATGTTTTAGATTTTGCAAACTTATGATGAAAATAGTTTAGCAACATTGAAAATATGATGAATATCTTGTATGGTTAAATGATGCAATATAAGTTGTTTATGTGATATTTGGAATAAATAACTAACATTGTGCTGTATGGTGGGAATGAGGAAAGATCCTAAAGTTGGAGGCGGTGTCGGTGGAACTTGAGAAGTTGCCATGAATCAAACCCAACACTCACCGATGTAGGGATAAGTCTTTAACTTATGCACTGTGATAGAAAATGCGTGGATTTTCTGTTGTGGACAATGAAATATAATGTAAATCACTTAGTCGTTACAAGCATATATGGGTATGTTTGTAGTGATGAGGAGTGGATTTACTGTTTATGTATTGGTGGAGTGCCAATGGAAATAAAACTCGTTTTTAGCCGACCATGATTGGTTAGCGACTTTGGTTCAAGTAATGTAGCAAGCTTTGGCTGAAGCAATGTAGCAAACTTTGGCTCAAGTAATGTAGCAAGCTTTGGCTCAAGCAATGTAGTAAACTTTGGCTCAAGTAATGTAGCAAGCTTTGGTACAAGCGATGTAGCAAACTTTGGGTCAAGTTATGTAGCACGGTTTTCAAAAGTATGAACGATGAAACTGGTTTTAAGTAAAATTTGATTTTAAACCGTTTATTTAATTCTATTAAATGTGGATTAACATACATTGATATTTGTTGAGTTAACGACTTACTCCTTGTGTTTCTTTGGTGTATTGTCAATGTTAATCCCATTGCAGGTAGGTGGAAGGAGTATGAGTGTTTTTTATTAGGAGCTTAGAGACTTTTATTTTGATGTCTCTTATCCATTTTGTGTAACCTCATTTGTTGTACTTGAACTAACTATTTGTAACTATGAACATGATTGTTGTACATGACATTAATCCTCGAAGCTAGTAACTCGGGATATATATAGCTATGGGTGTTTGGAAACCCATAGCTAATTGTATGCGGTAGTTACTAAGTTACATTAATACGAATTATGTTTTTCTGTCATCTGATTTGGTATGTCACTTTTGGTTTATAGATTGGGCGTGATGAGGGAAGTGAAATCTTTTAAATAAGTTCATTCAATCGGTAATTATAATTTATAGTTAAATGCATGAAATTGGTTTAAAATAAGGAAAAAATTTCATTGTAGAATTTGGGTCCTTACATCTCTCGCCCAGGTGAGCCACATCTCGCCCAAGCTAGTCTCCCAGATAAAATCCTGTGAGAAATAATGATACCCTCGCCCAAGCGAGACTCTCTCGCTCAGGCGAGAATCAGTAAGTAGCTCCCAGACTGACTGAGTTTTACCATGTTCAAATTATCAAACTTTTAGGGGGTTACATCTAGCACCTAGGTTAAGAGCCATATGCCAAATGGTGCTTATATCTGATAAAATGCATATGATAAATAGAAGAGAAGAAACAAAGAATTTGGTAACGAGGTTCGGCCAATTGTGCCTACGTCCTCGATAGCGCTGAGTGGCTACCAAGATATTATTAGACAATAAGGATTACAAACCCTATCACACCCTTGAGCGCAATTGCCCATGGGGTGTTTCTATTTGGTGCTTATATCTGATACACATTACAACAAGGGACCTGAGTCCAATATATAACATTAATTACTCCACTCTATTCCAATACTAGGTAATGTGAGACTAATGTAATAACATATTTCAAGCATTCACAACACTATACCTACACAAACCACCTATAATTTATACATATACATTGTACTGACTATTCTTATAACAAGTGATAGTGTAATTAATTCTCAATTAATTATACATTTGATATAACAAATTGATCATTTGTGAATTTGTATATAGAAAATGATTACAAAATCATTATTCTCTTTTGTATATTTAAATAAAATCTTCTTAAAATTATTGATGCATTTGGAAACGAACCAAAATAAGTTCTTTTTATGATTTAGTATATTTTTACTTCCCTTTGTACTATATGTTACTCATCATCTAGGAATGACGACCAGATAAATTTTAACACATACTACATTATTAAGTATGACAATGATTGGACCAAACACAGAGTTCTTTCTCCATTTATTATTCACTTAAACATTTTCAAAATATACTAATCATACAAAATAACAAATATTTGGATAATAAGATAAATTGAAATGTTTTATTATTTCTTAGTAATGACATTTTAATACAAAAATATATGAATCTAACATTATTTACAATATTATCAACTTTTTTTTATATAAAGTGTGAATTTTTTATTTGATCTTGATTGTGTACTCTATCTTTAGTCATCTTAAATAAGACTTAAAATAATGATAATAAAATGATTATCTATGCATTATTGTTCCGCTTAGATAAGTCACTGTTGTAATAAGGCGCTATTAATTTGAGCCCTGCAAAAACAGTGGCTGTTGCATTTAATAAATAGTGCATTCTAAGAGGAAATCTATACAGTGCTGTTGTAATAATGAAATCTATACAACGCTGTTGCAGCTTAATAATTCGCTGTCTTACATAAACAATCAGACATCGCGACTTATAATGTGTGTTGTCATACGTAACACATAAGACAACGCAATATTTAAGTTGTGATGTGGTATACAAATATTAAGACAGCGCGACTTATATTGTGTTCTGTCATACGTAAAACATAAGATATTGCAATATTTAAGTTGTATTGTGGTATACAAACATTACGACAACGTAACTACTTTCTAAAATAACGTGTTGCGGTATACAAACATTACCACATCACAACGTATATCGTCCGCTGTTGTATGATATTGTGTTATACAGCGCTACATGTGAGTGACGCTGTTATATATTTATCATAACACAGCGCTAGTTGTAACGCACACTATTATATCTGCCAATTCCTCAACAGCGCATGACTTAGGTTGTGTTGTTGTAACATGTGGTATTCAACAGCTAATTAAGAAAGCGCAGTTAATGACTACCATCTACGACTTCGGTCAAACAGACAGCGGCGGAACGCGCTATCCTAAAGCAAAAAAAAACGTTGTTGCTCAATGTATATGGCGTAGTGTTACCATTTTAGTCTTATCTCAAGTCTCCCACTAGGACAATATCTTATGCAAAAAGCATGCATTGTCACACATGTTCTTGTATACGCTAAAAAAGAATACCCAATACCAAGGTAAAAAATTAGAATATGAATGTTTACCCTTGGCGTAGTCCTATGGAAATAGAAAAATATTTTGAGACGTCATCTTGTGTTATAACACCTTTCATACATATGCTTGTGTTCTGGCAATATGAAAACCTCATGAGCCTATCAAACATATCATTGTTCAAATGTGACCAACTAATTATATGTTCTCTTAGAATCTTCTAGACCTCAATTAGTATCCAATTCCATACGTTTAACAATCAATCATAATTACCGAGTGATTAAATTTATTTTTAAAGTCTCACTCCACTCTCACACCCTATCTTTGAACCATAAGAAACATACAACATTCGATAGCAGAAAAACATAATTCATTAATATAACCTAGTAACCTCCCGCATACAATTAGCTATGGATTTCCAAAACACCCATAGCTACATATATCACGAGTTACTAGTTATCATGATCAATATCATGTACAAAAATAATATTCATAGTACCATTAGTCACTTCAATTACAATCAATTAAAGTTACAAAAGAATGGATAAAGGGACATCAAAAACAAAAGTCTCTAATCCCCTACTCAAAATCCTCCTTCTCCGTCCACCTACCTGCAATGAGATTAACATTTACCATGCACAAACAACACAAAGGAATAAGTCATTAATTCAATAAAACTCAATGTCAGTTAATCCACATTTAATAGTTTTTCACAATGATATAATTTAAATACTCTTAAAAAACCTTTTTCGTCATCTATACTTTTGAGAAACCAGGCTACATAACTCGAGCTAGAGTCACTAACCCATTCGGGTCGGTTAAAACGAGTTTTATTTTCATTGGCACTCCACCAATACATAAACCATAAATACACTCATCATCACTACAAACATACCCATATATATTTGTAATGACTAAGTGATTTACCATTTATGTCATTATATTTTGAGTCTTATTTCCATTGGTACTCCCCCAATAAGTGTCGAGTCTTATTTCCATTGGTACTCCCCCAATAATAATTATTTCATTTGAGTCATATTTCCATTGGTACTCCTCCAATAATATTTATTTCGTTTGAGTCTTATTTCCATTGGTACTCCCCCAATAATATTTAATTCATTTGAGTCTTATTTCCATTGGTACTCCCCAAATAATATTTAATTCATTTGAGTCTTATTTCCATTGGTACTCCCCCAATAATATTTAATTCATTTGAGTCTTATTTCAATTGGTACTCCCCCAATAATATTTAATTCATTTGAGTCTTATTTCCATTGGTACTCCCCCAATAATATTTAATTCTTAGACTCACTTCTAACCATTATCAACATACCCATATATGTTCATAATGATTAAGTGATTCACATTTTATTCATCATCCATAACAGAAAATCCACGCATTTTCCACATAATGCATAAATTAAAGACTTATCCTTACCTCGGTGAGTGTTGGGTTTGGTTTCTGGTGACTTCGCAAGTTCCACCGGCACCACCTCCAAACTTAGGATCTTTCCTCATTCCCACCACATAACACAATGTCAGTCATTCATTCCAGATAACAAATAAATAACTTATATTGCATCATTTAAACATACAAGATATTTATCATATTCTCAATGGTTCCATAATACTTTCCTTAAGAGTTTTCAACCATCTAAAACATACATATCATCTCATATTTCAACATTGTAAAGCAACTCATCTTCTACCTCTAGCATTTTATCCATCTTTCATCTCTAACCTCATTTTCTCTCTCTAGGGTTTTGGGTTTCCATGAGTCAACCCACAAACCCCTTCCCATTCTTGGAATACTAACTCAAAACCAAGAGTTTACAAGGTACAAATGACATAAAATGAACCATAACTCGAAAGAGAGAGTTTCCATGGTTTTACACATTTTGAGAAGAGATCCATAATACCAAAAATGGGTTCTCAAGGGAAGAAGAGAGTTAGGATAGAGAGTTTTACCTCTTCTCAAGCTCTTGAACAAGAATCAAAGCTCCTAGACGTTGGAAATGCTCTCTTCTCTCACCTCTCTTCAATTCTTAACCTAAAAGGTGTTTGGGGTTCTCCCTCATTTAATGTTCTCGTCGGGTTCTCGCTTAAGCGAGCTTTCTCTCGCTCAAGCAAGAAAATCCCGCCCATTTTAAAAACTCAACTCTGACCCTCTCGCTCAAGCGAGAATCTCACAGTGTCAACCAACCCCAAATGCCATTTCTCGCCCAAGCGAGACATCTCTCGCTCAGGCGAGAATCCTCCAGTATAGCCCAGGATTTCACCTTCCCAGGTGAACCTCTCTCGCTCAAGCGAGAACCTCTCGCTCAAGCGAGGATCCGAGGACTGATACTATAATTTTAAAGACTTAAAATTTGGGGTGTTACAACATTCATTACAATGAGCGCGGTTAAAAGTCACACATTTAATAATTATTAAATGAGTTTCAAGGTGTACCTTTCTGACGCAGTGAGAAAATTTGGATAGAATGTATTTTTCTACCCCAAATGCATATATAATATCTCCAGTTCTGATTAGTGGTTCAAAAGTTATGTCAAAAATAATATTTCATCATAATACTATTCACTACCTATTGATATAGTACATTTAATGGCGCTCATTTAAGCAAGCGTTGTTGATATATCACATTTAACATCTTTCATTTAAGCAAGCGTTGTTGATATGACACATTTAACAGCGTTCATTTAAGCAAGTGCTCTTGATATGACACCTTTAACCGCGCTCATTAAGCAAACGTTGTTGATATGACACCTTTAACAGTGCTCATTTAAGCAAGCGTTGTTGATATGAAACCTTTAACAACACTTGTTTAAGCAAGCGATGTTAATATGACATCTTTAACAGCGCTAGATTAAGCAATCGTTGTTAAAGGTGTCATATCAACGAGTAGTGAAAAGTGTTATGATGAAATGTTATTTTGATATAACTTTTGAACCATTAATCAGAATTGGACATGTTATATATGCATTTGGGATAGAAAAATTCATTCTATCCAAAATTTCTCACTAGGTCAAAAAGGTACATCCTGAAATTCCAACAAAAATCATTTTTACTATTTCTTTCAGTTAAGGGAGAGAAGAAATTCATGGATCCGTCCTCTACATCTTCATCATCTTCGTCCTTTTCATTTTTGCATATTATCTTCTGGGTTAATGGACTTGAACTAATAGAGACAAAATCATGCATATTATCTTCTGGGTTAATGGATTATAAATGTGGTTGAACTGGACATACTTCTTATTTTTTTGATAAAATGTCTCATAGAGATTTTGCCTTATTCAATATGAGTGTTGTTAAAGATAACATATCAACAACACTCGTAATGAGCGCTATTAAAATTCATGTACATATATAACAGCTCTTGTTGGAGGTAGCGTTGTTGTATGTATGACATACAACAACGTTAATTGTAATGAGTATTGTTAAAAGTTGACATACAATAGCGTTCGCATAAGCATTGTTATACACTACGCCAGCAAACGTCTTTAAAAGCGGTTATTCAACAGCGCATCCTAGAATAAAACTGTTAAATTCGAGGCGGAGGAAAATAGACATCATATCTTTAAGAAATCGCTGTTAATATTGATAGGCGGATATAACATCAACAACGAAATTGTGAATGTGTGCTCTTTAACAGCGCCTGTTTTTGTTTACGTTATTGATGAGATATCTTCTACAACGCATTCTTCAATATTCGCTGTTGATTTGTTATCTTATACAGCGCTTGCTACAATATGCGATGTTGTTACTCTGACATTATCAAAAACACATTCACTGTAAAACTTGTAAAATAAAAAAATAATAGTAAAAATGTTTTTTTTCAATTTCATGGTGCATATTTCTAATGTAGTGAGAAAAATTGGATAGAATGAATTTTTCTACCCCAAATGCATATATAATATGTTTAGTTCTGATTAATGGTTCAAAAGTTATGTCAAAAATAGTGATATGAAACCTTTAACAGCGCTTATTTACGCAAATTGCTATTTATATGACACTTTTAACAGCGTCTTTTTACACAAGCGCTATTTATATGACAACTTTAACAGCGTTGTGTAAAAAACTTGTTAAAGGTGTCATATAAACAACAGTTTGCGTAAATAAGCGCTGTTAAAGATGCTATATCACTATTTTTGACATAACTTTTGAATCACTAATCATAATTGGACATATTATATATGTATTTGGGGTAGAAAAATTCATTCTATCCAAATTTCCTCACTATATTAGAAAAGTGCACCCTCAAATTCAAAAAAAAAATTATTTTACTATTTTTTTTTTATTTTACAAGTTTTATAGTAAATGTGTTTTGATAATGTTAGAGTAGCTGAAAAGTCACACATTTAACGGCGTATTTTTAGAGAGCACTGTTAAAAGTCAGACATTTTTGCTTTAGTAGGCGCGAATCTTTGCATATTTAAAAACAAAACCTCACACACAATAATACACATATCATTCAGCTTTTACTCTTTTTCTCTTAGTTTCTCTCTTCAAGCAAGTTATTAGCTTACAATATCTCTATTGGAGCATAAGGTGAATCATTCTCTTTGATTCACTTTTTCTTTTTGCATTTACATTCTTATGCGTTAACTTATTATTTTATATTACAAGAAATGTCAAGTTTGAATCTACATGAAGTTGTTGTTGATTTACCAAACTTGAAATCCCGGTATGTATTTCTTGTATTTGGTTATTATTTTTTCATTCATATTTTATATGTAATTTTGTATTTCATTCTTATTGTATTGAATTTGACCGTATCTTTATATCCTCTTATTTCTTCGGTTGAGGCAGAGTAGAAAATCATGGATTTGTCATTCTACATCTTCATCACATTCGTCCTTTTCATTACTGCATATGGTTAACAGAGACATATTCACACAATAGTTTGATTTCATTCTTATTATATTGAAGTTTCTTATGTGTTTGATAAAATGTCTCAAAGAGATATTGCCTTATTTAATATGAGTGCGGTTAAATGAGTGTTATTAAGGGTGACATATCAACAACACTCTGATAAGAGCTATTAAAAGTCATGTACATATATAATAACGCTTGTTGGAGGGTGACATTGTTGTATCCGCATAAGCGCTGTTAAAACATACCATATACTACTTCACTCACATGGACCGCACCCGAAAGTGTTGTTTTATCCCTGAAATTGCGCGCTGTTGATTTACATAACTGGCGTAGTGATATCCCAGAAATGTGCGCTATTGATATACATATTTGGCGTAGTGATTATCTGATCCATCTTATTTGTTATAGTTCCTCTCATTTTCAAAGCTTCCTTCACCTCCAAATCTGGAATTCTACATAAAATGTATAACTTTGATCATCTTCCATCGAATTTTATTCTATCAGAAAGCTAGGAATCGTGACAATTATTGAAACACTTGTAAAAATAGTTAATTCTTTTTCCTTAATATTTTTGCCATTACCAAGGCTTTTCTATCTTCATCTTTAGTGCATTTCACTTGCCATCTATGGATTTGTATAACCCAAAATATGTCATATATTTTTAATTACTCATTGTTGTTTGGCTTTATTTCATAGCTACCTTAAGCTTTTAGTTTCTCAACTTTCATTATTCTTACACAGGGGTTATTCTTTATATATAACATTCATTTTTCATCTTAACTTTGTCTTTGATACTTTAGTTCCATTACCATGATTATTTACCTTTTGGTCTAAAACTTTTAAATTCACCTATTATCTCATTTTCTTGCATTTGTCATCTCCTCTCACGTATTGTTAGCTGTAACACCCCAAATTTTAATCTTTAAAATTATAGTATCAGTCCTGGAAGCCTCGCTTGATCGAGAGATTCTCGCCTGAGCGAGAAAGGATCACCTGGGAGGGTGAAATCCTGGACTATACTGGAGGATTCTCGCCTGAGCGAGAGTTGTCTCGCCAAGGCGAGAAATGGCAATTTTGGGCTGTTGACACAGTGTAATCAATTATACACTCCTGGTAATCAATTACATGCTGATAAACTAATCAGACCTGTGCATCTGACACAGTGTAATCGATTACACAGTCCTGGTAATCGATTACATGATGATTAAAAGCATCAGATATGTACATCTGACACAATGTAATCGATTACACCATGTTTGTAATCGATTACACCATGTTGGTAATCGATTACACCATGTTGGTAATCAATTACATCGCGACGATGCCTTTGTAATTTACACTGTGTAATCGATTACACACTTATGGTAATCGATTACATCGTATTAATGTAATCGATTACACCATGTTGGTAATCGATTACATAGCGACGATGCCTCTATAATTTACACAGTGTAATCGATTACACTATACTTGTAATCGATTACACTTATCACAGTGTCTATAAAATAGAAACCCAAAACACATTTTTGGGTTAGAACTTCGAAGAGAAGAGAGAAAGGAGAGCTTTTCAAGAGCAAGGAGCCTTAGGACTCATCTTGGAGCTTGAGAAGAGGTAAACCTCTTGTTACTAACTCTTCTTCTTCCTCTCTAACTTGTTTTGGGTATGTTGGATTCATTTTCAAAACATGAGAAACCATGGAAACTCATCATTTAGAGTTATGGTTCGTTTTATGTTGTTTTTCTCTTGTAAACTTTTTATTTAGAGTTGATATTGTATGAATGGAAAAGGTTGTGGGTTACACATGAAAACCCCAAAAACCCCCAAAAACCCCTAATATGAGAATATGGGTATAAAGAGAAAGAGATGAAATGTTAGATGTGGATGATGAGTTTGTGCTTGAATGTTGATATATGAGATAAACTTGAATGTTTAGATGTTTGAAAACTTATATTGAAGTAGTTTTGGAAATCTTGAATATATATGAATCCCTTGTGTATTTGATGATGAAATACGAGTTATTTATTTGTTATTTTGAATAAATGACTGACATTGTTGTTATTGGTGAAAATGAGGAAAGATCCTAAGGTTGGAGGAAATCGCGGAGGAGACTTTTAAAGTTACTCGGAACCGATCCCCAACGCTCACCAAGGTAAGGGATAAGTGGCTCTAATTCATACTCACTGATGTGAATGAGGTATGTGAAAGAGGTAATGTGTTGTAAGTTGATTGTTGTTACCCTACCCGAATAGGTAGTGGTTTATTGTTGTTACCCTACTCGAAGAGGTAGTGGTTGACTGTTATTGTGTCCTACCCGGAGTGGTAGTGAACTGTTTGTTGTGTCCTACCCGGAGTGGTAGTAGACTGTTATTGTGTCCTACCTTAAATGGTAGCGGACTATTATCGTGTCCTACCCGGAGTGGTAGCGGACTATTGTTGTGTCCTACCCGGAGTGGTAGTGGACTGTTATCGTTATCCTACCGGGAATGGTAGTGAAGAATTGTGAACTAGACCTACCCGATGTGGTATGGATTATAACTAGACCTACCCGATGTGGTATGGAGTATAACACTAGACCTACCCGATGTGGTATGGAGCATAACACTAGACCTACCCGATGTGGTATGGAATATAATACTAGACCTACCCGATGTGGTATGGAGTATAACACTAGACCTACCCGATGTGGTATGGAGCATAACACTAGACCTACCCGATGTGGTATGGAATATAATACTAGACCTACCCGATGTGGTATGGAATATAATACTAGACCTACCCGATGTGGTATGGAGTATAACTAGACCTGCCCGATGTGGTATGGAGTATAACTAGACCTGCCCGATGTGGTATGGAGTATAACTAGACCTACCCGGTGTGGTATGGAATATAACAGTAGACCTGCCCGATGTGGTATGGATGATGAACTAGACCTGCCCGATGTGGTATGGATGATGAACTAGACCTGCCCGATGTGGTATGGATGATGAACTAGACCTGCCCGATGTGGTATGGATGATGAACTAGACCTGCCCGATGTGGTATGGATGATGAACTAGACCTGCCCGATGTGGTATGGATGATGAACTAGACCTGCCCGATGTGGTATGGATGGTGAACTAGACCTACCCGATGTGGTATGGAGATGTAATTGGATCTACCCGAGGTGGTAGGAGATTATAGTTGTGAAAGAACTCGGTGAATACGATTAAGGATGAATACGACATATGAGAAACGAGGACGTTAAGAGCGAAAGTCATATGCATGCTATAGGATATATATTATGGGGTATATATACTATAGGGTGAATATGAATGTTGGAAATGAAGACGTTAAGGATAAAAGTAAATATACATGCTATAAGATATATAGTATGGGATATATATATACTATAGTGTGGATATGAATAATGAGAAGAACGATGCTTCGAATGAACATAATATGCATGCTATAGAATATATATTATGGGATATGTATTCTATAGGATGAATATGGATAACGTAGAAATGAACGGAAGAAGAGATGAATGTTGCATTTACGTAATTGCGTTTATAATTTATATTAAAGTTTAATCGTATTTGAAATGTGGATTATCATGTGATGTTAGTTTTTAAACTAATGACTTACTCCCTTTTTGTTTTGTGTGTTGTTTATGATAATCCCATTGTAGGTAAATGAAGGATTTTGAGGATGAAGCTCAATTAGGAAGCTTTTGTGTTTAATTACTCGCTTGTCTGTATTGCTAAGTGACGTTGTAGTTGATTTAATAGTATTATGGGATGACTGTAAATCCGTTTAGATCAATACGGATATGTGTAGTTATCGGCTTTATAACCTTGGGAGACCCATAACTGGTTGTATGTGGTAAATGCTATTTGAATGAATTATGTTTTTCCGCAACATAAATTTGTATGATAAGAAAATAGGGTAAAGAGTATTTTCGAAAATAAAACTTGAGAGTTTTCAATGAAGGTGACGACTGTATGTAAGAAATGATTAAAATAAACAAAAAAATTTCAAGGGTAGAAAATCGGGTCGTTACATTAGCACTTGCTTGCGCCTCCTAAAACCTTTTTTCCAATAACCTTAGTTCCTACGTTTTCCTCTCCCAAAAAAAAAAAAATTGAATTATTACTAACTATTTTGTATGATTTTATATTGTATGAAATGCTTGTTATATGACTTTTATTATATGTCTAGTAGTGTTAGTTAAATAAATAGTATATTTTTTTCTTAGAATAACATAACATACTAATTAAGAGAGAATATATATGTACTAATTATTAGTGTAAACATTTATACACAGTAAGTGCATCATCTACTATTTACTTGTATTACTTTTTAGAAGTCTATGATGATTAAATATGAAAAGTAAATGATACAATAACATTATATAAAAGTCATACAATGTCAATGTATACGTTCTTTTTTAATTAACGTGATAAAGAATAGAATTTTCATTGAATAATTAAAATGTGAATGCATATTATAAATATGAGTAAGGAGTCTCGCCCATCACCGAGTACCAAAGGGTAAGAGAAACAAGCTTTAGCAACCAAGAGGAGGAAAAGAAAATAATGAAATAGGAGAAGGGTAAAATTTCTCCATGTAAGATAAATAACCATTCAATATAAAACTGCATATAATAATTGTATTGCACGTGTATGGAAAGAGAGCACCTTCCACCGGTGTTATAAAAACTGGTGTGTGCTAGTCAGTTCAACCGGTAAATTGGTTCCAATATTAAAATGGTATTATAATTGCACTATACTGGTCATATGGCCGGTTTTTTATTTAAAATTAATTTTTAACGAAAATAAAAACATTATTGTATTTATTGGTTTTTCACTATTAATGTTAATATATAAATGTATATCTAACTTCACTAGTATGCGATTTGATGAAAGAACCATCTATTGAACAGTTTTATCATTATACTAGTATTATGACCGGTTTAATAATCGCTATAATATTAATAATATTTTGAATCCATTAATAACATTGCCTTCATGATATATTAATATTTTGAATCCATTAAAAGGCCACTTTCCATTATATAAATTATTGAGACTATCAATTATATGATATTAGTATCTTGAATGAAAGCATCTAGTAATTCACAATGCTAGAGCCAACCATCATGGACTTTCTCCTTGTTTAATTTATATAATTAAACATGACGAGTATATTGGTTATATAACATATATCAATATAGTATGTATCCACCATGTGTAATAATTTAGATACATGCAATATATTATTCACTTGATGCATTCCTCATTGTATCAATTAGTGAGGGAGGTTAATATGTTAATTCAATCTTATATTGGTATTGTGATTTTTTTTTTCTGTAGGTTGTGCTAAATTTTTGCTTACCTTGTCCTTGTTTTCATAAAATAATAATATGATTATGTGTTTATGATGAGGGGATGTTGTGTACATGCACCTCCATTAAGTATATTGTGTGCAAACTTTTAATGATAGACTCAAAATTTGGTGCTTTTAATGTAACTTATGCAAATTGGGTGTGTTATTATATTCAAATTGAATAGATATAAGTTATAAGGTATTAGTTATATTACAATATAATGTATTATGATTATTGATCCCTATTATTAATTTTTTGGAGACTTTCCATACTTGTGACGCCTAGAAATGTCATACTATTTTAAAAAGTTTTATCATCATAGTTTTACTGAGATTTTATCTTACTATGCCTGAGTTTTGACATTTCTAGCACTTTCTAAGAATGAGTCAGTACTAGGTGGAAGAACAACAGCGAAGAGGTTAGTATTGGTTTTTATTTATTTTAAAGAGACATGTTTATGTTGAGGGTTTTCAAGACATTGTTTTTATAATGTTTAGACAAAGTCCAGCTTATCATATTGAATTTAGGGATGGCAATGAAAACCGAACCCGCGGGTACCCGCCTGAACCCAACCCAAATTTAATGGGGAAAACCCGATATGATTGGGTTCGGGTTCGGGTTTTACCCGGGTTCAAATTTCGGGTTCGGGTTCGGGTTTGGTATTGTTAATACCCTACCCCGAACCCGCCCCGAACTGTAAGGACCCGATTTTCATAACTCGAAAATTCTCTTTTAAAATCCTTATTCGTGAAAGTGAAGTGATTACTTTTGAAAGACATTACTCGAACAGTTTGGAAACTTGAGAGAATACGTTTATAAATTTGCAAGGCGGAAATATTCCAAACACCCTTCATTTCAAAAGCATGTCATTACACTTCCGTTCAAATACATCCTTTATACAATTAGACTTTCTCAAAATTACCTTGAATACAAACATTAGATCCACTTCAATATACACTAACAAGAAAGTTGTTTATACATGAATTCACTTTAACATGTTCTTCATATTACAAATATTTATCATATAACATATCAATTACATATTATCCGCTACTCTATCATGTACTCTTCTCCGCAAGCGTCCAATGCGCTACCTCCACAACCTGAACCCAAATATACAACACATACAAGGAAAGACAGAGGGAGTAAGAACCAACTACGGCGACCGTAGCGTGGATTTACATGGAGTAATGACATTAAAGTATTAAAACCACACATATCTAACATCATCATGATATGTATATATCAATCAACACATATTATCCATATTCACCCTATAGTACACATATATCCCATACTATATGTGTTCTATAGTGTGCATACTTATTCATCGCATTTTATCCATATTCACCCTATAGTACACATACATCCCATACTATATGTGTACTATAGTGTGCATACTTATTCATCGCATTTTATCCATATTCACCTTATAGTACACATACATCCCATACTATATGTGTTCTATAGTGTGCATATTTATTTATCGCGTATTATCCATATTCATCCTATAGGATATACATTCCATAATATATATCCTATGGCATGCATATGATTTTCATTCCGAGTATACACTTTTCACATCCTTCACATTCCATAATAATTTACCCTTGATCTCATTCAACAATTCTGCACCGTACAAATAATCACCATACCCCATCGGGCAGGTCGAGTAATCCCCATACCACCTCGGGCAGGTCGAGTTTCCACATTACACTCACATCCATGTCATACACAGTCAACACAAGGCATCTCATTATTTTATCACCATAAATAACATACAACACTTTCATTGTCACAAACATACCTTTATCAATTTTAACACATTCACAGCTCATCACACATTCATTGTTACAACACACTTATACATGTTTATAACAATCAACCACTCACAACATACTCATTTTGATAAATATACTCATATCCATTTTGACACATTCACAACTCATCACACATTCACAACTCATCACACATTCATTGGTACAATCCACCCATACATGTTTATAACAATCAACCACTTACAACATACTCATTTATGCTTATGACCATAAATATCTCACACACCATCATTATCACTCAACATAACCATTATCATAAACAAACCACGCATAACATATTCTTCATCATATACACATTAACGTTAGAACCATCTTTAATGACGGTGTATTACCATAAATGAGCATATAGCGTTTTACTCAAATAAACAGTTTTCCCCACACATATATCTCCACTTTTATGGCTAATACATCCTCATATAAAATATAGACTCTCACATGGACCACAAACTCACAAGAGAGTTTCTATCCGTTAATATGCTCCGATTCTTGAGGGAAATCGGAGATGATGACTCTAATGAAATACTCTAAGACCACAATGGTCTTCTCCCTCACCTTAGGTTGCGTAAGCTCCGTTGCTCCGCAAAAGAGCCACATCTCCCTTCATCTCCTCCAACCTCCATTGTTGCTTTTAAAGAGTATGTGAATTGCCTACTTTCTCATTGATATGAAACACATATATATAGTTACATGAAGTGAGTGAAACTATGTAACAGATTGCAAAGCTGTTCCTAAATTATAGGAGCTGAAGATAAGGCTAAGCAATATATTATATACTGTTGCAACAGATAGAGAATATTGTGGGTTGATCCTTATCCTTTACGCCCCCTCAAGAGCATGTTGCCATCAGTAACATGCATCTTGATGCGAAAGTTTGTGAATTTTGTAGAGGAGAGGGGCTTGGTCATAACATCAGCAGTTTGATCATGGGTTGAGATGTGAGAGATTGAGAGGCATCCACGTTGAACCAGTTCCCTTGCATAGTGATAGTCTAGTGCCAAGTGTTTCATCCTAGAATGAAAGAGTGGATTGGCACACAAGTATGTAGTACCAACATTATCACATAGAATACGTGGAGGAGGAGATACGTTGATGCCAAGTTCAGACAGTAAATTCATGAGCCAAGAAATCTCGGCTGCTGTGTTCGCCACTGCCCTATACTCCGCTTCTGTGGAGGATCTAGCTACACTTCGTTGCCGTTTTGATGTCCAAGAAACTGGATTGCCACCCAAGTAAATAATGTACCCTGATGTGGATGTTCTATCATCCAAGTTGTCAGCCCAGTCCGCATCACTAAAGGCAACAAGAGACAAAGTCGACGGTTTGTGTAGTTGGAGGCCAAAATTTAAAGTACCTTTGAGATACCTTAGTGTGCGTTTCAGCTGCTGCATGTGTATATCAGTAGGCTTGTGCATGAACTGGGAAAGTTTGTTGACGGCAAAAGAGATGTCTGGCCTTGTGAGTGTGATGTACTAAAGGGCACCAAGAATGCTGCGAAATTTGAATGAATCAGTGGCAGCAGAACCATCATGCAAACGAAGAGAAGTTGTGGTGCAAAGAGGTGTGATACTTGGTTTGGCTCCCTCCATGTTGTGTTTGGCAAGTAGTTCTCGGATATATTTATGTTGAGACATAAATAAACCTGTTTTAGTAGGAACTAGTTCGATGCCAAGAAAATAAGTTGGAGCACCCAGATTTTTGAGAGAGAAAATATTCGATAGGGCATTGATGAACGTGGACACAAATTCAGCAGAGTTCCCTGTGACCAATATGTCATCAACATAGACTAGGAAGTACGCCTTTACCGAATTGGAAGAGTAATAGAATAGAGAGGGATCACTGTGAGTCGTCTTAAATCCATAAGAAAGAATAAAGGATTTTAGTGCTTCATGCCATGCCCTGGGTGCTTGACGTAAACCATAGATGGCCTTATGCAACCGGCACACATAATCTGGGTGTTTGTGATCAACAAATCCTGGTGGTTGCTGCATGAAAACAATTTCAGATAACTTTCCCTTTAAAAAGGCATTATTTACGTCTAGCTGATGCAACGGCCATGAATGAGCTAGAGCCAATGTAAGTATTACTTTGATGGTTTGATGCTTGATCACAAGTGAGAAGGTCTCCTTGAAGTCCAGGCCTGGAGTCTGAGTGAATCCCTTGGCTACAAGCCGTGCTTTGTAGCGTGATATGCTGCCATCTGGGTTCCGTTTGATGCGAAAAAGCCACTTGCACCCAACAATATTTGTAGCTGGTTGTAGCTCCCAAGTTCCATTGCGAAGTAGTGCATCAAATTCTTCTGACATTGCATGTCTCCAATGAGCATGTTTCCTAGCTTCAGTGATACCCGAAGGTTCCAGATTTTCAGGTATAGGATGTTTGGTTAAGGTGAGCAGGTGTTTGGGTTTGTAGATATTGTTTTGGGATCTGGTTGTCATGGGATGGGTGCGGGTAGCAGGTGGGGAAGGAGGAGTTGTAGGTTGATTAGATGTTGCAGTAGAGGCATTGGGTATGGGAGAGTTTGCTGGTGTGTGGCTAGACTGAGGTATGTTACCGGATTGTGGCTCAGTGGGAGAGTGGGATGGTGTCGGTGTAGTGGATGAGGTCGACACAGGTTGGATAGTGGGTGTGAGTGTGGTGCATATTGTGGTGGGTAGGAAATGGTGAGGGGAAATATTAGTGACTACAGGGGGTGGGATTTGTGTGGTTGAGGTTGTTAGGGCTTGGTAGGGAAATTGGTTTTCTACAAAGGTGACATGCCTAGATATGTAGGTTTTGTTAGAGATGGGGTCAAGGCAGGTGTAGGCATACTGAGAGTTTGAGTAGCCTATGAATATGCATGGGACAGACCGAGGTTGAAGTTTGGAAGTGGTGTATGGTCGAATCCAAGGAAAGCAGAGACAGCCATAAGCATGAAGGTGGTTATAATTAGGTTGTTTATGAAATAACTTAGCATATAGTGAGTCCATATTGAGGATTGGGGTGGGTAAACGGTTGATAAGGTACACTGCTCTTCGGAATGCACTTGACCAGAATTGTGGTGGTAATTTGGCATGGTGAAGAAGCGTTCTACCTGTTTCCACAATATGTCTATGGCGTCGCTCAACTGTCCTATTCAATTCTGGAGTATGAGGAGGTGTTGTGTATTAGGTGATACCATGAGAAGCTAGGAAATGTCTTAGTTTGATGAACTCACCACCATTATCTGAATAGAGTGCAATGAGTGGGAAATAGAAGAATTTTTCAACAACTAATTTGAATTTAGGAAAGATGGATGCAACATCAGATTTATTCCTCAAGGGATACATCCAGACATATTTTGTAAAATGATCTACGAAAATTACATAATATGAGAAGCCATCAAAAGATTTTATTGGTGCAGGACCCCAAACGTCAGTGTATACTAGTTGAAGGGGCTTTGAGGTTTGAATGTTGTGATCCGAAAATGGCAGCTTGTGACTCTTAGCACATTGACATGAGGTGCAAGTTGCTGATGCTGAGGAATTTATTGAAAGAGAATGCTTGGATTTGAGATGATGAAGAGTCCGATGGCATGGGTGTCCAAGGATGTGGTGCCACGGTCTGGAAGAGGACACATGGACGTTATTTGCTTGAAACTGAAAGGAATCGAGAGAAGCTTTGCTGGACGGTGGAAGAGAGCGGGTGTAGAGATTATTGTGGTGATGTCCTTGCATCAGGACTTTTCCTGTCTTCAAGTCCTTTATCAAAAAATGTTTTGGGAAAAATTCAACAGACGCACAATTTGTCTTGCAAAACTTGGATACAGAGAGCAAATTTTGCTTAATGGAGGGCACACACAATATATCAGCTAGTTGAATATGAGATGAGGGTGAATGAATGAAAGATGTACCAGTATGACTAATATGCAAACCTGAACCATCTCCAACTAAAATTTGATCTGAACCTGTGTATGGAGTATTGAAGGACAGGTTTTGCAAGTCATTTGTGACATGATGGGTTGCCCCAGAATCCATGATCCACTTAGGAGAAGAGTAGGTGGAAGTGTTTTGAGCATACATGGCAGCAGGGGGATGAGTGGCATTAGTGTTGGTGCGAATGGGATAACCATGAAGTTTGTAACAAACCTTCTCTGTGTGACCCGGTTTGTGACAATATTTGCAAAGGACACGCTTACTTGAGTGAGGTCCAGACTGTGACTTAGAGGAAGGAGTCCAGTGAGGGGCTTTGTTGTTGGAGTAGGAAGGTCTGTAACGTTGAGCAGCATGAGCAGTGGGTATCATGTAGTCAGTGGACTGAGCTGATCGCTTGATGTATGTTTCAAAGTCCTCCAATTTTTCATGTAATTCTTCAAAACTGATGGGAGTATCACGGGCTCTGATGGCAGCTGCCACTTCACGAAACTCAGCACCAATGCCATTGAGAGTGTACAGCACCAGATCTGTGTTATCCAGTGGTTGATGGATAATGGCAAGCTCATCAGACAAAGTCTTGATTTGTTGCATATACGCAGTGATGGAGAGGTCTCCTTTGCTGAGATGGGACAGCTTCTCCTTGAGTGATAAGATGCGACTCCTAGAGGAATTCGCAAACATGGTTTTCAGTGTTTGCCATGAGTCTTTGGAGGTTCTCACACCACCAAGCATGTTAGTGACCGTGTCAGCAACTGAACTGACTATAGAAAGGACAATCAACTGGTCTTGGCGCATCCAGTGAGTGTAGTCAGGATTGATGATAACGCTGGTTGGTTCAGTGTGTTTTGGAGGACAAGGGTGGGTGCCATCAACATATCCTATAAGGTCATAGCCTACTAATAAGGCATTGAATTGGACTCTCCAAGCAGGATAATTGCTGCCTGATAATTTGGGATGAACTTGGGTGCCAGCATTAAGATGGATGAGAACATGGGAGTTATTTGATGGAGGATTGGTAACAATGATAGTATTGGAAGAATTGGGAGAGTCAGATGTTGAACTCATGGTGAGCACAAGTCAGGAAAAAAAAAAGCTGTTAAGCAGAGGCTCTGATTACCATAAAGAGTATGTGAATTGCCTACTTTCTCATTGATATGAAACACGTATATATAGTTACATGAAGTGAGTGAAACTATGTAACAGATTGCAAAGCTGTTCCTAAATTATAGGAGCTGGAGATAGATTGCAAAGGTGTTCCTAAATTATAGGAGCTGGAGATAGATTGCAAAGCTGTTCCTAAATTATAGGAGCTGGAGATAAGGCTAAGCAATATATTATATACTGTTGCAACAGATAGAGAATATTGTGGGTTGATCCTTATCCTTTAGCTTTTTCACCTCCAAGCTTTTCCAAATGTGTCACCATGAAGCAAGAGGAAGGTTTTGATGAGTTTTGAGGCTTAGTGGAGGTAAAAATGGTCCATTTGGGTGGAGCCACCGTTGGGAGAGAAAGGGGTAGAAAGAAAATGAAGATTAGGGTTTCTAGATCCCTTTTTTTTCACTTTTATAGTCACAGCGATGAGTGTAATCGATTACCATATGGTGTAATCGATTACATCAGTTAAAAGACTTGATGTAATCGATTACCAAAATGTTGTAATCGATTACAATATGAAAAATTACACATGTCTGATCAGATATCAGCATGTAATCGATTACCAGTACAATGTAATCGATTACATCATGAAAAATTACACATGTCTGATCAGATATCAGAATGTAATCGATTACCAGTACCATGTAACCGATTACATCACGAAAAATTACACATATCTGATCAGATATCAGCATGTAATCGATTACCAGGATTGTGTAATCGATTACACTGTTTCAGAGTGCCCAAAATTGCCATTTCTCGCCCAGACAACTCTCTCTCAGGCGAGACTTCCAGGACTGATACTATAATTTTGAAGACTCAAATTTAGGGTGTTACACGAACCCGATTAATATATATAAAATTATAAAATTACACATAAATACATATATAAAAGCTATATATATAAATTTCTCACACATATATATATATATATATATATATAAATTTCACACATATACATATACATATATAAATATATAAAAGCTATATATATATATATAAATTTCACACACACACATATATATATATATATATATGTTTTGGTTCGGGTTTTTTTCGGGTTCGGGTTACCCGAAACCCGACGGGTTCGGGGATGATATTGTTATTTCTAACCCCGCTTAATTCGGGTTCGGGTTCGAGTTTTGAATTTCGGGTTCGGGGTTGGGTAAGTACAAACCCGACCCCGACCCGCTCCGTTGCCATTCCTAATTGAATTAAGTTAAAAAATACTAATGTTTTCATTATCATACCTTTATGTTCAAGGTATTTTCTTTTAGAGTAAATTACACTCACACCCCTGAGTTTTAGTGAAATTACATAAACTACCCCTCAATTATTTGTCCTTACACGAACCACTCCTAATTTTGTACATATGTTACACTGACTACCCCTGCGTAATATAAAAGTATAATATTTTAAACAAAAAACGTGTGGCGTGTGTAATTAAGTTAAATAAAATATTGTATATTGTGTAGACAAATTCAAATAATATGAGAGTCGATGCGTCTTCATTATTTGGCTCGTTACAAAATATTATAAGAGTTATTTAAATATATCTTTAGAATTAGTAATGTATTTTGTAATGAGACAAAAATAATAAAGAAACATTGATTTTTGTACTAATTGAAATGTTACACAATATATAATATATTTTTTTAAATTAATTACACTCACTACACGTTTTTTTGTTTAAAATATTACACTTTTATAACATGCAGAGGTAGTCAGTGTAATATATATACAAAACTATGGGTGATTCGTGTAGGAGGTATGGGTGGTTCGTGTAAGGACAAAAAATGAAGGGGTGGTTTGTGTAATTTCACTAAAACTCAGGCGGTGTGAGTGTAATTAATGATATGGATAATTTATTTTTTAATTGGATATGATTTTGCTAGTATAATATTACCCAAAATGAGGTGCTACTGCGACCTTATCCGAGGTCTAAACTAGACTAATAATCTCGGTTATGGTATCAAACCAAGGTCAAAAGTTGATAAACAATGTCTATTATGGTTTGGAACCGAAATTATTTGTCTACTTCTGATCACGATTTCATACATAACCTATGTTATTTGTCTACTTTAGAGCTTGCTTGTTTAACTACTGTCTAAATGTTCTAACTTTCCACTTGGTGTCGCGCCCCGATTTTTGACTACGTGACTATTTTGGAGTTGTCACCATATATTTTTAAGTTAAAAAGTAGAAAACACTTTTTGGAGTCCAATTTGGATGAAATAATCTTATGAACAAGAGTTCTGAACTCGATAATCGATTATATATATGGGTCAAGGAAGCTATTACCAATTCGTCTGCCCGTAATGAAACGATACCCTAACTAGTTGGATGAATTAAATTTATTTATTTTATTAAAAATTAAATTGTAAGAAAACAAATATTTATTTTTTATTTTTGTGTCTCACAATAATTAATCTTCCTTATAAGTATCTCTATGCGCTTTAGAGAATCAATTACATAATTTTGGGTTTAGAATTGATTAGTTAAAGAGGCAAGAGAAAGCAAGGAAACAAGTGTGGTTCATAAGTTAAACTATAGAAACATAGTAAGAGTTTCTCTTCCATTTTGGTATGTAATCTTGGGTATGCTATCATAAAGGATGGCAAATTGATGAATTTGGATTTAGATGGTAATGGATAAATGGAAAGTCATCTATCAATCCATATAAATCTATCTCAAAATTTGAAGTTATCCAAATCATCAATATTCAAACTTAATGGATCGATTCCAAATTATCCACGATTCCATTTTCATGGATTTATATGGATGAATATCTAATTCATTTGAATTTTTTATTGGAACTAAAAACATTATTGAAGAAAATCGTTATTTTAAAAACTATTATCTCAATAGAACATTTTTTAAAATCACCTTTTAAAAAACACTTTTAAAATCATTTAAATAAGCACTTTTAAAAATCATTTTTTTAAAAATGATTTTTTAAAAAAAGTGATTTTTTGAAGTTTTAAAAAAATTATGTTTTTACAGTATTTTACAAGCATGTGACGTTTAAGGTTGTATGTGTAAAGTGTTTAACAAATACTTATAGAATGAAATATATATGTACTCTAAATATAAATATTTATACATAATCACTATATCATCCACCATTTATTTAGATTTTTTTTTGCAATGATGATTAAATATGTCAGAGTGTACATTTTTATCATACTTATATATGTTACCTCTATCATATTAAATGAAATTGAAAAAAAAAATTAAATTCTTTGTTTATTGAATGAATTAGATATTCATCCTAATGGATATATCCGTTGAATTCATCCATTTAAATCCATTATCTATAATGAATTTAATTTTTTTGAATTTGATTGACTTATAAATTGTGAATAATTTTATGAGATCAAGCTATAATATTACATTTAATTGATATATTCTTATTAACTATTAATTATAACTAAGTAGCTATATCACTGTTTGAATACGAAGTCTAGTTTGAATTGACTTGGCAACACATAATTAATGGTACATGTGGGATAAGAAAATATAGTTGATATTTGTGGGATCCAATATATTAAATATTGTTATTGTGGTCCCTAATTATAAAAAAATGTTGCTAATACAACCACAATTATAATTATAATTGCAAATTACAATTTAAAAAAGTATATACTTCAGTCTTACATTATATATAAGAATAATGTATCTCCTCATAACAGGAGATAACTTACCTCCTCCAGCCAGTAAAAGAATGAATTGTTTTGTTTAGTTTAAGAAATATTTTTGTAGAAAATGATTAAATTATATACATGTCACAATTTTAATAGTTGGGGATATAACTTATTTCTTTCTCCCAGAAGATACATGGTTCTCTTGTATATATTCACGTGTCTTTAATCTCTTTATATATATTCACTTGTCTTCAGTTTCTTTAGTACAAAGCCAATCAATTCAAGT